>JAVTVJ010000649.1:0-1200000 GCA_034509425.1 Eopsaltria australis | reverse complement strand
AGTGATTGATTTACATTGTAATTACAGGCCATGGATACCAAGAAGCAGTTTCTGTGTCTGTGTTAATGTACACGGTGGGTTTCTCACCCGTGGTCCTCGGCAGCTGTCCCATTGCTTACAGAGAGAATCTGCCATGCAAGTTGTCTCGCTTTCTGGTCGATCATGCAGAATGTGTCACTGCCACTAGTCACAAGCTGTTGCTGGATAAGTTTGGGCTCAGCATGAAAGATCTGCAATCACTGGATAATGACTTGATGACGGCCGTTGCTTATGAAAAGTTGCCTTCAACGTGGAACATCCTTGGAAGCTGCCCAGAAGGTGACAGAATTTTATTTGAAGTTAGAAAGCTTTTAACATTGGTTTGGTACACAGTTCAGAGCAACATATCTCACTGTTTTATCCAGTTTCTCTACTCTTGTGCTTTATTTTTAATACGAAAAATTGTTCAGGTGCGAGAGAGGTATTCAGAGACTTGGTTTGTGCCCAGAAAGTTAAAAAGTATAATAATGGTTGTTGTAGCTCTGTCTCCCTAGAAGGTTTTTATTCGTTGACTCACTGTGAATGCAACTCTTTATTTGCAAATAGAGCTGTCTGTTTAAAAAAACACGAGAGCTGTGCCATGAAGCTTTGCAGCCATGATTCTAACCAAGTGAGATATTTTATCTCAGGAGAAAAAAGTGGTAGAGAAGAGTATGTTACTGTAGCATTCCCATGTGCACAGTAAACATATTTTTTGTCCCTGATCTGTCAGTGTTTATCCTTTATTTACAACTGTGGTCATTCTTTGGGGAAAATACGTTTAAACAAGTTGCTTTGTGGCTTTTTTAAATTGTAGAGGAAGTGAAATGAAAATACATGTGAAACTTTACATTAGGGTATGCTACTGAAAAACTTCATAACAAAATCAGGCGAGATTTTCCTAGTTTCAGGTTTCATTGCAAATAAAAATCTGTAGTTAGGGTTTGCTGAAGAGTATATTCTTTTGCAGACTCAGTTGATTTACAGCTGAAGGTGGAAACTGTGTTATACTTGATGGTTTCACATGTTTTTCATTGAAAATTTGGTACTTTTGACTGTTTTCCTTTTAGTACTTTAAATTGCTGAAAATTAGAAGACAGGCAGTTTCCCTGTGAGGCAAACTGAAAGAGATTCATGCAAGCTTTAAGGAAATAAAAACACATCACTTAAGCCCATTTCTTTGGGTAAGGGCTTTTTTCATATCTTAAATCTTCCGAATTCTTAATGACAGGTAACTTAAAATCTGAAAAATGTTTTTGATCTGTCTGTTGTAAGCAGCCCCTTTAAGAGATGTAAAAACAAGTACCAAGTCTCATTCAAATACTGGCTAGACAGGAGAGGAAAAAAAAAAGGCTGTAACTTGTTTCATTTTGATGTGGAGTAAATATTTGTTCAATTTCTGGAAAAATTTGGATTTTAGCAATTAGGACCTTGTATCAAAGCCTGAAGAAATCAGCTGTGGTTTTGTTCACAGGCTTGTCTAAGCTTTTCTCCAGCTGAAACCCAGCCCTGAGGCATCAGCAGGATGTCAGTGGTACTGAGAGATGCTCGGGCATAGCCAACTGGGTACCTGCTTGTTTAAAACATGGGGAAAGGTTATGCTGGGTGTGTTGTGGGTCCAGAGAGTCAGAGATCATCTCAGCCAGGGCAACTGCTTTCCACCCAGCAAAATTCTTTAATTTTCAGTTGTGCTAATTTTTAATTTTCAGGTATACTGCAACATTTGTATAGAAAAGAGCATGTTGCCCTTGCAAGACTTTTATAGATCGTGCATTTTTCGTTTCTCTGTATTTTTCATGCTTTGTTCACTTTTCAGATTAAAGTACTATACATAAACAAAATTTCAATGCAGCAAAAAAAGGCTGAGATGTGTGCCTACATTGCCATACAGTGTCTCTGTGAGCATTTGAAGTGTTAGACAAACATGTCTTCATCATACTGTGGTGGGGGTGCCTCGTGGGCACTGTTGCACTTGAAGAAGTGACATCTCCCTTTGTACAACAGATGCTGTTCTTAAATGAAACCAGGGTCTTTTGCCTCATTTCTGAATAAACAAAATGAATTCCTGGGGCCTGGTAGCAATGCTCATTTGCAGTGGGATCTGTCAGTGCACTGCTGCTTGGGCATTGCTTGGGAGCACCCTCAATGAGGGGCTCCTGAAAGCTTTCTGGAAAGCTTTTCCTTCAGCCCAAGGGAGGTTAATCCTTCCCTTTGTCTCTCTCTGAGGTTCAGGCTTGGGCTGGGCCTGTTATCTATTTTGCTCTCCTCCAGGCAGTTTGTATAATTTTTCAACTTCTGTATCCTTTCTCTTTCCTTTCTGAAGGTATAGTTTTGATCCTCTCTCCTGGCTCTGAGAAGCACTGACTGGAGTTGCTTCCTTGTGCTGTCCCCAAAACCAAGAAAGCCAAGCAAAGCTGAGGGTTGGATGTGACTGAGGGAGGCCTGTGCATGGAGGGGAAGGAGAGGGAGGGAGAAGGGGATGGACTGAGACAGGACAGCATCAGATGTCTCAGCACATGAGGAGGAGAAGTCCTTCATCTTCAACCATGAGGTGGTCAAGGGCTGTCCCCGTACTCCTTTACATGCTCTAAAAGATCAAAATGTGTGAGAAACAGGATCTAGAAATTTTTGAGTATTTAGAAAGAGAATGAGAACTTCTTTCCCCACCTGCTTGCCCCTACAACTCCTCGTATCAAAGATCGGAGGTGTTTTGACACTTGACATGGTCAGGATGTTGTTTTTAATTTTAATGTTATGAAAGATGTGAGTGCTATCATCCATCACTACTTAGGATATTATGCTTTTGTAATTCTGTCAGTTTTCAGAGTTGCTGGGCTATTTTTGTTTGAAAAAATACTTTTGAGTGACATGTTCCTGGAGAAAGTTATTACTCTATCTGGTGCTTTTTGACCTCATTCATTTCAATGAGGATTTAGAAATGTGAGGATGTATGGAAAGATAGAAGAACACTTTATTTATAGGAGTTTTGGTATTTGGATAAAATGTTTGTATTCCTTTAATAAGGTATAAGAAGGATTGGATAAAGAGAGCCAAGAGATTATCCAGGGAGCATTGCAAATAATTCAGAACTTTAGTGTAGTGGCACAGGTCAGGAGTTATTGACCGCATTAAAGAAACAAGAAAGCATGACCCTTTTGGTAATCCTCACTTGTAACAGATGCCTGTGAGACAGCTGTGACAGGAGCTGCTCACTCCCACAGAGTGGTTGGGATCAGCGTCTTGCTGCTAGAGAAACCTGGGGACTCAACAAAGGTGCTATGCTTAGACATTTATTTGTTGGTGGGTTTCAGGAAGGGGGAAGGGGGGATACGGAGAAGCTGATTTTCTTGTCTATTGCACCTTGATAAAGGATATTTTATTCCTGAACTGAATTATTCAATTTATTGAGATAATCAGTATTAAATAATAAGCTAAATAAATTATTAGTGCTGCCAGAAAAAAAAAAAAAGAAGAGAATCTTCTTACAGTATTCTTGTTTACCAAAGAAAGAAAAAAAAAAAAAAGGGAAAGATGCAAAGAAGGAAGGCAGGAAAGAAAAATTAAAAAAAGAGAAAAAGAAAGAAAAAAGAAATGAATCTGAATGAGAATAATGCTTCCGAGTAACCCTTTGTTTCTTAGCACCATCAGATTATGGCAGTCTTCCAGTACTGGCACTTCACAAAACCAACAGACCAGTAGTTCAGCATCTTCCCTGGACCTTTTTTATCCTTGACACACTCAGGTTTACACTTCTCAGCAGTCAGAGGGCAAATGGGAGCACAGGAGGGCACTTTGCAAGCAGTGCACTTTATGGACAAGAAGCTGAAGGCTTCTCAGTTTCTGGTTGTTTTAGGGGCACTGCCAAGAGAGTGAGTTCACGTTGTCTGGGTTACTTAACTAGGCTGGTAGACAAACAAGAACAGTTGCTGCCAGCTTTGCCACCATTTACAGTTATTTTAAGGGGAAGACTGCTTTTTTACGTTTTTGTCTATTAATAGAAGCAATAACGTTACAGCCTGAATTAAGAAAACTAATTGTGGATCATAGAAAAGTGAACAGTGTTTAGTTCCCTTTTGTGAACAAGGAGCTATTCCATTTTATTTCATAAATGCATTGTAATTGTTTTCTGGGGATTGGTCTTGTGGAATGAACTGAGCTACTGAACCGTGCTGCTTTGTAGTCTGCCTTTGGGGAACATGTCTCCATTTTCTGTGGCACTTTTTACTTTATAGCCCTCATCCCACCTTTTTCTTTGTAATTAATGTTAGTCTTTTCACTTGGTATTCACACATTCCTTCTAATTGCACAAGCTCAAACCTGACTGACACGTCAGGGTTTTGATATAAGTTAAAGAAAATTCTGTCTGTGCCTTCTCTTCGGCTGGAATTTTAGACTGCTTTTTTTTCCCATGGAAGGAAATGGAGAGGAGTGCAAAATGCCTGTTCTCCTTCACAGAATTAGAAAAACACTGGGAAGAGTGGATAGAGTGTCTCGGTCTGGTGAGATTTGTGAGGAGAGGTAGTTGTATTTTGGTCAGAGAATTCTGGGAGTTAGAGAAACAGATAAATCTTTGGCCCAGTAGGAGTTTGTCCTTTAGGAAACTCTGCCTGGCTGAGGGAGGAGGATGCTTGCCTGTGCATTGTGAAGCAGATTAAGTGTCTTCTAGAGCCTGCTGCTGACCCAGAAACCTGCATGGGGCAGGATATTGTCAAGCATGCTTCAACTTATGGGTTGCCAGCAAGTGTATGATTCTCATCTCCTGGTCAGTGGCAGAGAGGAGATATTTGAGATCCCTTTGACCATGAAGAGGCTTTTTGGAAAAAGCACTGAGCACTTGGAGATACGCAGAGTGACAGGAGAGTGAGTACTGTAAGAGATACAGGAGATAAAATGTTCTGTTGAAGGCAGCATAGAAGTAGTGGGGCTCTGGAGTCACTCTGCTGCTGAAGAGACCAGATATGAAGCTGTGGTCTGACCCAGACCTCAACCTTCAATCGGCACTGGGCTGGAGAGCCCTGCTCTTCTCCTGGTTGAGAGGTTGTCCCATCTGGTGTTGTGCACTTGGGTGATGCTCAACAAACAAATGTCCCACACCAGACACCTCGAGGGAGTGTTTGGCTGCAGCACTAAAGGATGAGGAACTTCCCTCCTGGCAACAGACACCATCTCCTGTGGTGTTTTGTGTCATCATTGGGGTCTCCCAATCAGTAGAGTCAACTGCAATTTCACCTGAGGTGTAGGTGTGGCACCATGCACAGCCTTTAATGCATGGGGCTGGTGGATGGGATCCTTTTCTACCCCTCTGCTGCTAAAACTGCAAGGGGCAAGACTCCCTTTGCAATGGACCTTTACCTTCCCTCGTCTCCTTTTCCTCTGTCAGACTGATGCCAGCCTCTGGGAGTTGGTTCATGTAGGTATGCTCTCAGATGGTCTGTCACATACCTGACTTCATGCATTGCAGCCTGATGTCCCTTCACAAAATCACTTCCATGGGTTTTTGCAGCAGTGGGGTGCACTGAAGACAGTTTTATAAATAATCTCATTCCCAATGGAAAAATGGAAAAATTAGCAGTAATGTCTAAAACTATGAAGCCAGGAAAAAATGAAATTTGTCAGCCAGTTTTAATGTCTCCCCATGCTTTTTAGTCTTGAAGTTTTTAGTCTCCTTCCAGGAAATGAATGAGATTCAGAGCCCAGAAAGGGCTTAGTCATTTCTGTCAGAGAGAAATATTTGGTTTTAGTTTACTTTTTTGGACATAGGAAGGGATTCAGGTGCAAGCAAGAACAAAAGGATTTTTTTAATGTTTAAAACAGGCTGTTTGGCTCAGCTCTATGTAACTCAAACGGAATGTTTTGGCTGGAGAACTGGGATGCAATGCAAAACAAAGTCTTGATAGTGCATATCATTTACAGCACCACCTGCCTTGCAGTAGCTGACCCTGTCTGAATCAGCCAGCAGCATGTCCTTTGAATCATAGGAGTTGTTTGGTTTGTGCATTGATGGAAAATTGCATTTTATACCATATAAATTAAATGGTATTTTATACCACTTAAATATGAATATTTTGAAGAAGCCTTGTGTTTTTCTTTTTTTCCTTTTTTCCCCTTATTTTTTTCCAGCTTGCCACAGAATGCAGTTGAATTACATTGGGTTTTTTCCCACAATATGGATGTGTGTGTATGTGTGTATGTTCATTTCTGGATAGTTTTCTTTCTGTTGTGTTTTTCTGTGATTCCCTCCTCCCTGCCTTTATGCAACACTTGAATTCTTCCCCAAGGGAATGGGAAAATCAAGTGAAGAGTGTAGGAAAATGCCATTTGTTCTGTCACAGTGATGAAGTATAAGAGAAGGTGGTAAAAGAAGAGAACTGAAACTAGAAATGGTTCTTAAGGGAAAGAATTGCTAACCTCCTGTTGTTTCAGAACTTTACCATCTTTTAATGCAAATCTTTTCTTTATAGGCAGGTCTGTTTAAAAAGCTTATTATCAGTCATCATGTATTTTTTGTTTGTTTTGTTGTTGGTGTTTTTGTTTTTTTTTTGTTGTTGTTGTTGTTTTTTTTTTGTTGTTGGGTTTTTTTTTGTTTGTTTGTTTGGGTTTTTTTTTTGTTTTGTTTTATTTTGTTTTTTTGTTTTGGTATTGCTGATTCTGAAATAGAACAACAACAGATTTTGGATGTAAGTGTTCCTGGAAGTGACCTGGTCCAGTGTTGCTGTAGGTGACCTGGTCCTGCCCTCCACTTGGAGCAGGACTAGCTTGAAAGTTGTATCAGGTTGCTGAGGATCAGGTTTTGAACACCTCCAAGGATGGACAGTGTGTAACCTCTCTGGGCCACATGTCCCAGTGCTTCACCATCCTTGTGGTGAAAGATCCTTCTACTGAAGAATGTACTTACCTTTCCATTTATCCTTCTGAGTAGATAGTTCCAATTTCAGATATTACTATCATGAAGTAATTGCTTTATGATGTTGGGTTCTGTTCACTCCTGGGCAAGCCATGTGGGACTAGTAAGAAGAGAGTAGTCCAGCAAACACATCATCTAGAGAGGTAAAGGATGGGGAGGAATGTGGGTGCTGCATCTGACTAAGTGCATCGAGGCTGAAAGCAGACAGTGAACCTGCTGGGTGGTTCAGCTACCATGTGCATTCAAGCTGGCCATGAACAGATTTAGCATGAGGTTAGATGAAGGTTGTTAGGTTAGGCAGATAAAGATCAGTTACTAGACTATTTGTGGTGAGATAGTAGAAGTTATTGTTTTAGATGGCGGTTTCAGAAGACAAAGATTAATTGCTGTTATTTTTAAAACTCGCTCTTTTGCAGACGGCTTATTCATATTGCATTGTTTGTAAGAATTGGCTGCCACAAGAGTAACTTTATTTGCTGCAGTGCCAGAGCAGAGAGAAAGCTATTCCTCATCAGGGAAAAGGCTTCCTAAGGGCTCCCTTTTTGCAGAGTGGGAAAGTCCTAATCTTATCATCCTCAGAGCAAGCTTATCTGGCTTTTTTTTTGCATTGTTACAGTATACATTGAAAGCCAGTGGCCACAGGCCAACAATGTTCAGAGTAAAGTCTGCTTTTCTGTTTCAATGCATTTAGTCTGAGGATTGGGGCTGCCTCTACAGATGTTTAGCATGCATAATATTAATTGATGTATTTGCATGTATTTTAATTACATTAATTTGTCTGCCATATTGTTACTAACACTGTAGTGTAGTGTAGTATGGTCTAGTTGGAAGCATCTGAAGAACACAGCTTTATGTCTAAAGTGGGACCTTAGCAGAATTTCAGTATTCCAGAGCAAGGAGCAATTTTAAAAACTTTTTTTTTTTTCCGTGAATGCATAATGTTTGTTCAGGGTCTGCATTTTGGACCACATAATTTCCTGAGTATTTAAACTTGTACTCCCCAGTGTACATATAAACACTCCAGACAAGGTGCTCTGCTGGGGTCCAGACTGGTGGCACAGCCTTGAGTCTGAAGTCCTTGCGGGGGAGACTCCCTGAAGTACAGAAATAGCACTGGGGCCAGTGCTGTCTGTGCAAAGCACAGATGATGTTATCAATCTCTATTCAGAAATACAGCTAGGGAAAGGGAAGATACTGGCACACATTTTCATGCTGTGTCTGAATTGTTAGATCATTCTCTTGAGCAAGTGAGAGATCCGGACTTTGAGCATTGTTTTTCACTTCTGATGACAGTATAATGAGAAAGACATCCACGTGAAAGAGCAGAGATTTCTCCTAGCTGATTGTTGCATTGTAGTCAGTCTGCTGTTTTTTTGGTCTTCTGCTCTGCATCCCCTGGATTTCCCTCTGCACCATGCCCTATTTTAAATTACTCTGCAATGGAGGGAACAGGGTGTGCTTCTGTCAGATGAGTGATTGCAGGAAATTTGAAGCTGTGTGTGTTCAAATCCCATCTGGCTGAGGGGGAGGTTGTACTGAGGTCTTTCATTTTTGAAGCTGCACATTAGCCACAGATTTTGGGAAGCCTTAACCCTGCTTATTTAAATGTTCTTCCATAGGGGGAGGTCTCAGATCCAGGCAGACCAAGGTGTTTGATGAATAGTGCTTGACTGGGCTTTGAAACTGAGTTTCAGTCAGATCTTCTGGACAGAGTTGTCCAAGGTTAGATGGTGCTTTGAGAAACCTCCTCTAGTGGAAGCTGTCCCTGTCCATGGCAGGGTCTTTGGACTAGGTGGTCTTCAAAGTTTCCTTCTGATCCAGGCCTTTCTGTGGTTCCATGTTGGTTATGGTTCCATTTAGCAAAGCAGTCTGCAAATGCTTGAGTTGGATTCAGTGGTGTAAAGGCTGCATGTGCTTGAAAAATTTGAAACATACGTGCTGTCTCACTTCATAGATGTGTAAACACTACAGTTCACAGTAATGTTGGTAACGAAAATGTAGCAATGATCATCTTTTCCAAAGACTGAAATTAGAAACACTTCATAGACCTTGGAGGAAAAAGCCACCCCATAATTCATTACTTTCCTCTATGGCCTTGGATCCTACAGCCGATCCTGTGCCCAGATGGACATATATTTTCCTAGAATCTGAAATGGGAAGGCTGAGAAAAAAATTTAAAGACTGAAACCTGTGGAGAAAATTTTTGCATAGGCAGGCCAATGTACCAGGCCACATGTTGGCTAACCACAGTACGATGAAGTTTGAACATGAATTTTTCTAAAATAATGATGTGACATTTTATATATGTGTTCCACAAATACTTGGGTACATATTATATAAATGTTTAGTGATATTCTGGTTTAAAGACTTCTCCCTGTATCTTGTTAATGTGTCTACTTCTGTTAGAACTGCAATGAAATAGTTTTCAGACACTATATTCAGGTGTGCTGGCACTTACAGTGCTACTCTGTGTCCTGAAGCTCCCTTTTTACTTGGATGCCCAGAATTTCTTTTATTTATTGAAGGAAGTATGGCCTGGTTTTCTGGGATTTGACTGTCTGGAAGTTTTGATTCCACTTGAAGTGGAAAGGTAAAAGCTGGATGGGTTGCCACCAAATACTCAGATCAAAAGCTGTATCAGCAGCAGAGATTCTACAGTGATTTTCCCTGTGTAGTGGTAGAGAAAGTTCCTGAAGTTCCTTGCCATTCTGGGTCTATGAGATGTGGAGATAAAGAATTTTTTTGAATATATTAACACTCGAAGTCCAACATTTTAAAAAGAGACTAATGACTTTTCCCCCATGCCCCTAGACAAGACATTCAGCTTTGTAGAAGGCAACTCTCCTGTTAAAATGTCCAGAGAGGATGTACTCAGCTGACACATGACAGCAGCCTTCATTTATATAAAAGGAAGCCGTGAAGGGAAAGAAATGAAAATTTCAGGGACATTTCTTAAATCGTGAGAAACCAAACATATTTTAGCTGAGTATTCTGAAATCTCTAGAGCAAAGGCCCTTAAATACTTGACCCTCATGGAAGAACCCTTATGTTTAACTTCGTACCAAAATATCAGTGTGGCCAGAGGGGTCAAAATCTAGGAAGTGATCTGTGCTGCAGGAAGGAATACAACTTCCTTCCTGTGAGAGAGAGCCAATGATCAGGTAGTTTTAAGGGTTGATAGGTAGGTAAACCAATTAAAAAGTGATCCGCCTTCGAGGAAAAAAACCATATATGAGCAGAGACTCTCTGACGCTCTTCCTCTTTGGACCTGCTGCTGCTGTGTAGAGAGGAGCAGCTCCTGCTTCTCTCGCTGGTGAGGCCCAAGCGCTTCCCCCCCCCCCCCACCTCCTTCCAAAGGAGGGATGGGGGGGGGAAGGGAGGTTTTACGGCAGCCGTGCCGCTGCAGCCGGGCAGGCATGGGGGAGGAACGATTGGAATTTTCAGCAAGATCCAGCTCAGCCGGTGTGTCAGCTACACAAGAGGGAGAGCCGGGCCAGGCAAGGACCGGGCCGGACTCCATCCAGCTCGGGCCAGGCCCTGCCCTGTCACCCCGGGCCCAGATGGCCCACCAGGCCGAGCCAGCTCCGCAGAGCCAGGCAGAGACTCTTGAGAGCGTCTGGCATCCAGCTCGGACCTGTTCAAGCAGCCCGGCAAAGAGCACGTGATCCTCACACTGCCGGAGAGAGAGAGAGAGAGAGATTAACTCTCTCCATGCCTGGACTAAACTCACAGACACCCATCCTTCCTCGCAGAGAGAGGAACGAGTGAAGACATCTACATAGTGCAGCGCAGAGACTTTACAGTCAGTGAGGAAAGCAGAACTGATACTCACAAGGGGGTGCATGGGAAGTTGCTTCAAGAGTGAAGCTGAAAACTCTTTTGAGAACCATGGTTGGGGACTGAGCTAATAAATTCTCTGTAATATATGAAGATATAGTCCAAGGGGGATGTGAGGTTCTTATTGCAGCCAATGAACTGAAATACCTAAGTACAGACAAGTAAGTGTTGAAAAAGTACAGCCTGATGAGAAACTAGAACCAAGAGAGAGGAGAGGCTGTGACCCAGAGCCCTGGTCCCGGGGAGAATGCTAGAGAACCTGAGTTGTCAGGAGAACCTGGGTTGATAAGCACAGAAGAAGAGATTTTCTTTGTTGCTGCAATTGAACTGGGCATCCTTAAAACAGGTACCCTGTGGACTGTTCATAACCCACCCAAGTGGCTGTGGGAAGGCTACTGGTGTAGGAGAGATCCACCATTAAGCTGGACTTTGCTCCGGGCGGCGGTTAATGGTGAGGCAGAAGACCCATAAAAACTGTATTTTTCTTACAGAAGATCCATGGTGTATGCAAAAGAAACTTCTCTCCCTAAATGAACTGGAACAAGAGCTGTTTCTGAGGTGGTAAACTGACTGGAGGTCGAAGTGTTGTCCTTTGTGTGTTGTCAGGGAGAATGAAATGGAGAGGTGGGGAAGGGGGGGTGGTCTGGGGAGTTTGTTCTGGTTTTTTCTTGAGTTTTTTTTCTTTTTTCCCTTTGTCTTAGATATATTAATAAAACTTCTTTGTACTTTATAAAGTTAGAGCCTGCTTTGCCTACTCCTAATCCTTATCTCACAACAAGCAATCAAGTAAATTTAGGTAAGTGTGCTGGCATTTAGCCACAAACCTGAATAGGCGAACTGAAACCACTACATTCAAGAAACAGGTTTCGTGGCACTTGAGAATATTTCATTTATTGCCTTTAAATGGCAGAGACTTTCTGTTTGAGAATGTATTTAGACAGATAAATCCTTCCTTGAAGACAGGGCAGGGAATGGTATGAATGGTGATTCAGCATCTAGTGACTTAAGTCGTGGTTGTGAACTCTTTTATTTTAAACTTCATCCCATTGAAGAGTGTGTGCTATAAGGTGGAGAGGAGAGGAAGGATTGGCACATGAGGTCACCTTTTGAGAAGAGAGAAGCAGGAATTACCTGGCATATTCTATGCACATGTGTGTTGTTTTATAACTTAGAAGCTTTTATCTTATATGGATCTCTTACTGTCCTGATAAGCACCCTGCCTTGAGAAATCATATCCTTTTTCTAATCTTTTTAAATTTTTAGTAGAGATACTTGGCTGTGCTGCTGGATGTTTTGTGTTGCTGAGGAAAGGCAAATTGCAGAAAAATTGCTTTTTAACTATCTTCTGCATTGGGGCATTTACTGGTGCTGCTTGCTATACTACATACAGAGAATGAGAGAAACAGTAAGATTATCTAATTCCAGCTGTTTTCTTTGATGAAAGAAATTAGATAGCATTTAGACATCCTTTATCTCTGCATATGAAATTAAGTATGTAACAACTGTCTTCAGTGAAAGACCTAAAGTCTTCTGCCAAAGGAATTTTGTAGGTCTGGACCTGAGCTGTGTTATTCTACAGATGATAAAAAGTGTCTTGATGCTTCCTGGCAAGTAAAATGCTGGGGTTTGTTGCTGATGGTTTTGATTTGCTTGCTGTGTTTTTTTTTTTAAGAACCTGAACAAAAAGAAACTCTTCTCCACCTTGTGATGAAGTTGGGCTTAGTTAAGCTTTCTCAGTTCTTGGCAGCCCAGCCTGGAGGGTCATCAGCATTAGCATTACCTAATGAGGATGGAGCAACACCGTTAGATTTGGCTTTACAAAATGGACACTCCAAACTTGTTGAGATCTTTAAAAAGTGAGTATAATAATTTGCTGTCTTCTATGAAAATGTCTTGTTATTTAAGGGATGTGGGGAGTACTGTTGTTTTTCTGAAGAGAGTTGCCTATTTTGTGCTGGTTTTTGCTGCTTTTTGCCAGTACTATAATTTTAAACAGTAAATTTGCATTTACAATTAAAGGAAGTTTATTATTTGTGTCCTTCATTACATTTGAAGTCAACAAATAGTCAGTTAAATGATGGAGGACCAGCTGCACTATCAGGTACCTCTCCCATCACTATATTAGCTGAATCCTGACACACTAAAAACAAATAAAGACATTCCTTAAAAATACACATAAAGAAATACGTAAATATAAACAGAACCATAGGACCTGACTTCCACAAAACCTCAGCAGACTTTGTGACCCCTCTAAAGCTCAAGTTTGAACGAACAAATAAGGGAGAATCAGCGACAAAGACAGTGCTGCAGTTATGACTCTGTTTTGCTGGAGAGCTGCCACACTGACAAATGACTTAAAGGACAAGTGCTTTCTGGCACCTTTCAGCTGTCTGGAGCTCTGTCTGCACAGTCCGGAGGAGCTGCATGGGCTGTGTGTATGTGTCTTGGGATACCGAATGGTAAGCATCAGACACCCCTTCTTACTCTTGGCTTTTCTTTGGAAATAGAAATATGCAAGAACTGGGCGATGGTTTTATTTCAGTATCTGTCTCTTTCAGTTCTGGCTCCATGCAGCCTGTAGTTTATGTGAGACTTACCCGTACTTCAGCTTAAAAAAAAATACAGCGTGGGTACAGTACATAATGTTATGACTGTCTCATTTGTTTGTTATGCCCAAACAATACTGTAATCCCTTGAGATACTTTCTGTTTTTCACTCTTGTGGGATAACAAATCTGCTAGCTGCCGGTTGTGTCCTACTGCTATATATGGTAACCATGACAGGAAAAGGTACTATTGCTCATTTGCAGCACTAAGGAGAAATAGGTATTGTCACAGCTTGCTCTTTCTGGCTTCTTTTAGTAGTGAGTAACTATCTAGAGCTAACATTGTTTTTTCCCCCTCAATAGCTAGAAGTAGCTGTGTTTTCTTAAGGCTGAAAAGAGTAATTGGTAGGTTTTTGTTTGCCCAGCTGTGTTTTCAGTGGATATTTTGGATTTTCTGCCTCTGGTTTTTGCAGCGGGCATGTTGGAATCCTGATGGGTTGTGCTGAAGGCGAGCAGGAAGCTCACTGTGGCCGTGCTTTCATTCTACCTGTGCAGAGAGCATCTGCTTTGGCTTAAAGAGTGTGTCCTTTCAGCTTCCAGGGCAGTCAGTCGCTTGACATTTCAAGAGCAGAGATCAGTGCGGGTGCCTGCATACAGTTTGTTCCTTCATCGGGAGCCCTGACGCTGACATTCAGCCACACTGCTCAGCACTTGCTGGAGTCAGACATAGAGCTCTTCAGAAAATACTTCTGGGACAGACCTCTTCTTTACCAGGTACCACAGATTTTCTTCATAATATTCAGCTGTAGACTTTTCAGGCTGGATTTGTTTTCCTTGAGTAGCCTTTTAATTTAAACTGCCTGTGCCACTGATGACCAGCATAATTTCATTATTACTGTTGTGGGCTTCTACTTAGTGTAGGTGTTGCACATTGTATGTCTGAAGCTGGAGCATAAGAGGTGTTGAGAACTTTGTCAAAGCCTTTTTTGCCTCCCAAGTTGTTTTTTAATCATGGTAGACTCTACAGGGAGTATCTTTCCCTGAACTCTCTGTGTTTTCAATTGCATTGCCATTGTATTCATTTTTGTACTTGGAAATATTTAATTTAGTTCCATTTTTCCAGTACTGTAATGCCTGGGAGCCTTCATCAAGAGCCAACCCTGGTCTATTATTTACAGCAGAAATACAGAGTACAGACTTTTTCTACAGAGTTTCATTTAGTTTGTCTTATTTTAATGTAAAATGTCTGAAGCACTGTTGTCATAGCGTTCAGCAAATCTCTTGATTCAATAAAATAAAGACAATACTTGAATATATAAGTTCTTTAATAGCAATGCAGATTCTTACCTGTGTTTTTAGATTGAGACTGCACAATGTATGTAAAGCTAGTGAGATAAAAACACACTAAAAGTTGCCTTTTTTTATGGTCTTGAAATTCAGCTTTTCTTTTCCATTCTCAGCTTCAGGTTTCCTCATTTGTACACTGATTTTCCTTGCTTTACC
Organism: Eopsaltria australis; assembly: GCA_034509425.1. Lineage (NCBI taxonomy): Eukaryota > Metazoa > Chordata > Aves > Passeriformes > Petroicidae > Eopsaltria > Eopsaltria australis. Next base: position 1,185,193 of record JAVTVJ010000649.1, on the reverse strand, counting down.
TGTATTGCATGCTGCATTTTTTTTAAACTTAGAAAATTATTTATGTGTTATGTTTAACGTAGAAACTTAAGGTGTGGTGTGCTGTATTGTCCTTATGTATAATCTCACATAACTACATTGTCAAGATTTTGATTTGTTTCAATAAAAAAAAGTTACTCTCTGTAGCTTTCAGAATCCCTACAATACGTGTCTGGCTTTTCCATTGAGACAAAAATGAGCTCAAAAGGAAAATCAAGACTATAATCAAGAATGCATTGTTATTTATATAATTTGCTTTTTTTTGGACTCACAAAGTCCTTGTTTTTCATTCAGTCTTTGAAATGGAAAAAGAAAGTGTGGCATGTTAGGTATTCTCAAAGACAAAGACTCTTAAAGGCTGCAAAATTCTGCATTTCGTATTTTCAGGAAAAAGCCTACTGCCCTGGATTTGTTGGCTGCCTTTTTGCTGTTCTTCTAGTTGCAGCAGTCTAGGTTCTGTTGTGGGGACCTTATTCCCCTACTGCTCAGCATCAGTGTTTGCAGCACTTTTAATGAAGCAGAAATAGACCAGACTAATTGAGAAGATTATGTGGTTTAGTTAGTTAATTTCTTATACAAAAGCTGTTGTGTTTAGACTATGTATTATGTCTAGGAAATGTAAAATTAATTTTGCTTGTGCTGCAAACAAGAATTTTGAGCTCTTCAGCTGTATCCAAAGCTTTGGGAGACAATTAGAAGGTTTTAGAAGGTTTTGGTAGGTTTTAGAGATTCCGTGGCACATAGTCTTTTTAAAATAGGGCTAGAATTTATTGCTGTCCTGAAGTATTCATTTCATCTACAGCAGACTAAGGCTGTACATCTGGTATCTTGAGACTGTAAAAATGACCACATTGCTATTTTATGCTTGAGTCAGAGAGTCATGAACTTGTCCCAGTTATGATGGCATGCAGCATTAGATTTGTGGATTTGTGTGAAATGATTGCCTCAGACAGCAGCACATGTATTCATGCAAGAAAAGCATAATCTTTCCCAAGTATATTCTTCACTCTCTGCTGTGTTAATTCTTTCAGTTCCTGTTCTATTCCTTAGAAGCCTAAAGAAGTAATGGAAAAGTTAAAAAAAGCTGTCAGTAAGCTAAAATCTCTTGTATGGGAGCCATGCCTTCATTAAGCAGTTCAAAAAGTGGAAACCCACAGGTTTTGTGGCCACAGTAGGCAACAGAGGTGGGGGAGATACCTGAAATTGCTAAGAAAGAATGTGGAATTGCTTAAATTCTGAGTGACCACCTTGGGGCAGAGATTGCTGTGTGGTGGTAGTGCCTGCCAGTGGGATGGTGTGGTTGCTTCATGGTGCTCCTCCAGTGGGGACCTAGACAGCATAAGAAGGTGATCCACGGGGGCTGTCTCAGCTGCTGGAGGCAGCACAGCCAGTGCAGGGCAGAAACCTCTGTGAGAGGAAGAGAGATCTGGGGACTGATGGACACATTTGAAATGTGTCAGAGTAATGAAAGAACCAGAAAGGTCAAGCCAGGATAATCATTCAAAATTACTAAGGTAGTTTATGATCCTTTGAGTAACGTTTTTTGCCTGATGATGGACAGATTTAATATTTTCCCAACTTCCTTTAGACTTTTTCTGTGTGACAGGTGTTGGAGTGGGGAACTGCCTAGCACGGCAAGAGATGAGAAGAGAAAAATGCAATTTGCCCCACTGAGGTGGGGATTTATGGCTTTCAAATTAGTTTGGCTGTGGTATTCAGCCTGGGGTCATCTCTGGCTTTTTCTTTCATGTTTGGGTTACCATGTCTTTTCTCTGTTTGCAGCTCTTGGTAGATGGCAAATACACAGGCAGCCTACTAGAGGGAAAGACTAGAAGCAAGCAGAATAGTAGATGAAAAGACAAAAAAGAAGACATTCTTTCTTCCTCCCACTTTGTTTTTCATTTCTAAGGGTAATTTCTAAAATAGGAGACTGTATCCCAGCCCCCTCTTCCTTTTGGGCAGGAGTGATATAATCAGTGTGTATCTGAGCATGACATGGGGAGTGTCTCCTGCGTTCCAGACTGGGTTTATCATGTAGGTAGTGTTTACTGCTAGTTTATTCTCTTTGTATTGCCTATCCATCAAAATTGCTTGCTTTACAGGGATGCTTTAAACATAAACTAGACTTCCAAACAGAGCTGTTGTGCAAAACTGTTGTGCTGCTTTTCTCTTAGAGAAGAAGGTTGTAAGCAGTGATGTGCAAATGATAAATATGATCCTTTAGATTTTTCATGTATCATAAGCAGGAGGTGATTTCTTTCTGTAGTTAAAAATATTTTATTGGTTTCCCTCTTGAGGGATTGCTGTCAGTTTCCTCTGGAAGGTAGCCAAGAAAATGTTCCTTGTGAAATCTCTCAGTCATTTTAGTATTGCTTATAATGTAAGTGTTTGCTAGTCTTTGATATTGTTCTTGAGTTTTCAGACAAATGTCATGGGCATCAAATACAGTTACTGTAATTTTGATTTTTTTATAGAGTATTTATTCAAATCAAGTTGAGACAGTGGAAGGTCCAAAAATGCCCTGCTCTACAGCACACTCTGTAGAAGGTACAGTTTTTTTTATTCCATTATGTTGCAATCTTTCAAAGCTCTAGGAAGTTGGCACAGATTCATGCACTATGTATTCAGAAAGATCGTGTTTCATATGGGTTTAGAGACCTGTTAGAAGAAAACAGTGGAATAGGTAAGTCATACATTACAAGAGTTTTGTAAATCATGATACTCCCTACAGAACATCGGCTTTCCAATGTCAGACTGAAATTGTTCACAAAATATTATGACGTTTATAGTGACTGGAAAAGCCTTGATTCCATTTTAAGAACCAGAAAAATGTCAGGTGGTTCCAGGAGAGGGCAGTGTTTAACTGAAGGAACTCTCCTCCAAATTCCAGTAAAGTCTAGTAAGTTAATAAAGATAGGAGCAGAGTAATGATTTGTACGGGTAGTTTTGGGATCCAGCCTAGACTTCTTAGTGTGGCAAAATCCTAATTTGTTTCCATTATACATTTACTGTTTTGGGGTGCAGTTTACCTCTGCAGGGATTGTGGGATTGTGGTCATGGGTGAGAATGCTCTTTCATTACCAAAATACCTCCATGTGTGCCTCAGAGCAAGCATGTCTTAGAGCTGAAGAGAAAATCATAGAGAAGATCGTTCTTCAGCATCAGAAGTATGAGGCTTGGAGGCTTATGTGGGATTCTTAGGAATGAATTAGAAGTTTTCACCAGTTCTCCATTTGCTTGTGTGGCTGGCATTGGATAAAGCAACAAGCTGAAAACTGAGAGCTCTGTGAGAGGCTCTGTCTTGCTTTTCAGTGTCTGCTGGAGACAGCCTTACTTGAGGGCAGCAGAAATGTGAGCACCTACATGAACTCCTGACAGGACCAGGACCAGATGGAGGGAAAGGATGGGGACTAGTTTGAGGGGCATCAGCTAAAAACTTCAAGTGAATGGGTAAAAGAGGGACACAGTCATTTATTTAAATGTGTATGCTGCCATTGCTAGTGCTGAAAAAGTAGTTTTATACTCAGCTTTCCTGTTGGTCTTCAGGCAACAAGTGTTTTACCATTAGAAGTTAAATTTGCAGAGAAATAATAAGCAGTTATTAGCAGTTACAAGCTACATATCTGTTATTGTAAGTGTAAGCAAGAATTTGTTATATTGGGTTTGTGAATGACCTTGGTGGGACAGTGAAAATGCATTTACTCTGGGTGTTCACCTAAGTGCTGCACTCTGATCAGGGTGATCTTCATGCTGTTCCTTGAGGGTAGAAAGTGAATGGCCTTCACTGGCAGCAGTGGCTTGGCCAGAGTGACTTGTAGGTGATGATTACTCTGACATTTTTTGCAAACAGCAGTTTTAACATGGCCTGACTTTCACAAGCGAAATGCAAACATTAATGGGTATTCACAGCCCAGAGAGAGAGAGAGAGTCTCCAATTCAGGACATCTACTCTTGTTTTGGATTCTGATGAGCAGCAGAGATATTTAGCATGGACACACCTGGCTATTTGTGTTTTCAATGGAAGTTATACACTTTTGTGCCTTCATGTATCAGAGTTACTTTGTGCCTTTTTTTTAAAAAAAAAATTAATTTCAGTTCAACACCTGGAATAGCATGCTGTGTTTTGTGAGTATTCAGTACCTACACAAACAGATTGTAGTAAACTTACTTATATGTTTTATGCTCTGTGATATCTATTTGTAGATATGACAAGTCTGTAACTACTGTTATGTACAGTGTTAGGCCACGAAGTTTTTTCATCTTCTTATATTTCAATATTTAATAGGTTGCCATATTTCTGTAAGGAAGACTGTTCTCTTACCACCGCATCAAAAAAATGAAAAATCATTGAATGGTGGTTACTGGTGACTACTAGGTTGTCTTACACTTTCCATTTGCCAGCATTCAGGAGATCAAAAGGACATTGTTCAAGATTGAGTTAAAATTTTTGCTGCTGGAAGAAATAATTGTATGAAATGATTGTACTTTTTACTACATTCTGAGTTGCATGAATTGAACTCCTTTATAAAGTGTCTGCTAAGTTCAGGACTTTATTTTGGCGAATTCATGCCATAAAAGTATTCCCCTCAGACTTTAAAACTGCTGCCATTCCAAGAAGTAGTAGCTACTCACTTCTGACATCAAGATCAACAGACCTTTACAACCCAGTGCTCTCAGAAACCCTGAGCTGTTATCAAGAAGAGCTTGCTATAACAGTGTGTTGCTTCTTGTGAAATACCATCATATGAAAGCAGTGGGTCAGTGTAAGGTGATGCTGCTAGCTTGATCTCCCATGGCAACTTAAATTCAAATATATTGAGTGATACATTATCCAGACAGGATGCAGAACAAAAAGTGAAATAGGTGGTATCTTGGCTAATTTTATAGTTTGTGCTTTTCTTTTCTCTTTTCTGGCTTTGAGTTTCCATGCCCATGAGTTGACTGAATACTGTTACCTGGAAGAAAAGCCAATTGCTGCTATAGTATATATGGAACAGAGAAAATGGCTTTTTGTTTCTAAGAATTGTGGAACTGAATAATAATAATGCCAATTGCATGTCAATACTGTAAAAAATATCTTCTCACAGAAGCTTTAAAATAGGTGTCTACAGTTATAGTTACAGAAGAAATACTCTGTTCCTACTACCCGAAAGGCGATGTCTGGAATGCTTAGTTTGACAGCACCAGGGATTTTGTGCTCTGTGATTGCACTGTATTAGAATGCAAGGGGAGAATACATATGTGTATGCTGCAGGAGGTTAATTAAAGAAGGTGGATTAATTCAAAATGAATGATCATGGTACTGGTCAGCGTGGACCCAGTCCTAGCTCCTGCCAATGTCCTGCCCTGCTGAGGTCAGAGACAGTAGGTTGCAGTGGGCCCACAACTGCATCCCAGAACTTCATGACCTGCAGGCCAGATGGGTTTTTTTCTGAGGATTGTGTGATTCAGGTAATGGGCAGCTGTCTTGCATTGTTTCTCCCAAGATGTATTGATGCAACTCTTTTTAAAAGAAACTTGATTATATACTTTGTTCAAAGCCAGTAAAGGTCCCCAGACTCCATATACCGCAAGGCACCTTATGCTGACTCTTGTACCATACTTGGTTTAACTGTTTGCTGGAGATGGAGAAATGAAGAGGGTATCTGAGAACAGATATGAACATAGAGTTGAACAATTCAGTATGAAATATAGCATATTTACCATGATGATTCTGTCTATATAATTTGTTTCCTTTTTAAAAAATATGTTTGCTAAATAATAATATTCCTGGAAGCAAGAATGATGCTTGTGTTAATTTACATTCCTGTATCCAAATTACTCCTCTTTGCTGTTTCACAGTAGAACTTCAGGCTGCATTGGGGCAAAACTTGAAAAGTGTGCAAAGTGGGTTTTTTTGTTGTTTTTTTGGCATTGCTGTGTCCTTCTCCACAGTCCTTGGAAGAAAACATAAACCAAAAACCGACCAACCAAACAAAAAAAAAGAGCAACAGAAGTGAAGTTATTTTTTTACTTTTTGGGTTAAAAATGGAAAGTCTGATTTCAGAAGATTCACAACATCCCTGCAGAAGAAAAGCGTAGCTCAGCTGCTCTGTGGCATTGGTGTAAGGCACAGTCCTGGAGCTGTGGACTTTCTGAGCGTGTGGGGGTTAATCAGCCCAAACAGAACTGTGACAATAACATAGCACTTGTTGTGCATCCAGCTTGCATGCTGCCCACGGGATCGCCGCTGCGGGGAGATGCATGGGCTGCCCATGTGCATTGTTCTGGCTCGCCTGCCTGCTTCTTGTGTCCCCTTTCCTATCTGAAATAGGAGAGAGACCAGCAGCAGAAACCAAAGCAATCCTAAATTTAATTTCCTTATTATTAAAGGCAGCAGTCTTTGTCCTTGCAGGTCCTGTGAGCTTGACATCTGATGAGTTGTCCCAGGATGATACGAAGGTACAGATTTCTCCTTATACAGGTAGCTTAGCTTTATTTAGACTGAGAAGGAGCAACCTCTGCATGCCTATCTGAGCACCTACCAGAGATAACAAATAAATTCTAGCCTGGGAGGCAATGTTTCTTGCTATTTCTATGCTGCAGAAGTAGTTATGTGTGTAGGTGACTGTAATTTGAAAGAACCTGTTATGCAGTTGTGGGCTGGAAAGCCGGGTTGCAGAAGCAAGTTATGCTTTTAGACCAGAAGGCTCTTGTATTTATGGTGAAGCTTAGTGCCTTTAGGGAGCCTGCAGCTGCCAGTTTGGGGTCAGCACCAGACTTATGTCTTGCATAAGTTTCCTCCTTGAGACAGCATGGTTCGTTACTTCTGAGGAGTTAGTCTCTGAGAGAGACCTTGTGGGTAACTGAGTCCTTAACTGGATGTATATGGGAATAATGCTTGATGCAAGAAATACTGCAAGTTCTCATTGCCATCTACTTGGAAGTATCTAAACGGCTTTTGGGAGAGACCAAAATATGTGAGAGATGCCATTACAACTCTATTTCTGTCAGTTGTATTATGATTTTTATTTATATGTATTTGTTTACAAAATTGGAACATTTTTGTCTTGGTATTTTTTTCAACACCTTTTAAAACAGGAGCTTGATTATTGTCTCAGTAGGTATGCAGCTAAAATAGTAATATAGATTGAGAGAAAAAAAATCTGGTCAAACCTGGTGAATCTGGTGAAAGTGATATCTTATCCATACGAAGTGACTACTGTTTGTTTTGGGTTCTTTTAGTAACATTTGAATGTAGTGGAGTATTGCTGAGCTGACACTTATGTTATGTAATTTTTATAAATGTGGTGACCTCTTTAGGCTTTTTTTTGTTTGGTTGCTTGAGGTTTTTAAATTTTTATTGCCAGCTGTCCAGAAGATTGACCATTTGTTTGGAACTCACATGTTGCTGTTGTAATCTGTGACATCTCAGAATTAAATCTGCAGCATGCACACATTTTGGAGTCTATGTTGAAGGTGTGTGTTGAAGCAGGGTGTTACAGTTCATGAGTCTTTCTGGGGGGAAAACATTCTGGTCCCATATTGATTGTCCCTTGTTTTGATCTAGCAGAAAGGCTATAATGAATCTATAATGAATAAACTGAACTGTGACATTTCTACAGGTGTGAACAGCTCAGGCATTAGAAATATTTCTAATCTTAGAAAATATTGCTGTTTTCTCCAGAGCACTGTATACTGGCTAGTTAGAGCACAATTAAACTTTGTAAGAGGAAAACAGGATGAAAATCGAAGTTTGCATGGGAAGTAAGATAAGGTTTGGTCTCTGATTATGGTAAGGATTTGAGCTCTTAGGGTTCATTTGCATATGGAAGTAGCATGTCTTACCAGTTGCATCTATGAGAATGGCTAAAATGCAGTGGCTGCTGCTTGACCGTGTTTGAACTGAATTAGGAAAGGCTTTAGCCCAGTTTGCAACTAAGCATAAGTACAACTATTTGTCTCCAGAGATAGAGCTCAATATTTCTGTTCTAGCCTTTCCGAGACTGGGTTCCTTCTAAAGAAAATGAAGATTGTTGGGCATAGGTAAGAAAAAATTAAAAATTTTGACTTCTCAGAAGCTACTGATACATAGTGTCATGTCAGTTACACACAAGATAGGTTTTTTAAAAGTGGTGAAGGTAATTGACATTGCAGCGTAACTTGCTGAAAGATCAGCCACTTGTATCTATGTCAGAGAGGGAACCTCTTCTGTGTCAAGCATACATAGGTGGTGTATCAAACAGTATTGTGATACCAGGACTTTTCAGTATTGTATTAACTATTGTAGGAATAACAGCCTTGAAAATAATATCTGATAGAGCCAACATATGTGACTGAAGGTGAAGTCTGTAGAAATGTTTATATGCTGCAGTGAATTGTGGGCCTGCTGGTAGAATATAGCCAGTTGTGCTAGACAGGACATTCAGAGACTGAAACTCCACCGGAAAGGTATTTTCAAGCTTTGTGGAAAGCTGCAGGAGCAATATGCAACCATGGGCTCATGGAAAGCACAGCAAGTTGGAAAATATGATGGGTAACTAAGCTCTGCAAGTGGGAGCTGCTGTGCCAGGCAGAGACTGCCAATCTGACATCACTGGCCTGTGGTCCAGTGCTGAGCTCAGGAAGAGCAGCCCAAATGGTAGCATTCTGTACACAATTTTGGTGCTGCAAAGTGAAGATTCACTTCGTGTGTGCAGAAAGGGAGAGGATAGATGTGCATGCATAAAGGAGTCATATGTTAGAGGGAAATGAGCTGACATAAACTGAGAGGCAGTTCTAAGATAAGAAGCTGGCAGATTATTTTATTACCTCTCACTAAATCAGCATCTAGTTATCTATTGTTTTAGGTAGTTATGCCAAATACCTGTACCCCAGCTATTTAATGATGCTTGTATCACTGTCCCATACAGGGAATGTGAGAGCTCCGTAAGGGAATTGGGACTAGTAGCAAAAACTCTAATATTCACAGTCATTCTAACTTCAGTGTTTTTGAGAATAGGACACCGTACCACTCCTTGCCTTGCTCAAAAATGCAAGGTATGCGGGATGTTGGTGCCCATGTGTTCAAATCTGTGTTGTCAAGCAAGACCAAAGTACTGGACTGTATCTCAGTGTAGGAGTGTGTGGAGCCACTGGGGAGTGATTATGGTTTGTTAATCTGAAAGCCGTGTTTGCTCCGGTCTTTGCTCCAGTTATACCATCTGGACAGAACATAAAGTAATTTAGAAGGTGACAAAGTAGAAGTTCTCCACCCTGAAATTATAGCTGATATTTCTTTTTCTTACTCCTGAAGTGCTTTTTTCTTCTAAGGCATCATTCGCACAGCATTGCTTCCGATAGCTGAAACAGAAGCCAGGCCCTCTGGCTTCAGACCTGCTCCTTCTCTGCTGCATCAGATCCCCTTGGAGGAACAAGCAAGTGACTTTGGCCATGGGTCACAGTGCTAGGAGTGGTAGTGCAGGTTTTTAGAGGAGCTAAAAAGAGCAGGGAATTTGACAGGTTTTAGGTGCTTAAAATGTGATTAAAAATTTTCTTAGGCATCTTATTTGCATTTAAAGTAAAATTATAATGGCTAGATATACATATATGTGTTCATACATGTGTGTGTGTGAAGTGTGTCCTGAGCACAGGATCATCTTACATTAAACTAAGGAAAATTCCTTGTTGTAACACCTATATGAGAAAGAACCAACCCTCTGTCACCCTCTGTATCATAATTACTTTATAGTACATTTAAGAAGTTGACTTGTTTGTGAAAAAACTGCAGTGAAATCAGTTCCACTTGTTTTAGAAGTCTCTGTAACTGAGAGTTTGGTTGCTCTGTGTAAGGACTGGAGCATGGACTTGCTGCTGGCCACACTGTGGGCTCTCCTTGCCCATCTCCAGGTTGTTCACTCAGCTCCATGTTGGCTGAAACACTCATCACGTAGACATGCAATGGGATTTTGCCATTGACCTCAGTGGGGTCTGAAAGGCTTCCAGTGAGCACTGTGTATGAGATCTGATGAAGCTGAGTTGCGGGCTGGGGAGTGAGTGGACTATTGGGTGTGCAATAAAAAGTGGAAGTGGGGAGGGATGAAGAAGAGTGGAAATAGAGTTTGGTGACAGCCAGAAATTTGTAAGTTGGCCAAAGCTGGGTCACTGGTTTATTTGAATGTAAAAATCAACATATGTTCTAACCTGACTCATTTAACCATATTGCTAAATATTGTAGCTTTCTTACCCTGAATTGTTTTAAACTATGCTAAAAAAATTGTTTGCTTGGCAGGACTGTTAAATGGCAGTGGTTTTGGCAGGAAAAGCACACAGTGGGGGATAAGAAGAGAAATTCAAATAGTTGTCAGTGGGGGAGAGAGAAACAGCTAAGGGGGATTGAATGAAAAAGAATGAATAGAAACAAGCAAACTCTGGAATCTCACCAGTAGCTGGATGTGTAAATCAAAGAGGACTTGTAAGGGTGAGAATGCGAGTGCTCTTTGAATGGGGGTACAAAGTCCTCCACTTCCGTTTCTCACTTCTTTCTCTATGTGGTTCTTGCTTTAGAAATCTCTACCAAAAATCAATGTTGTCATGGGATGGTTTTGACTGGAAGAGACCTTTGAAGTAGCAGTGGCTACTGGAAGGGCTCTCCTGTTCCTGCTCTCTGTGTTCTTCCTCAGACACCTCTTTCAATCATTTTGATCATTATGGCTCTTTCTCCACAAAGTTTGAGGAGTGCCTTTGCAGATGTGCTTTCAACATTTGGTAGGATGCCAAAAGGGCACCAACTCTCCTTGCTCCCTGTTTTCTTCATCTTTGACTGCCTCAGGCATCAGGTCTAGCTGTGAGTCTTGTAGTTTGGTTTTGAGAATTGTAGCTCAGTTTTTTCTTGTGCAAAATGTTTCTCATCCTCCAGGATTTCTGGAGAGCCCCAGGGCTATAAGTCCAGGAAGTGTGATGGGCCAGTAAGAAGCCAAGATGATGGGTTTTGGGTTTGCACTATTTAAGAATGGAAGGAATAGGAGTAGGGCACAATAGCATACCAGACCATTCTTAACAGGAGGCTGTGTGGAGGCACCTCAGTGCTATCACACCTGCCAGTGTTCTTACCCTTTTTCTGTCTCCTTTGGAAATTGTTAGAGATCTGTTTTATGTTTACAAGAGGAAAAAACTGCAAAACAAAAACCAAAACCAACCAAACAAAAAACCCTCCAAGCACTTTTTTTCTTTTTTCATTGAGGGCAAATGTGCTGGAAATATTGAGAGAAAACCAATATCTGGTTGGGGAGAACAAATAAAAGACATAAATGGAAAGCAACAAAAAAAGAGTTTTTTTTCCCTTTCAATATTATGCATGTCTTTTATTGCCAGGCATTGTCATCCTCAGAATCAGCAACCCTGTACATTTTAGGAGAAAGTGGAGGAGGTGACAGCTGTATGCTGTTACTGTTGGGTATATAACAGTGTGAGCAGGGCATGAGTTTTTAAACATTTATCGTTCCTTCCTGTTTTGCATAGCTGGTTGGGAAAGATAACGTTCACAAGGCCATTTATAAAGCTGCAGAAGTCTCTCTTTTCCATTAAGAAAAGTGATCCAAACACCCAGTTTTTCTTCCAAGGATATACAGCCTTTTTTTCCTGCTTAAACTTCAGGAAGGGATGATGATGATAATTTTTCAAAATAATTTCCATGGTCTCCTCCTTACATTGCCAGTGACCTAGTCGTGTCTGTCTCTTCTATTCTGTTTGCTCTTCCAGGGATGAAAAACTCCTGGAAGCCATGTTTTGCCAGAGAGAAAATTATTGATGCCAAATTTTTGGCAGTTTACTCTGTGACCAGGCAGCTACAAAATATTTTTAATAGAGTCTGCCCTTTGATTTTCATGATTCCACAGAAATCCCCATTTAACCACAGATCAGTTTAAGAATAGAACATAATTGCCATGATGATATTATTTTTTGTAAACCAGTGGGCCAGTACTGAATTCTGCAGAAAAATCTGGTTTCAGTGTTGCTGTTTTGTTCTTTTCTTTGGTTAGATTTCCTCACCATGCTGGGTAGGACTTAAAAGTGATAGAGTTTTTTTTTCTTTCAAGATAGAAAAAAACAGACAGCATGGTCCTATTGTCTGGAGTTCTACCTTTGTGCAGTTTTTGTTATGTCTGTAAAATAATTATTTTTTTGTACTTACTTCATATCAGTGGTCATATCTTTTGCTCCTTTTTTCTTGCATTTGTTTGCTTCTGGGTTTTTAGGGCAGAATGTTTGTATTTGGAAGTGTTTGGAGTAGAATGTGCCTGTTTTGATGTTGGAACTACAGGAAATAATTTTATGGTTACTGATAGGTAAGAGTGAAAGTTATGTGTTAAGTGTTGCCTATATGAGACAGTTACAGGAGTCCTATGATTCAGGCTGTGCAGATCTTCTCTGTTGGTGGTCATTTTAATGTTTTTCTGGCAGCTCTCCATCCTGTCTTTGCTTTATGTATGCTTTGAGTGATCCAGCATAGCATCTCTAGTCCAGGAGCTGCAGACTTCTTCTTTAGTTTCTCTCCTCAACAGATTTCTAACAAGACTTTGGGCATATCACTTATCTTTTCTCTGCAACTCATTTTTTCCTGACAGAAAAAAGACTGTAGAGAGCAAGGTGATAAAGAGGCACTACAGTACTTGAATGATTCGAGATATGCAAATACTCAGACTAGTTTTGCGAAAGAAGTTCAGTTTGTGGTAAAGGAAGATTTAAACTCCCTCATTTTTAGTCAAAAGGTAGATGATTTGAAAGTTGCAAAGAGAAACAACAACTGAAGAAAATGGTGTCCACCAAGAAACTTGCACAGTTACCACTGCAGCTAATGATGGTGGCAATTGCACTCTGGGATTTTGGGCTGCACCTTTGACATCTTTGTGCTGCTTCTTTGCATGGTTCCTTGCACTGGAGGTGTACTTTGGGGTTGCTCTGTCAGAGTACTGCCAGCAACAACCTCCAAATAACATTTAAACATGACAGTAGCTTATTTCAGCAGATAAAAATATTCACTTTTGTTTGGAGTGTCTGTAAACAATGCAATATTGAAGACTCCACCATAGTTAAGAGCTACGAAAGATACGGGAAGTCAAGTTTTCCTGGGATGTGAGCCTGAGCTGAGTTTAATTAAAAAGCTAGGGAGAAATCTGGAAGAAGCAAAATTAGGCACTAAAACAAGCTTGTTCTTGTTGCTTGGAGTTTCCTCCACTCTTGATTTTCTGAGGCATTATAATTCAAGTTAACCTCAAAAGGAAGAAAGAAAGAAAGAAAAATCAACAAGCTACAAACATATGGTTTCTGGCTTCCCAGAACTTGTTCTCTTCCTCTGCCTAAAATCCCTAACAAATTTGCTCAACAAAACAACCCTTCAAAAAAGGAGCTTTTTTAAAATTGACCTTTTTTTCGGTCTGTCTTCTGCCCCGTTTCATTTCATGCTAACATAAGTGAGTAATCTGGGATGTATCTAATGTCAAATTACTCTTTAAATGTGAAATATAACCCAGAAATACATTGTGAAGGAAACAGCTGTAGTCTTGAGAACACACACAAGAAAACATTTCTCAGCTTTCTTCTTCCTCAAGAGACAGCCTTCCCTTGAAGTCTTTCCTGAAACACAGAAAATTGGATTTTTAATTAGGTGGGTCTCTGGTGGACTTTTTGGCATCACAGGCTGCCGGTGTGAGTGTAGACTCAATAACCAAGTCATTGGCACAACTTCAGTAGAAGCCAAGTCAAACTTCAGTTTGCTTTCACGTGAGGCAATATGCACGCTCCCTGTTCCTGATCTCTCACAGGCCTCCATGGAGCTGAAACAAGGAAGAGTAATCCCTCAGTCCTCAGGCTTTTGCAAATACTCTCTTATTTTCATCAGCATGCTTTTCATCAGGATATTGGACAAAAAAAGTGACAAACTTTCCACCCACTTTTGTTCCGCATTTCCCAGCTTTTGATCTGAATAGATACTGGACAGGGAGATAATTTAGGCAAATTATCTCTTTATGTGCTTTGCTTGCTGGTTGTTTCAAGAGTCAGGGCATACTGACCGCTGCCATGTGAAAGTATTAATGAGCTTCTTATCCTAAACCAAGCTTGCTTGTTACCCTAGAGTGATCTTGGTGTTGTATAAAAAGGATAAAAAAGTAGATACCTACCATCAGTCATGAAGCAGACATCAGAAAGATCTGAGTTGAAGGAATGCAGTGAAATCCTAACAGCACGTGAGTGAACTGGCAATATGAAGAGTTTGAGACAAAACCCAAGATGATGCAGTGTGTGTCCCCATAGGCTCTTTGGAGCTTCACTGAGTCAGTATTAGGAACGGGTCATGTTCTTGGCTAAGTTCTGTAAAAATATTGAGCCCTTCTATACCCCAGTCTGGTGAGTGTTTTCCAAGGATCTTGCAGAACTAGTACAGTTTGTGCAAAGCTGTTTCTTTTAAATTTGTGAGGGTACGTTGCTTTTTGGTTTATCAAAGAAAGAAATCTGAAGTACCACCACTTACAAACAGTTGCTTTTCAAAAGAGGTACCTATGGCTAAGACGTCTTTGTAGGAGAATGCGTCATTCATCATTGAATACCACAAACATCGTATTTCTATCATTTATAACATTTTTTTGTGCTATAGGTGTTCTAACTGTAGTTGTCACCCTGCTTTCAAGGAAAGCATTAAAAAGCTAGTCTTAACAGTTAATTTAGTAATTGACATTACAATTAGAAATGTGTCTGCTCGGGAATAGTAAAAAAGTCAATAGAAATTTGGATAGCATGGTCTTCCTCTCAGTCTGGATGGTTTGCTGCAACACTGATTCCATGTGCCTTGTCTGGGAATGATAAAAAGATACATCCATTTAGAAGTAAATGCAGTTAAGCATAAAAACTGGCAGTCCAGCTTAAAGCAATCCAGAAAGCAGTGCACACAAATTGTCTCTGCTCTTCCTGCAGCCTGCCATGATTGTAGAGTGTTTCAGTAAACTTGTGTCTTAGAACAGTGTTTTTGGAGATGGGTAGGGTGGTCTGCTGCTCTCAGCAGAGTGCCTGTAAAGGCAGCAGCTGTTCTGTGTTCCTTTCCAGGCTAGTGTCCAAGAATTGCACGAATAAGTCAATGAAAATTGACCTAAATTTCTAATACTGTATTGTTATATTATATTTTTCATTATTATTTCTGTTACGTGTCTACACAAGATCTACAGAAGACACTTGTGGAAAAAGAGGTCTCTAATGTGGGTGAGTTTTGTCATCAGCTGTTTGAATGGAAGAGTTAAGAGCAGGGCATGAGGGGGACATGTGAACAGGGGGTTTGTGTGCTGGAGGTCAGAGCCATTTAACCTCATGTCAGAATGTGGCTAGCTTTGATACCTAATTCTCCCAGGGCTGCGCTTTTCTGGGAGTGCATATTCTGCTGCTTTAAACTTGTAGTGGGAGGAAGAGGCTCTGTGATGCTGAATGTTTATGATCCTTCACCCTGTTGAAACCTGTGGATTCATCAGGGTCGAAAGCATGGAAAACAGGCATGTACCTCATTAATGTGTGTAAATGATGAAAAGGTGCATGTCAAGAGGATGGACCAGGCTCTTCTCAGTGGTGCCAGGCAGTAGGACAAGAGGCAGCGGGCAGACACTGATACACAGGAAGTTCCACCTGAATTTGAGGAAGGACTTTACTGTGTAGGTGACTGAGCACTGGAACAGATTGCCCAGGGGATGTGGAGTCTCCCTCACTAGAGACACTCAAGAACCATCTGTGCACAATCCTGTGCCATGTGTTCTGGAATGACCCTGCCTGAGCTGGAAGGTTGAACCAGGTGACCACTGTGGTCCGTCCCAACCTGACCCATCCTGAGATTCTGTGATTCTGTCTGTAAGGAAAACATGCAGTGCAAGAAACTCCATGTTCTTCCTTCCCCAGCCCTGTACCCTGCCCTGATGCCCTCTGGGTGATGCAGTGTGAGTTGGCTGCCACAGGGTGCTGGAGAGGGAGATGGGGTCCACCAAATACTGCCATAACATGGGGTAGTGATGATGGACAGTGTCTACCTGCATGGACCATTTGAAATCCACTGCTGAACAGTTTAAAACCCAAACTGCTGTCTCACTTGTGGGAGACCTCTGTTTGCAAAATAAGAAAATAATGGGCGAGTTCCTTAAACCAAATGCCTGAATCTCCCATCAGAAATTTGGCAATAAGGACGATTGTAAGAGCAAGTGGAGAAGGTTATCAACCAACATCTCAAGGATCTGGGCTTGGTTCTTCATTCTTCAGTGATCAGTTCATCAATGATTTGGGAAAGGGGAGGGAGAGAATAGTGATGTGGCAAAGCTTTTCTGATTATTCCTGTATAAACTTCCATAAGAAAGACCCCGGTCTTTTGTAGCGACGAGAAATGGTAAAACTGATGTCTGTGACAAGCCATCCTTCAAGACCTATGAGGATGTTGACAGCTGCAGTCTACATAGCCATTGCATCATTGTTGTGGGCAAATGGAAGGAGCTTTACTGTTGGAGGGTGCTTAGTGCCTGGCATCTGGTTGGTAATGTTTTGCTTTTAGTTGCCTTTAATTAATATTCGTTGAGTCTTGTTAAGTCTAATGTAGGGTAAAGCAGATAGTTTATCTAGGTACATTGTCTGATCCTCTCTGTGGAAAGATATGCTCTAATTAGTAAGAACAATGGAGTGAAGAAGGGAGGGAAGCCACATATGCCTGTGGATCACAGAGACTGGTGGCAAAGATCACCTAACCCTTTCTACACTATTTTATCTCGTCAGATGCTTTGATTGCAGGAAAGGATTGAAGCCTCTGCTGGGCCTAGGACAGAATCAGGCTGGGGGAAATCAATTTCATTGTTAATATCAGGGGAGACTTCCCGGAGCAAAGTGAACAGAGTACTTTTCACAGAGCTTTTGTTCAGGCAGCTCTCTCTACCTGAGTCCAAAAGTGACCCTCTCCAGCTCATTAACCACATTTTCTGTCCCATATATGTCCCTTCTCCATCTGGGGAGGGGGCAGTGCCTCAGAGTTGTCCCCTTCCACTCTGCCTGAGAGAGACAGCTGCCAGCTGAGGTTTAGCAGTGTCTGGGGAGAGGCAGCCCACCCACTCAGTACCATGGTGCTGTTCACTGTGCGTGCAGGGAGGCAACAGTGCTCTTCCATGGAGTCTGCGGATGTGGTGACATTCCTTTTCTTCCTTCCGACTTGCCATGAGCCACAGGAATGGTCAGACAATAGACAATGCACTGTACTATCTCTGAAAAACATTTAGTTTTTATGAACATGTTTTGGTAAGCACTGGTTGAAAGAATTTCAGGCATTACATTATTTATCAAAAGCGTTAGATAATACACATAAACCCCCACAGTTGTTCTTTATCTTCACGTCTGTACCTTGGTATATGTAATGAAAAACATTTTTTTCAGTGGAAAGTGAGGTTAATATTTTCTAGTTAGAAAGCACCTTTTATCTTGTAAGTAGCCAGATCTCTGTGGTAGCTGCCTGCAAATGCCACTGCTTTGGAAAGAAAGAGTGGCAGGTGAAAAGTGGGTTGGATCATCCTACAAAGTGCTAGAAACAAAATATTTTTAGTCAAAGACTCTAGGGCAAAGCCCTTCTTTGTGGCAAAGAACAGCATGACATCTTTCATGGTTGCATAAAGGAGTTTTACAAATAAGAAAAAAGAGGTCTTTCACAAGGCCCAAACAGAGCAAGAAATGTGAGTGATATTCAATTAACCCTCCAAAATCAGGGGTTAAGATTGATAATTTATCTGCACTTTCAGAATGCGATTGACAAATTCCCGTGCAAGATCCTATTCAGGAGAGGTTGCAGTATGCAGGTGAAAAGCCTAAGAACTTAGATAAAAAATAGATTATAAACAGCAAGAGTGCATGATCAGGGTTTTATTACTACAGAAATTTAGTCATTGGATTCTCTGAGAATTATGTAATAGGGCTGTTGTTGAAAAATTATTTAACAATCTTAATTACTCGTTTGTGTTTGAATGTTAAATGAACACAGCTTGTTTAATGGAGGGAGGACAGGCAATAACTGAGCAGTCAGTGCAAACATTTATGCAGTGTACAGAGGTCATTCAGGAAAGTAAATGTCTCGGCATGTAAAATATTTTAATGCCATTAAATACATTGGCTGCATTTCCTCATGGTGAGTGTTTTGTTCAGCTCTAGTTACCCCTCCTTGGACTAAACAGAAGTCCAGGAAGACCAGTGAGAGTGAGTTCTTTTACCTGAATGTATAAGCGAAAAAAGGCAGATTCAGAGAAAAGATGCATAAATAGAGATATCATAGAAATAAGAAAAAATTACCAATTTTAATAAAGTAGAACAAAAGAATAATTGATGAAATTGAAAGGTGAGAAATTTTAAAACAGCCCTTTGTCCACAGAACACTGCCATTTGTGCACATCTGAAATGAAAACTTCTATTCTGATTGGCATTAAATAGATCCAGTGAGCCAGACAGCACACTAGTGTAGGGAAAATTGCTATGTAGAGGGGAAATCTTCTCTGTTGGAGCAGTTGGGAAGGCTTTCCTTAATTGATATGCTCTGTCCTATCCTTTTCTCAAACTGTGGCCATGGTGGGAGGCAGGCAGGAGCTCTGGGTGATGTGCAGGTGGGAAGGAGTACGTCAGTGCCTGCGTTCCTGTATGCCCAGGGGATTTATCAGTGCAATTTGAACCTGACATTCCAGAGAGTGGAGATATTTTGAAGTGGATGCTTAAAGCATGGATTTATATCCTCCCTGTATTTTCCATTGTCTGTTGTAATTCCCTGGGGCTGTTAATTATACATATAAATCAAACAAAGTCTCTGTGAGTGTCTAATATTTAAAGTGAAAGTCTAAGGCTTCCAGCGTCTGGGGTGAATTATTCTTTTCAGACCTAACAAAGCTGGCAGAACTTCAGTTAAGGGAAGGGCAGAACAATGATGTGTTTCAACTGTGTTTTATGTAATTTGTGCACTTTATGAAGGGCTTGTATAATTATTTTATCCCTGAAAATACGATGGATATTTTTCTAATGGGTTTTGAATTAAATTTGCATTTGAATTGCATTATTTTCTTCAACAAATACATTGTTATCTCTGGCTGAAATGTGGATCAAAGAATCACTTGAAACACAATACAGAAGTAGCGCTGCAGACCTTAGCAGCCTGAAAAATAATTGAAGTAAGGAATGTTAACAAGCTCAAATGTCATCATCTTCCAAAACCTGACATTTAAGCTGATCCACATTCTCTCTCCTCCTTTATGTGGCATACAAAACCACATACATTGTGTGGTAACTAAAAGAAATGTTTGCTGGAGTTGGTTAAGAAACAGTGGACATGTTATTTTTGTATTAGCTCTTGTATAGCCACATATGAGCCTGTTTGAAAAAAATGTAGTTTGTGTAGCGTAAAGATGTTGGGGGAAGGGCTAATGAGTTCCTACTGAATACTAATTGCCTATGAGTTGTTCAGGGAGACTGTATAAGAATGGAAGATTTGTTGTAAATTAGTCACTAGCTGTATTGTGCATTGCAGTGAGGTTAGACCAGAGCTGTAAAGGTGCCAGCTCTACAAAATCCTGATGATTTACTGTCTAACTTGGTGACTGTGTGAAGGAGAAATTACTGTGCAGACTAAATATTATTGGAAAAAATACTCCTCTAATGACAATGTAGTCTTTCTTCATGACACTTAAGTTTTAAGCTCATTTGATTTAGAAAGATAGGAGTGACAGATTTTGAGTGGGTTATCACTGCTTTTCCAGCTGCAACATCCCAAGATCTGCCAAAACTGTGAATGCTGAGAGGAGGGGTATTGCTCTGGAGTGATATGGAGTTTAGCAAATTGATTAGTGCTCTTAGCTTGGTGTTGATATTTGGCTTCTTTAGCTCCAGTATTTTGCCTGACCTTAATTTGAGATCTTCTAACCCCCACTTTTAAGATGGAAACAAAGCTTTGCAATAGTTTATTTGCTTTTGTGAAGTATTTTCTCATTCCTTGCCCAGCTCCTATTGTTTTCATTTGCATCAAAATGGAAAGGTGAGTTAATGATTCATTGGCACACAGTGACCTTTCAAATAGCTCTGGACCACGATGCAGCAGCTCAGCTCGAAGCTCTCATACTTTAACCTCCTTGCTTCTGCTTTAATATTTGCAGCCTGATCTGTCTACATGCCTGGACGCCTGAAGAGAGCAAACATTTACAGCTTCTCCCTCCCCTGTGTTTAGTGGGCAATTTGATCCTTCTTTGTCCATTCGTTTATTCCACATTACTCTTAGGCTTGACTTGCTGTTGAGAACAACAAAGTGCAACTTTAGGAATCTGCTCTCTGTTTATTTAGCTCAAAAATGGACTCAGACTCTGATTCACCTTTTAATTACTCTTGGCCTTCCTTACCTAAAATGAGGATTCGAAGAAGGGCATCCAAACCAGGTAGAAAAAGCTATGTTCTTTTAAATGACTCTTGCTTTACAGCTCTGCCTCCTTTTCATTTTCTGCTTCTATGCAGGTGGCTCTATAAACAGCTTGTGAGAGATAGATTTTCTTTCTATCAAAAGTCCACCTTGCTGTTGTTTATGCCATTTTAGATAATAGAGTTGGAATTCGTTAAGTAAAAAGAAAGTATTTTTCTCCAGATTATGTACTGTTCTTTACAATTATTTTTATTTCTTTACTCTCCTAAGGCTTTTTTTCCTTCTTGATGTATGTGTAGCTCTCACTGAACAACTCTGATACCCTGGAGCTGTATGGCACGGCAGCAGCTGCAAAAAGTTCTGCTGGTTGCAGTTGTTTTCATTTAGGGAGAATTTGGTAATTCAATTATGCCTCAACAGCTAACAGGATTTTTTTAAAATTATGTGGAAAAATCTTACCAGAATGAAGAGAAAAATATTTTGCTTTCTGCAAAAGAAAATGAAAAGGGTCAGTTACCGTCATTGCACGGTTAGACATTATCGTTCTTTGTGGAGAAATCTTTGGGAGGCAGGGATTATAAATGCTGTCAGTATGAGAAAGGGGGGGGTTTAAGAAGGCTGAAAGACACTGACCGATAAGTTTATGTAAGGAAGAATTATGATCAGAAGATTTAATGACGAAACAAAATTTTTTACTACGTATAAAAGCAAAAGAATGAAGACAAAGAATGGTAAAACAGTATTATTTTTGCGTCCTTTCATAGCATTGGGGTTTTTTTTGTGTTTCAGAAAGGGAAAAAAGCAGAGAAGTAAGATGCATCAATGTCATTAAATTCTGTAAGCCAAGAGAATAATTTTTACACAGATTGAGACTTTGACCTAGTTTAGAGTGAAAAATGTGTACAGAATGCATGTTTTAATGTGCAAGGCACTTCCTCAGCTTTTTACTTTTTTTCATGGGGAAATCCAGTATTTCCCAACTACACAGGAGTTGCTGTAGTGTGTATGGATGCACATGCAATTTGCAGAGATTAAATGAGTTACAATTTGTATAGTATGTGTTTACCCCATCTTAACTGAGGGCTCGTTTTATCTGTAGATGCTGTAGCTGTGCACCTATCCTTCATTCACTTTTGTTTACACAGATTTTTTTTTAATACTCCAGCAGTTGTGAAGCACTGGATACAGATGTGGTGTTTGTATGTTACAGTATTGCATCTTGTTTTCTATTCCTGTTAGTAGTACACCAGCACATGTGGCTTGTACACATAGCTGACCTTACATGTGGGGTTGTTGTAGCAAGATGGTGCTTTTAGGGTACCTGTGCATATTTCAGTGGTAAAATTCAAGGGTTCATTTGTGCCTGGGGGATTGAATTCTGTGTGCTGATGTAGTGGGAGAAGTACTTTGCAAGGGGAGAGCAGGCTCATGATCTAAGCTCATGATCTGTGTTTTTTTCTGCTAGTATCTGAATGTGACCAGTTGATCCTGGCATGCAGGTGTGGGGCATGTAGCTCGTGATTGCATTCCGTTCATAGAAAGGTTCAGGTCTCAGGGAATAAGAGACTTGCAGTGTCTGGCAGGAAACAGTGCAGGATTCTTCCACCCACTCCACTCATGAAATCATGTACCTGTGTTGAGTGCTCCAGCAGTTCTGGACAAAGAAATTTCAACCGCCTCCCTTCCCCTCTGAAAAATCAGGCTGTTGGTTTCTGGACCGAGGGTTGTTCCTTCTGGGAGACTGGGGAGCTGTGCATACTGTCCCACTCTTCAGAATAGAGAGTCAAAGTTACCACACATCACTTCCCACCTTGTACATTAGTGTTTTCACATTTCAAGTTCCCTTCAAGGCCCTAAGTCAGTTTTCGTTGCTGCTCAGTGGCCTTTCAGGCAGGGTGTGCAGCCCCTGGCTTTCCCCTGGACTCCTGGAGCCTGTCAGGAGCAAAGTGCAGACTTCATTCCCTTGGGACATGCATTGCAGATTGCCCCATCCTGCTGAAGCTGCTGGGCATGGCATATTTAAAGGGTAATTGGGCTATACAGAGAACATGAACATGACTGTGTCTTAGTGATTGAACTGGGGAGAGAATGTAGGTTTGTTTTGTTATTTTATGTGAAATTGTCACAAGGCATAGTCCTTACTCTGCATAATCCTGCCTCCTCAGAGACAGTGACTGTCTCAGCCTTTTTGGGAGTTTAAAAACCTCCAGAGGTGCTGGGAATATGTGTCTCTGATGAGTCTGTTCTGCTGTACTGGAGGTGGGAGTTACACACTAGGTCCACTTGTGCAGAGCTGTGAAGTGAAACCAAACATCCCATATCATGGGAAAGCATCTTTTTTTTGGTGTACTGCTCTATAAAATGAGACACCAGCATTTGTGCAGTAGGTAAGGTGCCTTCTTCAGGGAGGGAGTCAGGGCTGTGAATCCCATGTTGAAAACAGATGCTTTCTTACGGCTCACATTTAGGTGACCAAGACCAAAGTAAGATTGACAAGTGCTTTTATTCTTAGTGGCTACTTTAGGACAACATCTCGAACATGTTGGCATTATTTTCCAGCATTTATATGCCTGATCACCCTTGTTCAGTAGTAGTAGGAAACATAGTGCTTTAGCTTCCACTTTGTAGATTTAAGACAGTTAAATGTTCATCTATGACTTTAAAGTCTACATCATTTACACTCCATCTAGGGTTATTCTTAAATACTTGCTTAATTTTGCTGTCGTGGGAAGTTGTGCTGTCTGGATGCAGACCTAAGACACCACAATTAAGGGTGCAGTTCTCCCCCTGAAATTGGTTGTATGGCTCATATCTGCAGTTGTGCATCTTTCTTCAGTTGGACCATGCTAGGAACTTCTTTCTTAAAATTCAGGTGACCTGGATATAGAGCAGTATATCTGCAGTCCTGCATGACCCATGTGCTTAGTTGTCTGTATTTTTCACTGACTTCCAATTAAACATTAACCCCTTCACAGGTTGCTGGGGGTAAATGTGATGAGCTGTCTGAAAACTATTAATTGTATCTAGAGAAGGGAATTTGTAATTTCTTTCCTGGGTCTTGGCTTGGTCGTATTGATGTATTGAACTGCTCTTATGCTGGGTGTTCTCCCATGCAACAACTTAAGTTTTGATTTTTGTGAAAAAAACGTGAGCATTTTGTTCTTGCCATTTTTTGACACAGGCCATTTAAGGCTATACATTTTCTTACACCAACATAAAGCATGTTTTTAATTACTTCTGTGATGATATTTTTTTTTTTTAAAGTTACAGTATTTGTATAAGCTTTGTGGCTGGTAGAATTTTCAGCCTTTGCTGTATAACTCTACAATATTACAGAAGATGTAGAGAACTTGTGCCTAGTTACTCTTTGGTCAAGGTCTTTTATTTTACCCATGTTTGGAGATTATTCTTCCCAGCGTGACATCTAAATAACACATACATCTATCTTCACTGTTTATCAGGCAGATGGCAGAGAGCCACAGGCTCTTCTAAAGGAGGCATGCCTTTATTCTTTTTCTGTGATCACGGTGTAGAGCCAGAGGGCTCTGGCAGAAGGATCAGCTTGTTGAGCTGTGCTTACTAGGTTGTTACAGTAGCAAAGCCAACTCTCCTCTGTTGTATTCAAGTCATTCTTACTTTAGTAAGCATCTTGAAAGCCATTTCCAGAACCTTACAGAACCTAAACTCCTCTGGGGACACCTTTGCCAGTTTTCTCTGGCAGTCCTGTCTTTTCACAAACTATGTTAAGTTTTTGCATCTGCCCTTTTGAATGCTTAGGAGAGGTTTTTGAGACATTTGATTTTAAAATGGATTTTATTGATATTCTTCGTCTTTCAAGCAAGCACAGCCTTGCTGTGTATTACTGCTGGTACCTGCTGCTGTGTTAACCTGGAGGGAAAGGTCTGCTGATGGTCCCTGTAAGATCAAGAGGACTAGTAGCCAGCAAGGCAGGCTGGAGGCAGTTAGTGAAGCTGTAGGAATGCAGTGTGTGATTTGGACATTTGCAATGATTTTGTCACTTTTTAAACAATGTGGGCCTTTCCAGTGGAAATAAGTTACTAGTATAGTCAATGTGTAATTAATATTGCTCTCCCCCACGTTCAGCAAAGTCTTTAAACCTCTCATATTACAAAGTTAGTTTGATGTTGTCATCCCTTCACACGTTTGAAATTGAGGGGTTGAGGGGGCAGAGGTGGGAGTAAAGAGGTACAGTGCCATTGCACTCAATGATCTTGAGGGTCTTTTCCAACATACGTAATTGTATGGTTCTATGAAGCCTGAAATAATTTGTTACCATTTAAAATCCCCATGAATATTCATTTAGTCATCTCACATTTAAACACCGACTAACTGGAGCATCTCCAGGAAAACATATGGCATTTAACAGGGATAATTACTAAAGGTTTACAGACCGAATATACTGCAGGTAGCATATTCTGCTGTGGCTTGTACTTGCAGCATCTTTCCCCAGAATATTTTACTTAGGTTATTACTCTTGTACAGAATTTTAGAATAATGTAATGTGTTGTAAGAAACTGCTATATAAATTAAAATCTGAAGTAACAGGGGGATTTGGGTCGGTTTTGGTTTGGGATGTGCAGTCCACTAAGTTACTGTGAAAACTCCATGTGACATCCCACCCTGAAGGGAAGAGATCACCCAAGATGCTCATAGATGCTCATGGTCAAAATGAATTGCAAAAGCCAGAGTCCGCAAGAGCTTACAATTACATTGTGGCATGGAAATTGTTACAAGGTAGATCCTGATGTTCTCCTGTAAGCACACAGCAGTGGGTTTTGGGTAAAGAGCTGGTTTGAATGGGGAGAAAAAGGGAGATGTGTTAAAGAGGGGGAGAGAGAAAAAAGAGAGATCACCAGTCCTGGATTCAGCATCAATCCACCTAGTGGGGGTGTCCAGGGTCCTGGGTCTCATGTACAACCCAGCTTTGCAGGAGTACGTTTATTTAGATAGTTTTTTTCACACTGTGGAGCTGGGTTTCTTGCTTTCTATACAAATGAGTTATCACGCACAATCCATTTCTCTAGACCTTTCTGGAACTGGGTCAGAGGGCTTTGGGGGTCTTGGGTTGTCTTGACCCCTCCTCTACAGTCCATGCCTACTTCTTGACCTCATTCCTGCACTTGTGAGCTACATTGTGTTGTGCTTATCTCTAACATCCAGAAGAAGGACATTTGTCTCAGAAAATGCTGCCCTGCCTCTTGAGTCACATCCTGCTCTTCCCCACAGCATGTCATTACCAACAGTAATGGCTATCTCCACAGATATCTGGCTCCACAGCTATCTGTCTATTGGTGTTTGAGACACACACATCAGCCCCTTTGTCTTCGAACCTTCTGCACCCCAGCAGTGAAGACTATTGCTGAAGTCAAGAAACTGATTTCATAGGCTCAGGTTTGCATTGTGCTGTGGGAATCCCTAATGCCTGGCCTGTTTTTTGGGGGTATGTGTTGAACCTCTGCCAGCCTAGCACTG
Source organism: Eopsaltria australis (assembly GCA_034509425.1). NCBI lineage: Eukaryota > Metazoa > Chordata > Aves > Passeriformes > Petroicidae > Eopsaltria > Eopsaltria australis. Next base: position 1,159,284 of record JAVTVJ010000649.1, on the reverse strand, counting down.
GAGATGCCCGCTACCTTTGCCTGTTGTACCCAGTGGGTTTATATATGAGAGGGAGTGCAGGCTGGGGAAGGTAATAAACATACAAGGGGAAATGGAGAGTCTGACACTTACTTTTTTGCCTGGCTGTTGGTTTAAGATCAACCCTTGGAAAGCTTTATTTGCCACAAGAAAGTACTGCCAATTTTGCCAAATCACATTTCTGTGTGATGTGAGCTGCCAGAGTTTGATGAGCTGCTGTAGAAAACAATGCTTTTATATTATTTATAAACAAAGGCTTTGGGATCTTCTCAGACATAAGGAAATGGTTTGCAGCATTTCCTTTAGCAATTCTCCATATGATGGTCACTAAAATCATGTTAAAATTCTTGCTGGAAAGAGAAACAAAATGAGATGCATAAGGATGTTTTAATGATATGAGATCCCACAAAGCCTGCCAGGACTTGAAACCAAATATTCATAGTGTGCCATTTCTAAGTGGGAATTTCCATCTTTCTCGAAGTATAGAGGTTACTGTTCTTAGACTTTATGAAATAGCATCTTAAAATTAAATAAAAGCTGTGGTGTATCATTGCAGATTTGGCAGCAGTCTGGGGCTTTTTTTTCAAAGCAACAAATGCACCAGACCTTAACAAGTACTGTTTCTAATCCAGTTCTATTTTTCATTATTAATTATTTTTATTTCATTATTCATGCAGTATGAATTTTCTTGCAATCTAATGTCTATAAGCTTCTTGGATGGGTTTGAGCAACCTTATCTAATGAAAGATGTCCCTGGGCATGGCTGGGGGGGTTGTACTAGAAAACCTTTAAACTTCTCTTTCAAGTGAAACCATGCTCTATGGCTCTGTGACCTTCTAAAAGCAGTTATGTTGCTTTATTAATATAGTGTGGGGAAAGTCTTTAGTGGTATCTTTTCCTTTGCATCTCTACAGAAAATAGATTTCTGATGCAGCATAAAAAGGATTTTTAAAATAATATTCAATAACAGACAAACTCAAATTTATTGAGTGGTTTGATTTTGGATATTTTGCTGAGTGCAATGGTTTTCTCTATCAGATCATTCTTATGCTAGTTTGTCTCCATTCACTTCCAATGGCAACACTTGACTTACGGCATTTTAAGGAAAGCTACTTTACAGCTGTCATTTTTTTTAGTCTGTTCTCACACAGTCTACAAGCCTGGTTTCTGCTTTGTCAAATGTTACTTGTTTTACATTCAGAAGACAGCCTAGCTCAAATGCTGGACTAGTATGTGCTCTTAATTCTTAAAACAAGCTTTGAGAGAAGTGGGCCTGCAAGACAGAGGATTTCTGCTGCTCGAAGGCATAAAATACACAGCCCATCCAGCTTTTTATAGTATTTGTAGTCATAAGCTACACTTTAGAAAACTAAACACTGGAATTCTGTTAATGATTTCTGGTGAAACTGATCAAATGCAGATCAGATGCAGTATTGATCCCAAACATCCTGTTCATGAATCAAGCCTTGCTTGATTGCTGTCACTCTGTAAAGGCAGTATTAGTGACATTTTATTTATGTCCCTTTTGAAATTGTATTAGTTTTTTGTTTTGGTTTTTTGTTTGTTTGTTTTGTTTTGTTTTCAGAACAGTAATCTGATTTCTTGGTTTAAGATCAATATTTATGTGTCTGTCAGTAGGTAGAATGCTTTAGGAGAATCATTATTTGACTGCAATTGAATAGTACTTCATTCATTTAATGTATCAGATGTCAGGTATTTTAACGTATTGGCAGAATCATGCATAATTCTTCCCAGCCCATAAATCTTGTCCTGTGTTCATCCGCAACCACAAATCTCTACAAAGTTCTAGCTTAGGTGGAAAATGGAAGCTTTTGCTAACCAAGATACAGGAGCATTTATTTTTTAGTTATATGAATGATTCTGTGGTACCTTTTAGAGTCTTGTCAGCTGTAGGCTTCCTGGAATGTATAGCAAATGTTGGGCAGTTATGAAATGAGCACATTTTGGTGCAGTCACACAAATATTACTCAAATTGTAATGCTAAGATTTGGTGCTTAATGCTTAGCTTTGTCATTTTTATGACAATATATATACATGAGAAGGAAATGGTTTGAGATTTAATGGCGAATTTTCCATGCTTTTTTTTTCCAGAGCACAGACACTCTACCCTTGATGTTTTTAGGAAATTGAAGTCTCCCCCTACTTTCTTTGCTGCAACCAGACTTTCTCCCATGCTGAGTGGAAGTGATGAAGTATATGCAAACTGCATGGTAGTAGACCAGGTAAGCTTATGTTTGAACTTTTGGAAAATTTTTCTTCATCTTCTGGTAATTTATTTGCATGATAGTAGGCTCTTCTGGATCTGTCAGCAGTGGTGTCTTGTCAGTTAGTAAAATTCTAAATTAAAATCAGTAGTATCTTATTCTTCTCAACTATGTTTTGTAACCTTTTTATGAGGTCTCTTTTAACAGATTCAGTCAATTACAGGGACTATAGCTTGCAGGAAAAGCTCTAAGGCAGGTGTTACTGTCTCTTCTGTGTGTTTGTGAGCTAAACAGCGTGTACTTCTTTCTGAGAAACGTTTACAGTATTATTTGCTCATGTGCACTTCAGATTTCTGAATTCTACATACACTCACAGTACAGACGAATTTGCTGGGTAATTTCAGAAGTTAATTATAAGCTCACAGTGAAGCTTACAGGCTCAACAATAACAAGATACTGGTGAAATGGTGAAGTTGATGTCCTACAACTGTCATGGAACATTCTGATATTGGAGATCCTGGCTTACTATTCCCATTGCTGATTTGTCACCAGCACTGGAGATGACCTAAAGTGTCCATACCAAATTATATTTTACATCACTGTGTTGCTCCCGGAATCTTTTCTCCATGGTCACACTCAGATACCATAATTTGGTCCGGGGGCATGAGTCTGACTAGTCACAACATGTATGTGGTGGCTGGGTCTAGTTAAACAGATGCCAGATTCTGGTGGTGTGTAGCTATTTTTCAGTGATGCTCTAAGTGATTTATTTGTAACTTGCTTTGAGCTCTCCCTTGCCTGAAAGGTGGAATATAGGAGTAAGAAATTGTCAGACAATGTTAGAACTCTGAGATTTTGCAAGTGTGATTTTTTTCCCCCTCCCTTTCTTTGCCTCTTCCCTGTCCCTCCTCCCTTCCCTGAAACACTTCACCCACTGCACAGATCCAGTTCGTTGTGACAGTTGAGATGGAAGTTTTAGTCAGAGGCTAAGTGTGTTCAAAATGCACTGAAGAGATGTATGTAATAATGGCCCATGAGTAAGCAGCTGTCAGTGGACTATAAAGTGCAGTCTTTCAACCCTTGATTTGTACAATATCGAAGTTGGAAGGACAGAGATGCAGAACTGCATCTCCATTACACATGGAGATGTTACCCAAGTGTATTGCTCAGGGGGCCTTCAGCTTGGGTTGCTAACCTTTGCTCAGTATGTGGCCGCATTCTGCCTTTTTAAATTGCTGACTGGGGCCAAATTCTCCCTTTGCACCACTCAGCAGGAGCCAGAGTGGCTGCTGGAGAAGGTCCCTGTGGTGCTGAGGAGGAACACTGCCCAGACAGGAATAACTTTTCAGGGAGGAACAGCTGCATAAGACCTGGGAAAAGCATTTTACCTTCGTGCATGTCATGTGCGCAGCACAGCAGAAGTATTTCCAGACTTGCATGCACTGTATCTTTGAATGCAAATGTGGGCTGCTGTAAAAATGCCAGCAGCCCTTCCTGTCTTTTACTAAGAGAAACATAATTAAGATGGGGATGAAAGCACATCTCAAGAGGGACTGGAAAAGAGGAAATCAGCAATCTGAAAGACCAGGGCTTTGGAGACACTTGCAATCCTTCCTCTATTCTTGCTTTTATACAGGTGCTTTTTGGAGATTTGAGTGTTTTCACTGGCAATGTGATTTTTCAGTATTAATCAGTATCTAATTAGATGACTGTAGCCTCTAGCTAAAAAACTAACAGTAAACTGTATTTTAGTTTCTTCTGCAGAGTCAACAGGAAATTCAAAGAATTATTTGTGACTAGAGTTTAAATCCTGATACCTGAGAAAGTAAAATTCCCAAATCCATTCCTATCTGTGCGAAAGGAGAGGTGCTTCAGGCCCCAGATTGCTAATGGCAAAAAATAAGAGTCCTTTCCTTCCCTTGAGAAACTCTGTTCCAGGTCATGTATATTTATCTCAAAGCTTAGGAAACTGGTGCTGGAAAATTAGAAGTGCATGGTGTGTAGGCTGATTTTTCCAAATTAAATTGCATATTGGAATTCTCTTCTGTATGTCTCCCACACTGATGCATTATGCATATTTTTTGCTCAACTCAAGGGTAGTTTTTAATAAAATCTATAAATATATGTATCAGTACACTTAATAAAAGGTATAAATATGAGTGGGAAATTCAGTAGACTTGGAAATACCATTCATTGCTGCTCTAATTAGGGAAAAAGGTAATGCAAAGTCTAGAATCTCTAAGCCATATAAATTGCCTTAAATTCATGTGGTGTAGAAAGTTATGGGGAAAAAAACGCTTAAAACATATAGCCATAAATAAAATGGCGAACTTCTCTGGTCCTTGTTTCCTGACAATATATTGTGTTGTTGCCTCTTACCAGCACTCATTTTTTACCTGCAGGCTGGAGACTTAAAGACTGACTACGCTCATGGAGATGGTGTCAGCAGTGAAATGTGCCTGAATCCCACCAACTCAACCCTGATGGCTAAGAGCTCTTCATCTCCCTCCCTTGAGGAGAATGATCAATTTATGTGTCTCCCAAATGAAGGAACTCAAAGGCCAGTAAAAAATGAAGAAAATCCAGGATTAAGACATGTCATTTCACCTTCTCATCTGTATGTAGCAGATTCGTATCCTCCATTCAAGACTCGTGGATTTATTAAGGATCGGGGCCCACTTTATGCTGACATGAAAAGAAGAAGGTATGGAATTGACTTGATGCTATGGCCAGAATAAGGTTTATTTATAACCACCTTTTGTTTAATAAGGTGAAGTAGAATCTGAAGTAATAAATACTGTTATTGGGGTGAAATCTCTGTTTTTCATCACTAATATTTATTGTCCTAATAATATGTTTTCATAAAATAACTGTGAAGACATTTTTAACAAATAAAAGTGTCCTCTTAGTAAATGTATTTTGAATGCAAATTGATGCTTTTATACCTTTATTGCTTGTATGCAAGCACTCTTTATAAAATAAAGAACCAACTCTTCACTGTCACTGCCATTGTGGCATTTTTGACAGATAACAGAATTTTACTGTGGTTCTCCTCAGTTATATTTTCCATAAAGAAAATAGTCCAAAATCTGTTGAAATCTCTGGGAGTCTTTCAAGTCTTTAAATAGGCCTATAGAAGGACCATGTTATTCCTGATTGCGTAGGTATTTTTTATCTCAAAAGATGCAACGCAGAGTGTAGCTGCTGTTTGTGACAGGTTCAGGCTGTTTTCTTCTCCATTGCTGGTACACAAGGTTTGCTGCCATTTGTCTGAAGACCCCCTTCCAAAAGGCTTCAGTAATGCAGAGAGCTTCAAAGATGGAACTATAATTTTGGTTATTAAAATTAGGTTTTTAGCAGTTAATTTAAGAATTAGACAATGTAACAATCAACTTTCTTGATGAAAAGGCTTTATTGCTTCTCTGAGTAGATGGGATTCCTTCTTACGCAGGAGGAAGCTGGAGTCTTGCTCCCACCTTTGAAGGGTATTAGGGACTAGTTGGAGGTAGAGCATGAGATCTATGTAAAAACAGGTAAGGAAGCAGAAGGGTTAGCCAATTATTATTTAAAGTGGGCAATAAAATTTTCTCTGCCTTAATTTCGAGTTTCATATGTAACTATGAGGTCCCACTAGGAGGCACCTTTAACACAGATAATACAATAAATGTCAGACAGAGTTCTTCTTTCACAATCCTTTTTCTGATTGGTTTTTGTTTTTTGGTTTGTTTTTTTTTTTTGCTAACTATGGGGATGTCATGTAGAATTCTATAATCTTCCTGTGCCTCTAGTCAGAAACATTTTTATCCTATATATTTTTAGGTAGTCACCCCCTTTTAAGACCTAGGTCAGGTACCTGTATGAGTACTTTAAGAGTGTATATTAATTCTCAGGGACATGTGATTTGCCTTAATATGTCATATGACATATGTAAGTGATCCAAACATTACATAAAAAATCAGTATGTAATTCTATTTTTAAACCAGCTTTTTATGTCAGAAAAATTCCCTGAAGAAGTTACCACAGTAAGTCATGGATACTTGTCTGTTGACATAGACATGGTTTGCTTTTTCAGTTTTAACAGTAACTGACAGTAATTGATAATGCGTTTACATAACTTGTTTCTGAGATGTCACGTGAGCTGTTATTCATAAGCTTTACAAAATTGTAATAAGGAAGTAGTTCCAGACAGTAGTGAGAGATTTGTGCTTCAAAAAAGTAGTGGTGTGTGAAGGAATTTTTGTGCTATTATTCCTGGTAGGAACTCTGGCTATTTAGAAATACCACACATAATTTAAAGTTTTATGTTGTAAGGCTGGAATGTTACTGCAAGCAGTCAACCATTCCTTTCAGTCACTGATGAAAAGACCATGAACTTGCTCTTGCAGGTAACAGGACTCATCCTTGGAAACTGATACTGCTGAGCAACCTTAGTGCATTCTCCTGCTCAGGAGCCCTTGTCAATAAAATAGTCTCTACATATTTGACATATTGATTTAGCCAGAGATTTTTCTGCTTGTAGCTCTGTATGTTTTTAAATGTTTATCTGTTGATCTTAACCTCATAAACTGTCTCAAGGCCCTCCTTAATCTCTTCTTGGTGTTTTTCTCTTCCATGTTCTGTCATGAAGTCACAGACATAGATAAAAATATGTATGCAAACAGCCCTGTCATATCTTCCAAATACACACATGCACGTTAAATCCACCTATACCCACATATCTTGATACTGAAATCTGGGGTAGTTCTCTCAGTTCTGGTTATTGTCTCAGTTCTCCTTATCTTCTTTGTAGTGAGACAGGTTTTTGTGTGGAACAAAAGGACTCATTCTTCAGAAGATGCTGAACATGTGTCTGAAAGCCATGATCCAGAGGCGGCTGGCTGCGGTGGGAGTCTGCATGATCATGGGTGATGCAGATATCTGCACTGCAGATCTGCGAGACTGCCTCAGAGGGGTCCTGTACAGAGAAACTGAGTGCCTTGACCAGATGACTGCAGACCTGAGAGAGGCCTCAGGACATAGTTTACCTGACATAATCATAGTTATTTGGGCTGTCATTTTTCAGAGAATTCAGCCATATCTCTGCTTGTTGCATTAAGGTTGAAGTAAATTGCTGTAAGGCATTAAGAGAAGTTACAGACTTTGTTGTCTTCTTCAGTTCAAGTCTCGATGACCTTGAAGTAGACAATGGAAGTGGAGGTGTGTCGGACAGGTCCCATGTTCACTACCCTGCCCTCAGCTCTTCAGAGGCCATGGCTTCTAGCAGAGATGGATTGGACCCAGTGACCAGCCTGCAGCCCAAGGTATTTGATACTGGCTTGGTTTGAATTGTTTTTCTTTCAAGTAAATCACTGAAACTATGCGAGGAACATCTGAATCTGAAGGGGAAAGATGAGTTCCCACTTGGCAGTGCTAGTCTCTTCAGAGAGCACTCACACCCAATTTTGAGGCTGGAACTCCCTGGGTGTGGCTGGGCTGGGTAGCAGCCATGGAAAGAAAGTGTCCATCCAGAGATTTGCCTTAGCTTTAAAAAACACACCATTTCTCAGAAGTGTTTCAAAGGAAATATCTCTGGTTCAGTGGATCAGCATTTTTTAACCAAAATTTATTTAGTGAGAAAATGTTTAACCAGCTGTAGTTACGTGAAAGAATAATGCTTTGTAAAGTGTAAAACTGGCTTTCTGCTTGTTTTGAAACAATTTATAGACTCAGGGAAATTCAGCTGGGGAGTCTATTGATGAATGTAAATCTCTTTGTTATAGTTTTCTGAAGTATCCTGTGTATATTAATTTTCATTAGAGTGTGGTGCCATTTCTGAGATCTTCAGACAGAAGAGTCTGAAGAGCTATTTTTTGTTTGCAGAGATTCTTTGTGGTTTTTAGAGGCACTTGTTGCCATTGTAGAACTTTATCTGACCTTCAGCAAATGATTACATGAAGGGAGAAACAGAGTTCAGCACAAACATGAATTCTGTTAGGGCTACTTTAGAAAACAATAAGATGAGCACTTTACAGTAGTTTTAGGAATAATCTCTGTTGAAGGGATTCAAAAATTAGGGAATTTCCTTTCAAGTCTTACTATTGACTTACGTGGTAATGGGAAAATGTTTTCAAATACAAAAATGACTGAAAAAGTCAAAAGCAATATAGAGAAAAGAGAAAGAGGTCAACTCCTTTCTTTGGCAACTCTGACATCAGTAATTTCCAAGGCATGGCTGAAGTCTCCATGAAATGTGTTGAAGTATTAAAGTACTAAGATTAATGCCTTCCTTGGTAAAAGAAGATAGCTTGATCATCAGAAATAATGGCCAACAATACTGTTTGGATGTCACCTGTTACCAAATTGGAGAAGAATGTAGGATTTCTCTTAGTCTCTTGCACCCACAACTTATTTCCTGTAGTATACAAAAATTTATCATGGTGGAAATATTACAGACTTCGTAAGAATTCACATGAAATTGTCAAAAATTCAACTTGAAGCCAAGAGAATTTATGCCAGTGGTCAGCTGTTCCTGCTTTATTGTGTTTCTGTTGCTGATGCATTTCAAAATGACACAAGGTTTCATTTGCTGCAATTTCTCATAGGAATGCATAGTGTCTGGGATTCGGTCACGCTCCTATTCCTGCTCCTCATCCAAAGGTTTGGTAGGAAGACCTCACATTCCTCGGGACTTTGCAGTTGGGGATTCAAATGGAGGTCAGTTCTCTGGCTTTGCATTATTCAATACCTGCCCACTTCAGGCAGAGCTCACCAGTGTATGTTCGGTAGTGTTCAGGTAGCCCTACCATCCTCCCTCAACTTCCTCTCATCTTCAGCCCTGTCATGCCCTCCCATGATACAGCCACTGATCTTGAGAGGGCATACAAACTGAGAGAGCAATAGCCACAAAAACTAATGCAGACAAGGGCAGTAATCCTCTTTTTGGACGATCCTTACCCTAGCCTCCTGCTGAGTGTCTCACAGAGACAGGAGGAAGCTCAGGGTGACACAGAAGAGACATCAAAGAGGACAGGTGGTTCCAGCTTCCCACAGATCCTAGGGAATCTCTGAAACACAGATGGACTGTATTACCTCTACAAGCTGGGAAGCAAAACCCACCCTCTTCATCAAGTTGCAGAGATGTCTCTGCAAGAAGTTTGTAATTTTTTATAACTTGTTTCTGACATTCTTTATTTCTAGACACATAGTTTCATATTTAGAAGACAACCCACACTTTTCTCAGTGAGGGTATGGATTATATTTGAAAACTGTGCAAAGCATGAAATACATACATTGCGCTTTTCATACAGCTCACGTCACTTAAAAAACACCTGTGTTTCAAGAGGCTTGACCTCTCTTTCTCTAACCCTGTCCATTGCCATACTTCCAGCTTGTCTCTCACTCCAATTTGCCTTTAGTTTTTCACTAGTCCAGAGCAAGAGACCCGATATGTGAGCCACAGTGAGCAAGATGGAATGGACACCTGGAGAATTTGTCAATGCTGTATCATAGGAAGTGTTCAAGGCCAGATTGAATGGAGCTTTGAGCAACCTCATCTGGTGGTGGCGTCTCTGTCCATGGCAGGGGGGTTGGAACTAGATAGAATCATGGAATGATTACGGTTGGAAATGACTCCAAGGTCATTGAGTCCAACCTTTGACTGAACGCCATTACGTAAACTAAACCGCAGCACTAAGTACCACATCCAACTCTTGAACATTGCAGGTGGCTACCACCAACCTAGGCAGCCCGTTCCAGCTAACTACCCATTCAATGAGGAAATTCTTCCTCATGTCCAACTTGAACCTCCCTTGGAGCAGTTTTCTCTTGTGCTGTCTCTTGTTGCCTGGGAGAAGAGACCGACTCCCACCTGGCTACACTCTCCTTTCAGACATTTGTAGAGTGTGAGAAGGTGACCCCTGAGCCTCCTTTTCTCCAGGTTAAACAACCCCAGCTTCCTCAGCTGCTTCTCCCAGGACTTACTCTCTAGACCCTTCACTAGCTCTGTTGTCCTTCTCTGGACATGCTCCAGCATCTCAATGTCCTTCTTGGACTGAGGGGCATAAAACTGAATGCAGGATTTGAGTACAGGGGGACAGTCCCTGCCCTGCTCCTGCTGGCCACACCATTGCTGGTACAGGCCAGGATGCCATTGGCCTTCTTGGCCACCTGGGCACACCCTGGCTCATGTTCAGCTGCTGTCACCAGCACCCCCAGCTCCTTTTCCTGTGGGCAGCTTTGCAGCCACTCTGCCCCAGCCTGTGGAGCTGCCTGGGGTTGTTGTGACCCAAGGGCAGGAGCCAGCACTGGGCCTTGTTGAACCTCACAGCACTGGCCTTGGCCCATTGATCCAGCCTGTCCAGATCCCTCTGCAGAGCCTTTCTGCCCTCCAACCGATCAACACTCCTGCGCAGCTTGGTGACATCTTGTGAACTGGCTGAGGGTGCATTCGATGTCCTCATCCAGATCAGTTTTAAAGATACTAAACACAACTGGCCTCAATGCTGTGCCCAGGGGAACAGCATTGGTGACAGATTGAGAACTGGATGTAACTCAGTTCACCACCACTCTGGGCCCAGCCATTCAGACAGTTTTTTACCCAGGAGAGTGTACCTGCCCAAGCCATGAACTGACGGCTTCTCCAGGAGATGCTGGCTGGGCCTGATGCCCTGGTGGTCCTGTATCTGCTGATGATCACACTCAAGATACTCTGTTCCACAACTTTCTTTGGTACTGAGGTCACCAGGATTAGGCTGACAGGCCATAGTTCCCCAGATCTTCCTTGTAACCCTTCTTGTAGGTGGGCATTACATTTGCAAACTTCCAATTATCTGGGGTGCCCCTGGTTGACTAGAACTGATAGTAAGTGATGCAGAATGGCTTGGCAAGCTCTTCTGCCACCTCCCTCAGTACTCCAGTGATCTTTGAGATCCTTTCCAACCCTTACCACTCTGATTCTTTGACATTCAATATGAAAACATACAAAAATTGTGGAAATGTTATCATTAACTTTGAAACCATGTAACAACTTCAAAAATTGTTGTGAGGGCGAGAGGTACAATGTTGGCAGACTTTTTTTTTCCTAAAAATCTGAGTTAAGCAGTGCAGCAAATAACTTCTTTGATGGTTCTCAAATTCACTGTAAGATTTATGGTCCCCTTGAAAGGAGTTTGTATTGCAGCCTGCACCATACAGCTGTGTTGTATTTTCCTCCATCACCTGAAGTATTTGTAAGCATTTATATCCAACACATCAGGCGAGAAGTCTTTGAAAAAGACAAGGCAGTAGAAAAAGTTGGAAGTATGTCACAGAATTAAAAGATAGCAGAGTAGTAAAGCCCTGTGTCATGCTTCAAGTCAAAACAGAATTCCTTTGAAGCCACAGCTAAGGGTCTCTGTTAGTGTCACAGCCCCTTAAGTTTCACCCAGACACCTCTACCTGCCCTGACTTGACCTGGGCTTGGGCCCGCCTCCTTTTCATTCTTTCTCCCCTTCCCTCTGGGACAGTCAGTGTTGGACCTTTACGTGTGGAGAAGGTGGAAACCCATTCCTGTCCTGACTTTAGAAGCAGGGTGTTCTACAGCCTGCACCACAGATGTGGGGTAACGCTGGGAGGGAGTGTGATGGTCTGCTGAGCTTCCTGCTGGCATTTCCCTTCCACCAGCACCTCCTGCATTGTCCCTCTTTTTACCAGCATTTGCAAGGATGGAAGCATTGAACACAGTGTTTGGCAGCTGGCAGTGGTGATCTTCGTGTGAGGCAGGCACACCTCTGCTTACTTTGAGCAGTTTTGTCTGGGTATGGGGACTAGCCCAGGAGCTTGGTCCACGAAGCTGGGTCAGAGTTCATCCTGATCTCTGTGGACTGTAGTGGGAAGATCTTTGGATCTGTGCAGGAGTCTGCACATGGAAAACCTGCCCCTTCATCTCTGCCTGCCTGCCAGCACTTTGGACATCTTGCTCAGGGCTTAACTGTGCAAGCAGGAGGTGCAGCTGTCCTTGCATGTTGCAACAAAGTGTTAGCCAAAGCAGCTTAATTCAGGATGACACCAGGATGATGTTTTTCACACAAAATACGAGAAGAAAAGAGGCAAAACACCATCAATTTCTTGTGGAAACTTCAAAATGTGCTTAGGTTTAAAACATACCATAAGCCTTTATTTGAGAGGTTATTACCTGGCTGTTACAGTAATGGATTAGTACCTGCTCTGTGGTACTCAGATGAACAGTGGTCCATCCCTCCTCCAGGCCCATACACACTCTAAGTCAGTGTCTCAGCTCCACCTTTCTAGTAAGTACTTCAGTGCCAACCCCACAGTGCTGTTTTGCATGAGGCTGTCTTCAGCTCCCACGGATACATGGGATTGGTTTCTTACAGAAGCATCCCGTGGCACAGATTGTGCCTGACAACTGACTGAAATACCCTTTTTGTCTTGCTGCCTCTTTGGTAAATGTTCTAGCTCTTGCTAACCTGAAGTCTACACTAGTCTGAAGAGATGCTGATTTAGTGAAGGGCGTTTAAGCCCTAACTTCAAAGAAAGCATAGGCTGCTGCTTTAACTTAGGCAAGTCCTTGTCTTTCTGAGCCATACCTGTGGTAGCTTTGCTAAAAATGTCTGCAAAAGGGAGTGGCTTTTAATTTGAAAATAGTAGTGGTCTCTATAGTTTTGGGCTTGTTTTCTTTCAAAACAACCCAACTGAGTTGTTTATCTTTTATTTTGCTTTATAAAGAGTTTGTGAAAAGTATCTCCTTGAGTCATCTGTTTATAGGATCATAGAATTGTAGAAGATACAAATCTGTAACACATCCTAGGGAGTACTTAGAGTAGTAGTATTCCTCTTTATGTAGAAGGATTTAAATTTTTTTAATAGATAAAGATGTGTAACTGCAAATGTTAGAAGAATGTCATTAAGATGTTTCACAGCAAATTATGTAAAAAGTAAAATGAAGGGTGAGTAATTCAAGTCTGTGTCGTTAGGATAAACAAAAGAAATAATTTTTGCTATTCTTAAAAAAAGGCTGTTTGCAGAGACTGGCATTCACTGATACCCTTCTCAGTTCTGGCAGATCCGGTAAACTACAAGCTTAGTAGGAAGTGGTTTTAACTTAGAAAAAGCTGTTTCTAATGTATGTATATTTTTGCCTTCCTAATTTTCAAATGACATTGCAAACCCTTAATGGTAAGCTCATGGCTTTGTGGAGCTCGTGAGTTTTGAATAAACCTGATGACCTTGATCTGAGTGCCCCGTGGCTGTTTGTGTCTTGCAGAGCGAGCGCACAGCCTGCCCGAGCAGTGCCGGGAGCAAAGGTACGGGTGTGTGTCACGGAGAGCCGGCAGCAGGTCTGTGCAAGAATGCCATCTAGGGAGCCATGTGGGGAAGAGACACCAACACCCCTTCCATGCGGGGTTTGAACAGTTGTGTGAAGGCCCATGGCATCTGTGAACTCATGCCTGAACTGTGTGCCAAGCTCAGCCCAGCTCTCACCACGCACATCCCACAGCAGGGATTTACTGTGGGACGTGCAAAGTAGGGATGGGCTCCTGTCTGCTGCTGGGGCTCCTGTCCACTGTAGGGATGTCCAAACTGCAGTTGATGCCTTTTGGCCTTACCTAAAAACAGAAGCCAGACAAAACTAAGAGAATAAAAAGTGGTTATATTTATGGAGGGGCCTTCAGGTACATTTAGGGCACACGAAGCTCACCCAGGGGCTATACCCAAAAAATAGACAGCAGGTCACGGGTTTTCATACTTTTATTGGTTTGGTCCATTTGCATATTGGAGTTAATCTTCCAATTACAGCTTCAGGTCATGAAGTCATTTACCCCAAGTTTGCTCCCCCGAACTCACTTTTGTTTACATCTCTTGGGCCTGAGAGAGTAAGGTGTCCTTGATTCCCAGGCCCAGAGAGGAATTGTTTTGTCTGACCAAAATGGGAAGACAGTAGCTAACCCTCTGTATGAAGTTTAGAGCTATACAGTAAAAAATCACAGGAATACAAATATATGTAAAATATAAAAGTTAAAATCCTAAGGCATCACAGTAAAAGCAGGGCCTTGATACCAGCAATAGTCTCGGCAAGCTTGTTACGCATTGCACACAGAGTGCTCATTGGCAAGTGTTACTTCTTTTTATATAGGGATAACAATCTTTTTCATAAGGTGTTATACTCACAACAAAGCATGTAATTGTAAATGTTAGGTGAAACAAGCACTGTCCAGATTCTGTTTTATGTTAATTAAAGGAGTGTTGCCACTGGAATGAAGAACTTTTTTTCACTGGTCTCTATTTTAGGATTCAGGAAGAGGAATGGAATAAATATGTTGTACCCTTAAAAAATGAGTCTGAAAAATATAAAGTGAGTCGGACTTTCAGCTTTCTGATGAATAGGATGACCAGCACACGGAATAAATGCAAGGTAATTTGGGATTTATATCTATATTATTATGTATGATTATGTTACCGTAATTAAATTAATTATAGATGAAAGCCAAATTTTTATGTAAAGATAAATTGTTTATTATAAAATCACCAAAGTCATAGGAAGACTATTTCCACTTTTTTTTTTTTTTAATTTAAAACAGATGCGTGTTACCCTGAAATGGTCTTTGTATTAAATACCATCTTTCCTTTGATGTCGTTAGTAATTCTGTTTGGTCATTTTGCGAACATTTAAATGTATGAGTTACATTCAAGAAATAATTTTCTTTGTTAAATAAAATTAAGAGATATGGACCTGGTCTTGGAATTGCTCTCAAAAAGTAATTGAGTGTGTAAACTTCTACATTAGGGTGTAATTAGTTGAATTTGCCTTATTTGAAATTAATAGGACTTCTTGCATAAGTAAACACTGCTTAATGTTAAAGAGTCCGAGATACGAGGCCTCCGCGGTCAAACAGATCTACTATGGAAGGTAGATTACAACACTGTAGTTTAATTCTAAGACATCTTAATTTTAGATTAATGGCATCAATCAGCAGCTTGAAAGACAGGCTTGGCCTACAGGCTCTTTCCAGGTGGCCTTTCGGTGGCTTTTCAGGCTCCCTGGTTCTGCCCTCCTGTGCCCCAGGACATCCTAATATATGTGGATGGGAAGGTGTTTGTCTGAGGCTGTACCTTCAAGAGTGTCAGAACTGACTGTGAACATGTATGTCTGGTCGTGCAGCCTGTGTCTGTGTGTTCTCCTAAGGCATAACAGTCAGTAACTATAAGTATGCTATATGTATAGTTATGCCAACAAGGGTACTGTAAAGACAGGCAGAATTCATTAAAATTTTTACCACTCATTGAAAATAAGTTGATTATCATGTCTGCTAAGATCTAAAGACAGTTTGTCTAAATTTACTTAACTGCATCTTTATCTACAGAAGCATGAGCTGTATACATGTAGAGGATGTAGGCATTGATACCCATGCGTGCAGTAAATCAACAACACTTTTTGAATTTTGTTTCCTGTCCCTCCCCTTTTTGTAGATTTCTTAATGTATTTCTGCCAGTCTTCCTTGATAATGCTTCCAGGTCTAGTCTAGCTGCCAGTAAAAGCGATGACTGTATGATTTTAGGGCTTCAGCAATATTGGGTGTAAGAGTACAGTATGCTGTTGTAAGTCTTCCAGGACAGGGAATAAATATTCTAGGATCATTTGGTCTTTTAAGGGAATATTTTATTGTTTTTAAGATTGAATACCTTTATCTTCTTCTCTTATTTATTTATTTGTTTATTTATTTATTTATTTTCTTGCCTCTGTTTTGGGGGATGAAGACAAAAAATAAAGATACCAAAGACAAGGAGAAACCAACCAGGCACAATTTTACAAATGTGACTTTCCCAGGAGTTATCCCATGTGTCGTCTGTGAAAAGGCTCTCCTAGGAAAGGAGTCACTGCAGTGCTCTCGTAAGTAGCTGCTGGCTTCTACGTGTGAATTTACAGTGCTCTGAATGCTGTTCTGACATCCTGGTTCAGTATGTTGTTTAAAACCTTGTCTACATTTGGATGTACTTGCTTTATGTAATCAGCTGAGGCTGACAAGGGAGAGGGAGAAAGGACAGCAGGTAACATTCAGAAAGAACTTTGTCAGTCTCCTAGCCCTAGCACATTAGGCAGAAACTTCTTTCTAGCCTGGATCTGTACCAAAGAATCCTGAGGATTACTTTAGTAAGTGAATCTGAAAAAGGGTAAAACTGAAGCCTCAGAGCACATTTTCTGCAGACTAGGAATCCTGTTTGGTGCCAGACTTTGAAATGTACCTTCTCTTTCAGATTGCAGCGTGATTGTGCATAAAAGCTGCAAGGAGTGTGCTCCTGTGTGCACCAAGGTAACCTCCTACATTGATCTTACTAGAGCATATTTGCTTTCCAAGGGGCTGGAAACAGGTTGAAGGAAAAAAGAAAATACACACACAGACTGCCCAGACCCAGTGTCTGTGTGCGAAGGGCTGCAAGGGTGTCAGAATACCTAATGTGAGCAACAGAGCAAACACTGTGCTTGAATAACAATTTTTGGTAGTAAGTTGAAAATGAGTTTCAAGAATTTATATTTGTGAAGAGTTTCAAGCTCAGAATTTCAAGCTCACTATTTCAGATTGTGAAATAGTGTGACTGGACGCTTACAAAATGGATTGAAAAGAGGGGCTCCTCAAAACCCCAGAGAGAACGGACCCTTGTGTACAGGGGGGGATTCCATATGTTTGGAATAATGGAAAGCAGAGATGGAAGGGGCTCTAGTAGGTGACCTCATCCACCTCCTCACCCTTTGGCAGGCTCAATTCTAGGTAACAGTTTGGCCAGATGTTTGTTTCACCCATTCTGGAAAATTTCTGGAGGAGAAGCTGCATAGGCAGCTTCTCCCAGTGCTCAGCCGCTTCTGAGCAGCACAAAACCAGCACTAGGGCTGATGGACACTACCGTAACTCTTAAGGTGTGCATGCATGGTGAGGTTGTCATAACAAAGACATAATCTTGAAGAACTGATGTGTAAGGCTTCTGCCCTCAAGAAATAAAAAGATTTGAAGAGAAATGTGCCACAGCGATGCAGGTAATTTTTCACATTAGTGGAGTGTGTCTTCCTGATGTAGCTGGGTTTTGCATCATGGTGGCTTCCAAGGAGAGCATGCTTCCATACAGAGTCTTTAGCATAAACAAGCCTTAAACTGTACGTAAATCAAGTGAGTTTAATTTTGTTTATAATTTTCGCGTCATAGTCTTGCACTAATTTCTGGACAACGTAAAGGCCGTAAGACTGTTGAGCTGACAGCTTTCGTTCCTGGGGATGGTGGGTTAAGAGGAGACAAGAGCCCCTAACTTATTTCAGCAAGAATGCAGTGCAGGAAATGTTCACTGATCCACCTGAAGTGAAACACATGCCCAAGCACAGCAGGCTTTTGGTACAGATTTTGCAAAAGTCTACTTTGTAAGACGGAGTGGTTCTGCCTCTGGTACCCATCATTCCTCAGACAGTGTACAGCCACAAACGCTTTGATCTTATTTGAGTATAAAGCCCTGAATGTGCACTTTTCTTGCAGCCTTTGTGGGCAATACTCATATAGAGAAAGTAGAATGTGTAACTTAGTCTGCTTAGAATAAATAGTTTTGTATCATAGTACAAATAGTATTCTACTTTGAATATTGTTATCTATCAATAACTAATAAAATTACTTATTGGAAGGAATTAGTGCCATAAATTAGGATGACTTTCTTGTAGTCCTTTGTGTGATGGTATATGTAAATGAGTTACTGACTTGACTGTTAAGTGTGTTATCAGCTATGTGATTTCAAAAAATTATTTTTTCAGAAATCCCAGGAGAGATACCACCATAAAAACAAGCTCCAAGTTGGTGTAACAAGTAAGTTAGGTGTAAACCTAGCATTTCTAAGGTAGGCCTTGATTAAAAGCATGGGATGACAGCATGATCTTTCTCATGTCATTTATCTGTTTTTAATTTTAATTTCAGTAAGAAAGAAAATTTTCGTTTTTCTGTAAGAAAGCGTGTGTGTCTCTAATATGAATGGATTTTTTTTGAGAGATCAATGTTGAATTAACTCACCCTCTACTAAAATGAGTGTGAATTTACTGTATTTTCAGTAAAAACAAAAATAAGAAATAGTTGCTTCTGTCTATTTTATTTACATTGTGCACAAATACTGGCACACCTATAGAGCATGTATGATATGAGATTATTTTCTTATCAAATGATAGCCACTCTGGGGCTATTCTGCATTGCCTACAGGGTTATTTTTATCTTCTGTGAGAGAGCATTGTGGTCATGTACCTTGGCAAGTGGACACTCTTGATGCCTGGTGTAGGTCAATATGAGGCACCAGATAGTATTTCTCAGTGTAAGTGTGCTGTTGATGACATACTCTATCAAACAGTGACAAACTCATTGTTTGTCAAAATGTTGCATTGTGCTTTGCCTCACAGATTCCCTGCCTGAAGACATTTCACAGATGGTGCTATCCTCAGTGCATTGTTCTTCCTCTGTGTCTATTGGACTGCCTCCTGGAAAGAGGGAAGCCTCACAACAGCCCTACTTCTTGTCCAAAAGTGTCCCCAGTGCCAGTTTGGAAAGGTAGAGGGGCAGTTGCCAATGGACTATGCTAAATATATCCTTCAACATTTCTAGGAAAATTTAAACCATGAAATAAATGTGGGATTTTTGTTATTTCTGCTATAGGAGAGCTACGCAATTTTCTGAACAAGACTCTGAGACTAACACCTGGAGGTCCAAGTCACGGTCTGAAGAGATGTTACAAGCATTAGGAACCTTTTCTTCAATGGATGCTTTTATGGTGGAAGGTGAGAATATTGAACAGATGTTGCATCTCATAGCTGATATTGGGAAGTGAAAACCAGAAAAACTCCTTAGCTGATTTAGAAATATACTTCATCTTCTAAAAGAAGATCACCTGGTTTTGATAATTACAATTGTGTCTCTCATTAAAACAATGAAATCAAACACATGAGTCTTAAAAGAGACCTTTT
Organism: Eopsaltria australis; assembly: GCA_034509425.1. Lineage (NCBI taxonomy): Eukaryota > Metazoa > Chordata > Aves > Passeriformes > Petroicidae > Eopsaltria > Eopsaltria australis. The sequence goes on along the minus strand of JAVTVJ010000649.1, from coordinate 1,140,087 downwards.
CCTTTCTTTCCTGTAACTGTTTTATAGCTTCTAGAATATTTTAGTATATTGTTACAATTTTAAAGTAACATGGATAAATGTACTTGGCATCCTTTCAGAAACAGAACAGAAATACACTTTTCTTTTGCACTCTTCCAATCGACTCTGTTGACAGTGTCCATTGCAAGCTGTAAACCCGCAACACTTGTATTTCCTCAATAGCCCAAATTCTTAACTCCTACTAGTGAGCTGTGCTCTTACAATAGATGCATTGCCATGTGAAGCAAATAGAAATAGGTTTTTTTCTGTAACAAGGTGTGAGGCTGAATTTGAAAGCTGAAGGGCTTTCACTTACATAGGATGGTGCAGATACCACTCACTGGACATCTGCCATTGGAAATGTTGAATTTTATTTTTAAATTTTAAGAAGTTTTCTTGAAGCAAAGAGTTATAAAAAGGATTTAATCTGAGGAAAGAAGAGTGGTTTTTCTCCTGTTCTCCTCCCCTTCTGTCACAAAAGCAATTCAACACTGTGGTAATAATATTGACATCTGGCAAACTTTGCTGTAGTAGAGCTAGTGCCAGCATTTGCAGAAGTCTTATCTATAGTTCATCTCTGTGATGTGTTCTCCTTGCTATATGAAGAGATCTGCATGTGTCAAGGGTCTTCCCTTACTCTTTATATGTGTGGTGTTAAAGAAATATAAATTTTGTCATAGATGATGTGGATTTGTCTCAGTGGACTGATCTCTGCACAGATGCAGAAGAGTTTGAGGCAGAGTCCTGGAGTCTTTTTGTGGATCCGATGTTCTGTAGCCAGCAAGAAAAGGATGTCATCAAGCGGCAGGATGTCATATTTGGTCAGTATTTCAAGGCTTTGTCTAGGTTTAAATGCAATTTGGTGTATCAAATAGACAGGGAACCCTCATGGTTTATGTCCAGAAGAATGAATGCTTCAATTCAAAACAAGAAGAAAGTTCAAAGAACATTTTTATCACAAATTACAATGTGTCACAGAACTAAGGAAATGGATAGTAGTGGCTACCAGGGACATGTCTAGCCTGTTCACAGGATGGTTGAAATTGGAAGGGATCCCCAGCTCAAGCAATTACAACCACAGCTTGTTCAGTGGGACATAGAGAGAATTGTGTCAGAGCCAGATAAATTAAGTCTTCCTACTGACACAATCCATTAGGTTTGAGGCTCACACAGAAAAAGGAATTATGACTGTGTATTTGATAGATTAAAATCTATCTTAGAAGGTGTGCAAAATATCAGGTGTTGACTACACTATACTCTTTTCTTTTATACTGCAGAGCTGATGCAAACAGAAGTACATCACATCCATACCCTGTTCATTATGTCTGAAATATTCAGGAAAGGAATGAAGGAAGAACTGCAGCTTGAACATGGCATGGTGGACAGAATATTCCCCTGCTTAGATGAGCTACTGGAGATGCACAGGCAATTCTTCTGCAGAATGAAGGCCAGACGGCAGGAATCATGTGAGGCAGGGAGTGAGCGTAATTTTGTCATCAGCAGAATTGGAGACATTCTTCTGCAGCAGGTAGAAGCATCAGTTCTGTTAATCCTTTAAGTGCTCAGGGTTCTTAATTTAAACAATTATTTCACTCCAAAGCTTCTTGGGCAAGAAGACAGTTATGGTTGCCTCAAAAAGATTCAAAATCTGTCCTCCCCTGCTTATTTCAGGAAATAGCAATATGAAAAAATATCATTATTGTCAGGTAACTATGATGAACTTGGGGTGGGCTTCTCCCTATCTGGTATGAGTGACAAGGAAAGTGAGGAACTTGGTCATGTTTCCAGTAGAGGGCTGCTGCCATACTATGGACTGCAAAAAATGGAAGAAATGGATTCACTTTTTTATCAGCTGAGCAGAGATGTGAAGAACTGATGATGGAAAAAAAACTACCCATTAATTTCTTGTAGTGATCTGGCATGTTGTATCTCAGGATACTGCTCACTGAGGGATGGGGTGGTTGCAAGGTGTTTCCTGTGGCCAAAGAATAGCTAACTTTGGGCTTGGCATTCACACCTCAGTTCCTTGTGAAAGGAAGATGTAGCTTTTTCCCTTCGACCAGTCTATTTTCACTCCACTGAAATAAAGAGCTGAGCTGTTACCTTGTGTAGAAGCAGTGTGGATATCAGACAAGAGTAAATAAATCTCAGAGGGTTGCATTTGAAAAGAGGTAAAGGAAATGCTGTTACAATGTTCTAGCTGTTAATGGCAAGACTACAGTGGAGGTTGCTTGTGCTCTCTCCAGCCTACATTCCTCTTCTTGCTCCTAAAAACAGCTAGCCTATTTTCATTCTGTAGCACAGGCCTTGTTAGTGAAATTCAGAGAACTTGATAAATCAGTAATGTAAAGGTTTCCTATTCGTACAAAATTCATTTGTTAAAGGTGTACGCTTTCCTGTCAGATAGAATGTTGAGCACAATTCACTTATTAATTTCTTCAGTTTTCAGAGGAAAATGCAACTAAAATGGAGAAAATATACGGAGAGTTTTGTAGCCATCAGAAAGAAGCTGTTAGTCTCTTCAAAGAGCTGCAACAAAACAAGAAGTTCCAGAATTTTATTAAAGTAAGTTAATGTGGAATCATGAGCAGTATTGACAAAATGCTCAGGAAAAAGGTACACACCTATTACTTATATTTAGGATTGGAATTATATTCAGTAACTCACTTTTAATGGCCAATAAAAATGGAAGAAGTTTTTCCTCCTTAACTAGTGAGCTGATAAATTCTTTCTTTCAAATTTTCTTTCAAATTTTAGAATACTTTGGCATCCAGTATGTATTACACACATGTTCCTTTTACAGTACGCCTCGTCCCTCAGCATAGCAACTTTTCCTTGGGGATGGTTCAGATTACCCAGCACTTGTTTTAATTTATTCTAATGCTTTTAGATCATATTTCTTATTAGTCAATTGGTGATTTACTACTTAAGGTATATATTTGTGTCTGTGCAGCTGAGAAATAGTAACCTGTTGGCACGGCGCCGAGGAATCCCTGAGTGCATTTTGCTTGTCACCCAGCGAATCACCAAATACCCTGTTCTGGTTGAAAGGATATTGCAATACTCAAAAGGTGAATAAAAGCTGAAGTGTTGCTTCATGTCTGAAATTCTAGAGCATTTCTAACGTAAGGAATTTGCACAGCTACAGTATCACAAAGAGTTAAACCCACTGCTCTGTTGAGACACAACCAGAGCAAGATAAATACCTACTATTCAGGAAGTGTCACCTAAACAGGGTTTTCTGGTCTATATAGGCCTTGTCAAGGCTGGGTTGTGAAGATTTCTGATATTCCAGCCAGGTAAGCCATAGAAGTCCGGAAGAGCATACTTGTTTTAGGAAAAGACCTTGACTAAAGTAGGTGAACTAGCTCAGATACACATCTGTACCTTTGGAATTAATTCTGGAGGAGTGTTTTCTAAGGAGGGCTAGGCAAACGTTTTACTCTCTGTTTTTTCAGGCAAAGCTTGAATGACTGGAACTTAGTAGAACATTTTACAATTACTATTAACTTACATGTATTGCCCCCCAAACGGGCAGTAAATGAGCGCTGTAGAAAGTACCATATACAAATGCAAATCCTTTATACTTGCAATCCTGTTTCAAGGGCTCTTTTACTTAGCCAGAAAAATAGTATAGTATATGATTTACTTAGCTGCTAATTTTTTTTAAGTGCTTGCACCTCATAAATATGCCAGAAACTGTACAACGTATTGTTTTGGCTAATAAATAAATCTGAGGTACAGGTCGTCTTTTAACAGGTGAGTCAAACAAAGGTATATGCCTCTATTAGTTCTAGTAAGATGGTTGCCAGGTCCAACTTAAATTAATAAATTTATCAATTTAAGCTTTGCATCATGCTGATTGTTTCCAGAAAGTAAGGAATTATATCTTCCCTTGAACATGCTGACTAGTGTCACGTTGTTTATTTTTTGTTTCATACAGAAGGAACAGAAGAACATAAAGACCTGTGCAAAGCTCTTCGTCTAATTAAGGATGTAATTGCAGCAGTAGATTCGAAAGTGAATGAGTATGAGAAAAAGCAAAAGCTGCTGGAAATTCTGTGTAGAACTGAAAACAAAACATATACAAAGCTGAAAAATGGCCATATTTTTAGGAAGCAAGACTTGATGAGGAAAGAGAGGATACTTCTTCATGAAGGTTTAGTGTATTGGAAGACAGCCACTGGTCGGTTCAAAGGTATTTCATCTGAGCAGTAAAGTCCTTTAACTTTTCATTTGCAAATAACATTTGAAGACTGATTAAAGAATGAAAATACTTTATTGTGCTATATTGCAAATAAGAATGTCTGAGGTAATGGTATTGCAAATGTCCCACTAATTGCTGGAAGATCTGCTCCAGAAGCTGCCATGGTTTGTGAGTAATCTGCACAAGAACAGGTTCACATACATTGCCATCTGCATTTCTTCTTCCAGTCCCCTCCTTCTAGTTTTTTGGTTTTCGATTTCATTTCATAATACGGTGTTTTGACTTGTCCATTTTTATTGTTCATAGTATTTGCCATTGAAAATAGCTCATTAAAAATTCAGTGGTAATGAGACATCCATAGTAGAAAAGAAATTCTGAAGCCACATTTAACTGGAGCGCAATTTTTACATGCAAGTTCAGATTTTGACTTTTGGTGTTAATCCTGTATTAGGGGTTGAGGATTTTTGGAGCCTACTAGAACTTGCTGTAAAATTTTATAAAGCTGTCTGTTGACCATTATTCCAGAAATGTTTTTACCAGTGTAATACTGTGCTGTGAGTGTATGGTACAGCACAGAAAAAGCAAGGTTATGTGGGATAGTCTTTGCCAGGCGAGTGGCTTATGGAAGCTGCACTGTCATTGGTGCAAGGATTTCTCCTTTCCCTGGGCCAGTGCTCCAGCATGGTGCGCTTTCCTGGGAGCAACAAAGCAGGGATGTGCAAGTGCTTTGTGCAGACCATGGGCTAATTCAGGTATTTCCTGATTAGTTTACTGTGGGATTCCATGAGGTATTTCTTCACTGGGGCTTCTCCCTTTATAAAGTACGAATTTAACACTGAGTATTAATTAATTTTAATTAAAAGTTATTTAAATTATTTTCCTTTTCTCATTTTAAGACACCTTTGCTCTGCTTCTAACTGATGTGCTACTGTTCTTACAAGAAAAGGATCAAAAATACATCTTTGCAGCTGTTGTGAGTATATTGTCAGATACTTGAACATGTATATTGCACATTTATTTGTGTATTTCTCAAAAATTAGGTCCTTATCCATCTCATTCCCACATAACCTTTTTTTTCCTAAAATCCTGGTATTGTGTTCAGAACTGTAATATGTCAGTATATAGAAAAATAAGTTTGTTTTCAAAAATAAATTATTTTTTTATGGAGAAGGATGAAAATAACAGAATTATATCTTTAATGATGTACCTAAACATGATTGTGAAGGTGGGAAGTAATACAGGCTCTTTCAGTCATCTAATATAAATTTTTATTTTTTATTCCATAAAACAAACTGAAGAATAATTGTTACTGAAAATATAGTAGTAAACACACATGAAAGATATGAAAGGTCATGGAAAGAAGTTCCCAAACTATATAAATATAAACTTTATGTGAATATTGTGTCTCAGTATCATTGAGCCTCTGCGATTTTCTGTTTAGCATATATCTAGTGCTTAATTTGTTCATTATCAGTGTAATATATTTTAAAGAATAGTTTAAATGGGTGCCTAATTACTCAAAACTTTCAGTAGTCTGACTATACCAGGACTAGTGTTAGTCCAGTGAATTGAAAAATCATGTTCTTCCTGGAGTGTGGTATTTTATAAGAAAGTAATTTATTATACATGTGCTTGGACTGTTTCCTCCAGGACCAGAAGCCTTCAGTTATCTCCCTTCAGAGGCTCATAGTAAGAGAAGTAGCCAATGAAGAAAGGGGAATGTTTCTGATCAGTGCTTCATCTGCAGGGCCTGAGATGTATGAGGTTCATACTAGCTCCAAAGAAGAACGTAACAGCTGGATGAGGCATATTCAAGAGGCAGTGGAAAGGTAGGGAAAAAGTGGTTTGGTTTTCATGCTGGCAGTCCAAAGCAGATGGGAGGCTGGCTGCATATTCATGGTAGCATGCTCTTTGTTCTGCATTGCACTGGGTTCATCTGTGAGTTTGGGTTTTCCTCTCTGCTCAAGGTGCCAAAACCTCTTCATCACTCCTGCCACACTTCCCATACTCCTCCTGGTTTCACACTGAATCAGCAGACCCTTTCTGCTCCTCATTAGACACCCTTACCAGCCATTTTACCAGCCTTCCCTCACCTTTGCCTTTGGCATTGGCTGCCTTCTAGAGTCCTGCAGCTGTCTGTACAACCATTTTGAGAAAATCACAAATCAGCCTGCTATCTTGGTATCAGCTCATTAAGAGTGGTAGGGAAAACATTGCTTTGATGGGGCCCAAGCTTAAGCTTGGGACAGCAAACTTGAGTGTGTGCACCAGCCACTCTCTTGCTGCACAGTGCAGCCTTACCAGAGTTACAAGGAGTCCTTCAGTCTACTTGATGTCCCCTTACTGCTTCTGAAAGAGGCAGACAAATGGCATTCTTCTGCATTGTTGCTTAGGGTGCTGGTGTTTCATTCTGTTTATTGTGAACACAACATAGTATTGAAGATGAATAGATGATGTGCAGATTTTGCTTTATCCACCTTTGTCTTTTATCTTTGAAGTTGCCCAGAGGAAGAAGTGAAAATGAGTGAATCTGATGAGGACAGACGTATTGCTGAGGCCAAGGCATACAGAATTCAGAAGTATCAAGGTGTGGTACCTTTCCTGTTGCTCTGAGAGCTCTGGCATCCTCAGAATTCAGTACTGGCTGGTGGGTTCAGAGTGACTCAACAGGCAGAGTCACAGCAGAGACAAATGGGGTGGTCTGATGGTGTAATGTGAGTGTAGTGAAAGAGAAGCATGTTTTTCTCAAATACTTTAATGTTTTTGCTACATTACTATAACTAAAAAAGAAAAACAAAAATTGATGTTTTCAAAGCAGGCACTGAATTTCACAGATTAGCATCAGGACCAGGTAGTGAGTTTGTGAAAATACCTTGAATCTTCAAAGTGGTGTGGCTTTGTGCTTTTTTATGGCACTCTGTCTTTTGCTGCTATTATTTTTATCTGCAAGTATAGCTAATAAGGATAAATTCTATTTCCTTGGTGCCCCTACACCTAACTCCCACATCTTTATACTATTGTGAGGAGAGAAATTGCAGCAGTGTCTGCCTTATTGAGAGCCACAGGGAAGGGCATCCTCTGCTGAAATTCGGTGTTCTTTGATGTTGGGGCCCTGAATTATTAGCACACTTGGGCCAAGTGCTTTTCCAGGAGGTAGAGCTGACATGCTGTCTTGAGTGCAACAGGAGCAATGAGGTCCAGAGAGTGCAGCAAAGGCCACCTCACCAGGGTAGGGCTTTGGCCTGGACTCTGCTGGGGTGTGTGTTAGCTTTCATTTGAACAGACTATGAAATGAACTTGGATGAATTTGGGTCCTGGCCACTTAAAAGAAGCTTAATTTGAATTAGCACTTTCTATATGGTGTAAAGATTAGAAAGGTGAATGGAGAACATGCTGTCCCTGCAGGGAAAATGATAATACAATTTTCAATTTTACACTGTTCAATTTTGGTTGACAGAATCACTGAGCAACCAGGACCAGCAAATCTGCAATTATTTAGAAGAAAAGTTGCGTATCTATGAAGAACTGGGAGATATGTGTGGGTTTGATGATGTCCATGTAGAACCTCACCTACTTATCAAACCGGATTCTGGAGAAACTCCACAGGCTGCTTCACTGCTGGCAGCAGCACTCAGAGAAGGTGAGTTGGAATGGGAACAGTGGATTGGTGGCTCTTCACGTGGGCAGGTATTTTAAGGTAACCAAGTGCAGCCATGTTGCCTTGTGTTGCAATTCTGTCAAGTCTCAAGAAGTGGCAGTGTCAAAAACTGCCAAAGGGTATAGAAGAGAAATCTGTCAAGCTTATTGTTGTCAGATACAGGACATGGTACCTGTCAGATTGTAAAATAAGGGATATGTTTAGAGCATAGGATCAAAAGTAAGCAGGCAGGGGCATGGTGTTAGGTTGTGAGCTGCCCTTGCAGTACAGATCTGTGAAGCACAGCAGGGGTTGCAGTACGATACTGCACCTAATCCCAGACCTTCCCCTACCCTGACTGATTTTCATGTCAGATCAAAATACTGTATGATCACAGACAGAGAAAATCGAATTTCTACCAAGAAACACCTGCCAGAATTGCTGTAGGAACTTTGTTTTTTCGGTCTGCTATCTAACAGGGAGTTGGTAGATAGCTGCACCTTCTACTGTGCTGTACTGCAAAGGAAGGAAGGGAATGGTATTTGTAGATACCTTGCCTAGCTGGAACTTCAGCTAAACTTCTCCTAAACAAAGCTGAAAAGAGTTTTGGTAAACTAATTCCTGATTTCAGCATTACCTAAATTGAGAATTGTGTGCTACTAACAACATTTCAACCTACAAAGCAGTGGAGTTTGGTTTCCATCACCTTTATAAAGTCAGAGCATTTTATTGATTAATGTGAAGGGCATTAAAAGTCAGTGATGAAACAGAAAATAGTTAAAATGGCAGTCTATACTTATTTCACACCTTATTCTGCCCACTTCTTTATTTTTCACGTTCTTTTATGCTCTTGTCAATGTTGATGATGTCTTGGATTTCAGAACTCTACAACACTCTGTGGGAGCTTACAGTTGTTTACATTGCAGACAACTTGGGGGGATAATTTTCCAGGATGGAAATACTAAGTCCTCGAGCTAATAGCAGACTCAATAGGAATAAAGGATTGCACACAGTAGAGCAGGACAGAATTACATAGTGCTTAAGCAAATGAGATATACACAAATCCATGAGATGAGATGAAATGGGATAAATCCAAGGCTGCTCAGCAAGCTGGCCAACATCTCTGTGAGACTGTTTCCTGTTGACTTTTAAAAGTCACAGTGATCAGGAGAGGTTCCTGATGACTTGAAGAAAGCAAACCTCATTCTCCAAGAAGCAATATATAGAGAACTCAAAAACAGTCAGTTTCACCAGCATCTGAGAGATAATCCTCCTAGAAGGCATTTCCACCAACCTGAAAGACAGGAAGATGATTTGGAGCAGCTGTCACAGATTAATCAGGGCAAGTTGTGTCTGACTTAACCTGACAGGTTTTATGGTGAAAGAAAAGTGTATGCTGGTTACCTTGACATCTCTCAGACCTTCAACACTGTTTGCAGTGGCTGTCGTATCCTCACATCTGAATTGATATAAACTGCTTAACTGGTTGGAAGACAGGCTGGACTGCTGAGCTGAAGGGGTCAGTCATATGACATCCAGTTGGTATCATGTTATTAGGGGATTCCCTTAGGGGTGTATCCTGAGGCCAGTAGTGTTCAACATACTTACTAATGCAGTTAACCTCAGGATTGAGTACACTCTCAGCAAATTCATGACAGTCATTGAATGAGGTGGAGTGTTCAGTGGGCTGGAGAGACCTCTACAGATTGGGAAAATGGGCTAAGGGGAACACCTAGACATTTGATAAAGACAAATGCAAAGACCTGCATCTCAGGTGATGTAAACCTACATGTTGGTACAGGCTGGACACTGAACAGGTAGAAAATACCTTTGTGGAAGTGGACCTGGGAGTCCTACTCGACAACAGGTTGACCGTGAAGCAGCAGTTGCCCTGGTGGCAAAGATGGCCAGCTGCTTCCTAGGCTGCTGCAGTAGGAGGAGAGTTTCCAGCATGTGGAGGGAGGTGATTCTTCCTCTGCTTAACCTTGGTGTGTCCTGTCTGGACTGCCATGACGAATGCTGCACTTCCCATGGGCAAGAGAGACATTGACAAAGTAGAGCAAATCCAGTGAAAGGCACTAGGATGATTAGAGAGCTGGAGGACATGACATCTGAAGAGAAGCTGAGGTAGTTGGCTTGGTGGGATCTCATTACTGTTCACAGCTGCTTAATGGGAGGATAAAGAGAAGCCAGATTTTTTGCAGAGGCACATAACGATAAAAGAACACATGGACAAAAGACAATAGTCCTGTAGTGAAATACAGGCAATTCCAATTAAGTGAAATGAAAAATTATATGCCATGAGAGTGTTAAAAAACTGGAACAGATTGCTCAGGGAGACTTTGAAGTTTCCATCTTTGGAGGTGTTAAAGGCTTGTGTGTGTAAAGCTCAGAGCAACACAATTTAGACTGGCCAGGTTTGAGTGAAGTGTATGACTAGGTGATCTCTGAAAGTCCCTTACAAGCTAAATTATTCCATGGTCAATGAATTTTATGTCATTGATTTATGCACTTAGGAACTATTTAAGGACCTCTGTAATTCTGCATGATTTTTGTCTTTAGTTGAAAGTCTCCATGTTGCTGTGAGCGAAGTGTGCAAAACAGGCAAATCCCCAGAGGAAAGTACTGAGGAGTTAAGTGTGAAGCATAGATTCACTGCCAGTGAAATCCTGGAATCTGTTCTGGGTGGTGAGTAAAATTTGATGCTTTTACATCTTTAGAGGGATAAAATAATTGATAATGGATTGGTTTTTTGAAAAGTCTCTGTGGTCTGGGACAGAATCAACAGAGAATAATGTAATAAAAGTTGTCTTTGGGCAAATGCTCAGGTATTGTAAATTGTTATATAACTTCGTTGAAAATACACTTTCTTGTCATAGTTGTTCAGCTCTGCATAAAGTCTATATTGCAATATAGGCCATTTCTCTTTTTGTCGGGAGGCTTGAAAATTGGGATTGATATTCCTGTGATTTCAGCTGGGAAGGGTAGCATTAATTTCTCACAACAAAAATGCAATTAAAGTTGTATAAAAAGCATTGCTACCGAGCATTACTAGTATTACAGTTACACTTATCTTCAGCCTTTCAGAAATGAAATAGTGCTAATTTGTAAGGTAGAAAAACTGAATTATGCCATGTGTGCCATCCTGGCTTGCAAATTTGTTTTTCCCCAGCCTAAGATCCATTATGTAACTACAAATTATAAAAATCACTTTCTTATCATCCTGAGTAGCTGTAAGAAAGCATGTTCTTTGATTTGCTAGTCAGGATATGCTTTGATACCTTTCTTTTGCATTTTCTTGGGGTTTTATTTGTTAGATACAGGAAGAAAAGAAATTGAAGAATCACCAGAAATTGATCTCAGTGTTGAAGAGAAAATGGCAGGTGCCGGTCTTGAGGATAAGGTATTGCAATGATTTTTTCTTCCTGCATTGCTCACAACAGCCTGGGCACTGTGCATGTACATGCTGTTCAAATTTTTATGGGGAATTTCACTCAGATCCAGGTGATTCAGTCTAATAGAGGTCACTGCAATTAATACTAAAATTTAAAAAAACAGTCATAAACAATCCAAGCACAGAATGATTTTATGCAAGTCTTAAGATCAGTGAGTTGTAATAACAGGCAGTGCTTTCACACCACTTGTATGGGCTGCTTACAAGCCTGGGTCTCTGCTGTCATCATTCAATAGATGTATGCCTACAGAGCTGACAATAGTATTCCCTCTACTCCCTCCTCCTATTCACAGGATGATGAAATTCTCCTGCAGTGACAGAGTCCTCAGCTAATGCAAGGAAGACTTGTGCACTGGAAGAACTTCATCTTGAGAACAAGCACATAAGATAGAATGGATGTTTTTACACCAGCTTGCTTCAGAATTTTGAATCAAAACAAAATGGAGCAATTAGAGAACAGAAGAGAAAATGCCCATTTTGCAAAGTCCTATAGCTGATAAGCGAATCTGGGGACAAAAGCAGAGGCAAAAATCAGTTCTGGACAAATCTAGGAATGACAAATTCTATGCAGCAACAGAATGTTGGAGTAAACATTGTGAATTACTGTGTAGAAATAAAGTGAACTGTAATAGTGTAGTTCTTAGATGGAGAATAAGAATCACAAAAGGAATAAGGGGGAGAGACAAGAATTTGAGATACAGAACTTGAAAGGGAAAGAAAACTTCACTAGAAAAGGAGTTAATTAGTATTAACATACTGTCTTTGAATCAGGTCTGAAAGAGGGCTTGTGTGCCTGAAACCTTGTGTTTGTTTGTTTGCTTGTTTTCTATATTGGGAATACTCTTGCTAATACACTGATCTCTCTATAACCTCAGCTCATGTTTAGCTCTAGATCATCTTATCAGACTGCTGATAGAAGGGAGCAGGAAGAAAGATAGTGAGTGGAAAAAATAGGCTGAAAACAAAAGTCCAAGTGAGGCAGCAGAAAAGCTAGATGAAGAGGAATAGAACAACCTAGAGAGGGTAGAGGGGCTCAGATATAGCCCATTAAAAATTCCAGTAGCTCCACATGAAAACTTTGCCATTGAGGTTATAGAGGAGGTAGAGCCAGGCTTTTCTCAGAGATGCACAGCAAAAGGATGAGCATCCAAGATTATGAGTTGCAGCAAGGGAAATTCTGAGAGTATATAGGAAAAAAAAACAGTGCAAGAATGAGCAAGGAGGAATGTTTGTCCAAAGAGGTTGTGGGAATCTCTACATTTGGAGGTTTCCTGGGTTTGACTGGAGCAGGCCTTTGGCAACCTCTTCTAACTTTGAAGCTATGCCTGCTCGTAAAGCTGGAGGCACCTGCACCCGGGTGTTCCACCCTAAATCATTATCCTTTTATTTATGGCCTGTTATTTGGACAGGGCATAGATCACATCTTCTGATACCATGTCAGAATCAGTCTTACCAGGAGGTGGCAGAATGAGCAAAGAAAAGAGGCAAGGAAAGGGCTTTCCAGGGAGGTGAGTGAGCGGTCCCAGGGTTGTAGGGTGCCAGCTCTGGACTCAGCCTAGCTAGCGTGGGAAAACAGGAGCTGGACAGGGGGAGCAAGAGCTCCCAGTTGGAGGTTAGATGCTGACTAGATACTGGAAGGAAGAGCATTGTCCCTGCAATGTGAGTGGTCCCCAGTGGGCAGCTGTGAGAAGTGGTCCCCATTTGTCTCTCCTGGTCCTGCCTTGTAAGAGTGTCTGCATGGGCATTGTCCACAGCACCGTGCAGCCTGCCCTGAGGTCTGACCATCCTCATGTCTCTGAACCAAGGTGATTTGGAACAGTGGCAGAGAGGTGGTGGTAGCCTTCAGCACAGTTAAACACCTGAAATTACTGCTTCGTTTCTAGCTGGACTTGCAGGGCATGTGCCAGCTCAGCTAAACCTGCCTCAGCCTCATCTCCCAGCACTCAAGTGGTGCTGCAGTGAGGGGACCATGGGCACTGGGACTGGCCACTTGCAACTCCTTGGTCAAGCCAATGCCAGATAAACCTTCCCCCTGTGCACATCCTTTTTCAAATTAAAAAGGGCTTAAAAACCTGAAGGAAACTCTACTCTTGTTCAGTGTGCAGGCTTCTGTATACTCTTCTTCACCCTTCCAGCATTACTTTCTTTCTCTCTCACTTGGCTCTGTTCTGCCTCCTTACCTGCTGCTCACCATCCAGCTAAGGGAAAGCTGAGCTGCCTTGAGTCCGTCCTTGTGCTGCAGACAGACATCCATGCAAAATCCTCTGCTTTCAGAGCAGAGCTCAGCTTTTCTATGACTTGTGGATGCAGGGAGGAGGAGGAGGTGAAAATGTGGAGGGGGAATGGAAGGAAATACTGAAAAGAGATAATGAGAGAAAGAGTAGTGGAGGAAATGATGCAGCTGGTACTCCCTTTCCCCACGGGTGTCTGTGTTGGGCTGTGTTTGAGGGGCTGGTCTTTCTCATTTTCATTTTCAGTTATTGCATCTAAATGTAGCAGATACTTCGCTCTCTGTCATGGAAAATGAGACTCAGTAGAGAACTTAAGGGAAACAGAGAGAAAACAAATATTCCCCAAACTCTCCTCTGCTTCTTTGGAAAAAAAAGAAAGAGAAAAATCATACAGGAAGTCTTTTCAGCATAGTCTCAGAAGGGATTGTGTTTGAAACAGACCCCACCATTTCATCTTATCTTTCTCAGAGGAGCTATTCTTCATGCTGAAGGGATTGTGGGTAGCTTCACCCCATAAATTTAGAGAGCTTCTTAGGAAAAGGGAGCAGGATGGAAAGTGTGAAGTGGCTGTGCCTTGCTGCAGAGGACAGTAGTGACCATGCAGATTTGTAGAGTGTACTGGGCACAGCATCTCACAGGGCACCTAAGGCATTTGTTGTGATCCACTAACATGACTTCTTACTAGTTTCTTAGTACATTATCTCTATTTTTGAAGTCTTACGCTGTTTCATCCCACTGTAATATAAACCCACTGTGCTGTATATACAGAAACCTGGTGACTGTATTTCAGAACTGTCAGGTAAACAAAGAATGAATGGAAATATCTTTCCTGTGTAGCATTACTCAAAAGGGATTAAAGTTGTGGATCAAATAGTTTTATTTGTACAGTTGTGCTCAGAATCTCTAGTAATTTCCACTGAAATTCCATTGTTGATGAATTATTAGTCTTCATAGTTGTTGCTTCTGTATTTTTTCATATACCCACGTAAAGAGTTGACTCAGTGCATGTTTCCTAGCCATATGTCCCCACTAGTTTTAAAAAAAATTACCTAAATGATACAATTTAAACATTTAAAACAACTTTTAAAACAACCTATGTTTATTTTAGGGAAGAAGTATGAATTTTTCAGAATCTACAGGGGCAGAGGTAAGTTAATATAAACCTCAGACAGAACATAGTAACTATCTAGTTAATAGTGGGCAAACCTTTGAAAATTCTTCTCTTTTATTTTCTAGATTGTACAAGCAATCCAGAATTTAACCCGTGTCTTATACAGCATGCAGGTGACTACTCCACTACTAACTTCGTAGAATAATTAATTTATCCTAATAATTTACTTTTAAAGATTTGTTTTCATGTTGCCCTACTTTTAGATGTTATGTTAATTGATACTGATCCCTACTGACTGTTGCATAAGTTGTCACAGAACATAGTTTTATTCTACATCAGTGGTGGGTTTCTTTTAAGAACTGAATAATACTGACTTACTTGGAGATCAGTCCCTCTTCCCAAAAGAGGATGTCTGTACAATCCAAAAACCTATCAGGAAAGTAAAATGATGGCTCTGTTTGAACTGATGTCATTCCACATACATATTTCTGAAATTATAGTTCAAAAAATTGAAAAAATTTGTATTTTGATTAGACTATTCTCCTGGCTAGTGGTAAGTAGTAACTTTGCCAGGTAGCTCAGGTAGCAAACTCAGCTCATTTTAGATGGTTAAATCTCACTTACTTTGTATATTCTGTAGGGTCTTAGTATGAAGTGTTTGCGTCTTTTACGCTAAGTATTAATGTCTTAACTAATTTCTTCTTATTTAGCTGCAATTTTATAATTCTATTTTTAAATGTTTCATTTGAATATACTTAATTTTAGACCCTATTGACCTTAGCATATTTCATAATAATCCTGGAACTTTGGGCTTAGAAGTTAAGTGTATTGAAACATTTTACAGAAGCTAAATAAAAATCCTGTAGTTCAGGCAAAATTTTTTGAGTAATTGAAAAACAAATAGGGACAGTAAAGTAAGGTTTAGGATCATACCTTAATTGTTCAGACCATGAATGGGCAGTCAGGTACTGAGAAACAAGCAGAGGATCTTGTCATGTTTACAAATCACTAGAACTGACCCAATACTGGAGGTTTCCCCAAGGATAGGGGGGATTGCACATTGCATGAAGTTAAAAATTTTCTGGGGTTGGACAGCACAGGGCAGTTGTGCTATGTGAATTCTCTGGGAATGTCTGCTGAAATAGGTTCCCATGTCAGCTCTTGAACACAGGCAGTGCAATAAGTGCCTCAGCAGATCTAGGGTTTTCTTGCTTTTCTTTCTTCTTAATCCCAGCTATTTGTTTTTGTGTTATTGGAGGATGTCACCACCTTTAGTGCAAGCAATGTCACAACATTCTTGTGAAGGATGGAATATAGAGCTCTCGGCTGTAAGACAGGAACATCAAATCTGAAATCATTACTATACTGCAGGTTTATGCTGGCACTGACACCTCAGTCAGATGCTTGTAGTGGTACAGTCCTGGTTGACAGGTGCCTGTAGGACTGTTATTAGTTGGACTGCAATGTTGCAGGGTAGCAAGGAGAGCCTTAAAGTTAGAGTGAGCTCTGCTGGAAACAGTACCGTTTTATGTGTATAAGTCGCAGCTGTGTTAGAAATACTTGTGTGAGTATAGCATTCCCAATGCCTTATTGCCCTCTTTAACCATGAAATATCATTTTTCCTGTGTGTCTTTACATCCTCTGACAGAACAGTAATTGAAGTGCATATGCACAGCTGTTAACATAAACATGTATAATAATACTAAGTGTAAACCAGAAGCTTTGTTAGAAGTGCTCAAAAGAATTGAGTTTTGTTATAGAAATACCTCTATGTAAAGGCATTATCACAGAATTTTCTCTATTTGCTTGAAGAATAACCTCCCAAAAAAGTTGAAGCATTTTTATATAATGATGCTGTGTGAAAACACAGAAATGGGATAATGCTGATATTTAAACATTTGTGTCTGATTTTGTTGTGGCGTCTAGGCAGCACTGACTATCCAGGACAGCCACAAAGAACTTCACAGGTTACTACTGCAGGAGAATGAGAAGACCCTTCGGAGTCATGGTTCTCGGCTAAACCTCATTTTGGAGCAAGAGAAATACCAGAATCTGGAGAAACAAAGGGTGGAGCTGGCCAACATACACAAACTGAAGCAGCAGTTCCAGCAAGAGCGGCAGCGGTGGCTGCGTGAATGTGACCAGCAGCAGCGGGAGCAGGAGGCCAGGGCGGGCCGGCTGGGGCAGCGGAAGCGCCGCTGCGAGCGTGAGGAGGAGCTGCTGGAGCAGAGCCGACAGGGACTGGCGCTGCAGCTGCAGGAGTACCAGCTGAGTCTGGAGAGGCTCCAGGAGGGACAGAAGATGGTGGAGAGCGAAAGAGACAGTGTGAAAATGCAGAAGAAACTCCTGTGGCACTGGAAGCATGGTCAGCAAAACAGCCTGTTTTCACGCACAGGGGGCTATGAGGTGTGTGCTTCCCCATTGTAATTATATCCCTGACTGCATTCCTAGAGACCTGCCTTGACTAATAGGCCAGGATGTCTGGGTTTTGTTGGTTCTTAATGTAATAAGTGAGCATGTGGGAAGCTGAGATTCAGGCATATCCAAGCATTTTCTTTGACTCTCATTAAGTTTAAGTACAGAAAGTGCAAAGTCATGCCCTTGGGAAGGAGCAGCCTCATGCACGGGTAAATGCTGGGGATCACCAGCTGGAAATCAGCTTGACTCTCTAGAGCTACCTCAAAGGAGGTTGTAGCAAGAGGGGGGTCGGCCTCTTGTCCCAGGCAACTAGTAAGAGGACAAGAGGAAATGGCTTCAAGCCGGGACAGGGAAGATTGCGTTTGAACATCGGGAAGAATTTCTTTGCCGAAAGGGTCATCAGGCATTGGAAAAGGCTGCCTAGGGAGGTGGTGGAGTCACCATCCCTGGAGGTGTTCCAAAAGAGACTGGACATGGTAGTTAGTGGCATTATTTAGCTGATGTGATGGTGGTGTGTTGGGTAGTGTGTTGGCCTGTATTCAGTGATCTTGGAGATCTTTTCCAGCCTTTGATTCTATGATATAGATAAAAGGACCTGGGAGTCCTGGTGTAGAACATGAGCAAACAACGTGCCCCTCTAGGAAGGTGGCACATGGTCTCCAGGGCTGCATTGGGTGAAGTATTGCCAGTAAGACAAATGAGGGGATCCTTCATCTCTGCCCTGGACACACCTGGAGTCTGGGTCCCCAGTACAAGAAAGACATAGAGCTGTGGGGTGGAGAGGAGGTGGAGACAGGGATGGATATCTGGTGAAGTGCCTGTTTGAGAGGCAGGAGCATCTCTTCAGTAAGGAAAGGCTGAGACTGTTCAGCTTGGTTCTTATTAACGGGTGTTTCTTTTAATGTGTATAAATACCTAAATGGAGGCTCTAAAGGAGATGAGGAGAGGTAGCCAGGTTCTTTCCAGTGGCCACCCAGTGACAGAACCAGAGCAAAGGGCACAAACAGAAACACAGAAGATTCCTTTTGAATGTAGAAAACTTTTTTCTTGTAAGGGTGATGGAACCCTGTCACAGGTTGCCCAGGGAAGTTGTGGAGTCTCCCTTACTGGAGATATTTAAAAGGCACTTGGACATGGCCCTTGGTAGCTGTCTCTATGTGGCCCTGCTTCAGCAGGGGGGTTCGATCAGATGTCTTCTAGAGGTCCTTTCCAACCTCAACCAGTCTGTGATTTTAAGCTGGATGCCCTACAAAACTCAGACTTAGGCAGATATTTATGAAATTGAAATGACAGAAATTGTAAATATGATAATCTGGGTTTTATCCTGCTTTACTACTGTGTTTGTAAGATACATTGTGTCTCTGCATCTTGTAGGAAAACTAATATATTGTAATACATAAGCATATAAAGCACTTAATGAAGTTTTTGGCTGTCTTTTTTCCTGGACCACTATCTCCATGGAGGAAGAGGTGTACCTCCAGAAGCAGCAAACACCAGGCTCTTGTGAACCCCACATATCAGGTGCTGCTGTCCTGTTCCCCTGTAACAAGTAGCCAGCCCTCTAGGGGAAGATGTTAGTGTGTGGCTCCATCCATGACAGTATAAATCCTTGGAGATGCTTATTATTGGGGGTGCAATTTAAAGTAGCCCCAAAACTGCTTAAGTGTTTAATGTTAAACATGATTAAGTTTTTGTTGAGGGTGAAGGATGCAGTCTGGCTGTGAACTCAGCTGTCTGGGTGCTCACCTGCCATGTAGGTCCTCATCTCTAATCCCTGCTTGGTGAGTGTGGTCTTGATTTCCATAGCCCTTCTCTAAAGCACCTGAAAATCAAAACATTTTGTCTGGCATTTCCACATATGGAAAGCTCACTGACCCAAACAGCTTTTTTTTCCCCTCAGGTTCTTGTTTTCACAAGAAAATCTGTAGAGCCTTTCTTCAAGCCATCACCTCCATAGTTTCTCAGCTGGCAACTCACCCATAACAGGCAGAGACCATTGGCATCTGAGACTGTGCCTGCATGAGGTGGTAAAGGATTGGCCTATGACCTCCCCCTTTTCAGCCAGCTTTTATGAACACCATGTGAACATGACTTACCCATATATGCTTGCTAGCCCAAACAGTGAAGACACTTTTTACCAGCATAGCATGTGCTGCAATTTTGACTTGTTTGGCAGTGCTTAAGAAATGGATGATAAAACCAAAACTGAAGTTGCCCATCAGCTTTAATGGATGTGACTTCTGAAGTCTTTTGAGGATGGGAAGTTAAAGGATAGTACATCAGGAATAGTCTGATACAGGGATATCAGGATTGCACAGACAGAGGGGCAAAATAATTAAATGCTGAGTGCCAGAGAGTAGTAGTTTTTGTAATCTAATATTTCATTTGTAAGTCTACTTTTTTTTGTTTTGCAAGTAAACTACATGTTTTTGATTCCATCCAGGCCTTTAGACTGTCTTTCTCCCATATTTCCAGTACTGCTGGCAGGTTGAATGATTGTCAGTCAGCTGGTATTCCCAGCCCAGTGTTTTTGTGTCACACTCAACCTAGATAGTTTTGTGTGACCAAACAATGCAGTAGCTCACACTAATACTCCTGCTTTTTTTTTGTGAGATTGGCCTTAGTAAACACCTACAGACAAAGAGTCTGCAGGAGTTGCATTTTCAGCCCTTGGGAGCCATGGCCTACCTGTTAACAGGCAGAGACTATTTGGCATCTGAGATTGTGAAAGCTGTTTGCCATCCCCAGTTTGACTGCTGCAGCCCTGTTCTCTGTGATTACCTGTCTATGTCAGGTACAGTGTTATTTTTGGATTGCAGAGTACACAGATTTACATATGTGAAGAGGTACCTTGTTGAGCCATGAGGCAAAATATTAACCCCCTGAAAGTAGTCAGCAGAGCTCAGTGCATCCCAGTTAGTGGTCCTTTTTTATCTGTTACTTTGCAGTTACTACTTCTTTCAGGGAGAGCTAAGACCAGATCTGGTAGGTTATTGCTGTTTATTCCCAAATGCACATCAAATTTAATGCATTTTGAGGTCAACTTCTGTCAGATTAGATGACTGTTTGCTATGAATCCCCATTCTGTCTGGCAGGTAATTTTCTGAATCCTGGTATAAGGATTCCTCAGGATGATACTCGTAAACTTTGGTTTTACATAGTGAGAAGTAGGAAGCTGGACTCCATGAGTCCCTTCCAACTTTACATATTCTGTGATTCTCTGGTTCTGGTACTTGACAAAGGTGAAAATGCAATTCTCTGTTTTGTTTTTGTTGTTTTTTTTCCCCTTCTGCAGATAATGGGACATAATCAATTGGACAGCTTACATGGTGAAAATGCATTTTACTTCAATGAAGCTGTAGTGTGTGTGTCTCTAAGCAGAATCAACAGATCAGATTGTTCTCTCGTTTATGAGGATGAAGTGTATGGGATGAATATCTCAAATTCTGATGTCGCAGAGACTAGAGAAAATCAGGTGGACTTCAAAATGGACACTTCTTGTCAGCCAGCATTAACTAGTGCACTGTGGAAATCCACTAGTCCTTACCAGCAGATGTCTTTTCCCTGTGAAAGCAACAAGGATTCATTTAATAATGGTAATTAATGCTTTATTTAATTAAGGAGTAGTACAGGCAGTTTGCCCCCTCTCTGGCTGAATAGTTCTAGGAACAAAGACAGCTTGGTAGTGCCAGAAGCAAGAAATTTTGATAAAAGGGTTGCATGCTTCTTTGCGAGATTTTTGATGATAGGTGACAAAATAAGCAGAACAGAAATACAGAAATTATTGAAAAACCCCATAAAACTCCTTTTTGTGTCTGCATAATAGTAGTCAGAATGTGTTTTTCTGTTAATCTTTTCCCAATGCTTTTTGACCTTTTTTTTGCAATCTGAAATCACTCTTTTTCAAGTGCATTTTATTGATTGCATGTTTTAGAATATATGTTCATTACTAGATGATTTCTGGTTAGAATAGCTTTTGATTTAATGTCCTAGAATGATAATCAATGTTCAAACACCCTTTTCTTGCTTCACTGAGGAATGAAAATACCTTGAACGGTCTGTGGACAGACAGTTGTATCTAAGGAATTGTATTCTAAGGAATAATATAATCTTTGAAATAAGTTACATTAGTAACTCTTACTGCATTACCTTCCTTTATTCTTGCATTTTACCAGAACCCCCAAAGATATGTAGGCTGCAGGGCAGTTACTGAGGGTGGCTACCCAAATGAGTGGAAGAGGCTGCCTATCTGAGCATTGCATGCACTGAAAATTTCTCGACAGTCTTAAAAACTTACCAGAAACTCTAAACTGTTTATTTCTCGTTTTGTACAATATTAGTTTTGGTCTAACATCTTTCATTACTGTGAGTTGTAGAGCAGGATGTAAAAACACAACAGCTAAAAGTCTTGGGGGCCAACAGTGCACTTTTGGTGTAATAGATAAATAATCAGGTGGGGTTTTCTGCACAGTTGTGAAAGTCAGGAGAAGTGGCACATCTGCAGCAGTGCCCAAGTTCCCATTTTTCTGCAGTTGGCAGTGCAGAAGAACTTCTGTTCTCAGTGCAGAGTAACTTCTGTTCTCACACCAGCCTCATGCTGGTCAGGTCACAGTAAAGACCAGTGGGCAGTAGAATCAGGAGTTGAAAACATACACAGGTACAATGGTTAATTGTCTTACATGCATGATTGAGGAACTTGCTTCTTGGTACTCCTTGTAATGTATTAAACAGGAATCCAGTACAGCCTTACTTGTCTTTGGTATGTGGATTGCCAAAATAGCATGTTATAATCAAAGGTAGGGCAGGCTAGTCACATCACCACAATCAGCAAACCAAGCTGATTACTAAAAGAGATTAATATTTCTAAAAATGCCTAAATAAGTAGCCTGGTGAAACTTGCTCTAGTCTGACTGCAGTTGTTGTTTTAGTTATGGGTTAGCTAAGCTAGTGCAAATTTGAAAAGGAACACATATGTGGGTTTAAACCTCTCAAAAGTGGCTTAGCTTGCACTGGCAAACATACAGATACAAGCTAACCAGGATACTTTCTATTGAGCCCACATGAGAGGATCTGTTTTAATTAAACTGGCTTGTACCAGTTTAATTGCACTGATTCTAAGATAAGCTGGTGGAGCTTCTGTGTCTCAAGACACAACGGACCAGCTTAGTGTTCAGCTGTTGTCAATGAATCCTGTGTAGACATCCTTATCTTGCCCTGGTAGCAGGGCACCAGGGCAGTCCCAGCACTCTTGGGGACCAGCTCTGGCTACAGAGCCTGCCCAAGAGGCCAGTGTAGGTCTCTCTGAACAAGTTGTGTTGGCAAAATGTATCGTTACTGCCCAGGTGGTGCCACAAGACACCTTATGCAAAGGAGTGAAGTAAATCCTTGCAGCATTCTGATGGTTCAGATGATGGTGTGAAGCCTTCCAGTGCATTGCTGGAGTAGGCAGGGCTAGAAGCCTCCCCCCAGAGAGATGTGACACCACATTCCAGAGTTGCATTTGTCATTCAGAAGGTGACAAGAATTTTAAGCTCTGATCATGCAGTGCATGAGTCTGCACGATTCAGACTTACTTCTCAGGACACTCAGGACCACTGTACAGGGAGGGAGTGGGCAATGAGAAGAGTGCTGAACTTCCCCAAGGGGCTCTGCACATGGAAATTAAGCAAATCACTTGTTCCTAAGCAATGTCAATCAAATTGAACACTACAAACATTTCATACTAGGAAATTGATTTCCTTTTTCTTGAGTATTTTTAGTCATGTTTTTTTCCCCGGAGAGTTTAGCAGAGTTTCAGAAGATCTTCAACCTTGTGCCTCCACTTTCTGGCACCTCTGCAGGATATGGTCAGTTCCAATTACTTTGAATGAAAAGGAACTGAAATGCAATGGGGGAAAGAACTTAAAAGCTAGCTGAAATCTTCCATAGTTTCATATGGATGAATGTTCTATGGCATTTTCGTGCATTTTTTCAACCAGCTTTGTGTATAAAGTCTCATAACCATCTTTCAAAAAACATTCTTAGATAATTAGTCAACATAGAACTAAGAAACAAATACTGAATATGGTTTACTGCATATAGCCATGTACCACGTACATATGTGTCTAGACCTAATATATAGTTAAAGTTTTGTGTGTACACAAAAGGAATTTCTTGGGTTTGATTAACTTTCCCAGAATTATTTGGCATTTTGTAAGAAGTCTGCTCAGTCAAAAAAAAACCCCTTAAATTATTTAAAGAGAAGCACCATCTGAACTCATTTCCAAGGAGTTAATCACACTGCATTCTACCACATGTTAAGTGCTATTCAATTAAGCTTCATAAATATACAGAAATGGAAACAGCTACATTACTCCAGTGCATAATTTTCCATTCATATTTCCTAAGGTAAGACAAAGGTCTCTTCACATAGCTAACATCATGATTATATATCGTTTTATGTGTATGGGAGGGAACTTTAATAAAGACCTTCAGGCAAGTTCCCACAAAGCTGAAACTGGCATAAGTAACCTCACTAGAAAAGGTGTGTCAGTCAACAGGAGGAAAATATGATTGAAAGAAAAATGTGTTAATGCTTTACAGTAATGGTTATGAAATTATCTGCATGAAAGAAGCAAGTACTTTGGTTAATTAGGAATGAGGGGAAGTATAGGTTTTGTGTCAGACTAGACTGAGAATTGAATAGGTTAGTTGTGCATTTAATTGACATGTCAGGTTAACTAGCCAAAGTGATACCTAAGGATTTACCTATGGATTCACCTCTCTGATTTCAGGAATCAGTGCAATTTTAATTCTTTCTAGCTTTGAAGTGAACAGCATTGTTTGCTGCTGCTACCTTAATTTCATTTATTGAGATGTTGTAGCTACAGAAATAGAATTGAAAAGTGATAGATCTGGAAAACCTCTGAAACTTGATTGTGGAAAGGTTTTACCTCAGACCTTTAGTATAGAGGATCTATACACATGATGCAGTGAAAAACATAGTTTAAATCTTTATGGGGAGCATAAGAAAACCTGTGATCATCATTAACAGCCAAATGCAAAGCCAGGGAGCAAAAATAGGACTCTATTTGACTAAAGTAATTTAAATATTTTTTAAAGGACAGAAATTTGTACATGTATGCATGTAAGCAAGTAAGATCATTTGATTTTGGAAAAATAATTCATTTATAGTGGCTTTCATCAAAGTAAGTGGTTTCTAGAGATGTAAAATATTTAATTTGCAATAGAAAAAGCAAAAATTCCAGAAACAATTGGTAGTATCCTATAACTCCATATAGTTTATATGAAATTTCCTTCCTATTCCTTAAGGCAGATTATGCAAATGGTGAGTGCTCTGTTGAACCTGTTCTTAAAACTGTATATCAGATTCATTTGCTTTGGTTTCCCATTGTTAATTTAGATGGCATTTAGAACAGTGCATTTTTTCTCAATATGCTGGTTTCAGCAGGGGTAGAGTTAATTTTCTTCTCTGTGGCTGGCATGGGGCTGTGTTTTGGATTTGTGCTGAACTCAGGGTTGATCATACAGAGGTGTTTTTGTTATTGCTGAGCAGGGCTTGCACAGAGCCAAGGCCTTTTCTGCTTTTGGTACTGCCACACTGGTGAGGGGACTGGGGATCCATGGGAGGCTGGGAGGAGACACAGCCAGGACAGGTGACCCCACCTGACCAAAGGGATATTCCAGACCCTGTGGCATCATGCTCAGGGTATAAGGTGGGGGAAAGAAAGAGTAAGAGGGGGGACATTTGGAGTGATGGAGTGTGTCTTCCCAAGTAACCATTATGTGTGATGGGGCCCTACTCTCCTGGAGATGGCTGAATACCTTCCTGCTCATGGGAAGCACTGAATTAATTCTTTGTTTTGCTTTGCTTGTGTGCACAGCCTTTGCTTTCCCTATTAAACTGTCTTTTTCTCAGCCCATGAGTTCTCCAGCTTTTACCCTTCCGGTCCTCTCCGTGATCCTTTTGGCAGGAGAGTGAGCAAGGGGCTGTGTGGGGCTTGGTTTCTGGCTGGGGTTAAAACACAACTAAGGCTACCTTAACCAACATAAGTTATGGCCTAATGACCTTGTATAGAAGCACATGCTCTGTTTGCATCAGGGAGGTTGAGAACAACAGGCCTGGCTCTTTTCTCATATTTGTGTTAAGGTGAATTTGTTGCAGTCAGGAGAGATATACAGTGTAAAACTTATGCAAGTGTGATAAAAAACAGGTGAAATATGCTTTGCACCACAGTGTTAAAAAGCCATCTTGAAGTGGTACAGGCTGTTTGCCTCTGCTTCCAGCTTGAGACTGCATTTTGGCAAGGAGTAAATCTCCGTAACTCAGGTCCTTATTCAGATAGCATAGCTACTGCTGCCAGTGCTGGAGGTGGCTGATGGGATCCTATGTTGAGGACTTTACTGAGTAAGATTGCTTTCATCACTTGGAACCTGGTAAATAATGATTACCAACACCCCCCAAAAAGTCATTACAGTTCCATATATGTGATCATTGTGAACCAATTTTTATATTGTTGTTGCTGAAAGAACTCCTGAGTACAACTGACTTTTCTGAGCTGGAATGTAAGTAACTGTGTCCCATACAGCCCACACTTTATAGCAACATCCTTTGGAGTCAGTGACAGGCCAGCCCCTTACCACCTGCAGAACTGCAGTGAAGAACATTGTGAAAATGTGTTTCAACCTATTTTTTTCTGGTGTGTCTAATAATATTTTTAATAGCGCCATTTTTTTCACTGTCCCACACAGTGAGCAAATTCTTTCTGTTTTTCTTTCACTTGGGAAGATGGAAAGAGGGAAATTTTTAAAAAGAAAAGGATTGTATCACCCATGGAGCTCCCAGGTGGTTGGGAAGCCTCCTGAGCAGGTGTGATATTTTGAGCTACTTTAAATTTTGTCTTTTTCAATTTTCAAATTGATTTTTCTGTGTTCAACATATCCTTGCTACTCTAAGCGTGGATGGCTACACAGGTGAGCACAGAGCCCATTCAGTGCTCAGTGTAAATTATAATGAGAATAAAATTAAATGGAAATATATAAGAATACAAAGTTGAGCAACATCAGCACCAGCATCTTCTAAGTTTAAAATCTCATTGATTTATTAGAACAATTAAGCTCTTACTTTTGACTCTGCAACAGACAACAGTAAATTTGCCTCTTCTCCGTACCACAAAACACTGATTTTCATGCTCTGCTGGAAGACTTCAATGTCTCTGAGATACTTGGTGGAAATGAAACAGAGAGGAAGTAAGATTTTTCCTCTTGGGAATAATGCTGGTGTTTGTTTAAAGCAAACGGCAAAAGGGATTAAATCATATGGCAATGTGACACCAGAGTGAAAAATATGCCATTATATGTCATCTGCAACTAGTATATTTCAAGTAACGCTTGGTTTTCACCTGTGTAACAGTCAGATTTTGTTGTTCTGTTACTGATTTTCTCATCTCAGAACTCTTTTCTCATTGCTGAAAATAACTACAGTAGATGCGGCACTATTACATAACCTTTCAGTTAAGACAGCTAATAATATTCTGGTTTTATTTTGTACATAGATGTAAGTAATGCCTATCCCATGTAATGCCTGTCTGATTTTATTCTTTCTGCTGTCTTCTCCTTTCGAGTTCATTCATTTGCAGTGGGAAGTTTAAAGTAGTGCATGCCTTTAAGGTTATGACTGGAGTAAAAGAGATTGCCTGCCCCTGTCTTTTGAGGTACCACTGGTGTTGGTGTAAATCTGCACATCACACTCAGGCTTTCATTGCCTGCAGACTTATTAAACAGCAACAGGATGGTGGTTGAATCTTTCTCATTTTTCTCACACTTACTGTTCCACCAACTTCAGTGTAGTGGTTTGAGAAGTCAGTGAAATTGGAATTGTGTGGATGATTCCCGTCATGTGCAGATTTATTCTTTACTTAGGTTGGGTTTTTCCAGTAGGTAGAGGTCAGGGAAGTAGAGGGATGCAAGGAGAACATTACAAGGCAGAAGACCACAGGCAGAGCGTTTTTAGTCAGACAAGTGGTTTATAGTGAGTTGGAGCCTGAGCTCCAGATCAGGGTTATGAAGACCTGTCACTTGGATAGCAAGTCTGCAGGGAAAGAGGTGATCCCTCAGGAAAAGGGCCAGAAAACAACAATCTTGCTGGCTGTTTGATGTCAAGAAGATTCCTTGGGAAATACTTTCTGTGGGTGGAGACCTGGTTACAGTGCCCTGCTTCAGTACATTAAAATATTTTGTATATATTTTGTCATGAAGTTGGACCCTGAAATAGATGCACCACTGTAAATAAATAGTTCATCCTAATAGCTGAGAGAAGCTGTTTATGGATGATCAAATTTTGCAAGATACTTAGTATGCAAACACACCCTGTAAAACCATGTAGCTGAATCACCAAGTATATCTGTCTGGCTTACTTTGAAAAATACAATCTCATTTTAATTATTTAGTATAATACTTTACATATTCCAAGAAATGGCCTGTAGCATGTTGTGCAAAAATAATGAAGTGTAAGTAATATGAAACCTCCTCAGCATCATCTTCTATTAAATATTTATTAAGACACCGGGGAAGATTATCTGTCTTCTCCTGGTATTCATCACAGGAGCACCCAACTGCCTTCCAATAAATTTCATTGGCTGTTACCAAACTTCTAGAGGAGATTTCATGGAGTATCTTGTTCCCCCTTGCCAGATGCTATAGAAAACTATCTTTTGGGTGCAAATTTTTAGTGGGACAGTAGAGAGGACGAGCCTTAGTGCTGGTATGGATGTTGGTTATCATTTAATCAAATAAGAAGACTTCCAACAGTCACCTGGTGAGATTCCTTGAATGTTCCTTGGGAGTCTGATCTAGAACTGGAACATAAATTATAAAAAATAAATATCATTTTTCTGTATTTGTTTAGGGTGTGTTGTAGAAAAATCAAACCCATGTACTTTAGAAGTCATAGAATATATTCCATGATAAAGAATATAAGACAGGGAAAGCAGGGTATTTGGCAAGGATGAAAAGAGATTTTATTTTTCTCTTTATTAATTGAACTTGAAAATTGAAGGGTAATGTTGCTGACAGGAAAACTACAGGGAAGCTGTCTTCTGTGCAGAGCAACTTGCCATTGAAGCACAGTGCCACTGGGAAGGGGATGAAGGCTGAGGAAGGTTCCTGCATTAAACACAGGCAGTTTAGAGATGAAAGTGAAAATGAATACAGGTCCGTGTTTTAAAACTTGTAGTACAGGTGAGGTAGAAGGAGGAGGTGATGAATTTGGGCTTAAAGTTAAGACCAGTGTTTCTCATACCAGGGAGAAGTAGGAACAGAAGTAAGGAAAGTGGATCCAAGTGCTCTCTGTGCACTGATGGAAAGCACTTGGCTGAAGGAATGGACGCATATGATCATTTGATAATTGTAGGGTATTATGGCTTTGATGTACAATTTCTCCTTTACCTTTTATGCAAACTGTTTTCACAGCAGTTACATGTTTACAGAGCTTTTAGCAAACAGGTAAAAAGGGCATTCATTTCAAAATACTCAATCACACACTGAAAATTCCTATGCTTGCAATGCAAAATCTGGGGAATGTGCAACTTTCCACTTTTTTCTTGATTTTTTCAAAGACTCCAAGAAGAAAACATCCACTCATATATTTCCTGCCAAAAATGAATAAAAATGGCTGTGTTAATACTCAATATGCAATCAAAAATTAGTGAATATTTCCCTCAGTCTTGAGCTCGGGAGAGAACAAGTATCTCTGTGACTATGAGATAAGAGGCTTCTCTCAGATGCTCACTCTTGTAGTAATGCCCATATTTTTTCCAGTATTAATCAACAACAGCAGCTTATATTAAAGGGTAAGATTAGCATGTAATTGATTTGAAACAGGTGCTTTGCCTGATTTTTTCTTCTGCAGCAATTCTATATATTGACTTAGTGTTCTGCTAGTCTCTTTGAGTTTTGATCTCGTCAGCTTTTATGAGTAAGAAGTGGTGGATCTGGTCTGTTGTTGTGAAATTACCCTATAAAACCAAAGTGCGTAGGTGGAGACTTGAGTATTTTATAGATTACCTCCCCCTTTTTGCTTTTGTAACTGCGCTGTGCCCTTCTGCTATTTAAGAAAATGTTTGCCAATGTCCAGAGCACACTTCTTTATGTTGTACCTGAAAGACTGGCCAAATGCTGGGGACTAAATTGGTTTTTTGCCACAGTCTTTGATTTCATGTTTATTTCAAAGTGAAAAGAACCCCAACAAAACAACCCACAACCAAAGAGTGTCCATAAAATATGAGGCAGAGTTAATAAACATACTAACATCTGTCTGTGGTAACAGCTCAGAAGAGTTTTGATGTGTAAATGTCCCCTTTTGTTTCAAAGGGACTGACTTCATGTTCCAGAGACTGTTTTCTCAGGGTTAACGCTAGCTGTTTCTCCTTCTCGGGAGGGAAGGAGATAAAGTGTTTTATCTTCAGGGTGCAAGTTGGGACAGTGGGTGAGGGAAGTGTGGGGATGTGCCTGCTGACAGCAGAAAGGGGAGTTGGTTCATGGTTCCTTGAGTCCTTGGAAGTGCTGTTTGGGTCTGTAACTTCATGGCGTTTCTCTTTCTTCGTGAAACTGTCAAGCAGGAGTTTTTCCTGCTGATGGCAGTTTGTTTTGACTTCAGCCTGCTGGCCAAACGACTTCAGCAGATGATGGGCTAGGAGGAAATGGTTGCAGCCCACTTCGTTCACACCCTCACTGGACACCCAAAAGAGGAGGCTGTGGGGGCTTCTCATGCCTCCCCACCACTGTTTCCAGTGGCCAGGCGAGTTGCCCTGCCCCTGGAGAGGTGCTCTGTGTGGGTGTGCTGCTGCCCTGGGTGGGGCAGTGGCCCCACGGCGGCAGCTGGTCACGTTCCTTGTGATCCTGTGCAGGAAGGGTGTTCTTGGGGTTTTATGGTTCTTTCCTCTTGATCATTTGAGTGCAGCTGTGTTTAATGAGCTGGAAAAAAAGTAGGTCAATAAAACATGTGTTCGTTGTTAGCAGAATACCTGTTGGACCACGTGTTTTTCTGTAATTGACCATCTAAAGCTTCAAAGCTTAGCACAAAGACAATTTAATGGGGAATTCATACTTAAATAAATTAATATTAAGCAGAAGCAGACAGCTGTCAGGCAGTCTGCCCTGCCAAGGTGAGACTGTGGGTATTTAATGCACAGACAAATTATGATTTCAAGTCAGACCTATTTTTAAGTCTCTCTTATTGATATGCGTTAGAAAAACAGCATGCCAAAAATACCTTAGAATCTGTGTGCTTTAAAAAGCAATACAACTGATAACACAGTCATGTAACTAGGTTAAAATTTTAATCAACCTAATCAATTTTAATCAGCATGCTATGAATTTAATGTTAAAGTGACATTGTCAGTATCTCAGCTTGAGTTGGTTTTAAAATCTTTTCTTTGGTAAACTTTAGTGTTAGAAATATTATGTTTACTGGGCCTTAATAAAAGAAAAATTACTGCATCATCACATTACTACAAAACCTGGAGTATGAGTTGGAACTTAATGATAAATGTCATTTTGGTAGAATAAATGTGTATTTTGTGTTTCTTGTGCCAAGAATTAGGTCCAAATTGTCTAGACCAAGCTTCTCTGAAGACTTATGAGGCAGAACCTGAAAATGGAACTGCATTGTTTTGCCTAAGCCAAGAGCAGCAACATGCAGAATAATGGCAATGCCTGTAATTTTACCATGATCAAAAATCCAGCATACAGATGTAGAGAAGAGTTGCATTGCAGACCGTATTCATCATAGGCTTTGAATTCTTCCTGTTCTCTGTCTTGTAACAAAAAATGTACCAAAAGCTGCTACGACTAATTAGTGTAGGATCTCTTCTGAAATAATTCCTCATCGGCTTTTTGTGTAAAGATCTCTTATTCATGAAGGTGCGTGTTTGCCTAAGAAATGCAGCTGCTGGTTTTTCACAGGGTTGGGTTGGTCAAAAGTAAATAACAGCATTACAGTTCCCAGACTAATTTTCTTGCCTTATTCAGTCAGCTGAGAAACAGATTAGGCTCCTCTTTCCTTGGTGGTTTTAGCGTTAAAATATTTTTCCCAGTGTCTTTTTGAGACCCAATACCAAATTCAGTTCCTGGTGTGAAATTAGCTTTATTGAGGTGTGAAGGGCCTGGTTTGTGGATGGTATGTGGGATCTCAACTGCCAGTGAAACTGCTGGGAATTGTCCTCGAATCTTCAAGGCTTACATATGACTTTTCTATAGCCAGTGTTCTGTTCTGAATTGGTAGCAACAGCACCTTGGTTGTTCCAGGGTGATGCCCTGGTATTCCAGGTGTCCAATGCTGCTGCATGGTGTTCCCTTTCTTCCACCAACTGTGAACAACTGAACCCGCATTATAGAAAATCTATCACAATTTGGGAAAGTCTTAGTAGGCATTAAAAAAAGCGATCAGACCTGGCCATGGTGCCTTTCATGGTGAGGAAAGGGAGAGAGGCTGAGGTACTTGGAGTTCCCTGGGGAATTGGCTCTCTGTTGCTAATGAATCTGCATGGAAACCACCGGGAGCCTCATTAGAGACAAAGAGGTGCCGTGGGATTTGCCAGTAGGGACTTTCAGTGTAGCCCATGGGAGTTAGGCTGCCATTTGCTATTGAACTGTGATGGCAAATGAGAGCCTGTTACCGTTGAATTCCTTTGAATATCCCAGACCTGGTAGACTTAGCACTGGTTTTTAGGTGTCTGCTTGTGCTTTGCATTATGCATGAGTGCCGGTGTGGGGATTAAATAGAGCAGCTCTGCCATTTCAAATAGCTGTGGCCTGAAACTGATGTGTCAGCTGTCAGTCCAAATGAACTTGGTACCAGTTGTTATAAGTGCATGTAGAACCAAAACCTAACTCTATTATTTCAGAAGGTTAGTGCTTTTGAGACTCTTCAACATATTTGTTGCTAAAAGTAGCATAAATTGCTCTTCATTTAATGCAATTTTATCTTGTAAAGAGGGTCAGTGTGACAGATTTTGGACAGTCACACCAAGGTAATTGTCTGCAAAACCCATGTGGTGTGATCCTTCCACCCCCCCAACCCCCCATTATTTTTTTCACTTTTTTTCACTTTTTTGTGGTATTCTTTTTTTGTTTGTTTGGTTTGTTGTTTTGGGGTTTGTTTTTCTATTTGTTCTTTGGGGTTTTTTGTTTTGTTTTGTTTTTTCCTTCCATTTTAGAAACAACTAAGAAGTAAAAAAGTATCCAGCCTGGCCTGACCTCAGGGCTGACCCAACCTCGGAGTTTGAATCCGAGGCCTTCTGAGATCCCTTCCAACTTGAACTATCCTGTGGTGCTGTGAAACCAGGGTCAGAGCTGAAGGAGGAACACTAAGGGATTTCTGTTCAGAACAGAGACAAGAGATTTTTTGCCTGGAGTGTTTCTTAGTGCCTTGATTCTCCTGTCCTTCCCATAATCTTCACTGTGGGCACTCTAGCCTTAACATCAAGAGCTCTGATCCTGGGGGAAGGAGAGGAGGGGTGAAGGGGGTGAAGGAGAAAATCTATGGCATTTATTTGATGTGGAAGTGCTTACATCCTCTGACAACAGACAGGAGGTGAGAATCAGTGTGACTAATGAGTTGTTTACTTGGCTTTTGTATCCCCCACCCCCTCAGGTACATGGGCTGTGTTTGTTTTTATATGTATTGATTTCAGATCCCTGCAAATACCATTCCTTTGTCCTTCACCTTCTCAGCAGTTTGTGAGATACTACTAATCCTGTCTCTTAATGCTGTGGAAAAGGTAGGGTAGCTAGGATGCAGAGTCCTACTTTTTTTTTGTTCTTTTCCCATACAACAATACCATGTTTTTAGCCAGGAGCTGTCATTTCTCAGAGTTTGGAGACAGACCCTGTTTGGAAAATGGAGATCCCCTTATAAAGTCCCTTGAGAACTGATCCCACGTATGACAGGCCTGCCATCTGCCACTGTTGTTATATTGAGGTGGTTTAAAAAAGTATGGAAAGAGTAGCGTGCCTTTCTACAGTTTTCTGATGCTTGCTTTCATGGTATCAGACCTAAACTCAAGGAAAATGGGGAAAAAATAGAATTTGTTTTCAGTGTTGAATTTGGCAGTGTCTGTGTGAACGAGACAATTTGTGATTGGATCCAGAATTTGTTAGAAGCAGCCTCTAACTCCTTTTGCAAAAATTGGGGAAGACTGCTAGGAATGCCTGGGGTTTCTTTATTTAATGAAATGGTCTCAGCTGAGATTAAAAGCAGTAAAAGCTGTACTTTAGGAGTATTGTGTACTGAGGTGTGGCACAGGCTACAGGTCCCCAAAAGGCTGAAGTGCTGTCACAGATTACCCAATATTTCTTCACCAGCCTCAAGCACACCCCTGTTTTGTCTTGGGTGTTTGACCAGCCCAACACTGAAAGAGTGGATTTCTCTGACCTACTGTTCACTTTTGCCTAGGGCATCCATGATGTAGCTGCAGATCTGGCTCGCTTTTAAGGAAAGAGTTACCTGAAATATTGTAGGAGAAGTATATTTTATATAAGTGAGAAACAGGTAAACAGGGTTTCAGTTTGCACATAAGTTCTGGGGTCCAGGGTGCAGAGAGATGCTGACAGCTCTTGGCTGGTGCAAAAGTGGGAGGGAGCAGCAGGCTGTGTCAGAGCAGACTGTGGAAGGATCTGAGCTACAGCTCAGTTTTGTAAAAGCTTTGAAAATAGTCAGGGAACATTTTCTGCATTTATCTAACTGTGAAAGAAAACCAGTGTAAATGAGCAAGTGGATGGCTACGGCCAGGTACAGTCCTTTTGTTAGTCCTCTCTGCGAGGCTGTGGGACAAGGCAGCAGGCAGAGCCCAGCCCGGGCAGGAGGGGTGTGTGTGGGCAGGGGCCATACCCAGCTTTTGCTGGATGCTGGTCTGGTGGGCGCGCTGTTGAGCCAAACACAGCCTGCCAAAGGGAGCATCTGTCGGTAGCTTGGAGTGGAGCAGAAAAAGGGATAAGGAAATGCTGAATTTAAACAAAGGGAATAACACAGAACTCGTTTTATGGCTGATGTCGACAGGTGAATTACAATCACATTGTAATCTCATAAAAGTGTAATCTCATAAAACGCCAGTGGTCTGTACTTAGTTGACTCTTGATCCATAGTGAATTCTGATGTTTGCCTCAGTGCAGCAGAGAATGGGCCTGAAGAGGAACTGGGAAGCTCCCATGGGTGCCCCAGCTGCCAGGGGAGCATGGGAGTGCTTCTTGGATGTCACTTTCTGGTAGCAGCCCCTTTGCCTTGCTGTCTGCACAAATAATCAGTTTGTTTTCCTTGTTTATTTTTATTGAGCATCCTCGGCTCTCAGAGTTCTTTAGTAGACAGCAGCTGATGTTTTCAAGTCTGGTTTCAGAAGTTTCCTTCGTGTTTTGGGAGAGCATTTCAGAAGGAAAATTTCTTACACCTTTCTCTTGCTCGGTGACAAGGGCAACTCATTTCCCCATGCTGTACCAGAGAGCTCAGGGGAGGCTTCTTGGCTGCTGTCACTGTTCTACATCACAAGAATCAAGGCTGACTGGCAGTTCAGTCCACTTTTCCCACTTGCCTTTCACCTGAAACTGTTGTTAACCATTTCCAGCACTTCTTCCACACTTCACATGCATCTGCTCTCGGGGCACATCATGCTGCTGCCTACCATACCAGCTGGTCTCCTGGCTCAGCTGCTTCCAGCATGGCACAGGTCAGAGAAACAGTGGCCACCCTCCCAGACAGCAGGCTGAGTGTGTTGGCCTTGGGGACACATTGTGCTTTTATTAGGCAGAGTCTGTGTTGAGTGCCACCTGAAGTGCATCCAAAACCAGCCCCTTCCCTCCTCAGTTAGATTAAGCACAGCCTTTCCAGCCTGGAACCACTTGCCAGCCCAGTAGCAGCTGAGCTCTTACCTCCTGGGTGCTCTCCTGCTGTTCAGGTTTTCCAGATGCAACATAGTTAGAAAAAAAAAAAATAATAAAAAACCAGCTAAACTAGTGATAAGTAATCTATTTCGATAGTGACAGAATCTGATTTGTTTTTCCAGAATGCTGACAGTTTCCACTGCTCAGCTCTGCTGCTTGTAGTTATAATAGTTAATGAGAAATGGTTTTGAAACAGCTACTGTTTTAATTGGTGAAGCAATTACTGTTTAGTTTTGATGGTGGAAAATAACTGCATGTTAGGTGTTTCTCTTTCTTTTCTGTGTATTTTCAAATTTGTAATTAGGCTTCTCAAATTATGTACTTCATAAACTTTGGAAACAGATCTTTCAAATAAGTGTTTACTCCCTGGTATTCTTATGCACATGACTTGGGTAATGTGAATAGACTCACAGGACTTAAAAGGAATATCAGTGTAGGTAAAATTACCCCAAAATGTAAGTGTTTAGAAGTTGAGGAACTTCTGCTAGTAGGGCTCTTTTTAATAAACAGACAAACCAAATGTATCCAGTTTTCATAAAGACAGACAGACATATTTTTGCTTTCTTCTGTGGGCTGCAAATTGCAATCTTTTTCTAATATGACTATGAGAAAGAAATAAATGCAGACATCATCTTTAAAAAGTCAGGACTGTTTGACTAAGTTAGGGAGTCAAGTCCTGCTGTGTTACATATTGCAAATAACTCACTTGCAATCAAGACTTACTCTGGATTTTCATCAAGACTGAAGCTTAATCCAGTATAAAACACTAAAGGAAACACAATTGAAGACTGATTTTTGTAACATTCTTTGTCATCCCACTATGACTAAGCTCATTTATAAATATCTTGCCCCTGCCATTGACCCTGCAGTCTTGGCAGCAGGAATAACATGCATGTGGCTTATGCTGGGAGCTGCAGCCCCAAAGCCTGTTTGCTCCCCCCAGCTGTGTGAATATCAAAGAGAAGATGCTGAAGGTGGAGGCTGTGATATGATGTGTTCCCACATGCCCATTGCATAATCATCCCTCACTGCTTCACACACCCTAAGCCAGGGAGCAGCCGGAGAGCCCAGGCTTTTCAGGGTGCCAGCAAGCTTGTTTTGCCTTGAACTCCTGCCTCAGTGAACAAGATGGGTGAAAGTCACATATTTTAGGGGAATACCAAAAGCGGACAGGTGTCATTTTGAATTACCACCATTTAAGTGACATGGTGTGTAAAAACCCAAATAGTTCCTTCATACTAGATTTCCATTGCACATGCATGTGAGAAGTAGGGACCAGAGCAAGCATGAAATGTCTCTTCAGCTCTGCATGAACGATCAAGGCTCAAAGAACCTCAGTTCTCAGTTCACATGCCTTTGGCATTACCATACTGTGCAAGGGGTTCCAGGCTCCCTTTTTTTTCTGCAGAGTCCTATTTTGAGAGGGTAGAATGAAAATTTAACCCTCCTGATGAAATAGAAGAGTTGGTCAGGGTAAGATTACACGGAAAAGTATTGCAGCATATCCATTACAGATCTTTTTCATCACCGTGAATGAGGATACACATTCTTTGTTATGCAGCTCATTTTTATGATAAAGTTGCTTTGAAGAAAGACAGATGTAGAAAAGCCAACTACTGAGATGCAGTTCCTGAGGGCCTGAAGTGCTACAGAATGCTGGCTAGGAGTGAAACCCAACTGTAGCGGTGTTGTTTTGGTTTTTTAAGCCAAAGTCTTTTTAAGTCACAAAAGTCTTCATTGTGCAATGCTGGAAAACAAGTACCTGATTCTCTGCATTTGTGGGAGAAAATTGGAAAGATAACAAGATCCTTGTGAAATAATGTTCTAGTGTTTGGATGCAAGTGTTTCTCTCCATGTCACGCCAAAAGGATCAAGACAGAATAGAGTAGGTAGTTTGTGCAAATAAACACAGATAAATTTGGTAGAAAAAGCCGAATGCCACTGCCAGCCATGTAGACTTTTAACTTAGCTCAGTTAATTCTTTTGCATCCATAAAAGGAAGGCTTACAAATAAAATTCTGTGCAATGATGAAAACTGTATTAATATATTATTACTAACAAAGATACTGATTATATGCTCTGTGTTTCCCTCTGGCTCAGTTCTGACCTCATTTATGTCTTTCCATTATTGTGTATCTGTTTAGTGAAGTATGGCTACACATTTATTATTATTATTATTATTATGACTTGAATAGATTTCACTAACTTTGGGTAAGGTATCTCTCACCAGGTTGTAGTATAATTTTTTCTAGAGTTGTGTTTTCCTTTCTAGACAGAT
This sequence comes from Eopsaltria australis, assembly GCA_034509425.1. NCBI lineage: Eukaryota > Metazoa > Chordata > Aves > Passeriformes > Petroicidae > Eopsaltria > Eopsaltria australis. The sequence goes on along the minus strand of JAVTVJ010000649.1, from coordinate 1,102,802 downwards.
GCAGCAAACTAGAAAATGGTGCTAATGAAAAAGTCAAAATTTGCTCCTTTTGATGGCATGGGCATGGCAGAAAATGCATTGTCACATGTCCTTCTCTTTTTTTTACAGATCCAAATGCATCACAGACCCAGGGGGCCCAAAAAGGCGTTCCAACCCAGGGATCCCTCCAGTCGTCACAGATACATGAACTGCCTGAGAGCCTGCAGGACGCAGGAAGTGGAGCCAGAGCAGAGGAAAAGATTGTTTACCTCTGATAACTTGTTTTCTAATCTCGGTAGCACTTTGGAAAGATAACTGTGTTTGTTTTTCTAAATGTCTGTAGTTGTTCTCCGTGCAAAATTTCCCCCATGATAAATACAGCAAGTAAGTTATTTTGAAACCTTTGTTGTATAATCTTTAATTTATGACATGATTTCAAATGCTTTGCAAGAAGCAATGAGTAGCAAGGGAGACATAACATTTTGAAATTGTAAAGATGCCACCAAGGACCGTGAAAGTTAGTGCTGATTTTCTCGAGTCCTCTTTTTACAAGGATGAGCTAAGAGAGATGGGTCTGCTACTTGAGATTTCAAAGTGTGTATCAGTAACCTCCTAACAGTTGTGATGTAACATGAGAAGACAGCAATGTAAGAATGATCTAGTCTTCGCTGAAATGTGCTATATACCCTTAGCTGTTGGGTCATTTTCCTTGTCTTCTAGCTCAGGAACTGCTCAGAAGGGGATGTTTTTTATAGTCTGGGCATAATTGCATAATTGTAAGTATTTTTTCATGTCCCAAAGCCTATTATCATTTTGCTACTACTGCCAGTTTCTGTGCAGAGATGCACTAAATCAGTTATTGTATTATAACTGTACCTCATTTCTGTAAGTGTCCTTATGTATTAAAATTTACCAGATGAAACCATCTCACTGGACAAAAGAAAAGAAAGGGGATAAAAGTAGGCTTCGATTAACTGAACTCTTCTGAAACTCCACTGCTTTCCTATATAGAAGTAATCATTTTGCTTTCAGATTCATGGGATTCTCTGTATGTTAGGCAGTAAGGAACCTGTTTTGTGCCTTTTTGTCTTTCTTAAAAATTTGTACACTTCTGTCAAATGGAATAAATACTCTGTGCATTTCTTCAAGACTGTAACTTTGATTCATTGTGAGATCCTCCAAAGAAATAAGAAGAAAGAAAAGAAATCTCCAAGCCTTGTTTGCACTGAGCGCTGCTGCAGATGTGTGCTCCTGGTCCAATGCAGCCAAAGCTGTGCTCTGTGTATTTCAGCTGGCAAAACCAAGGATGTGCCCATTGCTGCAGAGCATTGCTGATGGCATTGGCAGAGGTGCAGCAGCAATGCAGCTGCACAGCTCCTGAATCAGGGCTGCCTCACATCTGCCCAGCTCATGGAGCAGAGGAGAGCAGGATTGCTCCCACCCATTTGTCTGTGTAAGACCCAGGTACCAAGAGTTTCCATTTTAGCCTAGGCTTTGTGTTGTGCAACATCTTTTGCAGGGCACAGAGTTTTAGATGTGAACATTCGCCAGTAAGGGTTTCCTGATGGAGAAGATTCTCTTCCAGGGCCTTGGGTGCTACGGGGAATACCCTAAAGCAGAGCTTTCTGAACTGCATCTTACAGGACTCCAGAGCGCTTGTTCAGTTGCTATCTTGGGCAAACAACTGAGCACCTGGCTTGAAGAGCAGGACATGATTCTCAGCTGTATTAACTGATGTTCAAATGTCATCAGAGAAAGACTGGGCCTGCAGATGTGGTTTCTAGTGCCTGTGTCCAGCCTTCAAGACTCCTGCTAACCTGACAGCACTTTAAAAATATCTCTTTATAAGAAAAAAAAAAACCCAAAACTCTTTTAGAATTTCTAGAATTGTTTTACCTTCTTTACTGTTCACAAACTAAAACTAAAATGTGGACCCAACCTTTCTTAAGGGCCCTGCAGTAAGGGCAGCCTCTCTGTTTCACCAGTCAGCAGTTCAGGGTTGTCACCTGAGCAACTTTTTTCTAAGTAGCCAGACAAATTTCTGGGGATGCTTTATGTCCCAGGATATGTGCCTTGCCTAGAGACCCACGGGAACTTGGGGAAAAATGAGCAGTTTTCTCCACAGTTACTCTCTCTGCATTTTATTATGCCTTGGCTGAAACATCTGGTATTGGTTACTGTCAAATCCAAGCTGCTGGATGGATAGCTGCTGTCCCAGTTTGGTGTGGGAATTCTCACTTAAGCATCTTGCCACTGGGAGAGGAAGAGAGGATACTGCTTCTCTCATCAGTTTTAATTGAGGGGCTGGGAGCTGAAAAGTGGCTGGCCCAGACTTCAGCTGTTGTGCAAATTCTTTAAGTCCCTTAAAATCTGGCAGCATCTTATTTTGCTCACCTGTGTTTACAGTAAAACTGCTGGTATTTCAGAAAGGCAAAGGCAGGAAACAGGTGGCCTCTAGATTTAGGTATTTTAATTGTAGAAAATGTTTAAAGTATAGGCCAGTATGGTCTCGGCAGGTGCTCTTTATAACAAGATGTATTATAGACCCCTGAACTCTGTGCATTATTTAGGCATTTCTTAATACCTAGCAGAATTTAAACACAGCCCCAGTGAGACTCAGCTATTTTAGCAGTCTGTGTTTTCAGTTATCATCAGGCATATATTAATACTGCATCTTCTTTTTTAATTAGAAAAATATATTCAGAAATTCTCTTCACCTTTTTTATATTTTTTTGAAGCAGGCTTATTTTCAAAGTCTGTTGTTTTTCACTCATCCCATATATCGTGCTTTCTTTTTGCTATGCTTCTCAAAGCATCTTGCCTCTGAAAGCTCAGAATCCAATTTAGTCATTAATTTCAGTGTTTAAATTAGAGGACCAATTGCTGTACTACAAATATTCGTGGCACCAGGATGAGCTTTCTATTTGTTTTTTCTTATTTTAATTTTTTTCTCCATCTCCTAACAAAGAAGGGATTTCTTTGCTGTAATGTCTTGACTTTTCCAACATTTTCTCCTTAATGTTGTATGCTAGTAAAGTTGGCATGTCAAGCAACTTTAAAAGATTTTTAAGGGAAACATGCAACAAATTTTTTTTCAGCAAGTGTATGGCAATCATAGAGAAGAAATTGATGAAGAGCTTAAGCTTACAGAGTGCTGGATCTAGACCCTTGGATTTGTACATTCAGTCATTTGTATAATGAGGCCAAAATGGAGAAAATTCTTCACTTGGATGCTGTTTGAGTATTAAGGTAAACAACAAACTTAGCTGCTTTTCTAAGATTTTTCAGAAAGGTCATACATGTTATTTTCAAATTACTAAATTAAATGCAGGTTAGGCTATCAGCAAATCTCCCCAAAGTTTGTTTACTGAAATGATTGAACAAAAACATCTGTTAATGTTTTCCATTTAAGGAACATAAATAATTTTACTCAGAGAGCCCCGTTAGCTGCATTAATTGATACGCCACCCACTTAGTTCAAAAGGTTAGTAAGATTTTTTCTGCGTCTTAATCAAGTAGGTGCCAGTTTTGTAATGTGCCATGCTACTGCTAAAAACATTTTTGTCACGTGATGGTGCTCATTCAAAGAAAAAGAGATTGTGCTGTGGTAAGTAACATGTGCAGCTTGCTCAGGCTGAATTTTGAAAGCAATGGAGAGTTGCAGACGAGGCAGTTTTCCTTATGCATTTGATGATAAAATGGGGAAATTGTGTGACTCTTTGGATACCTTCTAATGAATATTTTGTTTGACAAGAATTCTTACCCCAAATTCTTGCCATCCAAAACCTTCACTGTGCCCAGGTTATATTACAGAAGTAGAGACAGCACAGGTTGTGGGGCATTAGCATACTGAAATAGGTTGGATGTCTGCTCTTCCAGAATTGTGGAGTTACAGTTGATTTTTGCCATTTTTCCAAGGCAAATGGAGACATTTGTTGTTTTCTAATCCCTGGTAAATATTTGTATGTAGAAACACTGCAGAAGTAGCTATGAGTATTCTTGATAATCTTAGTCATAAGGACAGCTGCATATTAACCTCCAAAAAGGTTTTTCTGCCTTGCTGCAAAATTGTGAGATAAGTCTGTGAGGATGGCCTGAACTGAATGGATTGAATTTTGTGTAACAGCTCCCTTTGGAGCTGTCAAAAAGTGTTTCATTTCTTCATTATAAAGGAAAACCTTCAAAGGATAATCTTGCTGGCATTATTCTAAAGCATTGTCATCTATCCAGCCATTTGCTCTGAAAAATTGCATCAGACAATAATCTACTAGACTTCTTCTATGAGGAGCTCATCAGAGGCTACACGAAAACTTGCAAGGAATTTTCAGGCTGTGGAGATGAAATGATCCAGGTATTTCATCTGGGAATTGTCAGTGTTTTTCCCTGACATGCAAAGTGGTGTTGGAAGCAGCTCTGTTCAAGTTGGTAGTTGGCTCCGAAATTTCTAAGCTATATTTCTTATTCCATGGATCATCTGTTTGCGGAAGTTTCTTCCTCTTCTCCTCACTCCATCTCAAGCCCAGATCAGGATGTTACCACCTCTTATAGGGAAAGGTTCTGCCACAGGGAGGTCTGCAGCACCCACCAAATTCTGTGTTTGAGTCCTGTGATATCCTGGGTAGAGACCAGGAGAAGAGAAAAGAAACATGAGAAAGGTGCTCTGAGTGTAGAGAAGGTGGGAAGAGTGTCCCAAGATGTTTCCAAGCTCCTTCATGGAACAAGCTTTTTTATTCAGAGAAAAAAAAGTTTATTTATCACACTATTTATTGATTGACCGATAATTTGAGAACAGGTTAGCTGCCACATTTTTTAATTTCAGTGCCAGTGAAAGCAAGGACCACATATTTATGAGAGGGACAGTGAAACATGCAAGTTCAAACACAGAATTTCTCCTGTGGAGGCTTAAGAGACCCAAGGGAACTTCCTTATCAGATTTCTGTAGAACTGCCAAGCTATACTACAAAAGCTATGCAGAGGCATGAACCTTCCTCTCATTGAGGTTACCACTGCTAATAACAGAGACTGACATGGATAAAAAATTGCATGAACTGAAGACAAATTGTGAAGAACAATCTGAGCCCTGGCCTTCCCATGCAAGTGAACAAACAGGAAGCCTGCATTCCCTGTGCCCAGCTCATTGAAGATGCTCAGGCCAAGCTGTGAACCCGCTTGTGCTCTTTTTGAGTAGTGCAAGAAATGTGAGAAATTGGTGATGCTCCTGGTTAAAGTAAGTAATGTCTCATCTGAAATGAAAACTATCCCCGTTTCCTGCATGCACCCAGCTGTCCTAGCATTGTTGAATGAACGTTTAACAAGCTGTTATAGGTCAAGTCCAGATACAAAGCAGCCAAGTGGACAAAAATACTTTAATAGTGCTGACTGAGCATCTCCTGCTTTCAGTCAGTGGAGGGTAACTATCCTTATCCTCTGGGGTTTCTTTCCAGTTTTTAAATAAGGAGCAAATTTTCAGAGTGACATACTCAAATTATCAGTGAAAAGGAAAACATTAAGAGTGAAACCACCTCTTTACTGATGTTGCTTTCTTTTGCAAAGTCCCACATGACCAGATTTGGTTTGATTTTAAACCCATGTCCAGACACAAGGTAAACTGACAAGGTGGCACGGACTTCATAAAATTATCTCCAAGTATCTGATACTTGCGTAGTATCAAAACAGCTGGGATCTGAGTCCGGGCTGAGCAGTGACAATGCTGCAGGTAAAGGAAGGACTTGGAGGATATAAAGCTAAGGTGGGACCTCCTTTGAAGCACACATCAAATTAATGGTTTACTCTGGGATCTGGCAGTGCTCCTTAGATGTCCTATGGACAGAAAAAGCTGACACAGAGCTGTATCTGAGTAAGATTGCCTTTCTTTTTCCAGGTGGTTTGAAAATGCTGTCGTACTATGGAAATTATGTCCTCGCCTCAGCTGACCTTCATTTGATATTTAGACTACTGCTGTGCAAAATGTCTGGGCTTTAAGTCATGAGCCTGTAGGAAATCCTGTTGCTGTGGAAGATGTCTTAAACATACCAGGCTACCTTCCAGCTGCTGCTAAGGCTTTCTGTAGGAAGATTTATCACAATAATTTTCCTTAAAGTTCTCAACTCCAGACTAGAGGATGTGGTTGGTATTTTTCTCTCTCTGGCAGTGCAGAACTTGTTGCCATGAAGTGAAACTCAAGGTTACAGAAGGCAAAGGGTTTTTGTGGCTGATGTGAATGGTGAGTGGATGGTTCCCTCAGAAACTACAGATGCCTGTTGATGTTCCAGGTAAGATACAAGGCATGTTCCTCTGTATGGCCCCTAAGAGGAATGATGGGTGCTGAAGGAAGGGTTCCAGCTCCAAGGCTTGTACATGGATATCAGTTCAGTGGTGCTGGCAGCTTGATAACCTGGAAAACCTGGCTGTGGGAGGACCAAGCCATTTGGTGCCACTGAAGCTGATGCTACTGGTCATGCTGGGAGCTGGCTGCTTGTTCAGCCCTTCTTTGCCGCACAGCAGAGTGGTGGGGCCCTGGGGTAACATGTGCATCACTCAGGACAGCCCCTCTCTGGCTCTCATCCTGTCAGTGCCTATCTGGATGCTAGATGGTTGTGTGTAGGCTGTGAGAGATGGCTTGCAGCCTTAGGCAACCTCTCTTGGCACATAAAATAAACGCTGAGCACTGAAGGATATTTCACACAAAGTAATTATTGACAGAAGGTAGGATGCATCAGCTGTTTTACTGGAAATCACAATTTGCACAGGGGAAGTTCAATTTCTAATCCTGACTCCAGCTGTTCTCATTTAATTTACAGCATAATTCTTCAAAGGGATCAGGATAATAACTTTCAAGGACAAGATATGGAAACACTAAAAGGTGAGGAAGAAGTTTAGTTTATTGGTAAATTGTTGGTTACTTCTGCTTGTCCTACAAGCAGGATTGTGTTGGAGTCTCATGAACTAAAAATCCCATGAGATGGCAGGGACTCTGGCATACTTCTCAAGGACACTGATCATGTGCAACAGCATGGTTTGCAGACACCAAACTCAAAATACTCTTCTTTCTGGGAAATTTGAAGTTCAGAACACCTGAGCTATTGAAATTCACCAGAATGCAGTCCTACCATCTATAATTTCAAATAAATTGAAGTCAACTATGCTCACCACAATTAATTTCACAATTGTCTCCTGATAAGCAGAAACATTTCCCCAAACATTGGTCAGATGTTTTCAACTTATTATTTCTGCTACTTCCATCAGCAGTTCTGGGGTAATTACAGAGATGAGCCCGAACATAAAAGAGATGTCAGGTATTTGGAACATTCAGACCTGGATCCAGGCTTGACAGACTCAAACAAAATGCTTCACTTTGACACAAAGTTAGATTATGAACTGTCAGACAAAATGATAGGGACTTAAAAATAAGTGACTGCAGCACAAGCAATAGTGGAAATTGCTTCTTTTGTGCAGTGTTCAGGGAGTCAGTGACAAAAACACCGATAGAGGTATTCTGTGAAATCACATTATTATAGCAATAATATGTTATTATTTGATTAGGGGTTTTGTTAATGTGTGCTTAGTGTATAATTAAACTACTGAGTAGCTTTAGTGATGGAAGTAAAGCTGAATAAGATGGATTGGAATATAAAATTTTATGGTCAGGTAGCAGGAAGTATCTTCGTGGATTGAAAACCCTCAGTTGGCAGAGAAGGAGAATGAGATTACATTGTCTAATCTCCTGGAGATAGTCTTGCCTTTCTCTGTCTACTGCTGTGTCATGGTTGCCTCCCCAGCACAAAATCAGGATGCTCTGAGCCCTTTGCAGCAGGCAGCTGGCCAGGATTTTTCTCCCCAGGGGCAGAAATGTTAGGGTGTGGGGGGCCCACAGATGTGCCCCATGCTGGTGAGGATGGGTTCCCCATGCTGCCAGCAACCCCTCTGTGCTAAAAGAGCCATTTTACTCTGTATTGCAGAGAAACTATGCACTACACATATTATACACTCAACCTCTCCTATATTTGGTACTCTCTTTCATGTTGCCGTGTAATAAAAGGCAATTGACAAGGATATGAAGTACTGCCTTCTAAAAATGCAACATCTCTGTGAAAATTCAAAATGTGTTCAAATTTTTGCAAAGTAACAAGGGTCAAGTATGGTTGTAATAATTAACAACATGTGTGTTGTTTAATCTTCAAAGCAAGCTTTACCTTTAGACATCCATAATTTACTCAGTAAATATTGTTCCTCTTACTTCAAAAGGAAGCAATAATTAGATTATGCCTGGACTCAGATTAACATTTAATTTGTGCATACTTTAAGACCAACATAGTTGTCTGCATACAATAGCAAAACAATTCTTTTTAACTCTGTATGCTGTCGGTGTTTAAAGTTGTAATTTAATACCCAGAGGAAAGATACAGCAGTGTAAGAGATGCAAACACTCAGGTTTTCCAAGCCAACATTCCTGCATCCACTTGTCACAGCCTAAAGCTGCCTGCTCCTGCCTCCTTCCCATCCATTGTTTTATCAAAATCCCTACTTGAATCAATTGTCATAGAGTTTTTTTGGAGGTTTTTGCTGTTTGGTTGGTTGGTTGGTTGTTTGTTTTTGGCTTTTGTTGTGATATTTTTTAGTGGTTTTTTAGGCTTTTTTTAATGTCCTGCTCTAGCCTCACTGAGGGAGCATGGCCTAGAGGCACAGGGTTCCCGTGCTGTCCCTGAGGGAGGGCTAGCTGGCCATGTGTGAAGTGGAAAACAGCTGAGATTCCAGTGCTTCCTTGCTTTGAGGCTGGCCTAAGAGGATTTATCTAAACAGCCCACAGTGCTGTGCTGGCTATGGGAAAAGCTGGCTTGGGGGCAGTGGTTTACAACTGACCTTTGGCCATCAGGACTACTGCTTTGACCATCAGCCCTGGGCAGGGCTGAGACAAGACTTTAATTCCTGGCAGGGAGTCCTGGCATCGTCATGGTGGAGAAATCCAATCCTGTGCCTCCTTCAGAACAGCTATATACAAAATAAAACCCCGAATGGGGACCCCTTGCCCACAGAATAACTTAAATAAGCAGCTCTTCCATTAGCTGACACAGCCTCTCTTACTCCAACCTCTATTAACATCTAAATGATGGGGATCACACCTTGCCAAAACGTGTTTGGAGCCTAAGCTGACAAGGTAAGAGGTCTAGTGAGATACGAAATACACCAAAGAAATTCCTTTTTGCTTCTAATATTTTCATAATCACCTTTATGATGAGTTGCAGGTGCAGCACTGCAAAATATTCCTACTCACTTTATGAAGCCTGAATTTTTTTTAGACGTAAAAAAGTGGTAATGGACTTCTTTCTAGGCTTTGAAGAAGAGCATGCCTGCTGTAATGTGACTTAGCCCAAATGCTATTATACATTTTAGTGAGGTAATGTATGAGGAGGGGTCAAGTAGAGCAAGGACTCATTCTGTTCACATCAGCACTGACACTACTTTGCTAACACAGGAGTAGTTCTGCAGCCATAATTTGAATAAAATATGGAATGTAAAATGCTCTATTGAATATTCCAAATCAGGGTAGTCTTTTGAGCATTGTTGCCATGGGGACTGCGTGAAGGTTGGATTAATTAAGGCCTGAGCAGATGCTCTGGAGTATGTAGTGTCATTTGTGCTTTCTGCTTGTAATTAACATGCATGTGTGCAGGGTGAGAAAAAAGGGAAGAGAGAGAACCCACCTTAATGTATGTGTGACAGCTTTTCAGGTAAAATGAATTATTGGTTTATGAAAGCTGATGCCTCTACACATGCTAAAAATACAGATTAAAAAATAAAGGAAAAAAGGAATCATCAAAATCAGCATCTAGCTGTGTCACTATGTTTAGTATGAGAATGCCAGAATTGATACAGATTTCCCTCCATGTTACTACAAGATTTAAGAATTCAAAAGAGCCACTTCATCTCTGAAATTGATTAAGATTAAAGAGTATCTTTTAATGTTATCCTGTAAAGCTAAACCATGTCATAGCTTTGAGGGATGTTTTTATGCATACACAATTTAATGCATGCAAAGAGAGAGGGGATAGTTTATTCTATGAGTGTGTATGTGAAATTAGGCCTCCTTTCTGGTTTACAGAAGTCTCTTTGACAAGTTTCTGTTGAACTCAAAGGAAGCAGTGAAATAAAATTTCAAATCACCTTCCCTGTGCTCAATAAGCATTTGCTGTTGTTGCAGCAGGGCTTGAAACCTTTAAGACAGTGTTAAATCTTGTCTGCTTTGCCTGATGGTGACAGTAATGCGCAGGTCTCTATGAGTGCTTGAGCACATGCCCGGAGATTCACAGGGAATGATTTTTGGGTACAATGCACCACACATAGGAATAACACCCTCCAGAGACAGTGGTGAATGTGGTGGTGGGCATCTACTCTTCCACTGCCACTCCTGTTCTCTCTCCACCTTTGCACAAGGATGTGGAGACTCCCAATTTTTCAAAGCCTCATTCAAAAACAGGAGAGAAGAAAAAATTCATAACCTATCCTGTGAAAAAATACTATATTAACTTTTTATTTTCAGCTTTTAGGAGTGGGAATGCATTGCCTCAGAGGAGCCACAGTTGTTCTGTGACTACCTGGTGGCACTGGAATCACAGCTGCTAGAAAAAGAAATGCAAAGTGCTCACAGTGTTTTCTGTGAGTATTCAATTGAAAAGAAATAAACGTCTCAAAACTGCACACATTTCATAGAGTGGAAGAAAAGTCATCACAGTGCTCCTAAGTGAAATTTTGCAAAAGCCCAACAGCTCCCTGTTTCAGGAGGACAAGTTCCCAGCCTGTCATGGTTAGAAGATGGATTCCTATCATTCCTAGCAGTAAGACAAAATTAGGCATTTTCATCTAAATATGTAGAGGGTAAAAGCAAGGATATTAACTTGCTGAGTGCTATTAAATGAAATATTTCTGTAGCACAGTTCTCATCCTGGCTCCTATTTTAAAAAATCATTTCCTAGGCACCCTTGGCAAACTGTCATACCTGAGCCTGCTGCTTATATAGCAATCAGAGATTTGAGATCCTTTTTTTTAAAAAATAAAGTTATTTGGGAAAAAGTCTCTGAATTGCCTGTGTGACTGTGAAATGAAAAGTGATGGAAGTTTTTCTACAGATTGTGAGAAAAAATAGTCAATCTAATGAATGCTGAAGCATGTCTCTTTCCCAGGTGCTCAATCCTCTCTCTCTCTAATTTGCCTGCTAAATCTGCTGCATTTTCCTCTCATTTCTTAATGTTTAAGGATTATCTCATATGCTCTCTTGGGAAATGTGGCTTGCTTAGGGTTATGGAAGTAATTAGAAAGGATTGCAGCCTGCTTTTTGAATGAGTCTGGATTTATTTCTGTTTTTCTTTTTGCTAATGAGAGGCTTGCTTGTTCTTGCTTTGATTTGGAAAACTTTTTTGTTTGTTTGTTTGTTCTTGTAGAAAGAAAAGTATAGTCTAATCCACAATGTGAAAAAATAAATGTTTGATAGAAAGTTGAAAAGTCCACAGATATGGCTGGATGCTTTTGATCAAATGAACGTGCTTAAATTAAACATAGACATCCTTTTAAACAGAAAGGATTGCAATAGACTGGAGGTATTGAATCAGTTACCATGTCACTAGGAAAGTAAGAAGATAAATGAACCATCTAGGAAAAATGTCCCCAGATCTGTGATGAAATCCAACTAAATTTGCACTTGTAAGTGCTGCAGCTCTGAACCTTGAAGCAAATGAAATCTGTATCCTCTCCATAGGTACATTTAGTCCTGTCTCTTAAAGTATATCCAGAGTATACTTTCCTACTCCAAGCTTTCCTTATATGAAGTTTCTAAACACATGTATTTAGTTACCACCTACTTGATTTCAATGACAATGCTTTCTCAGTTTTTGGTAAATGTCCAAATAAAATTTTGCCCTGGTCCCTGCTCCTTGGCTCTGGGGTTTTGTATGTTGTTGGCTGATCTTACAGGTACTTGCCATCTTTTCTGTAAAGAACTATTTTTCCCTTCCATTAGTAATACACAGTGTGATGCTGTTATGTTTTCATAATATTTACAGGAAAGCCTTCCTAGAATTTATTATTAGATCACCCTCATATATTGTTCTTCCTTCCTGGCCTTCAAATTAGTCTGTATTTTCCCTGAGGTCCTTATTTGTCTGTCTTCCTTAATAAAACAATAACTGAATGATAACCCTTGAAATTATCTGTATTTGAAGGTTCTTGGAATATACCTATACCAACCAACACCTTTAAAAGGATTAGAAACCTTCAGCTAGTTATAACTGAGGTAGCTGGGAAACCAGACCAAATGTAGTTTTGACAACCACAAGAGCCATATGTGCCTTGGCAGGAAGAATGGCCTGTAGTGAGTGCCATACAGCTCTGCCTGTAGTGTTTGTGGTATCCAAACTCACTGGCTGAAATAGAGTTTGGATATTGGCAAGGCATTTTACATCTTGCATGCAAAAAATGCCCAGGGATATCTCAGGAATTGTTTGGTGCTAAAACTCTTAAATAGGGCAGGGGCAGGCTTTCGTGTTCTGTATTTATGCCTTAATTTCTTTCCCTGGTGCTTATTACTGAATATATGTCTTGACTTATTTATCAAGGCTTTTGACATGACTTCTGCTACTCCTAAAATCAAAATGGACAAGGTGTTTGTCAGTTAAGAAAAATTCAAAATCTTGCATCTGTGCTGGAATAATCCTGAACAGCAGCAGAAATCTGAGAGATCCAGACCCAAGGAGACCCAGAAAAGCAGTGGTGGACCCCAGTGGAGCAGCCAGTAGGTTGAACAAAGCAATTATTTTGCTTCATTTGGTACTTGTGAGACTATTTTAAGATGCTATGTCCAGCTAGGGGACCCAGCACAAGATAGTGACTGGAAACTGGAGCTCAGGAGTCCAGAGAAGGATGCAGTGGGTGCTGTACAAGAAGAGTCTAAGGTAACCCCAGCAGCTTGTTCCGTGGATGACAGAAGTGAGCTGGGATCTTACTGCTGTCTTTGCTGCCTAGTGGGGAAGAGAGAGGAGGTGGAGATAGACTTCTCTCAGAGTAGCCCTGTGGAAGGACAGGGCAGGCAGCAGACAGGAACAGCAGCAAGGGGAATTCCTACTGCATTTTAAAGAAAAGCTTCACCAAGGTAGAGAACACATGCTGAAACAGCTTGTGCAGAGAGGTGGTGCCATCTCTATCCCTAGATATTTTCAAAATGTCTGTAGTCAAGATCCTGGGTAGCAGGATTTAACCTGGAGTTAGCCATCCTTTGAGAAGGAGATTGGATCAACTGCTTCTAGAGAACTCCTTCCACTAAGATTACTTTCTGATTTTGTGGGAATTGCTATTAAATTCAATCTATCCTACCCATGTACCACTATATCAAAACTTTATTGTCAGTATTGCTCCATTACAGCCTTAAGGTTCCATTTTGGGATTTTATCACCTCCTTAATTCTGATTCTGACTTAGAAGGCATTTAATATACATTTACTACTGTGAACAGATAAGACTTTACTCTCATTTCAGATTACATCCTCTGCAATCACAGAATTATTTTCTATCAATACAATTCCAGTGGTCACCATTCTTTACCTGGATTTTATTATGCACTCAGTGGACTCTGTAGGGGACAATACATAACTGTGTTAAGTATAATGCCAATAGGAATTTGCTTCTCTGGATGATTTGTTTTGTTTCACCTTCAGTTTTGCTGATCTTCTGAGGGCAGTAGATTCAGGAGATGGGCTGGAATATTTTCAGATATCCTTTTTGGACTGAAGAACACAAACCTTGGCTTCACATGCTATCTAAAAATAATACCTAAGGCAACCGAGGATCTGTAACATGATAAACATCAGTCCACATTGTTTCACAGAATAAAATCTTAGCTAGCATAGAATTTGTTGCTGGAAACCTGTGATCTTAATAGGTATTTTTGCATACCAGCTAAGGTATATACTCAAAGCAATTTGCGTCTCTTTTTTATAATTTAAATCCTGCTAATTATTTTCAAAACAGAGTGTTGAATTTCAAGTTCTTTCACTTGCACCAACATGTAGTTTGAGGTTATGTAGGGTTTTCTTTAAGCTTTTTAAGAAATCTAATGAAACAAAGGGGAAGAGTCACATTGGCTTTAATGAGCCCAGTACAAATACCCTTGTGAGCTTTTGGGAAAGTGTCAGCCACATACACAGCTGTCCCTTTGTTTACCAGGGACAGAAGCACAGTGGTGCAAAAGCCATTGCCAGACCACACATGCCACCCATAAGGGTGACAAAGACAGTAGGGGCATTTGGTCCTCCTTCCATTGACCTTGATGGGGCTGCCTGGGACTGCTGGCTGCAGCCACAGCCCAGGGGTGAGTTTCTACCACCCAGGAGTGGCACAGAGATCCCTAGTTCCCATATGGAGCTGCTGGAAGGGGATGAAGAAATGTTATTTAATGACCAGATGGGCAAAGTGTGAGGAATTAGTTTCTCAAGGAGGTTAAAGAATTTGGCCTCTTCTGCTGTGGCTGGTTCAGGAAGACAGATCTTGACAGCTGGATCTAGCACCAGCAAAAGGAATGTCTGATCCTGCATGATGAGCATGGGGAGAAAATTTTCAGACTCCTGCCACAGTGTGTCCCTTCTACACTGGGGTTTAGCAGGTAGCATTAGGAGATGCTGCTGAGGCTCAGGGCATGCGAACACAGACTCCAACATTTGGGTACTGCACTGCTCTTAGCTGATAGCTTAAGGATGGACTTTAGGAGCAGATGCAACAGATTAGTAAATCTTAGCAAAGAGGAGATGATGAACTGTTTGACAATTAGTAACCATTTTTTGAAAGTCAAATCACCTTTACTATTCAGAAGAGTAGGATGTCAGGGCTGCACTGTTCTGAGATGATGTATTACTTGGTATTTTTAATATGCTTTTTCTCATTAATCATGAAAGTTGGGGTTTTTTCAGCCTTGCTAAAGGAAAGAGCAAAGGCTAATGGGGGTACGTCTGGCATCTGCCAAATCTGAGGATTATGTACCCATTTGTTCCGTTTCTTAAATATTACCACTTCTTTTGATATTCTAGTATCAGTATCTGGGTGTCTTTCCCTTTTGACAACCAGGAAAAATTATACGGAAAACAAAAGCAATTACAAACTCTAAAGATTCTTGGGAGTCTGGCCAACATAATTGCATGCCTCTTCCCTTGAAGCCCAAGTGGGCTAAGATGTGAGAAAGAGAGAAATTGGTAATTGGTTTAGTGGTGGTATATCATTCAGCTGTCCATGGGCTAGAGGGAAATACGGGACATAATTCTTCCTGACTTTCTGTGGCTGCAGAGAGTCAGGAAGGGTCAGGTCTGCCTCCTTCCTGGCTCATCCTGGCTATTCCTTGTGTGACCCTTCCACCTGTTCTAGCTGTCTGTGGGAAATAGGATGTATGATTAATCCCCCCGTGGTTTGCAGGGTTACCTGGATGTCTCACTGCAAAACCAAACTGTCTGCAACTGCAGGAGTAAGGGAACCTCATTTCTACTTTATGCCTGAGAGCTGAAGAAGAACTGATTTACTAAAACAAGTAGTGACAAGGTTTTCAACAGCACCAATGACTGATCTCAAAGGTCTGGTGCTATTCATCACAGAGCAATGCAGCCAACACTTCTTAGCACAGAGCCACTGGGAGGCAATGAATGCTGTAAAAGCAAGGGCCTGGGTAAGTGGTAATGAAGTACTTGAGGCCATCGAAGGGCTAACAGACAGGAAATCTTCTACATGGATTTCCCAAGACTCTCCTATCTACCTGATCACAGCCTAGCTCTTTAGCATGCCAGATTAGCGATTTCTTGGGAAACACAGAGATAAGGTACGCTCAGGGAAACAAGGAATTCGAAGTCCTGCAGCTGTGTCCTTTCACACAAGCAGGTGCATTTTACTAATAGAGAGAGAATACATATAAACAAACAGACAAATAAAATCAGTATAAAACACAGCCAACAGTAAACCTCCTGTACTTCCACTAGCTGAAAGGGTTTTAACCTGCTATTTGCATAAGAAATCTGATGCTTCTGACTATAAACATTCTCCCTTCTGCTGATTCATACCAGTATTGTACTGGTCAGCTGGATCTGCTGACAGAAGTATGAAAATTCAGGTCTATAGCTTTCTCTCTCTCTCTCTGGCTCTCTCTTTCCATCTTTGTATTTGCTTGTCTGACCATATTTCACTGAGCAGATATGGGACCAGACTTAATTTATGCTGGTGTAAACCTGTACCTCTATCTTTGACCTCCATGAGTTCATGCCCATCTACATCTCTGGAGAGTGAGGTATTTGTTCCAGTAATTTGGCACTTCTCAAGCTACCTCCTGTACCTCATGTGGGAGACTTGAAATAGCAGACTAGTGTCTCTGCTGTAGTGCTTTCCCTCCATAGGATATCACTTGGTGAATTTATCTCAGGCTGCAGAAAAGGAAAAAAAAGATAATTGTTTCTGTTTCAGAAGTTTTTAGTTTTGTTGCCTTTGAACACTCTCTGGAAACAAATACCTTTCTTCTTTATTTTCCTCTGGAGACTGTCAGGAGATCTGCTTTCAGGCAGCTTAATGAGAAATAAGTCCCTGTTGACAATGTTAAAGGAATGTGATTAATTGCTTGATTTGAGAGCTGCAGCATGCCTCCATCTAATACCTAGGAGAGCAGGAATAAGGGACAGGAGAGTGCCTTTTCAGCAGTTTATCTGTTCCTTGGTGCAACATAAGCCCACACATGCTCTCCTACACATCCACAAGCTCTAAAATGAGACTCTGCCCTGTTTGGATGCCATCCCCACATCTTTCTCTTACAGATTTGCCACCTGGGCATTTCTGTGCCTTGAAAACTCAGAGCTGTGCCTGCATACTGAATGTCCAGGGGAGGGTGTGCCAGGTGTACTCCAGCAGCCTTGCCACAGGGAAATGAACAGCAGCTTAAAAATCCTGTCTTCATGAAGAATAAACAGGTCCTTGGCTCTTCCAGCTCTGCTGAAAAGCAGTAGGGCAGGCTCAAATCAAGGGCTGCAAATCTGCATGGGTTCAGGGACAAACTGAGTAAGCTCATGGTCCTTGACCATCACCGGGATGTGAAGCTGTGGTTCTGCTTGGGGCTGAGACCACCTGCCTGTGGGATCATTTTGGTTTCCTAAAGCAGAGTCTGGCACACTCCTACAAACAAGTGCCACGAAAGGAAAGAAGGCTAGCACCACCTTGCCCCCATCACCAGGTCTCTCTGGAGACTAAAAAATCCTGGAAAATACTAACAGTAGTTTGATGACATTGGGACCTTCAGGACATCACTTCTGGTACTCTTGCTTTCCTGATAACATGATATTCCTGGTACTCCTGAGATGGAGGAGGCCCTCAGAAAGGATCCTTGATATTTAGAGGCCTGTTTCCTCCAGGAATCAATTCCCCTCAGTCCATGCAAAGATTTTTCACACACAGAAGTTGACTTAAAAGTTCTGGAGTGCATCAGCAGGGTTTGAACATTTTCTGACCCATCTGTTAGAGCAGGCATGCATTCCCTGCACCTCAGCATTTTCTTTCCACATGCGTGAGCAGTTGTAAAATTAATTTATCAGTTTCCCCACCTTGTGACAACGTGGCAAAATGGCTTAGTGTTTGTATTTGATTGATGGCCTAGAAAATGAAGGGCCAGTTATGATTCTTCTGGGCTAAAACAGATTGTCAGCAGAAACATTGCCACTCATTTCCATGGGGACCAGATCTGCCTTTGCCTGAAAGGAAGTGATCGAGCTTTGAGCTGAGACTTTGAGGTTCTGGTTTTGCAAACCAGTTTCCAGCCCCTCAAACCAGGCCAGATTTGTTTCTGCCTGAGAAAGTATCCCTCTCTTTGTTACTTTGGAGCTAGGACTGAATCACAACATTGCTTTCCGTACAGGAAGAGCTCCCAAAGAACAAGTATGGATTGAGAAGATGCAATTCCCTCTTGAAAATTTTGAGAGAGACACAGTAAGGGGAAAACTCTCTTATAATTCTCTGGACAATTTTAAATCATCATAAAGTACCAGGACATGAGTCCTTACCTCTAATATAAATCTCTTTAATTTTCTTAGGGACAGTATGAAGCAATTTATTTCTTTTCACCACATGTATTCTGCTTGAGGGAAAATAAAAAAGCAGGAAACAAGTCTGCAAATTTTCACTGGTTTTCACATTTGATTACTGGATGCACAACATAATATGGTTCTTAAAATGGTGATTGACCAATTTGTATTGGGGAAATATGCTAGAAAAAGAGCTCCTGAAAGGGTAACATTTTCTCTCTTGCCATGGCTGGCACTTATTGACATGGAAAAACAAGAACTGTTATGAGGGAAATGTAAAGACTGGCATTTGGCATCAAGTAAACAGAGTGAAAAAACTCCAGACTCTGGGTCTGAGGGAAAGGTGTGTCTAACTGTTTGTCTCTGTTGTGTTGGATTAACTCACCCTAGTGTCTTATTGCATGTATTTTAAAATTAGAAATGGTATTGCAAAAATGATAATGGAACAGGCAGGAAGATTTCAGAGCCAGGTGTAGAGTTTGCTTCATTCATGGGACATTCATTAGGACTTAGGTGTGCAGTAATTCTTAGGTATTTATATGTGATTCATTCTTCTGGTTGTATCATAAAGAGTTGTTTTGGGAAGAGTAAGCTCTGGCTGTAAAACATGTTACATCAAATTGAAGAGGTTTTACATTAATTCTTTTCTTTCATTGCATATGGACTGCAGAAAGCTCAGAAATCACATCCATGTATATGTATATATACATTTAATTTCTGTATTAATTATATCCCCTGTAAATGCTATGGCATGCTTACAAAGCTTTGATTACTCATCCCAGCCCAAGCTGAGAAACTGCTGATCCCCACAAAAAAAAGGGAAGACTTTGAAGTCTTCCAACACTAGCTTGTCATGGAGTGAATGAACTTGAAAGAGAAATGTAAGCCCTTACTTCTGATATAGTAGAGAACTGGCAAGTTCCTACAGATTTTTACTCCCAGATGACATCACTTTCTCTCCAGAAACTTGCAGCTTGTCTAGCACTGCAAGGTAAATATAGCTCTGCCACATACTGTTCATCACCTCAGAAAGTGTCTTTGTGTCTTCCCATTCTTAATCCAGGATACCAGCACATTGCAGAGCAGATGCTGTGTGAACCTGCAAGGGCAGATCAACAACCAGTGGGCATTGGCATATCTCCCATGTAGTGGAGGCAGAGGTTATGCTGATTTATACCCTTTGAGATTCTAGCCCAAGGTAATGGCATCTTCATTTCTCACTTCAATAGGAGCAGGCTCTAGTGTTGAGAGTGAGGCTTCCTTCCACTAAAGAAAAACACAGCTGGAACACAAAGCTGAAGGAAGAATAGCATTAAAAAACTGCCTCAACAGCAGTGGTTAGATTTAAACATGGTGCACACCTTTAATGTTCCTAAGAGCCAAGTTTCTGATGTGTAAGTGCATTTTTTTGTCTGATGCCAAGAAAACAGATGTGAGAGTTATTTCCTAATAGCCAAAGGCATTGTCACATGACTAATTCAGCATCTTCCAAAACCGGGTGCCTGCCTAGGTGTGTGATGGAAAGAATGGAGGAAATTGTCTGGCTATGTGCATTCCTTGTGGTAAGGCAAATTTAGCTCAGTGAAGCCCATGACTAACAAATACCAAGCACTCAACTTTTCAAATTATAAAATCACAACACCCTGAAACCTGTTGATAGGCTTTCAAAAAGCTTGGAATGTTTGGATGAAAGCAGAGCATTACAGGACTCAGAAAGAGAATTTCGTGGTGGCAAACAGGGGTGTGCCTTAGATGTTCTGTTTTGGGATTAAGCCACAGCCAAATCCATTTGAGAAAGTATGTTCTGCAATTCTAATTGATTTAAGAAATAATGCTAAAAAACAGCCACTCTCTGCAGGTTATTCTCTGTTTCGTAATTGCCATGAAACTTGTGTGAAATAATTTGATGGTACCACCTTCTGTCATGGAGCTGTGGGAGTAAGTCACACTCAGAACAATCTACTTCATAGACCATTTAACTAAAGTTTTTCGTTTTGAGAAAATATCTCAGCATTAATGACGGAAACAGAACATCCTCCTTTGATTCCCTTGCAATTTGTCATTCTCTAATTACCCAGTGAGGTACATCCTGCTGCTTCATCAATTCTCTGCAGCACTCTGTATAGCTCTGCTGTTGGCGGCCTTCTTGTTTCTCCCTACCTCTTATCTCTGAGCATGCCTGGCTAGGAACAAAAATTTAACCCTGTCACCTCTGCAATGTTTCCTGAGCTGTGTCTGTGCTACAGAACCACCTTCTTCAGCCCAAGCTGAAATTTTGACTAGAGCTCTTTAAAACTGCACATGATGCTGATCCACAATATACTCTTGTTTCTCTGCAGCCAGCACTTATGTTAGTGTCTTTTGTCTCTTGTTTTTGTATTTGGATTGTCAGGTTTTTGTCACAAAGCTTGTGTGTGCTAGCTGTGTTCACCACATGGCTCTTGTTTGAGGATTGCAACTCACAAGTGCTACAATATTCACAGACGACAAATAACCATAGAATAATATTAAGTATGCAGTTAAGTGTGTGTACCTAATCTGTGAGACAAACGCATAGTGAGAAAGTTTATTGATGTACATTCAGGTAAAAGACAAGGTACTTTTCACTGAAACTTATTCCCAAAAAGCCTGGCCTATGGAGAGGCTTATATTATGCCTACAGGCATATGGTTAAAAATATCTCACCCTAATGCACGGAAAAGTTAAAAGCTTTCCCTTCACTTCTTTTTATTCTGCTTTTTAATTTTTATTCTTGCTTTTCCATGTCTTTTTATTCTCATTCAATAGAAGTGAGATATATATTCACAAATCAAGAATTCACCTGATATGATCTGACAAATCATACTTTTTAAATGTTCCTGGTTTAGTAAAAAATCCACTAAAATAGCTGATAAAAACATTGCTGTGGCATCAACTATTTTTCAATACATTAAAATTTAAATCCCTGTAATAAAATCTTTTGGTCAGATAGATGTAGAACTGGCTGTGGTGCAGAGTCCTGGTATAATTTTCTTTATTTACCTTTTATTTATATCAGATAGGTTGTGTAAATCCCATGTAGGAGGGAAATGGAAAAGACAGGCCATGAAATCCCATCCATGTCTTGAGTCTATGGCCTTTCATGAAAAAATGAAGCTAACATGCCAACAGTGCTGTGGCCATTTGGGGGACCCCCTTTGTAAGGCTGGTGGATCCTGACAGGTGCAATGAGGTTTTTACACCTAGAATTGCTGTATTTGTCACTTACTGAATAACCTGCACAGACACACAAGCTGGACTGGGTCTTCACCAGGGCAAAGGTGGTGTGTGAACTGTCACCTACAGGAGATGACGGCCTTGGGGATGGTGGTTTACCAAAACAGGGGTGAGGTGGCCTTCGTGTTGTCTGAAGGAATGGAGAAAATAAAAAGTTACCAACCTCAAGACAAAGAGAGACAACTAAAAACATCACTGTGAGGATCACAGGGGAAGCTAAGGACACAGGGGAAGTTAGGAACACAGGCAGGTGTGGGTTTGGTGACCATACAACTCAGCTTTGGCTATCCTTCTAAGCTGGAGAAGACAGGTTCTTGTAGAGTCCCAGGGATCTCAGAGGAGAGGGTACCTGGTTTGGGGGACTTTTCACTTTAGGGATATGGTGGTTTTTGTAATGGCATCTGACCTCAAGTGTTTTATTTTATAAGGAAATGTGACAGTATATTTACACAGTCTCTGGAAAGGCTATTTATATTTGCATGTCTGCTTCCTTCTCCCTGTCCAAGGCCTCACAAAGGTAGTTTTTAGGATGGAAGATTCACCTGTTATGACAGGATGAGCTTATGCTCAAGAGTCAGGACTGCATCTGAGGAGCAGAGAGTAGGAAACTGAGTGTTGGGCACTGGCTGTATACCAGAGGCCCCAAGGTTAAAAGGAAGGTACCTAGACAGGACTGGACACAGATGCTCTGAGACACCCTGGGAAACAGGGATTGGATCTCCTAGTACCTAGGTGATGAACAGTAAGGACATTTAGATATCATCACAGGTGAATCATTACTTGTGCTGTTGAGTTATTACCAGTCTCATTTATAAAAGTGGCTACTTCAGGAGCATGTATAACTCTCCATTTAAAATTTCCCATTTAAATAATCAAATTGGCATGTAAAAGAAATTGTAGCTGCTTATGATTTTGCCCTGCCACACCACTGTGTGCCCAACGTTAGATTAATATGCATGAGTCTAGTAGTCAGTTGTGAAGAAACAGACTGTGCTGCCCCTGGCACTGCAGCAGCTGTCCTCAGTTAGTAACGTTTTGCAAGAGAGGAGGTCAAAAAACAAAGCTCATCAAAGGAGAGAAGTGAATGCAGGGCTAACATCCTCCATGATCCTCCCTTCCCTGCCTTCCTCTTGGTGCCATGTCCTCAGAGCTGCCACAGCAGTGTGGATGCTCTGCAAAGAATTGTAAGGTGGTCTTGTGTGTCACCCACAGCCCACAGCCCTCCACAGCATTCTCAGTGCCCTGACAAGGGAGACAGCTCTTCTGCAAAATAGCCAGACAGGTTGGTTAGTTTAGTTCCTATTCTCTTAAGCCCCTTTTAAAATATGGTGTTGGGTGATAGAACAGTGACTCACACATTTGTTGTAACCCTGATGGTTTAAAGGCATGAGCAGGGCTTAGGAGACACAACGCAGTGAGGCTGTCTGTAGAAGACTTTCAAGTGAATAATAATTCTGATTAAACACAGAGTTCACATCCACAGATCCATTAAGAAGTCTGTTAGTGTAACCAATGGCATTTGTTGTATCTTGGTTCAAAAACATGTCACTGTTTTTAAAGGAAATGCCTTTAATTTTGGATTAAAACTTTGAGATTTCTTTTAAAAGTACTGCAGTGCCCTTGTTTAGGTAGGAGATTTTTTTCATGCAGTGTGTTTCATCATTTCTGCTCTCATGCATCATTTTTCATATCTTCCCTCATCAAATTACCACAGCTTTAGGGGTCCTGAAGAAATGGGTATAATCACTCACTGTAATTAAATGTTTCATATTTTATTAGACACTGCATGCAATATGCTGCATGGAGATCTCCTACGAAGCCTGCCATGTCTTTAGGTATTTCACACACCTGACTGAATCAGTAAGTGCAAAGATTTATTTTCCTCACATACTCTGTGTTGCAGAGATGATGTATTGCATTGTGTCAGGGAGGCTTTGTCGTACGAATTGGCAGCTGTCAAGAACGGCCTCACCTGCATCGGAACATGAGGCAAAGGGAGTCAACATGAAGTCATGTTGTGTAAGCAATAGCCTGCTCTTCTTAAGATGTGGAGATAAAAAAGGACTCAGTAGAGGCCCACAAAAGCACAGACCTTTGCTGTGCATGCTGGTATGACCACCAGTTCTCAGATGAAGTTTTGAACATCTCTAAATGGGAGTTTTCTTCCTTCACCCAGGACTTGGTCAGCCAGGCTAAACAATTAAAATTGTCCGTGTAAGTCTCAGAAAACTGTCAAGAAGTTAGGAGTTTGGCATTAAATTATATCACTGGGAGGATTTTGTGGTTTCAGCTTTCAAAAGCTGAGGTGTCATTAGTGAATTTATGGGGTACCGTGGAAGGCAATTTTCATTGTTGCAACATAAATTACTGAGAAACCTGAAAGAACTAGTTCAGAAATAAACTAAGAGCCCACAATCATCAACTCATAAAATAAGGAGAGAGTGATGCTAGCTATAAATGCCTCATCTCCTGTGTTGGTCCTAAAGGACCTGCCCAGGAGTTCCTGAGAAGTGATGCTGTTGCTCCAGAGGGAATGAGGCCCTTTCCCACATTTACTTACTGCTTCGGATGTTTTCTTTGTTTTTCAGATCTAGTTTTCTTTATCTCCTGGGTATAAAATAAAAAAGGAGAAACAGTGTGAGAGCCACATGAAATGTATTACTTGAAATCATGATCTCCAGAGAGAGAGGAAACCATGCAAGCAGCCCTGTAAAAGAGAGGGGGGGGAAAAAGAAAATTTAGTAAATTGCAACAGAGCAGGAAGTTCAATGACAGCAACTAGAGAAAAAAAAAAAAGAAGGAAAAAAAAGAGCCAGGACTGTAAAAGTCAGAATGAAAGCAAAGAAACAACATGAAATACTTATTCCAGCACAGAAGGAGACAAAAAAAAAAAAAAAGAAAAAAAAAAAAGAAAAAAAGAATAATAACAATAAAGGAAATATATCACAAATTATCTTAAACACAATGTTGAATCTATACCACTGCACTAGTTTGCTCAGGACCTTTATTTTGAGACATCAGCATATTAAGCTCCAGATATTGCCTTGGAAACCTGAGCTAGGGTTGTGTACTCTGGCAGCTGTGTCCACATCACTACTCCTGAAGTCCTGAAGTCCAGGTTGTGCAGTAAGAGGGCCAGTACCCTCCTCTTTGTGCACTGCCAAAGTTTTCAGCCCTTCTTTGCAGCAGAGGAAACAGTCATCATTTAATTATAGCATGCTGCTTGACTTGCAGGTTGCCATTATTGTTAACAAGCTCTTTTCCCAAGATAAGGGGAAAAGGCTGAGGACAAGGCTGGACTGGGAAGCAGGGAACCTGCCTGCTCTACCCAGGCATACCCTTGGCCTGTTGTGTGATTATGGGTATATTTTGCCATCTTTTTAGCAGGATACATGCTGTGATCGTGCTATGATTGTGAGGAGATGGATTACTTCCACCACTCACTCCTTCACAGTTTTTCACCCAGAGAAAGCATTTGAAAATGTCTTTCCTAGATAAGAAATCCCATTTCCAATGTCAGTTCCACATTCAGTCAGGAGAAAAAGTGATGGGTCATTTCAAGCTGGGTATGCACCTGCCACTGTCACTGCCAGCAAATCTGCTGTAGACAGACAGGGGCTGGTGTTGGGAAAGTTACTGGCTCAGCAGGTACTGATAAAATGCTAATTTTAACAGATCATATTTTTTTAAGCATTTGAAAAATGCATTGTGGTCAGCTATTTTGTTGTGAGAGGGTTTTAATAAAACCTACAGCTTTGCAGTTTTTCCTTATTATTTGCTGATCAAGCTGAGACCCAGTTTGTCCCATGTTTGTTTCTGTAGCATAAGCACCTGTGCAGTGCATTGGAAACTCGAGTTGCCTTATAGAAAAACCCTGTATGAGGTTTTTCAGAAGAAGACAGGGCCAAGAATGGTGAGGCTGTACAAATAATATGATAAATTCATTAGTACCTTTTTTCCTTTATGTTTGTATCACAACACATGCACAGACAAGCAACCGTGCTAAAGCACATTAAGATTGCTCTATCAATTAACCCAAATGTATGAAATGCCAGAATGAAGATTGCCCATGTGCTCTTATTTCTATTGCTCTTTTATCTTATGCAGCATGCATAGTTATGAGAACATCCTGTATTAATTCTCCCATATACCTATGCCTCATTAAGTGCACATGGTAGATGAGTCCCCTTAGTGAGCCATTATTCAGTGTTTTATTCCTACCTTTCTATTTAATATGTTTTATACCTTATTTATTACTCATCCCTATAAATCCTGCTGCACGAATGAAGTTATTAACTTCTTTATAGGCTTTTCTGTGGTACATATGATTATGAAGCCTGAATGTTTTGCAAACAATAATGAATATGTTCTCCCACTAGCTCTGTAGGATAATAGTGAGAGTTACCTCCATCTTAGAGTGGGCAAGTTGAAGTACACAATTAGTAGAATCAGAACTATGCCATCATTTAGAGACTTAGTTTAGAGTATCTGGGCTACTAGACTATGTACTACAGTTTCTATGTTGTTATTGGAGCAACGTGTTTCACCCTTCAGGGTGAAATGTGCAAATTAGATACTGTTGGGAAAATCGTATTATTACCATGTACCTGAAGTTTGTACTGTGTTGCAGTTGCTGCCCAGATGACAGAAAGTGTTTCTTACAGTACACTGCTTTTTGCATCAGGTGTTTATACTTGGTCCCCTTACAAAAGAGATGATTTTTTTGTTGCCTATAGAGGATGAACAGTGAACAATGCCAGCTTAGGGCTTAGACCTTGAGTCATTCACCCCATCTCCACTTTTCCCCAACACCGAAATTCCAATCTCTCTTTTTGAGAGCATGCTCTATCTTTCATGAGACTACCAATATCACTGCAGCCTACCAATGCAGCCAATAAATGCAGCTTCTTACCTAAGCAAGAAAGCCAGTGTTAAAAGGCAGCATTAGTGTGAGAAAAAATATTTATCAACATCCCACTAAGACATTTGGGCTGTAATTTAAATAAAGATGCTTAAGTATCAGAAAAATATGCAATATCCTTTTGCCCATAGAATGGACAAAGAAAGGTTCTTCTAAGATGCAGGTGAGTGAGATTCCAGATGAGTGAATGTGTGTCTGGTTGTCTCCAAGATCTGGGACACCTTTCATTACTGTGGACAGTAGTCTTTTGCTCCCGCCTCAGCTAAAATGAGTTCCTTGGTCTAATCATGTCCTTTCCATCCCAAGCAAAGTGATGGCAGGTTCTAAAGTATCAGCATCTGGCTAGAGATTGTCTTTTTTAACCTGTATCTAGTGTTCAGGGTTCTGAGTCCATGGTGACAGCGGGCAAAAGGAGAGCTTTGTTCCCTCACTGGATTTTGTCAGTCAGCCACTGTAGATGGACAGACACAGGACCCAAGAGCTCTCTAAGTGTGACCACACCATGGTATGTGTGGGACAGTTTTTGCTTAAGTAGTCTTCAGGATTTCACAATAAATAAATAAAATTAAGGCCTCCATTTGGTAGGAGTGATTTTTGTAAACTTACTAACTGGACAAAATTGGGTAGAATTGGGTAGAAAGAAGGTAGATGTGCAGGAAGAAAGCAATCTTGTTCAACTTGTCAAATCTTGCCTAAAGGTTAAAACACCTTGGTTGCTCAGAGCAAAGGGCTCAGAAAGACTTTTTCAGCAAATACAAAGCAAGATATCTTCCCTAGTGTCATGGTTTGTCCCCAGCCAGCAACCAAGCCCCACACTGCCCCTTGCTAGCTCCCCCACCAGTGGGACTGGGGAGAGAATTGAAAGGGTAAAATCTGGGAAACGCATGGGTTGAGAAAAAGTTTAATAGGGAAAGCAAAGGCCACACACACGAGCAAAGCAAAACAAAGAATTAATTCACTCCTTCCCATGAGCAGGCAGGTGTTCAGCTGGGAGAGCAGGGCCCCATCACATATGATAGTGATTTGGGAAGACGAACACCACTCCTCTGAAAGTCCCCCCCTTACTCCTTCTTCTCACTTTATACCCTGAGCATGATGCCACAGGGTCTGGAATATCCCTTTGGTCAGGTGGGGTCATCTGTTCTGGCTCTGTCTCTCCCAATCTCCTAAGCACCCCCAGTCCCCTCACCAGTGTGGCAGTACCAAAAGCAGAAAAAGCCTTGGCTCTGTGCAAGCCCTGCTCAGCAATAACAAAAACATCTCTGTATTATCAACCCTGAGTTCAGTACAAATCTGAAACACAGCCTCGCACTACCAACTGTGAAGAAAATTAACTCCACCCCAGCTGAAATGAGCACACCTAGTCATGTAATTTTAAGTGCCCATTCTACAGCTTTCTGCAATTTATACAACTGCAGAAATCATTACTGCAGAAACCCGATGCAGACATCTGGCACACATAAATGTCAGTCCAGGGAGTCAGTGTTTGGTGTACAAGGAATTGAAAAGAGGGTCCTACAATGTATAGTGTCTGGTAATCTTAACAATGGGTGGAGTTACCAGCCATGTCTGTAATATTAAATTTCACTGCTTCAAAGCAGGTTGCAAATGCTCTCTGTCCTTGTCTTGTTGTGCTGTTACACAGAAGTAAGATCCTTCATTCTCTACATGATCAAGACACTCATATAAAGATACACATGTATTTCATTTTTGGGGTGCAATTTATCCAGTGGGGTTCACCAGCTGTGTACTGGATCATACTTCCATGTGGACAGAAGGAAATGCACGTGTGTGCGTGTGTGTGTGTGTATGCAGATACATGTGAGCAGGTGTGCAAGGGTGTTGGTGATACTCACCCCGTGACTGATTTCATTCCAGAGCTATGACTGTGTCTTGGCTTTTGGCAATGGGTTTCAGAGCAGAGAGTTTCAGCCTGCTGTTCCACTCCCCAGTAAATACATGCCCCTTGCTGCTTGGGGCAGTCTCTTTGCTGTGCCCCCTACACCAAAGGTGGGGGGCATGGCCTTGGGGCTCAGAAACTTCCCCCAGGCAAGGAGGCATGGTGTGGCCAAGGCAGCAGTGTGCTGTATGTGTCAGAGCCTGTCTTCACATTGGCTACACTTCAGGCAATGCAAAAAGAATTTCCAAGGTGCAGTGGCAATTGGACTACACTTGGGCATCAAAGACATTTTATCAGAGATAGAGAAGTGTGAAAATCCCTTCTGTGAGCTGCAGCAAATTAAGGCAGAACAGCAGCATCATTCAAAGTGGTGCAGTATCACTGCCAAGCAGATGATACGGGCTGTGTACCTCAGTGGGTGATGGTTTGTCTGGTTGCATGAGAAGGAGGAGCCCAAATGAGCCTGTGGGGTCTCAAACTCTCACTTGGGTCTGGGGGGAGGAGCTGCTGCTCTACATGGGTCTGGGGCAGCCACTGGGAGGACCACCAGTCACAGCCTGGGGAGGCCGAACAGTGACTGGGCAGGCAGAGCACAAGGTCTCTGCACAGGTCCCTGCAAGGTGGTGGTGCTCCAGGGTTTCAGGCACATTATAGAAACCATCCTGAAGTGTGATCCCACCTTTAAATTACAAGCTCACTGAGAGCCAAGTGGCACGAACATTCATGCAGAAAGGGAGATGTTTAATGCTTTCTTCACAGAGGTATGAATCTTCTTTCTCCACATCTCAGGAGACTGGTCCAGCTGGTGTTCTCACTCTAGGATATAGGAAAGCCAGTGGCCCTTTCTTCTCCCCTGTGCCTGGTGCAGCTGCAAGGAACACTGAGCCTCTCCTGATGAGCACGAAAAGGGCCACATGCCGAAGACTCAGGGAAGGAAAAATCCCAGCTTCTGTTGCCAACATTGTCTCTATGTTTCATCAACGGCTGATCAACGTAAAATGCAGAGATAATGCAAATTTTACTTAATTTACACTTATTTAAATTACAACCCTAAATGCTTTTGCTGGGTTTGTGTCTGACTCATATTGAAGATTCTGACCAGGTAGTGAATGGGAAAGGAGTCTTTGAAAATACCCTCTAAATGCCTTTTTAAGATGAAATTAATTTTTTTCTACAAGCAGAATAAATTATTGGACTTTGTTCCTGGCACAGTGACTATAAAAATAGCCGGAACCTCTCACTCCATAAACCTAGAGCAAATGAGAAAGAGAATTGCTTTAAAGTAGCTTTTTTATAAAGCATCTACTTGGGATGGCCTGAAATGAAAAGGAATTGCTTTATCTCATCTTGCCAGCAAAAGCATTTCAGCACAGAGTAGTATGAAAGTGAATATTTGACCCTCCTTGGAGGCCAGTATCCATATGGGGTCAGGCAGAAAGACAGAACCTGATGATAGCTGATGATAAATCCAGGATAAAACATGGAGGCTGACTGAGAGTTCAGGCTTTGTGGTTTATGCTTGGGCCTTATCACTGCTGAAAGAAAATTGAAGCGATTATATAGTACTTTGAACGTAATGGAAAGAAGAAAGATAGTGAATGGTTGATTACATCTCTTCTTGAAGTCATTCAAGTACAGGCCACTGCCCATTAAACTGTTGCCAAGGCAGTTTTAGCTGGCAGCTAGATAGCTCAGGGTCCTCTCTCTAGCCTTCCCTGGTAAAGATTAACTGTATCATCTCACTTGCCTTCATCCTCAGAGCCAGTCAAAGCAAAAAGTGCTGCAGGAGATTTCTGCTCCTCTCGGTTGCCTTCAGCCAGGATCCAAAGCAGGCTGCAATTAAAACAGTGGGACTCCTGAGCTCCTGTGGGGATGGGACAACCTGATTCACAGGAATATATGAACAACGCTTCCTACATTTCTATAAAGCATGTTGCAAGCTGTAACTCCCCAAGAATAAAATTACCAAGAATTACTGATGTTTTTCAAGAGACTCTCACACAGTGTTGAGGCTTGACTCATGATTGTGAATGCTCAGGCTTGGCAGGATGCAGCATGCCAGGAACAGCCAGAGACATGTGTGTTTGGTACTCTGAGGTTCTGCAGGAAGGTGTTTTCCTGGGATGTGATGTGGAACCATTGCTAGGAACAAAGGTGGCAAAGTGTTAGCCACTACTAAGATAAAATAACTTGTTACACAAGTTACAGAGCTGCCACTAATTCAGACATGACAGATTATGAACTTGCCTATGATGGAATTTTGAGAGTCATAATGAAAACTGTAGTTGAGCGGACAGATAGTAGAAAAGAAAACAAGTGAGGATAGTGATGTTGTAACTGTGATTAAATCATTGCACTTTCCTCCCCCAGGGTCACCGTGTAGGGTCAGCTCAATGCCTAAAAATGGCACCTATTGTCAGCATTAAGGCTGTCACTGCAGAAGATGCTACAGAGGGTTTCCAGGTTTCCTCCATGGTTCTGCAGGAGGATTGCAGGCCTCCACAGAAAAATGCTGTCCTGGGTGAAAATAAAACTGAAACTTGTGCTGGAGTTCACACCACTAAGAGAAAAAGTGCTCAGGATCCAAATGGTAGTGAATAGAATAGCTTTTTGCTGATGCAGGCAGAGCCCTGGTGCTAAAGCTGCTGCATAGACAGGTATCAAAGCTTATCATGAGTGGCAACAGCAAAGATTTGAGCCTGTTCATCAGCAAGTGTTAATGCATCCACTTTCACACAAGAAAATCAGAAGTACTGATGATCTTGCTAGCATTGGGTTGTCCTGCTTGTGTAAGACTTGATCTGGAGCAGATCCACCAGTCAGCAATATCCTCTTGCTTCCTGTTTCAAAAGAAGGGCAAAAAAGACACTTGTAGTACAATTCATTATAGAAAGAGCTAAAGTCAGGAATCTAGTGAGAACTTTATTTTTCTTCCACTGCAGGTATCAAAAAGAGAGAGATTGCTGGCCTGCATTTAAATGGACTCCAAGTTTAGCCACAGAAAGCAGGCACTTTTATGTAATTCGGCCAACCACGAAGATATGTATTAAAGCAAAATTCCTCTTCATTCAGAAATAGAAAAATCACTTCCAAGTGGTACATTCTTGGTCTGTTCTCACCAATAGTGACATACATGGGAGTTTGTTTGATGGAATAGAAAGAGGGTCTGGGAACTGTTGAGGTACACTAACACTATCATTGAAGGGAGGGTGATACCATTTTCTTTGCATCTTTACAGTGTGGGTAGGTTGTGGTAAGTTAGCTTCAGCACATGAGAATATCCCTACCTTTACCTCAGAGCAACACCACCAGTACCTCACAGTCACGCTCCCCCAAAAAACTCCAGCTTCTTCTTCTGCCCTCCACCCACTCATTCCCCAATCCTCCCTTCTCAACTCCTTGCTACACCCTGCCAGCAGAAAGCTGGGGGGGTTGGTATTCAGGAGAACACCAAGATGGCTGGTGGAGGAATTGGTACTCCTAAAACATGCCTTTACTGAAGAAATTAGTCTTCTCCTCTAAGTAGTTACTGATTTTAACAAAACTAGGAACTAAGACTTTCTGTCCCTTTGCCAGATGTGATTTCAATGGGCAATGAACTGAAAAGATCAGAGGAAAGATGAAAAGCTCTTTCTCTCCAAGAGAAAAGTAGTAAAATGGAGCTTTATGTGGAGGTGGGGGAAAAAATGATAAAAATTACCAGTTTTCAAGCTCTTCAATTGTGACCTGTCATGTGCAGACATATATTCTGATTTTTAGGTAATAAAAGAAGGCAGTTCTTTAAAAAAGGTAGAAAAGCAATGTATATGCATGTGTATACATAAACACATATGAAAAAATGGTAGAACAACTTCCAAATAGAGTTTAGACAGTGAAGCCAAAGAGCAAGGCTTCTTGAGGCAAACTCAGACCTAAATCCTACTTGGAATCTTTTCTGGACTTTATGGAAAAGATGACACAGAACTAGATTCATATTCAAATGTCCTAACTCAGTAACCAGCTAAACATGGCTCATAGAGCCTGACATGCCTGATGGGATTTTATTACTCCTCCTCACATTTTACTCCAGATAGAAGCTAAAAGTCACGGCACTAAGACCCATGACCCATGACAAGCTTCTTAGTTTTCCAGTCACATTTGCACTTCCAGAGAATATTCACCTATCTTGACTCCTGGAAGTCAACACTTGTTATCTCTTCAGAAAAAAAAAAGATAATGTGTTTGTGAAACTGCCATGGCCCTGGGTCCCATTAAGTTAAGCAATGTGTCATAAATACCAGAGGTGTTTCAGGGTGTTGTTCTTGTAGCAAGAACTTCACCTTGGCATGAGGGTCATAGGAGATACAAGAACTCTGTTGCTTAAAACAACCCTTATAAGAGTGAAAAGCTGAGTAAGAAAAGGTGAAAGACACTTCTTTGTTTTCTGATGGCACCTTTGCAATGCTGGGTACTTCTGTGCCCACACAGAAAGGATTGTTACTAATCTCTTCCCATCCTGGTGGTTGGGTCAGACTTCCACAGTGTGAAAACTCTGAAGGTGATACAAGAATTTCTACCTTAAGCACAGCCAAGTCTTTGATATTGCTTTTCCCTGTGAATTGTTCTGAGGTGAGTTTTCCCATCAAACTCTGTACTCAAAGGCTTTCAACTGCCTTGGAAAATACTCTCCAGAGCATCCATGCTTCTGACATATCCCAGCACATCCCACTGTTGTGGCAGGCTGCAGACACTGCCTGTGGGTGTCTTGCACCAGACACGTATGTAGGCAGTGGATGTGGGCACTGGGGATGTTTGGAGGGCAGAGGTCCCACACACCCAAGTGATTAGTTGTTGCTGCACTGATGCCCAGGACTGCTGCATCGGTGCTGAGTGTGACACATACCAGGGCAGCCAGGGACCTCCTCTGCGTGCACAGTAGGTGGAACAACCCCATAATGTTTCCTCTTAACATTTTCCTTGTTAGTGTACTTCAGCTTCTTCTAAACCATGTTTGTACCCAATGAACTCAGAATTATTTGGCTTTAAGTAAGGTCTGCTTACCTGCTTCTTTATTTACATTTGACTTATTCCTGGATCTGTAGGACTCCTCTTTATTTATCTACACATGCTGAGCCCTGTTACACAAATGCAAACAGGAAAATGAGTAGGTGTATGGTAAGTGAACTCCTGCATCAAACTGGCATTTGTAATTACTTTGTCATTTCCTAATGGGAGGATAATGAAAAGTGAAGCCTTAAAGTCAATGAAAAAAATCAGGATAAGAAATCAAGCCCTGAAACAGGAATGATATTTCTGAAATACATGGGCCCAGCTGTAAAATAACAATCTTTATGGTCTTGCTACACGTTGATGATAAACACATCTCACAGAAGGGAAGATAAATGGGCAGTGGGCTCTCTGATTCTTGAGATTTCCTGGGATTTGAAATCTCTGTTTTTCACTCTTAATGGTAGTTGTTTACTTTTTTTTTTCCTGTTTAAAGGCTGAAGGATGGAAAGGAACATCTGAACTACTTGGCAACCATAATATGTATGTTCCAATGGCTTAATCTGATCACAAAGCTTACAAGCTCCACCAGCTACACCAGGAGAGCTTGTAAATTTTGTAGGTTAAATGAAAAGATTAAGGTTGCTGCACATGCAAAAATCCATCATTTTTGCCAGTGGAGCTATTAAACTCCTTGATCCACAGCTGTTTGGCCTGAAGTCTCTCACAAACAAGCTGATCGTCATTCTGTATCCTGCCTTTTGCCAGGTACAATCCCCAAAAGCATCTGGACCATGGAGGAGCCCAAGTTCCTGTGACTGGGATCTTTGTGTGTGAAGGTGCACATGGTGGGATTTGTCCTACCTGGTGTTAGCTCTCAGGTATAGGACATGTCATCTCAGCTGGCTGCCCAGCTCTACCTGTAACCAGCTGGGACACCCCTAAAGACAGCAGTGAGAGACACTGGACCTGTTCTACCTGGAATGCTGAACCACCCTTCTCCTTTCACTGGCCATGGAGACACCTGGAGAACTAGCTTTGACTTGATGCCCCATGGTGATCAGGTGTGATGAATTTCACCCAAAAGGCTATTGATGGAGAGATAAAATGGACAGATGGGCATCCATTTCAACACCCATGTGTGTATGGGATTCATTACCTCTGCGTCTTTACTTGTAAGCCCTTTGAGGGTGTGATCCAAGCCTCACATCATCATGTGATTCTGTGCACAAGGACACATGTATTTCCATTCCAGATCTTCTGAGGAATTATTGTCTGTTATAATACAGGTCACATGATAGGTTGCATTCCTGTCTCCAGGAAAGGGCTAACTCTTCCTTTAATTAACTATTGCAGTTTCTTAAGGGAACAAGGCTCATACTCTTTGTCCTGACTCTCTTCTCAGCCAACCCCTTTCAATTAGCTCATTTCCTCTGTCTTTCTTCCTCCACAGCCTACAAAGATGCAGTTTTCAGATGCTAAGTGACATGACTTCAACATAAAAGGTGAACTATCTCCATGCCCCAGGTTCATCTGCAATTTGTGGGTTAGGACTCTCTCTTAGGAAATGCAGACTAACAGAGGTCCAAGCTTTCCAGGCTGAGGAGAGTACTCAGCCCTCCTCACCCTTTGACCTGATGATTATTTTAGAAATTAATCTCTTAGATGAAAAACTCACTCGGGTCTCCCTCCTCATGTTCTTTGAATAAGAAGGGACAACCTTGGACCTAGTCTTCAATGTAGGATTCATATCTCCTGCAGACAGACCTCTGTTACCTGTATCCAGTGGGTTGTTTTAGGTTCCTAAATCCAGATACGATGACAGATTTGATTTCAAACTAACCTCTCTGATTACTGTTTCCTTTTATCCTGGTGTTTCTTCCTACCTTTCCAGGTGTGATAGGTGAGGAAGTCCAAAAGTAGAAAACAGGAGGTACCTTACCAGAGACAGAGATAGGCACCAGCAGGTGTACACCTTCCCTCAGGTCACTACCACCCCAGAGATTTCTGAGGAAACTAGGACTAGAAGATAAGGAAGACATAAAAGCAAGGATAGCTGTTTTACAAACCTAAAATGAACACTGAGCTATACACTTAACCAGGTATTCAGTATTTCAATCACATTAGAGCCCTTGGTTTGCTAAACAAATTGAACTCTGAGTTGCTTAGCACAGAGTAAAATTTTTCATCTTTCCTCTGCTGTATGAATTCCTTTCTCCAGGATGTGAGTTGTTGGCCTTGTTCTTGATATTCCAATTAATGTGTTATGTAAGATTGTGGACACTTCCCTATGTCTACTGGAAGTACTTTCCCTAACAATGTCTATGAAGACATCTGCATTTTGTACAGCCCTATCACCCTGGGCTCTTATAGTTACTCCCATGAGTGAATAAAATTACCCTTTCTTTCTCCTTCTCTTTCACTTCCCCAGATTCCTGCAGAGGTGTTGTAGTAAATCCCCAGACTACTGCAGAAATCTTCCTGTTAGATGTTAAAGACAATGTCCTGGGATGAGTGTTAAACTTCACACTACTACTATTTTTCCAGATCTGTAGGTCATCTATATCTACCCATACCATGTTCAGGTGTCTTTCTATGCTATGCTGTCTCCTGCAAATGTCTAAAGAGCAAATTCCATTAACACACAGCTACTTTTTCAACCAAAGTACTTTATGGAGACAGCTGTGAAAAGATTCTGGCTCCCAGAAAAAGCTGCAAATTGTCCTTTAACACAACTTCTTGCCGTCTCCTTATAAAGCCATTTCTTACTTTCTTGCTACAGTTCGTGCGCTTTTCCTTTTTGTCTTTTCCATTTTACCTAGTCCTTTCCCATATCACTAGTGCTTCTCAGATGTTTGAACAGCTTCAGTTGGCTGTAATTACCTTCCTTAAAGCAATCAATCAGTACTCTTACAAGCAGAAGTTTTAGGCTGGCCTGGTACCCTCCAGCTGGCAGGCACAGGCTGTTGTCCTTTCTTTTATTTTTCATGAATCATCATATCATTAATTATTCCGTTCACTTAAAATCCTTCATGCACTCTTGCATACTATTACAATCAAGCTAACAGGCCTTTAGATGCAAGTTCACTTTCTTAATTATGGTTACTATATTTACTGTTCTCAAGTCATGTGGATCCTTCTCCTTCACAGCTTGACTAAATTACATAGACTGGCTGCCAGGTCTTCAACTATCCTGCAGTGAGGGATCTGTTCCCTGCTGGCTGAGCACATCCAGCTCTCAGAGTTTTGTATCTCCCCTGAGGAAGTATTTTCAATTTCCTGACACTCATCCCATATCTGTCCTCCTTTCCTCCAGAGTTTAATGTTCTTACAGAAAACCAAAGCTGAGCTTCACTCAATGTTTTCACACACCTATGCCAGCATTAATCCTCTCAGGATAAAAACATCACTTCTTTTCTCCTCTAAAATATTTTTATTTCAATAGCTAAATAACTTTTTATGATTTCCTTTTATTATTACTATTTAATTTCCTCTGCAAAATTCTAACTTGGTTTGACTTTTGGCAATGTTTACCCCAGCCCTGTACTTCCTGGCCGCCAAAACTAAGTTTTCTTTGCTGATTAGCTGTGCTGGACTTTCTAAGGATTCATTTTGGTCTGTAGCCCCTTCCTTCAAGTTTTCCTCCTTTTCTTCTGAAGCGAATTCCAGAGAGTTGCCTGCAGCTTTTACTGAATATAAATTATAGGTCTCCTTCAGCTGAAGTACCTTACAACTGTTTGGACTCACTGGACTCACTAATCGGTTCACTTTCTGAAAACTGTTTTTTCAGAACTGGCAATCTGACTTGTTTTCATGCACGCCTCCATTCCATCTAAAAGTTGGCTAATGGCTCAATTTAGCTCTGAAATTATTCTTAGTCTTTCCACTGGCTGTAGAAACTTGGATCTGTTCTGTTTAAAAGTTCTCCAGGGCTGAGGGTGTAAACACAATGTTAT
The DNA here is from genome assembly GCA_034509425.1 of Eopsaltria australis. Lineage (NCBI taxonomy): Eukaryota > Metazoa > Chordata > Aves > Passeriformes > Petroicidae > Eopsaltria > Eopsaltria australis. The sequence continues at coordinate 1,065,729 of JAVTVJ010000649.1, read as the reverse complement.
GGGCCATGGTTTCAGCTGGTTTAAATTGCTAAAGCTCTGCTGGACTCTGGCCAGTCAAGAGGAGCCTCTCTTGTCTAAGAAGCTGAAGTTTTCATCAAAGTATTTTGGAAGCAACTGCAGTCTCTTAAATTACTAGAAAAGAGATATTTTTGCCATCTTTTCACAGAAGAAACTGCAATAAGATCTATGTTCTTACACCGTTTATAGTAGTCTCCAAATTAATTTACTGTACCTGTCACACTATATTATTAATGCCTTTCAATATTACAATAATATTTCAATATTACCTCATTTGAGAGCCTCTTCTTGTTGCATACAGCAAATGGCAGGAAAAAAAGAGTGTGGTACAAATTGGTACAATGTGTACAAAGGTACAAAGCTTTGGATTGATTCAATTCTGCATGCCTAAACTCTCCCAGTCCTCCTACTTGCAAGGATTAAAACTTACAGTTCTGGCAACTGCAGCAATAACGAGAGACTGGGAGACAAGTGCCAGTCTTCAAAATCTCCTGTGAGCTGAACAGAGCAGGCTACTAAGAGGCCAGAGGCCAGTTGTCATACCAAACTTTGACTAAGTGGTAGCATACTGAACTGGACAGCAAGATTACAGTCTGAGAGTGTGAGACCCTTATTGCATCCTCACCTCCATCACACTCCATCACATCTTCATCACCACAGGTGTCTTAAGACGTGCCAGAGGAGAGGACTGTAGCAGTGGTTCTGAACCAGGAAGGATGAGGACTTACGGTGGCATGTTCCACAGACAGAGTTTCCCCCCAAAGCTGCCAGAGACAGTGGTTTGGACCACCAAGCCACGAACCCCAAGTTCCTGCTATTGGTTCCTTGATTTGTCTGTTATGTATCCCAGTTCTGGAAAATTCCCTGTTACCCCCTTGTTCATTCGTTGTTTTCTCTTCCCCCCTCCCCTCCCTAAACTTCATTCGACCATGCACCCTGGTCCCTCCCTTGTATTGCCCCTGTGCCCTCAGATTATTGGATGTTATCACTCCCTTAAATACCCATGGAATGAGCGACTCTGGGCTCTTAGTCCCTGAGCTCCCTTGGGGGTAATAAACCTGCCGAACCCTCACACTAAGAGTCCTCCTTCTTTGGGTCGTTCTTTGCTATCCTGCCATGCTCTGAGGGCATCAACTCCTCAGCCCCAACGCAGACTAGTGGAGCCCATCGTCGGCTGCCCGGTTAAGCCCTCTCGATCGGAATGTGAACGGCTTTTCAGGGTCGCGCTAGTGCTCTGCTGCCGGGACCAGAGCGGGATTAAGAAGCAGGAAATGCAACAGAGGACGAAGAGAAACCAAAAGGACAATAGCACAAGTTAAGTGTGTCAGTTACTTCTGAGGACATTTTGTATCTTAGGGCAAAACAATACACTTCTTTAAGGTAAAAGGTGAAGGTTTTCCACACGAGGTCATAATAATAACAAAACCTGCAGTGGCTTTCTGCCACCCACAGTCCAACATTAATAATTTCCTGATAGTGTGCTGTTACTCTTTCAGTAATAATACAACATTAGCTGATGCTAAATAGTTGCTTGCACTTGACATACTTTGAAGTATTTGTGTGTGTGGCTCCTCTGTATTGGGATTTAAACACAGGGAGGTATGATCTCCAGAATTCAGCTTGTCCTTTCCTTCCTGCATCTCCCACTCTATATCTACTCTGCAACCTGTACCAGTCTTACCATGGGCTGTAATCCATACATTCCTTGGTGTTTCCGGAGTCTTCAGTTTAAAGAAAGTATTCACTGTACTACATAGCAACACAGAGATAAGGCTTCAGTACACTGTGATTCTGGATGCAATGCAGCAATGGCAATGCAGAAATCTGAATATTAACCCCTTTTGGTGGGTAAAACAGTGTGGAAAAAAGAGTTATATCATTAGGATTTATCAAACCTAGATAATTTGGGACACTAGGAAAGTCTGACAAAATGGGAAATGTATTACTTAATGTGTTTGTTTTAAGATCTTGGCATGAGGTATGTAGGGGACTGTTTGTGTGTACAACGTGAAAGTGGGAATTTAAAATTGTAATAGATATTTCTACACTTGTTGATCTGGCGTGTCTTCACTGCTATGCCTTGTAATCTGCATATATCTTAATTCATGTAATACTTATGCATATTCTGTAAGATACCTGGAGTTTAGCCTGATATTTTCTGCCAGGCAACTTAATCCAGTTTGGAAAAACCAGCAGAAGACACTGCAGTTAGTACTGTGCTAGCTGTCCCCCACCAACTATCATGCATTTCTTCCTGCTTTTCAGCCAGAATAAATATATCAATTCTTCATTTTCCCACACTGGTGCCAGTTGCAGTGCCAGAGAAACATACTGCTCTCAAGTAGAGCAAATGAGCAAATTTGTCTCTCAGGCTGAAGGTTTACCAAGTGATGATAGCTGGACAGTAATGCCCTCAAAGCCTTCAACTTTGGGAAGAAATGAGACCATGGAGCCTTGAGAACTCTTGGCAGAGGCTGAGTGGAGAATGCAGAAAATCCTGGCTAGAGCACTCCTGTCATCTTTGGTCCATAAGGAGCTTTACAGCTGTCCTTTCTCCTCAAACAATTGCTTAAAATTTGGAAAGACATGAAAATGTTGGTATGCTGTCACGTGGTCAGCAAACAGCCTTCCTTATTTTACAGTTCACACTCACAAGTACCTCTTGGAGGGGGAACAAGTCACTGTGGAGTGAGGCAGGGTGTGAGCTCCCAGTGCATCAGCTGTGCTGTGGAAACACAGCATGCTCCTGCCCAGTGGATGTCTGCAAAAACACAAGGTAGGGCCTCACTGTGAGAAACAGAGTGATTTCTTTCCTTTGTGTTATGATGTAGGGTCTGCAGACCTGCTTGCAAGCTCATCTGGTCGTGATGGCAGTTTGAAGCCTCACAATCCATCTCTGATGGCCTTTATTGTCCTGTTCCTATAGCTTGCTGTGGTGCTGTCATGCTGCTTTTTACATGGATGGTATTGGTGCAAATTTTATGGTGGAAAATTCCATTGATCAGGCTTGATCTTGACTGTTGTCTTAAACTGATATTCCAATGCCTCATTTTAGTCAGCATTTATTGCTAGAAGGTTTTTTAAAAGAAAAAACAAATATTTTGATGCAGGAATTCACTAACTTGTAGGATAATTTATACCATTAAGATTTGGCTTGTTATTTTACATCCTTCTTCCTCATGAGGAAAGGTATTTTGACTCTGTAAAATTTCCCATGTGCCTACTCCCTGTGTAGAACACAACATCGGAACACAGTAACAAGTGAACTTCCCTATCCATCTCCTTCATAGTGTTTATTCACAGGTCTGAGATAAAGAGATAAAAGCTTTCCCTTGGAAAATATTGGCTCTTTCATCAGATCAATTTCTTTTAACATGGTACAAAATGCACCCAGAAAGAAAATTGTGCACACTTTCTCTTCTGCTACTATTTTGTTCTGCTCCTGAAGGAGCCCTGTGGAACCCCACTAGTGACAGGTCACCAGTCTTATGTCACCCCATTCACTGTAACCCTTTGTGTCCAATCTGCCAGCTGTTCACCCATCACCCATGAAGTATCCAGAAGGATCCTGTGAGAGACAGTATCAAAAGCTTTACTGACGTCCAAAAATATTACATCAAGTGAGTTCCTTTGATCAGCTAGGGGGATAATCCAGTCATAAGAGGAAATCAGATTCAACAAGCAGGACTTTTCCCTCATGAAGCTATGCTGGCTGTGACTGATGAGTTGTTCTTCAGGTGTTTTTCAGTACCACCCAGAATAATCTTCTCTGTACTTTTACCTGCCACTGAAGTGAGACTGACAGGCCTCTAATTTCAGGTGAGGGTGACCCCTCTCAAAAATTGGTACAACATTAACCAGCTTTCAGTCAACTTAGATATCTCCATATTCTCAAGAACATTCAAAAATTATTGAGAGAGGCCTTATGATGACATCAGCCAGCTTTTTCCCAGATGAATCCCATCAAGATTATTAATATATTAGTGATTATTAACCCCTCCTTAGGCAGTTATGTTTTTATCTCTCCAGGTGAACCACTAGAAATGAGCACTGAGCTCACTGCATTGAGGCAAGGTCCAAAATCTGAAATCGTGGTCAGATGTGATTGTGCCTGACTGGTTAATCCCACTTGTGCTGATGGGAGATCAGACACTGGAAAATGAAGGATTCACATGCACTCAGCATTGTTAACAAGTCTTCAGTGAGATGTCAGCTATGAAAGAAGTAGAAGAATTCTGTACTGGAGTGATTATTACTCTCCTAGACCAGTATGTCTGACTGCCTGAGAGCAGTTTACACTCATAGGGCCAAAGAAGGATCTCATTCCCATGCAAATTGCGTCTGCTTTGAAGTGAAGGAAATTCCATTAGCAGTGAACAAGTGTGAGATCAGAATCAAACACCAAAGAGTTGTGATCTTCCTACTGCTAAGAGGCAAGCGTAGAGATTTCATTTTTCAGAGCTTGCTGCTGTGTGAGCTGACGTTTACTTTGCATAATTATAATTGACTACAGCCATACCCAGGGAAGGGAGGCGTGATGTTCAATGCAGGCACACACAGACAAAAGTCAAGGGCAGACGCCTGTAGAATATTGATAAGAGAATAACGCTGGTTGGCAGAAGAGTGGATGTGTAGCAGCAAATCTCTGAATCTCATTCACATGCACTTTGAAGGCCATTGGCACAGCTGGTTATGGAAACGAAAAGGATTATGACCCCATGGTTCCTTTCTCCTTCTTGCTGGGTTTTTCTTTCAGACCAAACACTGCACGTGTGCCAAAGTACCTACATCAAGTAAAGAAGTGCAAGCATGGAGATGGGGTCACCCTTCCGTATTTTTTCAGTAGGTAGATTCTGAGAGAAAACATGCTGCTGCATGACAGAATACGAGGGAGGATCAAAGTCATGGCAGCAAAACCCAAGATTTAGCATGGAAAGGTCAGGTGCAGTGCTGTCTGAACAGCCTGCTCAAAACCCAGCAGCTTTAGGATTGCCAGAAGAAGTACAAATTAGTGGGTAGGTAGGTTTAAATTCTCTGCCACCCTGTTCCTGAACAGATGGCTCCTGGCCAGTGTCCCACCTTTCTGCCCAAGCTGAGAGGTGGGAGCACTTCAAGCTAAGATAATATATTTTCTGGGCATTTCATAATTCGGCTCCAGGGACTTTTGGCTCCTGATTGTTCTTCTCTTGCCCACTTGTCAAATGTCACAGTTGGGAGATTTGAGGGAGAGTTTAGTTCTGTTTGTCCATAATTTTTTTCTCATTTCTTCTCCTTAGAAACTCAAGAAAACGAAATGCTGGGCTCCTCTCCCTTTTCAGATGACCAGAGCCAATACAAACACCATATAATGGCTTCCTCATCTGGAGTTCCTGCATCTTGGCAGAGCTGTGGCTTGCTGATGTTCCTCTGCAGGGAGGGACCTCTCTGTTTGTGGGATGCTGGTAGTGCTGTTAAAAGCACCATGTACACCTCATTTGAACTCACAAGAAATAGTTTTTCTGTTGACAGGGGCAGTGACAATATATTAGATTATGCTCTAAACTGTTCTAGTAGTCTCTCGAGCTCATGCTAAAATAGCCTTCTTTGAGAATCATTTGAACATAAAGAGCTTTTAACATATCCTTTATTTTCCTCAGCACTGTTGGGGAACAGAGACTGTCCTTTAGGCTGATGCATCTGCTTCAGGAATTAAGAATGGAGATCTTTATATTATCCCAATAATGTGATGTAAAATTGAGGTTATACAGCTAAAGTCAGTTTTTTTTTAAAACCCTGAATTAAGCTCTAGAGATCCTTATGTTTTCTTACTGCTACACAAAGCAGTCAGTCTGACACCCAAACCTTGTATCCCTCTGGGGTGTGTCTGTGCCACTTCCGCTTCTGGTCCAACCCTGGAGAGGCTGAGGAAGTAATAGAATTATAGAATCATAGAGTGGTTTGTGTAAGAAAAGACCACCTTAAAGATCATCTCCTTCTAACTCCCTCCCATGGGCAGTGATACCTTCCACTAGACCAGGTTGCTAGAGCCCCATTCAACCTGACCTTAAATATTTCCAGGGGTGGGGCATCCCTGACTTCTCTGGGCAACAGCTTCAGTGTCTCACTACCCTCACAATAAAGAGTTTATTTCAAACAGATAATATAAAACAATTTCCAATTGTCCCTGTAAAAAGTTCTCCAGCTCTCCTGAGGTGCTAGAAGGTACTGTAACGTCTCCCCAGAACTTTATGTTCTCCAGGCTGAGCAACCTGAACTGTCTCAGCCTGTCCTCATAGGAGAGATATCCTATCCCTCTGATCATCATGACTGTTCCCTTGACTTGCTCCAATAAATCCTTGTCCTTCTTATGTTGAAGACCCCAGAGCTGATGCAGCACTGCAGGTGGGGTCTCACCAGAGCAGAGCAGAGGGGCAGAATCCCCTCCCTGGCCCTGCTGGCCATACAGCTTTGGATGCAGCCCAGGACTTCTGGGCTTTCTGAGCTGTGAGTGCACATTGCTGGGTCATGGTGAGTTTCTTGTAAACTGGCACTCCCAAGCCCTTCTCCTCAGATCTGCTCTCAATCCATATATTTGTGTTTGGGATTGCCCCTACCCATGTGAAGGACCTTTCACTTGATTCTTAGCACCTGCAAAGTCTGGGGGCCGCACAAAGGGCAGCCAACATCCAGCACCCTGCAGCAGTGAACAGTCGTGAGGCTTCTGCCATCATCATTTTGGATCTTTTATAGCCAATGAGAGATAGTCGGTTTCCTTGTTAAGGGTAGAAGTACTGAAGGGGCTCTAGGATGGTAACAGCAGAGTATGGTATGAAAAACAAGACTGTTGAACACTCTTGTCACTGTGCATGTGACCATGGCTTTGAAATGGGTGATGTTACAGAGTCAGGTATGTTACCCAAGACCTGTGATGATCATCAAAGGACAGGCACTAGCCACTCTGGTGCTGCCCTGTCAGCCACCAGAGGAGAAGACAGGCACAGGGGTGAGTCTTGGGGAAAGAGCTGATGGTATAGTGCTAAGGATCTGCCTTCAGTCACTGGCCAAGGGCTTCATTTCAGAGAAGACCAGTAAGAAAATAAGAGCCCATATTGAGGGAGAAATTGAACCAAAATGATGGGTTGTATTAAATTTGGCACTGACTTTCAGAGTTTATCAAGAGTGGGGAATCACCAGGATTGCTGTAATTTCGTCACATTTTCTGCAGCATGGCACTGTGTAAATTATAGAAGGAAGATAAATTGATTTATTCCTGCTGTCACCATCCTAAAATATTAGGCCAGTGAGAGTGCTCTCACTGCAATTTATGATCCCTCAAATGAACATCAAAATGTGATTTAAAAAAAGTCCAACCAGAAATCAGACAGTGAAATCTAGGTGCCTGAGAGGTAGTTAGAATCTCTTTGTACCCATGTGCCCTCCTGATGTCAGGCAAATACCGTTATCTGCTGTGGCTCCTAGACAGGATGGCATGTTCATCTGCAGAACTCAGCTTTCCTTTTGCAAGATTTTTCTATTTTTTTCAAGCCATAAAGTTTGCTTGTTATTAATCTAGTGACCTGACATACTAGTGAGAGCTCTTGCCTTTAGCAAGTTTCTTTAGACAGAGCTGAAGTTTGTCTTTCTCAACCCAATCATACACAGGATTGTCACCCTCCTACATACAGCCTCAATTGCAAGAGAAGAGTGTCCCGCTTCTCCCAGTCCATCCATTTACACAGAAGTTCATGGGGTATCTCACACTACCTTTTTTTTTACTCTGAGGAGTCTTTCTAGCCAGGAGGAGCAACAATGACAATGGTGCTGGCACTTTTACAAATAGGATTATGTCGAAAAAGTAAAATCCACTATCCAAACTACTTTCAGTGAAATTTATTTCTTCCTATAACTAAAACACAGTTGCTAAGATGCTCTACAGAAATGCAGATAACTATGGGATTTTAATGATATCCACTATGTTTTGCTGTCGGGATTATAATGAACTCCCAGTGACTCAGAAACAGTGAAGGTTGGGGGCAGCCTTGATGGTAATGACCAGAGGATGGTAGAGTGCAGTATTGAATGAAGAGGCAGCAAGACAGTGAGCAAGGTTACAACCATGGACTTCAGGAGAGCTAACTTTAGGATCCTTAGGGGTCTTCTTGGAAGAATCCCATGGGAATAGACCCTGCAAGCAAGAGGGGTCCAAGAGCATTGGTCAAAATTCCAGGATCACTTCCTCCAAGCCCAAGAACAATGCACTCCAATGAGAAAGAAACCAGGCCAAGAGGGCAAGAAGCCTCCATGGGTGAATAAAGAATTAATCTCATTACTCAAGTATAAGCAAGAACTACACAGGAGGTGGAAGCGTGGTCAGACCACTTGAAGTAAATATAGCCAAGTGATCAGAGTAAGTAGAAATTAAATTAGAAATGTTAAGGCCCATCTGGAATTAAATCTGGTCAAGGATGTCAAGGATAAAAAAAGGGTATTTTAAAATGCATCAATAACAAAAGGAAAACTAAGGATAAAGTGGACCCATTAAAAGAAGAGGGGATCCTGGTAACACAGAATACAGAGGAGATGTAAGTTATTGAATGCCTTCTTTGCATCAGTCTTCGTGGGAAGAGATCAATGGAGTTGGGGTGCGGGCTGTGGGACAAGCCTGCAGAAGCACATGGCGGCACAAAGGAACACAAAGAAACACGTGGCAGCGCAAAGGAACATGTGGCAGGACAAAGGAACACGTGGCAGCACAAAGGAGCACACAGCAGCAATCTTGGAGGGAGGAGGTGTCACACGGCAGAGCCCTGTGGAAGAGGAGCTGGCCGGAGGCTGGCAGACCCCTGAACAGTGCGTGATCATGCCATAGAAGGACATTGAGAGAGCATGCTGCTGACATGGCAACATGGGATAGGTCACATAGTGAGAATTACCATGTAGGGAAATATTGTGCCTTGAAAAGGGTATAAAACCAGCTCGTTTTCTTGAATAAACAATTCAGATTGCCTGCCTGTCTGGGTCCATGCCTCAATTGCTACAAGTCTCTGCTGATAATACTAGCCCTCAGGAATCTCTGGCCTGGGAGACCAGGGTGAAAGAAGGCTGCAATGAAGACTATCCCTTGGTCAAGGACGATTGAGATAGAGAAGCTAGGCAAACTTGCCATCCACAGGTCCATGGGCCCTGAGTAGATGCATCCATGAGTGGTCAGAGAGCTGGTGGACACCACTGCAAAGCTGCTCATGATCATCTTTAAAAGGTCACGAAGATCAGCAGAGATGCTGAGGACTGGAAGAAAGCAAACATTGCAGTGGCCCAGAACAGTTTAACTTGTTTATCCATGACTTGTAAAAAGGGACAGATGTCTCCTCAGCAAATTCACTAAAGATGCAAAGCTGAGAGGGGTGGCCAGTACCCTGGAGTGCTCAGAGTGACCTTGTCAGGTTGGAGAGATGGGCAGAGAAGAACCATCTGAAATTCAGCAAAGGCAAATGCAGGGCCTTGCACCTGGGGAGGAGCAACCCCAGGTACCAGAACAGGCTGGGGCTGACCTGCTGGGGAGCAGCTCTGCAGAGAAGGACCTGGGGGTCCTGGTGCACAACAAGCTGTCCATGAGCCAGCAGAGTGTCCTGGTGGCCAAGAAGGCCAATGGGGTCCTGGGGGGCATTTGGAAGAGCATTGCCAGCAGGGCAAGGGAGGTGATTCTACCCCTCTGCTCAGCTCTGGTGATGCCTCACCTGGAGTGCTGTGTCCAATTTTGGGCTCCTCAGGACAAGAGAAACATGGAGCTCCTGGAGCAGCTCCAGGAAGGCAACAAAGTTGAGAGACTTCAGCATGTCTCTTAGGAAGAAAGGCTGGGAGAATTGGGCCTGTTCAGCCTCAAGAACAAATGACTGGGAGGAGACACTGCCAGTGTCTGTAAGTATCTGAAAGGAGAGTGTCAAGAGAATGGACCAGGCTCATCACAGTGGTGCTAAGCTGTAGGATTGGCCGCAGATGAAGCGTTGGTATCCCCAAGTTCTAAGCACTGCTGACCTTTGGTAACCGCTAAACACAGAAATACATGCTATAACCTGGAAATTTTTGCATTTGCTACAGGATGTGGTTATTATGGAAAAGACAACATATAAAAGATAGTTCAGAGAAATAATTTGATGCTGTATTAATAATGCCATTCCTCAATTCTGTGGGAGTTCTATTTCTATAAAAGGGCATGACTGTAAGGGACAACATCAAATTTTCACAAAAGATTTCCATATTTGGGCACAATTATCCGCTGAAGCCTCTACAAACAAGATTCCAAACATTAAGTAGTATTACTAACATACCTGAAAGTTTTCACTTTAAATTGCCATCCTTGACTCTGAAATGTGTCCCTGTGTCACCAGCCTGGGAAAGCTCAGGGCAACCAGCAACTCACATGGGATAATGGCAGATCACATGAGATGTGATCTGTGCTGTGATTTCAATTGCAGCCCTGCAGGAGCAGTTACCTCTGGAAAACACATAAGGATAAACTATTAGCAGCTTTGCCATTTTGGGACAATGTTTGGACTAATTCAATGAGGTCATCATTCTTGTGATACTGGAAGTGACAATATTTCCATCGGGGTTGTGGGAGTGGGGGGTGCGGGATAATAGGATCATGAGAAGCAATGGCTCCTAAATTAAAGTGACATTTTTCTATCCCCAAGATCAGGTGATTATTACTATTTAAAAGCCAGGTTACAGGTCAGCATTCCATAGTAATGCTTCAAGTACATGAAGAAGTGAGACATGGGTGTGTTTTCCTTTGTTCTATTAATAAACACTGAATAGCTTTGAATTATACATTTCCTCATACTGTGAACAACACCGTGAGCAACACCGTGGAGAGGTGTGCTGCTGGCCAACCCAGTACATCAAAGTAAAGGTTTCTTACCTTAATTAGCAGGTAAAACAGACAGCAGGTGACGAGATGGTGCCTGCTTTGAAGATAATGATTGAAAATCGTAGCTCTGTGTCAGGCCAACACCCTTCACTTTACCTCCTCATGACTCTGGTTGAGATGACAAAAGGGAAGGGTAGGAGGATTCTGCTCTGACATCTAATGCAAAGAACTCCCCATCCCTCTGCCTCAGGAAGATGAGGAGGATGCTCTGTGGTTAGAATAGAAACTACATTGAAGCAAGTTCACCTGTCCTGCCTTGGGCTTTGGATTGCTCTAAAGGCATAAGGTGTTTGTTTACCCAAGGAGGAGAAACACTGAGTACTTTTATGTTTCATGACAGGAGGTTATTCTGTACTTTCTTATGAATACAAAGCTTAACTGAGAGGCAGCTTTGATCAATTATACCCACAGGGAGAGATTTTTAAAATAGCTGAACAAATCGGACCCTCTATACTCAATTTTCCAAAAAATTAGCTATGATAATGAGTCATCAACGTCATTGTCAGAATTAGCCATTGATTGCAAAAGAAATAATTATTGATACAAAGTGAGTTAGCCCTGGAAATCCCATGCCCCTATTTGCTCTGGTTTTAATTTATTTCATGGACAAAAAATGCAATAAAATTCTTCCTACTCTTTGTAGCTTTCTGTAAGACTGTTATGACTAGCAGGTAGAAACTGCACCTTTCAAATGAGCTTACACACAGCTGAACTGTCATAATTCCTAAGGTGAACACAGTTTGGTGATTAGTAGAAGTTATCTTCAAAGGATAAACAAGGAAAAGGATTGTCTTGAAGCACTGAATAGCGTTTTTTACTGGAGTTGGGCTTGACTGCTCAAAATTTCTTTGAAAAACAACCCTTTATAATTTTTTAGATTCTAGCTGTATACTTCACAGAATAAATAAAAGCGAAGGTCTTAAGATTTGTGTTTTCAGGCATTGTTTGTTCTGTAAGATGCAGTTGTGCTGCAGAATTATTAGAATCAGTTATTGTGCAGAAAATTTATCTGAGTATGGTTACCCTTTCCAGTTGCACACAAGGCCTGTTAAGGATCTGATTAAGTTGTGAGGACAAAATAAACCCTTGCATTAACACCAGTTCATGTGAACTGTCTTATATTTGACACTTATATTGTCATTGTAAGAACGTAGGTAGGTAGATGAGAGAAAATATTCCAGTATGTTTTTACAGGGAGTTTGACAGAAGAGAGGTATTTAGGTCTACTTTAAAAATGGGTCCTAGAGACAGCATATGGTGAACTCCTGAAAATATTTTCTGATCTTCACCTACATAGACCCTCAGATGACACATGCAGGCTTCTCATGATCATATTTCCATGAGTCCTGGTGTAGAGGTCAGGTTTTGAATGTATATCATTAATTTACTTCCATGGTCTCTGCAATGCACCTAAATCTGCATCAGGGCCTGAAATGAGTGAAGTAAGTAATCACAATGTATTAAATTCTGTTGGGAAATTTAAACAGACATTTTCTAAGATGAGAAATGTATATTTATTTTGCTTTTTACTTTCCATTACAAATTTGTAATGATTTGTTAATGCTGTTTATTTTAACTGCTGGCTGACTCTGTGAGACTGAGATATTCTTTGCAAGCCTGGCATAGTGAGAACAGCAGTACAAACCTAAATCCTGACAATGTGCAATAGTGCATTTGATTTATACAAACTTTCCGACATTTACAGCACAGGTGCAAAGACAAAGCTTGCTCTGTGGTAATGTAAAGATGCTTTTGACTTATAGTTGGTCTAGATGATCAGACTAGAGGTGGTTGCATTAAAGGTTGCTGCATAATTCATAATGAAACAAATCAGAGATTAATGTTTCAAACGCATGAGGAAAAGTCAAAGATGATTAAGAAATTTAATGTCCATGTAATTATAATTGTTACCAGACTGAGATGTCCTAAAAGCTACTCACTTGATGGGTTATTTTAACTAAAAAGAAAAGAAAAGGAAAACTATAATAAAAGAGAACTAGCAGTTCTTTTTATAAATCAGGTTTCTACACAAGAACCTGATCTGTCTGGTACCACCAACTCACCTGAAAGTGAGAATATGTGTTTGTCACCTTCATACAGCCGGTTTGGCTTCAGTTTCAGTGAAGTATTTCTTACGGTTTCTTATAAAAACCCAGTCCAGGACAGTTACATATGACTGCTGTACCTGATGGCAGCCCTCCAAGGACCCTTTTACAATCAGATACATTTTCAAATTAACCTAAACAAAGAAATAAGGCAATTTGCTGCTACTCTGCAAGGCTCTTTTGAAATAAAAGGAGCAGATGCCACCTTGGTATTTGAGTTTTATTAATTGCTTTATAAAACATGCTCTTCTTTTAAAAATACACTCTGAGTTGGCCTGCTGACCCTGGGAATTCAAACCTTATTACTCCAGTTTAAACACTTGCCAGTGTATAGATGGTTAACAAAGCTAAAGCCTCTCCCAGCTGAACACCAGATTCCCTGGGGAATTCAATCAGGCTACTTTATTCTGGTCTTTTAAAAAGTCAGGTCAAATAGCTGTTTGAATTGTAATGATCTCCATGTGAATTCTGGTTTTGATAGCAAATGCTGATACCTCTTTGCTTCCAGACAGATTTATTAATTGTGTATCTTCTGCCATACGCAGTGTGGCGATGCTGCTGCTGCTGTGCTGCTGGGTTTTTACTCACATCCAAACTTTTAATTGTGTAAATAAGATAAATAGGAGAGCCACGAGCCCTGCTGTCTTGAGATACTGACTGATACTGAGTCTTCTGCTACACTTAATGAATATACTAGGAGTTATGACAGGTTAAGTTGTTAAAAGGTAGTATTCATGCCTATATACCTATCCTCATCCTGGACCAGATCAGTGGGAGTGGGCAGGACCAAGACACTGAGTTATTCAATACCATATTACACCGTTGCCAGGGGCAGGGAAAGGGACCCTTTCTCTCGAAAGAGTGCTCCTTTTTGGTCAGGGAGAAAGGGCGCAGAGGGTCTGTCCACCATTGTTTCATTGTCCTGGGCTTGGTGAGCATTTTGCATGTAAATCACCCTCTCTTTGTACCCTTTTGTTATTTAGTATTGTTGCTGCTACTGTTTCTTATCTCATTGCAGCTTCTGGTAAATTGTTCTTATCACAACACATGATCTTTGCCTTTTGTGCTTCCCTCTAGAGGGCGAGGAGAAGTGAGTGCCAGCACAGTTACATTGGCAGCACTAAATTGGGGAATACCATTCCCAAACCACAATCATCCAGAAAGCTGCAGTTTGGAAAGATTCAGAAGGACTTCTTGTATAATTTAGTCTTCATTTCCCCTAGGCATGGTGTTAAGAATGATATTACAGAACGATCCCAATATGGTCATAGCAATCTTTAAGAGCTTCTCAGCAGACTGAATGTGTGAGAAAGCATTTAATTATTCTTGAATATTTTTTTTTGTTTTAATTAGTTCTTTGATTTTTTTATACCACTTTAATCCACCCAGCAAATGACAGAAAATAAGCAGCAAGCAGACTTTCAGAGTCTGACAGTTTTCACTCACTAGGTCAACCTTACAGCCTTCAAAACAGTAGTAATCTATTAAGTCACTATGGCTATTCCCACTCCCAGCAAGGTTAAATTTTATTTACTTCTAAAAAATTATCTAGCTGTCTATCACAATATTTCCTTTAGCAGTTGTCATCATAGTAATGTTCTACTAGCCTGGAGTCTAATCTTCCTCAATCAAGGACAATAGTTGCCTTTTCAAATTCAAAAACTCTGGAAATTAACTAGCATTCAGACATATAATAATACAATTTCTTTTTGAATGGTAAAAATAGAGATACTTATATCGTTTTGATTTTTCACTGAACTTTTTCTGATTTTTTCTGAAATAATTTGTCTGGTGCTTCTTCAAATGAGTACTTTCACTAGGTCTATTTTGCCTGAGTTTTACACCCAATCTTTAAAAGCAATGGCAGTACATCTTTGTTTTAATTAAGTGGTTGCTTATATGCGTTATTGAACTGCATTCTAAATGAGTTCATCATAGTTAAAGTCCTACTGGAGTAAAAGAGTGGGTCTGGACTTTCCTTCAGGTAGGTTTTGTAGCAGTACAGCCAGTAAGACAGCTGTGTATCCCAAAGGCACCACTCCTCAGCAGAAACTGGCACCTAAAGATTCAGGTATTGGTCCTTACTGTGCAGGGGACATTTATGCCAGTGGGGTGTTTGCTGCATTTGCCTGGAAGGATCCAGAGCATTCAATGGTTAGCTAAAACAGCTGTGTCCAGTTGTATACCAAGGTTAGAAAAGCACTAACTTTACTCATAATGAAATGCCTCATTTGAGGAACAGTGTTACCATTTTCCTTGATGTTCCAGAGAAAACCTCTAGACAATGACATAAAGACTCACACTGAGACCATTGAGAATGTTGATAATAAATTTATCTAGGAATGCATATGTTGAGTGTTTTCCTAACCCACTGTGCTGCTATACCTTACTTGGAGTGAATTCAGTGTAAATCAAGAAATGTGGAGACAGAGAGTAAAATATATTGTAATGCTCTGTTGTTTCATTTACAGTGATCTCAGACATGTTTAACCTGCTGAAAGGCCATAAAAACAGAAGTCCCATACAGAAGCATATCTTGAAGGGCTTTCTAAGCCTGCGCCAGTGTCTGTTAAATGTTATTTCTGCCATCAGATTACATCAACAGTGGCACTGGAAGGGCTCAAGTGCTAGAATCCCACCTCCTGGAGCAGTGCAGTCATACCCTATATTTCATGTGGTGGTCAGGCACTGGTTGATGCCTAACCATTCCTTCAGCTGACACATTTACACCTCCCCTTTCAGCCCTGGCACTGGCAGAAGATGGTGTTCAAAAAACTCAGAAGTCTCTGATTCCCTGTATTAAGTGACCTAAATATGGAGACTTTCAAAGTCTCAGCTTTTCAGCTGTGTCCATTGCATGCTCTGCACGCCCCTTTTTCCACCTACCAAAGACCTGTAGCTCAGGATTCAGGGGTAGGGGGAGTGTGATGCATCCTGCCAGCCATCTGTGATACAATCTGTGCCTTGTCTCTTCCAGGGTTTTATAAAACCGTTTTACTTGTGCTACTATGAAAAAGAGAAAGGAAAAGAGAAAGAGGCAAAGAAAAAAATGAAAATAAAAAGAAAAAGAGAAGAGAAGAAGAGAAAGAGAGAAAAAGAGAAAAAGAGAAAAAGAGAAAAAAAAGAGAAAAAGAAAAAGAAAAAGAGAAAAAGAAAAAGAAAAAGAGAAAAAGATCAGGGAAAATTAAGTAATCCCCTGTCTTATTACCAATGTACAAATGAATTTTTGGCTTCCAAGTCTTCCACTTTGGGAGCAGTAAGAGAGTTTGAACAGTCATTTTAGCAGTCATGGATTTCTGCCCTGAAGATTTTGTTCAAATTAAAGCGACTCACTTCTCACCCAACCGTCTGTGCTGAATAATAGTGGCAGATGGAGAGAGGAAAATCTGGATTTTTTTGCTTTCAAGGAACCACAAAAATTAATGAGGTAGTGTTAATTGTTCTGCAGCTGTAGCTGAAGGCAGTCTCTGCACAGCACGTACATTGCTTCCTCTTTCTCTTGAGAGTGGATAGAAGAGTGTATGAAAGAAATGCAGCTGAGTCATTATGTTTGGATGTGATAAATCAGATGTGAAAAATTATATAGTAGGGTAGGAGGTAAGGAAAAATTTTACTTGTTCCGATTGGAATAGGAGTAGCATTGTGAGTGCTTCTTGAGTACCAAAGCATGGCTCTAGTTACGAGAAAAAAAGGAGTTTTTAGATTACACTAGTATATTTTAGATATTTTTAAAAGTATTTAAGCCACCATCTCATAGTATCAGTGACATAAAATCCAGTTCTCTCCTCACTTATCACTCGGAGCAATTTATCTGTGCAGTATTCTAGCCAAACACAGCAGTAAATGTTCTTTGACAAAAATCCTCACTTAAATAACTATTTTGCTGTCATTGCTTTTTACCATGGATCTGTGAGCTGCAGGTCTTGACCTTCTCTAAAGAGCCAACGCAGTCTGTGCTATGGTACGTAATTAAGACTGATGGTTATGGTCAAAGTAACACTTCCTTATAAATTTCGTCGTTTTCTGATCTCTTTGGAGGCATCCATTTTACAGCGGATGAAGCGATCACCATTAATAAACATTTTCTTTGTTGTTTCCTAAAGAGCCATTCACCAGATTAACAAAACAACAGTTAGGAGCTAATAAAGGTCCTCTCAGCTCGACTTGAGAGGAGGACGTGTTAATGCCCCCAGGCAAAATGCCATTGAAACCATAATGTCAGGACTGGTCACAAAGACTTTGACCTGTAATTGCGTCCAGAGAATTCAAAAGCCTGAGAGTTTCCAGGGAAGGAGAAGGGAACACTTTTGCCAGATCATTCACTGCCTGCAATTGGGGACGGACTTTTAGCAGAGCGAGTCAGATCCTGACGGCTCTCATGGGTGCTTCTGAAAAGCCTCCCTCCAAACGCTTTGGCGAGGAGAGATCGAAGGCAAATTTTGGAGACTTGAGGCGAGAGTGGCATTCTCACGTGTGTCTGCAGTGCCCCCCTCCAAGCTCCCCGGGGGAATACCGGCAAACCAAATTAAGGATGAGAATAGAGTAGCTCCTTCCCCTCTGCGTGCAACCGCAAAGAATAATGGCTCGATGTGTTTTGGTTTCCTCAGTGCTAAAGGTTGTACGGCACTTCTTATCACTTGGGGATTTAAACCCTGAGGGTTTAGAGCAACGGTTCCCACGGAATAAGCACTGACTGGAATTTGCATCCAAAATTCAAACCAAATTGAACATTTGTAACATTTTAGCACACATTAAGCTATCCATCCTCCATTTTTTTCCCTATAAAAAATACTTTAATTAATAGATTAATACTTTCATCTTTAAAGGAAGTACAGCCAATTCCAGCATAAAACATGGTACTACAGCAATATCACAGCTGATGTTAGGAAAAGCAGACCTGAACACTAGGTCAGAAGGAGGGTTGAGAAAGAAACTGATGTTTAGTAACAGTTTAGCCTGAACACTTCTAATTGCACTGCAGGTACCCTTCAAAATGACTACAAATAAATACCTTTTGGAACCTTTTGGCCACTTTTTGTCAAAGTTGCATATCCAAAAGCTGTCTTCACAAGTCCCATGCAGAGATAATGGCCCAATATAAACCTCGAGAAGAGACACCTATTAAAGTACTTCCGGCAATAGGAAAGACACTTAATCCAACCAGGTCTGTATTTGTCATTCCTCCTTTTAAGTGCTACTTAATTTTCTAAGGCTCTGTGTTCTTTATTTATCTTTAAAATTACAGTTGGTACAGTCACATTAAACTTCATTTCTCCTAACTGTATTTTCCTTACCTTTCTAGCTGGACTCATTCCGCTTTTGTTGAAGGTGAATTGAGTTGTTAAAACTCCAGAGTTTCTTCTGGTATCTTTTGCAGCTCTGAAAAAATATCTTGTGGATGGTGTCATTCATTGTGCTGCTTGCTGTTGTCGAGCTTGTCATGTCTAGCCTCCCAGCAGCCATACCTGGTTGGGCTACACTTTTGCCCCATTGCTGTGATTTTTTTTATGGTATGCAAGGCTGGAGCAATTGCAGTTCGTCTCAACAGCAGATTATCGGAGGAAGAGACATTACAAATACAAACCAATTTGTGGGATTCCCCCATCTCATGTAATGGTTCCAAGACATGCCCTGCAAACACAGGCAACCACTTTCCCTTTGGTTTTCAATACTTTGGACAGTGTGGTGCCTATTCTTCTTTCACAGATTTGTTGATCAGAATTATTTGTGTCTTGGTAGCTACAGCTGGGTATTTAGAATTACAATCTACATCTTCACAGTCTGCTAGAAAGAGGGATAGAAATGAGAAATGTATGTATAAATAGGAAAAAGTTACAGGTATTCCTGCATGCAGGGTACTACAAAATTGCATCAGATATAGTTCAAGGATTTGCATTGAACCAAACATGCCCTAGTTTGTAACAAAATTCATTATGTGGCTGTGGATTCTGAGGAAATAAAACACTGAATCTTGGTGAAGATACACACTGAAAAGAAAAGCCATAAATAAGAAGTAGTCTTGTATTTTCCATTTCTGGCTTGGGAAGAGGTAAACCTGGTCATGCTCCAGCATGCTGCAGCACAGTACATATGCAGAAGTCCCAACAATGAAAATGTTTGCATAAAGCTTCATATTAATAAATATTCTCGGTGTTAACCCAAACTTGGATGCAGGTTTCATTTTCCCTTTAGATTCTTTCCAATCTGAAATGCTTTGGAAATTTTTAACCCCAACTTAACCCCCTCCAGTCCCTGCCTCTAACACACACAAATGATTTGCCTAGGTTTTGCCAATAACTAAAACGGAGCATATTTTCTGCAGCATGCCAGATGGTGCTGGTGAAGACCAGACACGCAGGAGGTTCCTAATTAAAGCTTTAAACCTAGGGATGAGAAATGGCAGGTGCAGTCTGGTGGGTGCTCAGATAGTGGACACACAGGCGAGCTGCATAACGACCTTTTTGAGAACACCCTCACACCCATCCTCGGGGAACTCATAATGACAAGATACAGTTAATTTAAAGCTAATTGAGAAAACTCTATCCAGTGTTCACACAATAAAACAAGGTGCCAGACCTCAGCTGGCGTTCGCATCCTGACAGGAAGAAAATGGCCATTGCAGGGCTGCAAAAGCTGCCACCCTGTTCTCACCCGAGGCACACAAAGCAACCAAACCCTTGAACCTTTATGGTTTCAGCAGCACTTCAGCCCATAAATAAGAGCTGCTGAGAGGAAGCACTCATGTCTGGGAATAGAAATGAAGCCTGTAGCTGCATAAAGGCTGTTTCTTCAGCAGTAAAAGCTGCTCACAGAGTTGAGGAGTAAATGCAATGCTCTGCATGGGTGCCCACCAGGGCAGGCTGATGCCAGCCCTGTCATAGGCAGGAGAGAGCTCTAGAGCCATTCTCTAGGGTACTACAATTACCTCATCTTCTGAAAGTGTTGAGTTTTATCCAGGCCTTGCTGCCCTCTGACACCTCTCCTAACTTTTCTGTTAGGACATAGATTGATGTATCAAATATTTCTGCTTCTACTATTTGATATTTGAGGGCAATAGACAAGGAGAAAAACTTGCACTATCTTATAATACACAACTACAGTTTAATTCCACAAACCCACTGTCAACCTCTCTAATGCAAAGTTCCTACACTGGATATAACCACAAGTGGCTGTAGGGCAGGAGATGCCTGCAGAAAGCACAGTCTCTGTATGGTCATAATCACCTGGCTGGTTTCAGCTGCCCAGACATTCTTCACATTTGCAGATTTTCCTGGATGCAGAGAAGGTAGATAGTTGTCGACAGCAGATGTTGACCTGTGTCACTGACATCCAAGGCAGCTCTTGGGACAATGAATAAGTTGTTCTTATTCTTCTACACCACTGCACTCTCAAGGGCCAGGAGGACCTTCCACCCTCAGTCTTGCACTAGGGTCCAGTTTGCCTCTCCAGTCTGAGCTGCCAGAAGTCCAAGATCTCCATGAAAGCCCTGCTGTGACAAGTGGCAGCAATCAAAGAACAGACAGCTCAGGGACTGAGCTTACCAAAACCTTACCAAAATAAAGTGAGATATTGTGCTCCAGTGTAACAATCAAGAAGGCTGTTTAGAGGCATCACAGCGCTGGTATCACAGAGTAGCTGAGGATCCCATGTAAGCACACTATGTCCTTGCCATGCCTACGGTCTGCTAGTGAGTTCTTTCCTTGCTGTTTCCTTGTTGGCCTCGCCTCAGTTCTGCCAAAAGTCATGCACTCCTTGCCACTGTTTTTAATGAACTTTCTGATTTGCTTGAATAAAGTTTTCTTAACAGAGAGTAAGCACACTAAAGGAATTTTTGTATTGTGATGAATCACTAGTTTCACAGTCACATACCCAAGTACCAATTTGCCTAAATGCCTCAGCTTTCAAAGAGATGTTGCCCATTGATTCCCATACTCATAGCTAAAATGTGAGGGGATTTCTGTAACAATTTTGGAAGGGATGGTAAAATCTGACCTATGTCTCTGCCTCATGTTATGGACCAGTCACAGCTGCTGGACTGTGGGTGTGGTTGAGTTAAATCATCAGCACTTTCTGTAACAGAGAAATGGCTCTCTGTAAGTATTTCCCATTTTTTCCTGCCTCTGGCAGCTCATTCTGATCCCAAATAATATTTAGTCTCACTCCCTGCTGAGCCAATCATACAATGATATGTGGGACTACAACCTATGCCAGGTCAGGGATTCAGGCTGAACCCCACAGCCCTCTTTTTGTTTGTTTGTTTGTTTTGGAAAACACAAAATGGAGTAACACTTTTTTTTGTTTCTGACTCATAAGCTAGTCCCAGCTACTGCACACAGATAAAAGAACTGGAATTGGCTTGAGCTCCATCTGCTTTTATTGGCTACAGAGCTGACCCCCTGCTCCCACTGAAGTTATGGCCTGGACACCAAGTGTTTTATGAACTGTGAGGAGTAATCCAAGAAGTAGGTGAACGTACTCCCATCCTCATTTTCCCCACACTGATTCTTTGACTAATGCTTATAGAATTATGGGTGTCCTAGAAATACTTATTACTCCTGCATAAACGCACCATAAACCACGCTGTAGCAAATGGTAACATTTATGAAATTGAGTGAGAGAAAGGAACTTCATTCCTTTCTAAGAGTTTCATTTCTTAGAAGTTCAGAAATCCTTAAGAACATGATGGAGAGGATTCGCAATATGGGTAGATTCATAAAATTTCTATTCTAACAGAGTAAATTAGCCATGAAAGCAATATCACAGAACTGAAAAAGCCTTTCTCATCAGAGAGCTGGAGAAATGAACATCAAACTAATCTGCAGGGTGCAGAAAGTGTGAGATTAGTTTGGCAGAACAGGAAGATTTAATTAAAGACATATACAAACCAAATCGTTGAGCATGTATTATTCTGCTTTTGAAGTGCTTGGGAAAGACAGCCATTAGCAAACAGTGGGAAAGAATGCATGAGAGCTGCAGAATAGCAAGGATTGTCAGTCACTGGCAATGCTGAGGGCTGATTGCTCCTTCAGGGAACACTGAGACAGGGTAGAGTCAATTTAAGGCAGAAAAGGGCAACTGAGGTAAAGAAGCCTAAAAGAATCTTGGCAAATTCTTACCTGAATTTGACGCTTATCACTGTCCCTATATAGAACCCAGCCCTTTCAAGGCTGGAGAAAAGAATCCACAGGGGCAAGTAGCAGAAGGAAGCAGAAGGAAGCAGAATAGCACTTTCAAGCAGAAAAAAGGTCAAGAGCTGTGTTTTTTGGTTATAGAAATGCAAGCTCATTGGTTTCAACCCAGTCAAAAGCAGTATTTTCACTCTACTCATCAGTCAAAGGAACTGATTTGTGCATTCTGATAACACAAAAATTGGCTGTTAATTTATCCTGGTCTATAGGATCTAATTGTGTGGGGGGGTTTGCAATCATGATTTTCTGGACACTAATATTACAACTGCTGTGATAACATTTCAATGTCATCCATAGATGGAATATGCAGAAAGATTAATGCTTCATTTTGTGCAGTTTTACTAGTAATAATTTAAATGCTAAATTCAGCAGACTTCCTTCAGAATTACAAGCTCAGCTGTTTCCTAAAAGGAAAGAGCCATTCCAGCTGTAAGATCCTACCACTGAATGTTCCTTCAAATTTCCAATGGCTAAAGGTGTAAGCATGTGCCAGCTGAGCTGCATTTCTGTGTGCAGCCCTTCTTGCCCCAGACAGCTTTACTGGTTGTTTAGGAGAAACAATTTTGTCCCTTTCAGAGAGATGATGGGACCTTGGTGAAGAACACTGCTGCCAGTTCCTGCATAGTAAGCAGCATGAGGATGAGGTTTTCCTCACTTTGCAGTGAGTCACCAACTAAGATTACTAATTCAGCTCAAATAGTCCTCCTGATGTTCTCTGTCAGGAAGAAAGGAACTATGTTGTTCTTTATTAGTGAGGAAGGAAAATGCTTGGTGCTTGCCAAGAAATCTTTATGAAGCAAAAAGAGATTTGTCATTTTAGAAACAAGATCTTACAGCTATTTGTTTGATCTGTGAAGAACAACCCACCAGAACAGAAAGCAGAGCATGTAAATGCAAAATCAAGAAAACAATGGCTATAGAAAATTAAATAGAAAATACCTGAGTCAAATTCCTCAGTGTGAGCAAAGGACTGAAGAGCATACTGATGGGGAAGTTAGCTGTTTGTGTGCTGTGTTGGTGGTTGATTTTTGTGGTTTTTTTCTCCCCTTCTGCTCAGAAAAGCAGATTGAATTTCTTCACCTTTTCATTTTCCAAATGTGTTGACCCCAAGTAATCTTAGCTTATTGAATGTGTAAAAGGTTTTGTTTCCGCATTGTTGTGTTACCCTGCAGTTACTGCTTTCAGTTGAAAAGATCTTACTGATTTAAACCTGGCAGATCAAAATGGCCTATGTTTTGTCTATCTGACAGAGTTCACCTTAAGTTGATGTTAATAGTGGTTGTAAAACTGATGAGTCTGTGTGTATGTGCATGAATGCAAATGAGATCAAGAATAATAAATATACAACTAGGATAAAAAATGCAGGCTTTTAAAAAATGTCTCAGAGAATTTGTACAGTTGATTTACAGTTTGAGGAGATAGTGCACCATGTGCCAAGGATAGGAAACATGGAAAGGGAATAAAATGACAGTGTTGGTCTCTGTAAAAAGCTGGCACAGATTGGAAAGAAGAATTCAAGCCAGCCCTGTGAGCATGGTCCGCCCCAAAGGGCATCGGGAAATGCTGATTTCCTGCAGGGAAAATCCCAGCTACTCTGCTTAGGATTGGCACCATGCCCAAGGGCAAACATCTTTTACAAGGTTGCAGACGGAGTAGGGAGTCTTCAGGCTGGGCATGGAAATACCCACCATACAGTCACAGAAAAACACGTGTTTTGGTGCTCTATTCATCCTCACCCTCCTCCTCCTGCTCTTTCTCTTTCATTCATTTGACACAGTCACCTCCAGCCTCAGGCTCATCTCACACACATCAAAACAAAGTGCTGCTCCAATTGAATTCAGTTTCAGCAGCTTCGTTGTCTTGTGTGTTTGAAGACGTTTGAATTTCCTGTCAGTGTGTGTGCTGCCAGAAATTTTCTTAGGCTTTTTTCTAGACTTATAATTAAGACAGCACAGTGGTTCTTTGTAAAAAGGCTGCTTTCAAGAGTCTCGTCAGGCGAACAGTAGAAATGGTACAGATGGTGCCCTGCAGATTTCGCTTCTTGCAGTACTCTAGGAATTCAAGACTATGCACTGTCTATAATTGGATAATTTCTATTTCTTGTTAAAACTTACACACAAGCAACACGTTATAATCCTAAAAAGTACAGATATAGGCTTAAAAATATTCTGACAGTGTAAAATGCTTTTTCAATTCTGTTGTTTCCATTTTTCCCCCCCACGTATGTTGCAGGTCAGAACTGAATCCTTTCTGATCAGAAAACCTCAACTGAGATATCATACCTTGTGCTACTTCTTTTTCTACCATCAGGTAAAGAGATTATTAAGAAGGCCAGCATGACACAAACACATCATTAAAAAGTCTGTGACTTCCCATCATCAGTAAGATAAAAGAAAAAAAATCCATTATGGTATTGTTACAATGAGGAAAGAAAACCTGCCTGAGGTTTCACAGCAAAACAGGTTCAGACAGTATTCTGAAATGGCTGAAATAGATGGTTAAAGAGAAAAATGAGAGCACTGATGAATATCTATCTCCATCCAGTCTGTAAGACTGGACTGGATGGAGTAATGTGCTAAAATAGGAGTGGAAAGGATCAGACTGTGTAAAGATGGTGTAGTTTAGATTTCATATCTGAACTGAGACTAGAGTCTAATCCTGTCAAAATTTTGAAATCTGTATTGTTAGATTTCATCCCAAAATAAAAACACCATGGACATTTTCAAGTCTGTGAGATCCTTGTCATCTTGAGAAACAGAAAATCCCTTTCTCCCCTTTCTGTTTTGGTCTATATCTGAAAGAGAGACATACAAAAAGATTAAACTGAAGCCATAAGTTCAGGAATTTCTGACCCTGACCCAGGCATATTGTTATGTATATAAAGAGCATTTAAAACTTGGTATTTTGGGTTTGCTTGCTGAAGGAAACAGTGACAGCTGTGAAGTCCAGAACCACATCTGGATTTTATCCAAATAAAGTTTTCCTAGCTGATGTAGATCAAAACATTCTTTGAGGTTAAAAGTGTTGTTTATTTCATAAAATACTATATGGGTACAAAAATGTGTATGTTTATTCCTAATTATGCACATAAACAAATAATAACAGATGTACAGATATCAATGACATTTTGTATAGAGCATTAATTTCAGTCATAATTATTAGAAAAATCAAGCCTGTTTTTTACATTTATAAAATATCACCCTTCCTTATGGAGCACTTTAGAAAAATGCTAACTCCTAGTTCAGGATAGTCTTGTAACAATGAACCAAACATGAGACACATGGAAGAAAATCTCAAAAAACTGGCACCAAGCTTCACTTGGCTACACAAATATAAGCATTGAGCTGTGATACACACGGGCTATATTGCTGCTTATAAAGAAACTCTGTTGTTTTTGCATTTTATTTCCCTCAACTTTTCATGTAGGCAGAACAATAACCTCCACAGAGCTAGATAATTGCTTTCACCAAAATCTCTGAGCACAATGTCATCCCTTAATGACACTTCACTACTAGTTCATAGATGTTATCATAAAATTAATTATGTTCCCTATGAGAACCCTTAATGTTGATTTTGATGTCTGTCTTATTGATTGGCTATTGAACTCCTCATTGTGCTGTTTTGACAAGGTCCTGGCCTGACTATGCAGAGAGCTTTTGCCCTGGGCAAGCTGTCAATCTCCACAACAAGGCACCTTGAAAAGGTCAGGGCTACCAAAGGCTGGCTGAGGCTGCACTGCCTTTAACTCAACTGAAAGAGGACTTAATTAGGACAGAAATAATTAATTTGTTGAATTTCTTTTCATGAGGCAGCTATCTAGCTGATGATAAGTAAATTCAGAAGACGGGCTGTCTGTTCTTATCCTTCATAGGGATTAATACTGCAATGTCATGGCTTGACAAAAAAACTTGCACAACCCAAACCAGCAAGTAAGGGAAGGAGAGGAATGCTGGCAGAGGAGGTGAAGGCAGAAAGCATGTTTTCAGTCACTGGGCTCTATAACCAGACTTCTCCAAAGAGCAGCACCCTCTTTCTTCAGTAACAAGTTGCTCTGAAATAGAAAGGAAAGGACAGGAATGTGATTTTCAGTGTCAGGCACAGAGCACCACTACACTGTGAAACAGAGAATGGTAAGACCAATGCTGGGAAGACAGAGGCATCAGAGGAAGCACAGAGTGAGCACAGGGCAGCATGGCATGTGCTGAGCTGATGCCCATATGCTCTACCAGTCCAGCGTTCAGAAGACAAACCCTAATTTTTTGAAGGCTTTATCATTTTGGGACATTGGTGCCCTAACAACCTCCTCACCTGAGCTGGTGTTGAAGCATGAGCTCCATTTTTTCTGAATCAGGGATCCACCCATGCTCCCAGGGACAGCGTGGTCTCAGTCTCCCAATGCCTGGTCTCTGCTTCCGTGCTGGAAGACAGTGGCTTTCGGTGCCTCAACAGGCAGTGCCATGGTATCACCTCTGCATGGGGGTGTTTTACCTCACCTACACTGAATATCGAGAGCCAAGGACAAACAGTAGAACATAACACCCAAATATTTTTGGCCTCAGGGCACCACATTAAGGAGACTAAGCCGTCAGTTAAAAGCTATTCTATGCTTTATATCTCAGCTCTGGGATGTTTCCCACATTATGATTTCAACTATTGGCACGAAATTCTCATTCTAACCATATCCTATCATAGTTTGTTTCACAGAAAACTCTTTATGACCCCTTGACTGTTAAAAGCAGGGAAAATGTTTATTACTTTGTACACAGGCCCTCAACACTGCTATTTCCCATTAGCCCTGTGGGTTGGCTTTCACAGTCAACTGGAAGTTCTTGAACAAGCAGAAGACCACAATCAATCTGAAAGCCAAGCAGAAGCAGAAGCCTACTCTATCACACATGCTGATGACTCTCAGTAGCCACTTCCCCATGGATTTAGCTATTTAGCTAAGGTGTATTGCAGGGCTATTTGGGTCAGAAGAGTAGGTGCAGAAGGCGCCTGAGTTGAGGCTGCAGAAGAGGTGCTGGAGCCTGTGCTAGCAAGGGAAGGTGGATCATTCCAGGCAGAGGGGATGCAGTAGAAGAAGATTTGCTCTGTGCCAGGAAGGAAACAAGGACTGTTGTGTGTGTGAGTGGGTGGGTGCAGTGGTGGAAGGGAACATGTCACACATATCCTGTGCCAGGAAGTAATTTCATCCTTTTCCTGAAGCAGCAAAATCAAATTTTTCTGTGTGGTACAGAGACACTTGAGCCCTCTCTGCTAGAGTAATATAATTGAGTGACAGCAGGATGAGAATGAGGTCTAGCTATGAGACTAGGACAAGCAGCCAAGTGTCGACTTTCCTTTGTTGGTGCTACCAGCTTGTTGAAGAAATACATGATAGCCATTGGTGCCATTTGTACAAAGATGAGATTAGCCACAGTTAGAAAGTTATTTTTGTAGCAACCTAAGCAAAAGGGAAAAGGACATCTCCTGCTTGGTTGCTCTTCCCCGGCATGCAGTGGTCATAATGAGCAGCATAGGGTTTTTTTTCATCATTGCATTTCTGAATATTGACCTTAATTTCATTCTGTATGGAGAGATTTGTAGCTCATTTCTCTCTTTGCTATTGCGCCCTTTTTTCCCCCACCACAATTATAATATTAATTTAAATCTAAAATTAATATCTGATTGCAATCTAAATTGAATAGAGAGCCATGATTTTCCAGTTTTCTGCAATCATAAAACGACATGGCTGAGAGAGCTAAATCTAATTGTGTGGGGATTCTTTAACAAAAATATCTTCCTGCTTCTGCACTTGCTTTTGTATTGTAATAAGCCCAATATAGAAGGCATTTCTAATCAAATAGCTAAAACTTCATGTCTGATTATGGATGCATATTTGTAAGAAGAAATAACCTGGGAAACAACTAGGATTGGAGAAGCATTTCTAAATGATATGTATCTGGTTTCTTCCAGCTGATAATATTTTCAGCATTTCTTGGGTCTGTTAGTTTTCAATTCAGTGCAAAGCTTCAGAGTCTAGTGGCACAAGAGAATGCATTGCTAATCTTGCAGCAGAGCAGTAAAAATGTCAGCAGCAGGTTTGATATTCAGTACTACAAACAGTGCTCTATGTAGAAGCTCCAGTGAACTGGGACTGGGTCTGTTCCAGACAGCAATTCGGTAAATCCTGCCCGTTTTTAAACACACATGTATTCCTATTACTTTTATGGGAAAAGTGTGCTGGAGAAAATCCATAGGAAGGCCCTCAGTAGTGTGGAGGCTCCTTTTTAAGCAGCTGCTGCATTTTGTAAGGTGTGAAAGAAAATAATTTTACAATGACTCCCTTATGTGTGTTCTCAGTTTTCTAGCTTGAACTGGGCAGCATGGTGTTGGTGACAAGGCTTCTCTTGATTTCATTGGTAGTAGATGAATGTAAGTCCTCATCTGAAGTTCTTGGAAGACGCGTTTGTTGGCTTCAGTGGGTAGAATAAGACTGACCCCTCTTTGCTTCAGTCATTTAACTCAGGGGCCTATTTTGGGAGCCTGGTGATTTGATTCTCTCTTTCAGAAACATCAGTTGTTATAAGGGCACCTCTGGAGGCTGCCGGAATGTGCAGCTCAGATAAATTGTCTTCCAGCAATGTCTGCTCCTTGTGTTTGGAATGGCTGGGCCAACTATGTGCCTTATCCAGGAGCCTTGGTTAATGGCAGGGCTTAGGGCTGACTGTGGATCTTGTAAGAATCACTTTCTTCAGTTGTTATGGGGTCAGTGAGAGCCCAGAGACTCTGACACTTCCAAAGGGATGTGCAGAATCCTCCAGGAAGAATCTTTGCTTGATTTCTCAAGGGGGTATAATGAGGATTGCTAACACAGGTTCTTCATTTATTTTTCAGCTATAAGGTTGGTAGAAAAATCATTGTTTAATGGCACACACATAATCCTAGTAGCAAAGAAAATTGTCAGTTTCTTGTCATCTGTATGCAGAATTGCTGTACTCTTATTTTGCAACATTATAAATTAATTTTTAAATTAGATCTGTATAAATACTCTCAGGATGCTGTCTGTATCAGATTAGTCTCATTTCATGCAGGTTGCAAAGACACAGAACTACATGCCAGTGGAGGTGGAAAGTACCGTCATTTTTCACCATGCAAGTGTGCTGGTGGTCACAGACTGTCCTGCTCTAGTTGTGGTTCCATGGAACTCTAAATTGGCTTTTTTAGGCAAAGGTCACATTGCAGTATCAATTACTGGCTACTACCTGGAAAATTTAATTTCATGCCCTGCAGTTGGTCTTCTTTCTTCTCTACTATGATTGGCAACTGTGTCCCTGCTGGTAACTAGAATAGGTCATTTACTTTAAGTGATTAAAGTCCAGAAGCTAACTGATTTGGAAGGGCAGCTTTAGGTTGCTAGCATAACCCAGAGAGCTCTTGCATAAATGAGTTTGGTTGAATAGAGCAAAAGCTTCTTGCCCTCTTAAGAAATTGTTTTGTTTGTGATTTGTGTCATGTCAATCTGTTCCTCGTCCAGTTGATATTTAGTTGATGAACTTGTGAAAACCAGATGCAATTAGTGAGCTAAGAAGTGCCTAATTTTAGATAATAAGATACCATGTCTTGTTAATATTACTTATTTTTTAACCAAAAAACTTCTGCTTGAAGATCAATTGTCAAATCTTTTCTGTCTTTTAGAAGCCTCTGAGGAACTTCTTAAACTCCTAGTTTGCATTTTAACAGATCTTAGTGCTATTTCTACAATCCAGAAAGCTAGGTCTTTATTCTCAGAAATTGTTTCCTTCCCACAGGATATAATATGTCACTTACTTTGAGGTGGAACTACTAATCAAAATAAAGGGACATTTCTGCTTTAAAATTGTTTATGTAATATAGGAAGTGACAGGTTGAACAGGGCCCTGGGCAACCTGGTCTAATAGAAGGTGTCCCTGGTCAAGGCAGAGGGTTTGAAACAAGGTGATCTTTACAGTTCAATCCAAAACAAATAGTTCTGTTACTTTATGAATCTGACCCTTCTCATGTGTCTTGAAGAGCACAGTTTACCTTTTTACTTACGTGTTCACTCAAGGCAAGAGGACTGTTTCAACTTCATGAAGAACAAAAATTCTAAAGAAAATATCTGTGGGAAATACAAGGAATTCTTAACTGTTATTTAGGTGAAGAAAGGCTTATTGTTTTTGCTACTATGACAGTAGAGTTTTGCTAGACCAAGTACGCCAGGACTTTCACAGTTCAGATTAAAAACAGTTCAAACAACTATTGCTTGGTGCCTGGAATGATGCCTGTCAGGCTGTCTTGCAGAGGCCTTTCTCAATGGACATTTTAGCATAATATGAAACAACTCAACAATATTTGAAAATTATTTATATCAGGTTCAAACATGCATGTGGTGGAGTAGGATTAGAAGATTTGAGAAGGCAGCAAGTTGGAATTTGGCTAGCTAAAGGATACAGGGCACCAAGTTCTAGGACTCAGTATTTCTTTACTAGCAGCTGAGAGGTTCTTCTTTTCTTTGAATTCAGATCAAATTGTCAAATCACTTCCCATGCATCTTTTTAGCCTTTTTTGCCTACAGTACTGTTGGAGTTGTCACTGTTCTGCTACAGGTAAAGCCTACTAAGTAAGGCGTATATCCCTACCCCAGGAACTGGACAATACAGAGGTCTGTTTCAGAAGGCTTAGGAGACCCAAACAAAATATCTTTAAAAGTAATTTTCAATACAAAGTACTACAGACACAGCAATATCTCTACACATTATTTCTTTTCTTGGTAGTGTGTTGTTCCCAAGGGTAATCCAATTGCTAGCACCAGATCCTGAAGTTATCCACTGGCATGTTGGAGGTTAGTAATGATCACCTTCCTCTTCGTAAGACTGTGCACTTGACCACAGGCAGTCTCCAGAGGAAGTAGTGACACCTAGATCTGCATGGTCCTTTGGATATTTGTTGTGATGACTATCCATATGGGGCTTAGCTTGGCTCTTTCAGCTTTGTAAGACTGGCCCAAAATCACCACACTCGGGAGGAGCCATGAAGCAGCTCCAAGGCAAGGAATGAACTGAACAAGTTTTCTGCTTCCTTCTCTGCCCAGGTGCACTGACCAGGGAGACTCCACGCTGGCCATTTCCCAGCAAGGCTATGCTTTGCCTGTGTCCCCCTGCAGCCTTGCTCCCAGAGGCAGGGAGTCCAGGCAATCACACAGTCAGTCCTCACACAGCACAGGTTACCGAGGTTACTGTTCAGGATCTCTCCAAGGCAGAAGATTTTAGGGTACATGCTCAAGCATTTTCATGACACTTGAGACAAAACCCAATAACTGTAAGACAAGAGGTAATCTAAATGCTAATACAAAGAACATGTATGTCCTTTGAAAGTGATGAGATTTTCTCATTTGAAAGGACATGTGCATGTATGTGATTTGTCAGATGACAGCTAAAATCCACTTTTTGCCTTATTTTAACTTCTTAGTGAAATTCCAAATGTGTCAGGAACACGTCTGTTACAAATAATTTTACTTAGGATAAAAAGTTAATATTAGCCACTAAAGCACCGAGTTTCCAGACTCAGGCTTTGCTAGTAGGAATGTAATGAGTTGCTAGTGGTTTGGCATTGCAGAATCAGACAGGCTGCAAGAAATTTGAAGGTCAGAGAGAAATACTGTAGCTCTAGCCTCAAGAAGGTGAGGCAATTAACTCAACTAATTCCTTTTAGAGAGGCCCACCCTTCTGTGACTTCCAGGAGTTATTCAGTAATGCCTGCCATTTATTGTTACTTTCCAGTCAGCATACAGATAGTAAGTATCTGCTCTGGCAAAACCAGAGCACTACCACTCACAAAGCAATTTGACAAATTCACCACTGATGATGGCTCACTTCCAAACTGCACAGCACTCCTAGAACTACCTAAACTGCACACTGACTGTGTGCAGTGACTGAGATACACTCACTGCCTCATAGTGAATAACTATAGGAAATAAACTGCATTTATTTCATATAGATGGTAAAAAAGCAGGAATATAAAGCTGTTCTCAAAGTGCATTTAGCTTTTAAATCCTTGGTGCAGCATGTGCCACATCTCATTACAGAAGTAAATAAACAGAGACTTTTCTCTGTAAGATGAAATGATGTTGACTTCCTGCAATGTGTGAACTGGTACCTTAGGAATACTCAGCTGCTGTAACATTTTATAAATATTACCAAATCAAATGCCAGCAAACACATGGACACACGCCAGTCAATCCTTGATTTTTTTCCCATCTTAACTTTTGTGCTGATTGATAAAGAAACCTCCAACCAAGCTCTAGAAGTGAGGCTATTTGAAAGAATACAAAAGTTAACTATAAATCCAGTACTTCACATTTGTTGAGAATTTCTAGTATCACAAATCCAGCTTCACATTCTTCAGAGTTCTTTGATTATTTGTCTAAGGAGGTATCTCCATTAGCATGGAGGGGATTTAAGCACTGGCTAGGAATTAAGTACCCAATTCCCTTTTGTATCTTTGTAAAAGTTTCCCGCTGATGCCTATGATGAAAAGAACTGGAATAGCAGGCCTTGCTGCATGCAGTCTGTAGGATACTCTAGGCACTCTCCATAGTTTTTGACATTCTAATAAGTTTTTCACATGGAAAAAGAATTCTTGAATTTTGAATCCTAAATATTAAGAAGAGTTCAAGGATTGTACTCATTTCCAGGGGGAGGCAGTACAATACTTAAAAAATTTCTTCTTAATTCTAGTATCTTATTTTTTTCAGTTCTTCTTTCACCATGTCTTTCTTCTCCCTCTTTCTAGCTGAAAGTCAAGACCCAGAGCTGGAGGAAATAAAATAGCTATGTTGCAATGCTTTAAAATTAGCATGGTTCAATTTCAGCTCAGAACTAATACAGCTCTCTAAAGAAGGCATTGAACCTCTTGCTTTGTGCATCTGTGTCTTGTATAATGAAAAGAACATAAGCAGCTGCCCTATTGAGAAAAAAAAAAAAAAAACAGAAAAATTCACCACTTACCTTTTCCCTGCACTCAGGAGGTAGTGGTTGTTCTAGTTTGGTAGTGAAAGGCAATTTCAGCCCCTCAGCATACATTATCAAGTAGCTTCAGGTTGTCCTTAATCACCTTATTACTTTTCTCTTTCAAAGTTTAGGCTAAATTATTTAACAATGCTCATGTGATTTCCTTGTAAAGGCTGTGGGGTTGGTAGCCATGGGCTGTAGGTTAGGACACACCAGAACGGGAGAGCTGAGCATACTTATTCCACTGCAGCAATAACAACAACCTTCCTTCCCTCCCTGCTTTCCCCTGTCCTTCACCAGACCCTCTTCTCCCAGACCACATAACCATATGGTCAAGGTTATAAAACACGGAGGCCTCTGTCACTATGGCAATGCCAATAAAAAAGCTAAGGTAGAAGCCTCCACAAGGCTTAACCTTCATTTACATCTGATCCCTGGAGTGTTTAGCTCTGCAGTTTTTAAACACTGCTCATATCCCCCATAAAAAATGTTTCCTATTTAAAAAGATTTACTACATGAACATCCTTTTCCCACTCTGCTGGATTACACGTCTCCAGGGACAAAACACCAACCAGGCAGGGTAAAACACCTGCTTTATTAATACCGTTAATCAAGAAACAATGATGAGGAACCTGACATGCAAAAACCTGGCCCCTCTTTGAAGTCAAAAGAGTCTCTGCTGGGCCAAGCAGACTTCAGCTAGGAGTAACAGGTGCCTTTCCCCACCAATGATGCTGTTCTGCCTTAGGATAGCACAAGAATCCAGAGAGCTGCATTGCCCAGAGAGCCAGCATCCATTCTCATGCCATCACCAGCTCTGAGGAGGTCCCAAGAGCTCCTTCTGATGGGGCAATATGGGCTCATCCTCCCAGCCCAGGGAGTCTGAATTAAAGAGACTCCTTAGCATCCCACAATAACACACCCTCTTCTTAGGCAGGGCAGAAGCCTTCCTTGGGCAGCCA
The DNA here is from genome assembly GCA_034509425.1 of Eopsaltria australis. Lineage (NCBI taxonomy): Eukaryota > Metazoa > Chordata > Aves > Passeriformes > Petroicidae > Eopsaltria > Eopsaltria australis. Next base: position 1,031,538 of record JAVTVJ010000649.1, on the reverse strand, counting down.
GAGTGGCAGTGCTGCCTTGCTCTGTTAAGGTCAGACCATACTTCTGGTCTGCACTAAACCTGACTAAGCCTGTGTTGTGTCTGCATTAGGGAGTATTTGGGGCCAGCCAGCATTTTCCTCTACCATAGGTGCTCCCTGTTTCTGGTACGTGATGGAGTTAAATCTTACGCTGCTTAGGATGCCCAGATGGCTTACATGGCACAAGTCTTTGCTGTGCCATATAAGCCATCTGCAGAGATGCAGAGAAAGGCAGATCATTTTATTTTCAGGATGGTCTGACCTGGGCAAGGATATCCTAAGCACTACTGGAACTAAAATTTCAACCCTTGTGTATCTGGAAAGAGCTAGGGTCCTGTAGAGTGCGTTTGGAGCACCTTTGCTTTAATCCAGGTCTAAGCGCAAAGAGGGACCTCCTAAACTATCAGGACGGCTGTAGAAAATCTGTGGTTTCAGAGGCTGACATGAAATTGTGTCCCCACTGAGGCTTACTCACTACTGCTTTAAAAGTCCACCAAAAATAGATTTTAATGATCCAGGACCTTTTTACTTGATATGGACAAGTACATTGTCCAGTCTTCAAAATCTTCTGGATATCTGACATGATTCAGTAAAAATCTAGCTGTATTTGCAGACCTATTTTGAAAACTCTCAGCATTGAATCTCACCAGTACATGTATAATCTTCCCCCTCATTCTCATTCCCCCTCTTACTGTAGTCAGCTTCTGCTATTTCTGTATTGCAGTAGCATTTGCTGACATTTCCATGGGGATGTCATATATTAGGTAGCACTCCAGGCTTTGGTAAGGAATACACGGTACATCTTGAAGCAGTTAAATTCCTCATGCCATTTTGAAGTTAAAACCCTGTTTCATTTAAAAACTGGACTTCTGGCTGGTAACTTGTCTGGAGTGGGGTGGCAGGTCAGTGCAATTTGAAGTGGCTAGGACAGAGAAGGAAACCATGAAAAATGGAGCAATTACACTGCAGGTCAAGGTTTGTTATTGGGTGGCATGGTTTCAATTTGGCACTGAAGCACGGCAACAAGTCTACTAGGCATGTTAATGCATTTTTGTTATCTGCCATTTGTAAGCGATATTTGAGGAGGAGGAAGGGGGAACATTTAGGAGTCCAACACAGCTATCTTGAAGGCTTTGCCTATGATCAAGGCTTTTTTTGTGTTTTTTTTTTCCCAAGGAAACCATTGTTAACCCAAAGTTTGGGATAAAAGCATCCACATGAAACTCTGAAAACTGTGAACTGTTCGCCAAGTTGTAGATCAAAGGTGCTTGAAAAGATTGATACAATTTTTTTTTAATAAAAAGTGCACATCTGGCCTGAGAATTGGTCTGCCAAGTTTCAGACTAATGAACTTTGAAATCAGCCTCCTACCAGCCTCCTACCCAGATTTCTAGTAGAGTAGCTGGACGATTTTTATAGCCAGAAGGTACTCCTATAATGACTGTGTTCTCTGCTGGCAATTAATTGACAGACTCCTGATACAGTGCTGTTTCAAGCAAACAAAATTGGTTTTTATTTCTCCCCCATCATTTATCAGCTGGCACATGAAGCCTGGATGTTAAACTTTTATTGCATCAGATCAAGTTAAAATGGCCCTGAGTCCAGCAATGGAACGCACATCAACAACAAAGTACGCAGCACAGTGCTTCACATGTTTTACCATTTCTTTTGCTTTATTATGCAGACCCAAAGTTGGTTGGAAACTTAAAAGCCTTTGCTGAAGCTGGCGTTTGTTGGAAACACCCTTTTGTTCTGCACTTTCCTGACTGCCAGATGGGAGGAACTTTTGACAGTTTAAAAGTAACAAAAGATCCTTGCTTATGCTCAGCCCAGAGAGTCGTAGCCCATAGAGCCAGAAGCTCATGCAGAAAGAAGTATTTCCTGCAATAACTAAAATGAAAAGCATATTTTTCCCAAATAAACCCATTTAAAAAATCCTTAACCGTTTGAATCTCCTCTTGAAACTAGATTTCATTATAATGACAAAAGATTTGAAAAACTGAAAGTCCTAGCTTTGCAACAAAAGCCCAACCAGAGAGGGACCATTTAAGTTCACAAAATTTCCTTGCCCCCAGACAGGTGAATATGTGTATCTCCAATAATCCTTTTGGCAAATACCCCTTGTGTGGACCAGCAAAGCTCTTTCATAATACTTTTATCTCAAGTCCACTTATCTGAACTCTGGTAAACTTCAAGTGAGAAGGTGATTAAGCCTCAGCACCAATTGTTTGGGTACAGAAGAGTGATAGCATGCACAGAATCTCTATAATTAAATTATTTTTCTTATTCCTTCTCCACCATTATTATGGCTAGAAATGTCTTCCTCGTGGCTCATTTGATACTAAAACTCCAGGCACTGCTAGAAAGTCGTATTTCTGAATTTAGAGAAGTTAAAATTATCCAGGTTCAGTTTAGAGACACTGTTCAAGACAGGATAACAAGCACTTGTGACTCCATTGATTGTACTTTCCAGATTTGCACTGATTTGAAAGACCAGCACCCCTCAGTCAGACCCCCTAATGGATCCCAGGTGCAGATATCAGTACCTGGAGACTTCAGTACAAACAAGTGGACCAAGAGATTCCCACATAATGTCACTGGTACAGTATCTCCACAGTATGTTGTCCTTGTCTGGAAGGGCAGGATGCACCTCTGACCGATTCCCTGAGCATATCTGTCCTTCTCAGAGTGACAGCAATGTAGAAGCTCTCTGAACTCTCTGGGTAGCTCTCTGAGAATTCCACCTTATCCTCTACTGGTAGACCTTATGTCTTAGAATTAGACTACAAGCAGTCACAGACAGAAGAGTTGAGGAACGAGATACTCTTTTGTTCTCTGAGAAACACAGTGCATTGAGTTAATGCACTTTGTTTCTGCAAACTATTAAGAGCTTTTTCATACTGAGTGTATGCAAGAAAGGAGCTGGGTAGAAGTCCTGTACAGGAAAATAAAGTATTGCATCTTGGTATGTGAAAGGCGAGCACACCATTTGCGTTTCACAACCTCAGCCTTTAAGAGCTGAGTGTCTAAGTGAGTAACAGACTTCTACTGGCTCTACAGTATATTCTGCCTAGAGACATCCCTCTTTTGCAGTGCAGGCACTGAAAAAAATGATTCAGTGACACTAATTCTGCCTTTTGTTTTTTTGACCCAAAAGGAGAAAGGAAGATAAAAGGAGGGCTAGGAAAGGTTTCCAAAACCTGTTATGGCTATTCTGTCCTAACTACAGTAAAAAATTTATGATAGTGATTTCCAGACTTCAAAAGGTTCCAACAGAGGTGATTCAATTAAACAGATACTGGAACTTAAGCCAATGATATTCTTGTACAAATCACTTTTGTTAATAAATTTTTTCTTTTCTGAAATGCTGTTGCCCTGATTGAGGATTTGAACACTCCAGTGCTTACATCCACATTTTAAAGTTTTGTTCTCACACAACAATGCAACAACAGGCTGTGGTCAGAATAATTCAAGCCCCTTCTCTCTCCAGACAGTTATTAAAAGTAAAAATATTTTGCTCCTTTTCTCAAAGTTACAAGATTGTGTGGGCACCAGATGACCAGACACATGTGAAAAGGAAAAAAAAGTTCTTTGCAAGAGAGAAAGAATGTAGTATTGCTGCAGGCATGTCCAACTGAGAAGAGCTAAGCTATTACTGTCAGACAGTAGCATTTCCTACTTCCTGCTGAATGGTAAACTCTGTATTTTGCTGTCAGTTTGAGTATTCCTAACTGGAAGACATTCCCGGGCACACATCAGGTATAAAATCTTCCTTGTTGTAACAGATATACATGAATGGGTTCCTTTCAGCATCACTCACTCAATAGATTTTACATATTGATTACAGAGATATACCTATAGATATTGCAATAAATTTCACAGGAATCTGGAGGATCATATCTTTCTATAACCTTCAGTGTCAGCTCAGTCTGCACCCCATTGTGCACCCAGGTGTACCAAATATCTGTGGAATTTCCTCAAAGAACTTGCTGTCGCCCAACAGTTAAGATAGGTCCTCTGTGAGTGCAGACTACAGAGAAACAGAGCAACGATAATCTGAAAATCTGCCTACATGATTTTTCCCAGCATTATGAAAGAGAATGATAACGAAATGAGGGCTGGCAAGAGTGGTTATCATTTTTGGAAACACTCACGAACAGCTGTAGCAAGCAGCAATGGCATATTCCTCACAGGAAAACCGATAGTATCTTTCAAAGAGCATTATATCTGAATGCACTGAAATCCAGCATCTGCAACCACTGTGACAATAATTTTCCAACTACTGCTGAACTAGTTCATGTCCACAGAGTGCTGTCCTGCTTAAACTCTCTTCATTTAAACATCTACTCAAAATGACTCCTGAGAATGGAAATCAGTGCATGCAAAAAGGGTCTTGAGTGATCTCTCACTCTTCTAGTCCTCACCGTCCCAACCCTCACTCACAACTGGGTCATTACCATCACTTTTGCTGTGTTGTGTCCAATCCAGACTGGAAGGCACAGGCCTGACCTTTTTAAAAATTGTTTTTAAAGCAACATACATATTTCCAGCTTTTTATTAGGAACAATTAGATAACTCCATAAACTGACCATTTGGCCTTTTAAAGAATAGCAAAAGATTTACAGTTGCAAGTGTGCCATTTGCATGTAGGCAGTCTCTTACCCGCACTGCCACTGATAAAAACTTTAATGTTTACTGTGACACCGTCTGACAGTAGGAGATGTTTGTCAATGCTTTCCAGGTCTTTATAAGGAATGGCATCAGCCTGTGCTGGAGACACAGACCTCCCTTATCGAAAGTGTTAAGGCTCTGGACTTCCCTGACTCAGGGTTAACTCTACAGAGACGTTGCCACCCATAGCTAGCAAGAATCTCCACAGTTTACTGTGAGGAGAGGAAGGAAATAGACTTTCACTGCCTTCTTGCATCACTTTGGGAACCTGGGACAAATGGCACATCTCAGCTTTCTCTTTTCTAAGCTACAGAGCACAGTGTCACTTCTCCATGTTTCAGATCTTTGAAATAACTGGTGGGACAGAAGTGTTTTGGCACTCTGCAAGGATGCACATGGCACTGGCCATACCTGTTTCAGAAAATTCCACATTGTGTCTATAAAATGAGCATCTCCCAGGATGAACTCCCCATAAATATCTGGAAAATGTCACCATCAACTTTCAGTTAAGTCAAGACATGAACCTTGGCTGACCTATTTGTGTAGTTCCCTCTAATCCCTCACTTCCTCACAAAATTGGGTGAATGGTCTGAGAAACCCATGGACCTCTCAGTAAATCATAAATCCACAGGGCTTTTAGTTTGGAGGATCTGAGGAATGGATTTCAGGAAGTAGTGAAGAATAATGATCCTCTGGGGTATTTCATCATTTTCCATTCCAAGAGTTTATACATGTTGTCTGTGACTTCTCCACAGGATTTGAAGGAAGGAACTGAGCTATCTCAATATTTAATTTTTGTGTGATATTAATCAAGATTATATTTCAAATGATAGCGCTCCATAATGTGAGAATCGTCGTATCTCCAATAAAGAAATAAGCTGTCCATACAAATAAAGTCAGACCTGATTTAGATATATTCTGAGAGAAACATATTCTTGACAGCAGCACTATTATACTATTTCATTTTGCCTTCTGGTGTATTATTTTCTGTACTTTCAAGATGCAGATAGCTGGCCAGATTCAGAGTATGTGGGAAATTCAGAAAGATATCCAAGGGTGGACATGCTGTGACGTTGTCAGAAATGTTCATACATTAAGCTCATGGTTTTCTTCTGTTTGCTACTATCCCAGGGCTTCAGGGACTCTGGTTGTTCAAGTACTCAACTAAAGAGCTTTGAAGGTTTGTTAATGTGCTGTGGCACTTTTGGGCGTGTATTTGATCAAAACAGATAAAACAGAGTATGAGACCATGCATTTTGAAAAGTTATTTAGACAAGAAGAGAGAGATGGTGCAGTGACAGGTAGCTTCAAATTAACAGGTTTGAAGTTGATAATAGCCTTGTCATGGCAGCTCAGAGCTCAGTGCACACTAGTGTACTCTGCTAAAGAGCAATCAAGATGCATATTAGTAATCTGAAATTGCATTCACTTTCCAAATGTATCTCTGAATTATTTGCATCTGATTCAGTATGGTTTTTCCATCTGACACCTTCCAGAGAGCAGGGTCCTTCAGTACAATGGCAACACCATGGAAGGACTTCTTCCTTCAGAATTCACAGCTAAGGATCTGGTGCAGTATTTCATCCCTGTGCCAGGGCAGGATTATTTCTGAGGAACAGCAAATGAGATGTCCTGCCAAAATCGCACATCTGTGGAGCTAGAATTGTCTGGGACCTCCTCTAGAGCTCAGGAAAGGGTTACACATGCAACAAATGATGTGGAGAATAACAGATAGATGACAACTGACTACAGAAACACAAAGGGATGTGCTAAAGGACTATCTATCATGCTTGTCACTTTATGAGGTTATAACAAGGAACGATAGATTTAAAATTCAGTTGGGAAAATCTGTCATTATTACTGGCCAACTCAGTGGCTAGTGTTAAGCTCCTAAATCTACTTTCAGGTACTTAATGAAAAACTGTTCAGGTTTTCAGAGGTGGTGAAAAGTTGTCTTCCCAATCCTCCTTTCCTGCTGCAGAAAGCACAAATCCACCGAATGAGAAAACTTTCAAACTCATGAAAATTTTAATCTTCTACAGACATTTCTCCCCTTTACACTGCTTATGTGCTTCTTGTTCTGTCAGCATTGTTTCATTAAAGGAATTGGAGTCCTTTTTAAACACAGGGGCCGAATCTTTTCTTGGATGGCTCTCACTTGTTTCTGCAGTGCTCTCTGAAGCAGGAGCATCAGCACGTGGTGACCATTTCTGCTCTGCTGTTAAATTGCAGTGTGAGACACACTAAAACCAAGGGTTGTAAAACTCTCTGCTTTATAGTCATATCCTACAACCATGCGTGTACAATCAGTCTGTGCTGCCAGATTGTTAGGAATAGTAAGTAAATGCAGAAAAAAGTTGGGTTCTGGACCCAGATAGGAGATGAGTAAGATCTATGGGTGTATGATTTAAAAGGATATGATGAGGCTAAAAAATCTCCAAAAAGTAGATCCAGTGTTTTTGTCTGATGTAAACACTGCTGGATGGCCTTGGCCCAGTTTATATTGAGCTGGGAGGCCTCTGAATAAAGAGCTGCCCTATTTTTGCAAAAAGTGAATAAATCTTCTCCTCAGGCTGCATCCTGCAGAGGTGATATGGCAACCTGTGTGGTCTGTGCTTGGACGTGAGGTAAAACCACTTCTTTATTAAAAGACGCCTCATCAATACACAGCCTGAATCTAGATAATGTGTGGAGAAGTTTGCACCACCATCTGGTAAAAGGGATGAGGTTTATTTGTAGCAGAGGCTACAAGACAGAGTTATTCACAGAGCTGGTAAGCAAGAGGGTACAGCTTTATTCTGCTGGGGTGGACAGTCCCATTCCAACAAATAACATGTCTGCCCTTTCAGCCTCTGCTAACCCTCAGAAAGGCACCCACTTCTGCCTGATGGCCTTTGGGTGTAGGTGCCAAGGATTCTTGTGGTGCTCCCTTTCCTTTGCTTGTGTTTGCCTGTACCTGAGAGGTCACAACTCTCATTCAAATCCCCAGTGACACTTAGGAAATTCCAAAGATCATTTCCCTTTCCCACCCTGAGGCTGAACTCCAGACCCTGTGGCTGACCTCTGCCTGGGATGCAGGCTGCCCTGGAGTGGGTGGGAGCAGCTCTTGGGAAGATCTTGTGGCGTGGGAGATGGCCACAGGTCAGGGTCTCAGGCAAGAACTCAAGATGAGACCCAGGTTGCGCAGCCATGGTGCTCGCTGGAAAAAAACTGCCAAGAGAAAATCCTGACAAACAGCTCTCTTCTCTAGTGTAAATTCAGTTGCTTTCAACTTTTCTGGTTTCCTATGCTTCCTACCTTTCCTTCATACTACTTTAGATGTTGTTCTTCATAGCTACTGGCCCACTGGGATCAGAGGTGAAGAACCATTGCCCAAATGCAGTAGGGTCTGGGGGTCCTGGGGAGAAGGCATTTCCTCTCCTCCCTGGATCCCTCATTTGTGCATCTTCTCAGCAGTGTGTGCATCACCTTGCTGCCTCTGGTCCCCCTTTTGGAGAGGACCTGCAAGGGAGTGCACCCCGTGTCCTGAGCCACACCTTCCTGGCAGTGTGTGTATGTGGAGAAAATGCTGGATATTGTCAACTCATGGAATTTGGGTTAAATTCCTTGTTCTGCTTCCCACAGAACTCAGGATAGCAACTTTTATGAGCTTGAAGATACTCATCTATGCTGAGAAAAATGCCTGGTTAAAGACTTTTGGATCACCAGGAAACTATCAGACACTTTGGGGGTTGAAATGCCTTTGTAAATGCCAGTCTTCAAGTCTGTGCTTCAGCTTCTTTCACCAGGACAATTGCAGCAATGGTTGTAAAATGCTCAGATGCTCTGTAATGACAGCCACATAAAAGGAGAAGTCTAGCCTTTTTAAGATTTTTAAAAAGAATTTCAACAAGCTGAGTTTCCTTGGTTTTTAAAGGCCAGTTTACATGAAGAGTTATACCAAACAGAGCTGGAGTGAGGCCTCAGATCCTAAACTTGCCAGGCTTCTACAGATCCCATGCCCAAAACAAGTGAACCAAACAATGGACAAGAGGTTTTGTCCCCAGCCATCTATCACCTCTTCCAGAACCAGACATAGAAGTGAGGTTCTTCTGAGCCAAGGGACTTCCTACATCACCTGTTGGGATTTATTTCATAATCTTGCTGGCAAAAACCCATCTGTCTGTGCAGAGTGCAATAGCCTGCCTCTGTTGGCAGCTGCTGCCAGAAGCCAAGGGTGATGATCAAAGCAATCTGTGTGAGCTCAAACACTACATACCTGTCCATGAAAAAGCTGCATGTACTGGTTGGGTGCCTTGCTCCTGACTTTCAGGGAATTTTCTCCGTGGATCTGATATTTACCTCTTCGACAGGTACAAGGAAAATATTTTTGATAAATGTAGAGAGTTGCAATGACTTTTTGTTAAGAAACAACTGTAGAAGCAATTTTTCTCATAGAATCAAACCATACTTTGTTATTTAGAATCACAAATTTTTATTAAAGAAACAATCATCTAGCTTTAGAATCCTGTTCTGTCTAGCTGTTCACTTTACAAGTAATTGATTTTAATAAAGGTGCTACAAAAAGAAAATTCTGAGAGAGATGAATATAGACACAGGACAAAAGAGTTAGGAAAACATATACCTACTTCAGTCTCAAAGTATTAAATGCGCTCTTTTAAGCAACATATTTACTACAAGCAGAAGGACAAGCAAATGTTTATTGCTTTTATCAGCACTAATGCAGAGTCCCTTTGGTTATTTCTTTAATCCAAACAGCTTCCTGGTAGATCCAAGATGTGAGGCCTTTCTGTAATGACTTGGCTAGAGAAAGGGTCCAGAACTTCTCTGCAAACACAATTAAGTTGTCAAAGACAAGTCCTGTATTTGAATTAAAACTATAAATCTTTCATCTGCACCTACTCTACATCAAATAGCAGGAAAAGAGGCCCTCCCATCTAACAGTCTTAATTACCAGAGCACTGCAGCCTTTGAGCATGACAGAGCCAATGATAGCTGACCTTGTGCTCCAGCCCCAGAGTGGAATCAGTGTGATGAATGGGAAATCCTGCCTGAAATATCACAGCAAAGGGACAAGCTTCAGATGGCAAATTAAGTGCCTAGCACACTGTTGGGGCTACACAAATATATAATAATACCCTTTGCTTTGATCTGTTTATAGTGGAATGAGCAGTATGATGAAGGCTTCAGTGTAAACACATCAAACTTTGTCTAGTAATGACCAGCCCTTTACACCTCTTTTCCCACACAAATGCACGGTAGGATGATGGCTTTTCCCCTCTCAAATGCTGCTTATAGTACTGTTGTGCTTGGAGTAGGAGAGATAGGCACTGTGAGTTTGTTATGGCTGTCTCTAATACTCCCACATAAGTCCCCATGGCCCATAGTAGGTAAAATAACTGTGGGTCTCCGGGGAGAGCAGGACTTATGAGGCTTCATTTTCCTTTTCACAGTATTCAGGTAGAGGGTGAACCAAATACTGTGGCAGCTGAGTGGCTGGTTGCCTTAGAGCAGCTGTTCCCACACTGTGTAGTGTGGGTGTTGAGCAGCCCTAAAGATCCTCAGTAGTGTTTCCTCTTCAATTCTGAATGTTTTTTTGGTCAAGGATTGTAACAAAAATCCATGGTGATCCATGAACAATGCTTGCAGTATTTTATTGGCCCAAAACTTGGCAAATGAATGCCTGAAGGCAGGGCTACATTTTCTGGTATCATTTCTGAAACGACTACTTCACAGGATGGGGTTGCCACGCCTTCTGGTGTACTGAAGTTTCTGAGATATTTCTCTAACTCTTTATCTCTAATTGCTATGTTGGCTGCTAAACATTTTCTTTCTGGTCTTACTTCTATTTCGTATCTTAAGGTTTCACAGCATATTCCTTCCACTAAGGGGTCTTACTAGCATAATTATCAGTTCTGTCATGCAGAAGATACCTTGCTTGACTAGCAATACTAGTTATGAAGGAGAAGAACCCATAGGAGGTATAGTATTTCAAATATAGAGTATAAAATGTTTTCATTGAAAAAATAAGTGCACCCCTTCCTTTTTCTGTTTGTTTTCTAGGAAAAAAAAACCTTTAAAAGAAGGTATTAATTGGCATGTTTAACATCATAAGGCTCCAAAAATCTGCTTGTGAAAAAGCTTTGTAGCAGATGTTTTATGATGGTAGGGAATTCTTCAAACAGTATTTTCCAGAGGAAAGGTCAGAGTGTGAAAGTGAAATTTTTTTAGCACACAATGTGTTTATGTGTGTAAATAATCTGCATTTACAATCTTAGTGTATGAGGTTTCTATGATGAATAAAATACACTATCTTGTACCATATAAATATGTGTCTGTATATATATGCATACATGTGCTTTCCTTTCTACATTTGTATTTGCTGCATTTCAGAAAGAAATCCATCTGCATTTAGTCTTATGCATGGTACTTACTGTGCTTGCTACAAAAGCATTTGAAATTCACAACAAAAACACATTAAACTGATCAGGAAAACAAATAATATGAACCCTTTAGAGACTTTATTGGAGGCATATTTTGAATCTGCAAGCCTGTCAGATTGTACCCACAGGCGTTACCCCTATGTAAAAAAGGGAACTAAAAGAAGACAGGAGCAACAACTAAAAAGGTGTCAGTGAAGTTTGTGCTGTCAGATGTGCATCCTTCACGTATTCCACAGGAGGCATTCTCTTCACCTGTTACGAGTTTAGGCAGCAGTGGGTAGAGGATTGTTGGCAGCTCCAGGGATGTCCTGGGGGAGGCATCTCCTGATGGATGCTGCCTGACTACAGCCAGAGGTTAAAAGTGCAGGAGAGACTGTGAGAATCAAAGGATATAGCCGGGCCTATTTGCTTTGAGGAAAAACGATGTGACTGTTTTAGGGTTTCCCTTCCAGTGCAATTAGTGGAGCTGCTTCATTAGCAGATGGGTGCGGTGGGAATGCAACAGCCCTGGTGGGAACACAGCCTTCCTGAATGCCTGGAAGGCCTGCCACTAGCTTTATCACAGGCTGAATTCCACCTCATGAGCTTGTAGTCTCTTGATGCAGAACATGAATAAAAAGGATGGGAATGGAATATACATAACCACATATTGCCAAAAGGGGACAGAAGTCTACTAAAAACAATCCACTTTTGGCAGGAGAAGAGTTACCATGGAATTTAAAACAGGAAGTTGTGTAGTTAACTGCACTTTTTGGGGCAATATTATGCTAAATACAGTAAGAAACAGCATGAGATAAGTGGCCCAGATTTTCAGGATATAAATGAGAAGAAACCAAATTTACTTTACAGCCTCAATGCAAAAAGGTACCTTCATATTATCTCAAATGACTGCTGTATGCCCTGTCCATGCAGCATTTGCAAAACATAAAATTTGCCCTGCAAGGTGCAGCTTCATTTGTGAAGGATCTATTTTATTTTGTCTTTTTATAGGCTTTACCAAGTATTATAGATTTAAGGACAGAAACAGAAGAGTAGTTCTAAAAACGACTGCCAAATATGTCCTTAGAGAGAATGAACATGACTCTGGCACTGTATAAACATGATCTAGCATCCCTCAAACTCTGTGCATGGACATGTTTTTGCTTGCACTTCCTGCCCACACTGCTTCTGTACAGAGTTAGCAGGGTCTACATGCTGTGCGTGAACACGATCAACATTCAGTTTGTGTATGTTAAATAATATCTCTTGTGTACACAAAGGGTTGAAATGGAACTCTCTGGGGAGAACACCCCAAAACTGTGTGCACTCAGTTATGAAGAGAGTTGAGATGCCACAGTCAGCCCCTGTGGAACTTTTGTGCATTATATTTACCCAGGACTGCTTTGATGGCAGGTGCACTAAGAACATTTCTAGGGATATGAATATGCATGTGTCTGTATCTGCACATATTTGGATCTACCATGGATATAAATCATCTTGAATTATGTACATTTTGTAAGGATGAAAGTGTTCTCCAGCATAAAGGAAACTTCTCTCCTAACTATAACACCAAACTTACTAATGTGTTTTGCACATTATACAGAATTCTTTCACGCAGATTTCTGGTGAACTGCCACCCTTACTTTCTGTTTGCCCTAGGGAAAAATTACTCCCATAGCTGTAACTATTACAGCTTATAATTGCTCTGTAGGGTATGAAAAATTGTAGTGGTGAGGCCGGGCACTGAAAAGTTACAGAGGGGACATAGATAGGGAAATCTGTGAGGACTGCTCAGGGAAGGATTGGCACTCATGAAAGGTCAGGCTTTGGTGCTATTTGACTGCAATCTGCAGTCCTCTTTAGTTCCCATGTGAAAGAATACTAGTAAAAATGAAACTGGGGAAGACATGATTTGTTCATTATTTAGCACTCCCCTACACAAGCCCACATATGCTAGGTGTTTGAACAAAGGCTAAGATTCTAAGCCAGGCACTCCTCCCTGGAGAGCGTGGGAAGAGCAGGAGGCTGTGCTCAAGGGACAGCAGACCCTGGGTCCCCCCGTTCTCCTCCCCTTCTCAGAGCAGCTGGCCAGGCTGCAGGATCAGCTGTGCCCACAGTAACACCCACATGCATGGCACTTGGCACAAGTAGTAGGCTTGTGCTAATCCAGCTCGGATGGGCTGAAATGTTGAGGGCTTATTTAATGGTATCAGCTTGTTGGATGGGCACGAAGAGGGGCCAGTAACTTCCAGTTGCTGCAGGGAGTGGCAACCAGCAGGCAGAAATGGTAACAGGGGTCAGGTTGTAAAAAGAAGATGTGTGACTACAGATGGGATGTACAGCCCTGAGGAATTTAAAGCCCTTGAAAAATATTTGCTAAAATAACATATCAAAAGGCTCAGATATCACAAGGCTAATGTTCAGGCTGCTTAAAAAGCCTTCAAAAGGCAGGAACAGAGTACACTGACTTCTGTGAACAGCCAATAGACAGCATGTAGACCCAATCATTGAGAGTTATGTCAGACAGAGCATGAACTCCAGAAAAAATGGGGTTTGGCCTATGATAAAGTGCTCTATTCCCGAGGAGTGGATGACTAGAACAAACGTAAAAGCATAATGATTTTCACAAAGCTCCAAGCAAATTCTTCTAGGGGTATGTAGTGGGAGAGAGAGGAGTTAAAATAAATCTATCTTTCTTATCTTCTTCTTTATAGTGGCTGTGTCTGAAATTGGAAATGCAGACACACAAGTATATTACTGTGATGTTTCCTTTTGCAACAAAAGCAGAAGCCTTATAGAGGTAGGTTGTGTACATACAGTATCCAGACTATTCTCTATGCTCAAGGGATACTTACAATTTGGCTGCACAATAGAGAAACAGTCAAGCTGTACAAGAAAACCTTTTAAGTTTCACTGAGCACTGTAGACTGTTGCTTTCAGTGTCCTGGGTAGAGTTCTTATCTGAGCTACATACCTAGTGAAGCAAAGTTTGTTTCATCTCTTGTCTTTCACTCTGGTTGCAGTGGAAAAGGCAGTGGATGGCCAGCAGCTTTGCCCCCCTGTTCTCCTGGGGTCAGGCTTTTCTCCCGGCTCCTGAAATCACAGCTGGTAAGGACTGAGACTGAGCAGGAAATTGTGAATTCAACAATGAAAACTCTTTCACTGCAAGCATTTCTTGGGCTTCTCTTTGACTCCTGCTGGAGTTCATGTGTTCAAAGGGATATTGTCTGCAAATTAGAAAATAGGTAAGGCTCACTCTGCTACTCCTAGTCACTCCAGTTTCTACAGCCACACCAAGGAACTGCAGAAACCATGCTGGCTCTCAGGAAACTTGGTGAGTGAAGGGAAAATGAAAAGTCACCTGGATTTGTATTAAAAAAAGATGAGTTACACCAGCAGCCTGCTTTGGCTCTGTTCTTAGTGAGACCCATCTGTTCTGAGGAAGCTGAAAACATTTCAAATAAAAGCATTTGTAATTGCAAAAACTCCTTTACACTTTTAGGGCAAAATGTCAGATCTTACTTCAACAGATCTCTGTCCCCAGAGTCAGAACTTGAGTCTACCTAAAGGACATTAGTCATCTCATACCAAATGCCCATAACTCAGCAATTTCCACCCAAAACAATTGATTATAAACAATTGGATCCAGGTGGAATGGGCAGATCACTTGTGATTTCCCTTTTCCGTTATTTTTACTTATTGAATCTCTTCTAGAAGACAAAATATTGTTTGGTACCTAAGCAAATTTTCAGCTACAGCTGGTAGTTAGATTTGGAATAGATGATATGTGATATGGTCCATATTTCAGGAGATAGTGCCTGAAAACTAATCAAAGAGATGTAGGTTTGTGTTCTGATGTTATGTTAACATCATTTACAGTGTTATATTTCTAACAGCAACTGGATCTTGGATGTAATTTTAACAGTTATATGCTATCTAATCATAGCATGGTAGTCTCAACACACGTGGCAGTATGCCAAGAAATAGTTCTGTTCAGTTTGCAAGAGCATGTTCAGTAGAAAGTTGCTCCGAAGTTTTCCATCAGGACATAAAGTCTTACTTTTCATTTATGTTCACTTTCTTCCTTAAGAAAAGAAGAAAGGAATCAGTAGGAGAAAGCTGTAAAAAAGGTAAAGAAAGTATTTTATAAAAAGGGAAAGGTGAGAAAATTAGAAATTACTAAATATGCTTACAGGCCATTCCCTCCAGGGTCTAAGAATGGCATCACTGGAGCCAACTCCACACTGACACTACTGAGGGCTACAAAAGTGTACCTCTACAGCAGCTGAACCTTTAACATGGGAAACAGCCTTTAGCACTAGCAGAAAATGAAACAGGTGAGCTAAAGCAAGCTGAAGGGCTTTTGGTAAAAACACTAGGTGTAGGCACATGAATGTGTCATTGCAGGGTGAATTAGAAGGTGAATTTTCAACACATCTACTGACCATCTGTAGTTCCTTGTGTTACTAGCTCTTATTCTTCATATACAAGGGAGGCATACTGCTCTTCTACTGAGAGATAAGCAACCTTCAACTATCTGTCTTTCACTGTGGATAAAACCCCACACACTGGCAGTTAGTGGGGGTTCTTCTGATGCTCAGTTCATGCAGTCTCTTTTTACCCCACAACCTGTCTGTACCCACAAACTAGGCATATCCCATGTGCTGATATTCTAGATATTCTAGTCTTGTATACTGCAAAGTTACAGTTCACAGCATCTCCTGCCTGCTCAAGTTATTCTGAATGGACTAATCCATTGATTGTATAGTAACAGAGCAGTGAGTTCCTGAGGGATGCTCATTAAAGAAGCCACTTCATAAGTAGTGTCCCACTAGGCATCACAATGCACTGACCATTTCCCACAAATTTATTTCAGCTTCCCCGGAGGACAGAAGCTAGAGTCCCTTAAATAGAAAAACATTCTTTCTCAACAGGTCAAGAGCTTCCATGGTCTATGAGAGAGGATGAGGTGGAAACCTCTCAGGCTTCATCCTTTATCTTTCTCCTAAGTGATGCTGGCTGGCAGGGAAGCAGCATGAGAACAAGCTCCTACTATAAGACAGTGTGCAGCTTCTGTATGTTCCCGTGTTCTTTCACTGCTAAGGGTTTTGTTCAAATTCTTCTCTCTGGTTTTCTCTCAGAAACATGTTTGTAGCATGCTCTCAAATATGGGACACAAGGTGAACTCATTACATCAGCACAGAAGATTTGAAACGGACTGATGTGAAACCCAAGAACTGGTAGTGAGGAACTTCGATCCTGAAATACATCTTGTACAAGTATCCCTCCTCAGCGTGCATTAAAAAAGTCCATTAAAAAGGTCCTAGAAACAACATCAGTAATGAGACAGCAAATTTATTTTTCTTTAAATAGAGAACAATGATTAAAGTGATGAAGCAGCTTGCTAAAAGATTAAACATTGTTCTTTCCAAACAATTTGTTCCTCTATGCACTGTGAGCCTAATCATGAGATCTTTACCTAGGGCCCTGCCCAAGTTACATCTGAAAACCCATCTCAGGACTGTACAATTATCTGCACATTAGTACTACAAAATCCCAAAGAAAATGACTATGAAAATGCACCCACTCTGCTTCTCAGAGAGTGACAGGATCTTTGTTCCATTCAAAAGACTCTCTTTTCCAAGAAGTCAGGGTCTGGCAATTTTGAAGAGTACAAGGTGTGAACTGCTCACTGTGATCCTGAACTCAAACACTGTTGTTGGTCCATAAACTTCTCAAAGTCTGAGTTTCTTGTGACCTGACGCCTCTGTAACCCAGCTACCTCAGTCGAGATAGTATATTTACACTAACTCCTTGTCAGCTTAGAATAGGGTTTCTTTTCCTTCTGAACAAAAGTCAACTCTCAGTTTACAATGTTGCATTGCCGAAAAAATGAACTCTCTGGGAAGTGTTTTCTATTTCGAGAGAAGATGTTAGGCTCATTTTCAACTCTTCCAATTCTGTAAATCTGCCTGGTCCAGTCATACCTCTTTGTGGGAAGACCTCTGAGGAGCTGAGCCTCTGGCTCAGATCCAACCTCCCCAGCTTGTTATTGCACCAAAATTCTGTGAAGATTGTGCTGCACCCTGTTTTTCTCTGCAGGAGGACAGAGCTTTATGCTTAGCTACTGCTTTCAGGAAGGTCTTTCAGCACCATCTAATTACATGAATGTATCTGTTACAGAGCTCCTAAAATCATAGGATATGCAGTATAGACAAAAGGATATTAAAAAACAAGTACTAAATTCCCAACTGAAATGTAAAGTGACTTCAGTATCACACTGAGAGTTATGGCTCCTACAAAAAGCTGGAAAATGGAAACCACAGTTCCTGTCTCTCCTGCTGAGCTGTTGTTGTGTCAGGACTGCTTGACAGAAAATGCAGAACTCAAAATTCGCATTTCATACCATTACATGTCATTCTGCATTTCAACCTTTTGTCTTACCTGAATGTGAAGGAAGAGGTATGTAGCCCAGGAAAGTGTATCCTCTAGGCCTATGGAAAGATAGGATTAGCCAGATATACAGGCATGGATAAACTATTTGCCAAGAAGCAACGTCCTTTAAAGTGATGGACATAGTAGGATTCAAAAAAGGCACATATATGGATTAAAGTGATAGATTTTTTCCACATGAAAGGTAAGAAAACATTGTTTGTTCTTCATATTTTGAAAGAAATTGACTTTTTACTGGAGTTGAACCTGAGATTTAGGAACATGTGATTATTATGGGTCTCACAGTGATCTATCACATGCAGGGCCTGACTAAGACAAAACCCTACTATCAACTTGAACAATTCACTTTGGACTAACTAAAATTCCCACTGCAAACATCAATGGATGTACTGGATAGCCTCCTTTCATATCGGTATGAATGCATATAATATTCAACAAGATTGAATAGAATTTTTTTTTATTCTATGTATGACTCTACATGAGGTGAAGAGATGTAATTTTAGGTGTGGGATGTTTTTGTTTGTTGTAAAATCAGACCTCAAAACAGGAAAATGTGAGATCTGGATTTTATTAAGGGCAGTGAATAAAATGTCAAAGTGGCTCAGATACTAGTTTTCAGCTTTTTAACACAGTACTCAAACCAGTGTGGTAGTTTTGAGTCAACAAATGGGAGATGTTAAAGAATAGCAAAGGCTTTCGACACAGTAAACCTGTAAATTATATGATTAAAGACAGATCAGATTACAGCACAAGGAAGAAAAAGTTACCTGAATTCAAGAGATGTTTCTTCAGATTTAGAACCAGTGCCACAAATCTTAAAATACATAGCCCAGTTCATACCACAATTACTTTGGGTTATTGACCAGCAAGTGTTAAAACAAAAAACAATGAAAAAAATGTGGTAAAAATTTTCGAAGGTCTGTTTCATCTCCTCAGGAAATTTCAGTCTCATTTTGAAATGTGACTAAAAAGTGGAAAACTCTTGTCTGAGCTTCATCTCAACTTTCTGGCCTCACTGAAAGAACACTCTACTGTGAACTGGTCACCTATTACAATTTTGAACTCAAACATAAAATCTGAAACATTGAAATACTGAATAGAAGCTGACATGGCTCGTTCTCTAAGGAGTCTAAAAAAGCCAGGGATCATAGTGTGATAACGCCTTCAGTCAAACCCAAAAGCTGCAGTATTTCCATAGACATCTCTAGATGCCCTTCATGGCAAAGTTGACAGCAGTCTATTTCTAAACAAGTTGTAACCAACATCTTTGAGGGATATCTTGTACTTGAAGAAATTGAGAACAATTTGTCATGCACAAATATGAAATTCAAAATAATCATAAATCTGAAGTTAATGATCTAAATGTCAAGTATTTTTGTTACTGTGGTCACCTCAACATCTTTTTCTGGATTTAAGAGAACGTAAAATTAAAACTGTGAAATAATGTTGAGCTAAGAATCTTTGTCAATGATGTACAAACTCAGATTTTGGAAGGTCAATGCTGTTTTTTTTTAAAGAAGCCCAAGAGGGTTTTTTTTCATCTAAAGCATTTCATGTCAAGGGCACTCCACTTTCCACACCCTTACAGAGCAAAATCTGTCTTGTCTTATAGGATTGAATGATTGAATTACTTAAACTGTATGTTTTGGAACTGAAGACAGCAGTAACACAATACTGTGACATTATGTTGATCTATATACCCAGCATATAAGGTTATTTTATCTAATCTGAGATTTTTAATATAAAAGTCAGGAAGTCGGAATACTCATATCAAGATTTAATTAGATTCAACCTAAATTGTGCTGTATGCTACACACTGAAGTAAAATTCATGAGAATATGGTGAGTGTAGACAAGATATTTTGTTGAATTGTTCTTTAAATGTCTGTTATGAAAGAAGCTCCTGCTATCAGTGAGGCAGCAGTTAGGTCACTCAGCCTATTTATACATGAGCAAGTAGCTCTTTATACAGAGTAGAACAATTGCAACAGAGAAGATGAGGTCCCCAATGGTCCAAGGCATGGACTCCTGACTGACAGGTGACTTGGACCCTGGTCCTGAGCAGATTCTGTAGCTCAGAGATCTCTTACTCTCCAGTGGGAGAGCAGAAACTGAAACTTGAAGCTGGTGTGAGAAAAAAAGGGGTCAAATTTAATCACAGAGGTGTTTTGTTTGTCTTAGGATTTTCTCAGTTTTCTCAATAATACAGTGGCTAATTCATGCATATACCAATTATACTGATTTTCAACTTCCATCCATTTTCTAACCAACTTGTCTGATAAACTAATCCAAAAGAGATTTTTATATACAGGAAATTATTTTAATTTACATTAGATTAGTAAGAATGCAAGACAATATAAAACATGACACAATGTTTTTTAAAGTACTTCTTACAAGTCCTCTTGAATTCTCATGAAGTTTTAGTAGGCTATGCATTTGCATATGTAGATGGCATGGAGGTATCAAGGGAGTCTATTAGTCACACTGACCGACCCACAGAAGAGTGAAAACACAGGATAAAACCAGAAAAGCAGGAAGTGGCATACAGAAGTGATGGCTAACTTGGTCAAGGTCCTCACCTTTCCAAATTCACTTTTCTTTTATTTTTAACCTTTGAAAACTCATCAGTTACAAGCATTACTTCTAAATTTGTACACCAAAAAGCTTGCAAGACATTGAATATCAATTAAGATTATATACAGGTGTAAGAGCTCTGGTGCTTCCATTTGAATACTTCAGTTCACAGAAACTACACAATGCATATGCCTGGTTTATTTGCATGTTATTTATATCACAGTGATGTCAGGATCTGGACATAGTGTTAATAGAAGCTGTCATATGCCTTTGTCAAGCAACCATTTCTCCAAACAAGTGTAAGTGTAAATAAGTAGCACAGTGCATTTTTCACATATTGATATATTTTATTTCTTTTGCAGTGAACAGAGAGTAAGGTGAAATACACTTTCATGGAGTACTTTTTACTTTCAGCTTCTCTTCATGTCGACTTGCAAGGCTGTCAGACATTCAGCACCAAGTGTTATTTTCTCACTACCATAAATGATTTAGAAGGTGTTGTTTTCAAAGGTCCTACACTATCACACTTATTGTATATGCTATTTCTCAATAAACTGACTAAATTCTGCTTGCAGTGAGCTTCAAGCTGTGATTTATGTTACCATCAGACTTCGGAAACCAATTGCCTCGAAGTGAATTATCTAAACCCAAAGTGTTGTAAATTCCAAGTGAACATTTGCAATTGTTTTCTTTTTCTCAGCTGCACAAACCTATTATTCCCGTGGCACACAGATAATTTGTAATGGGCTGCTAGATGTATTTGTTAATGCTTTCATTCTCAACTTAAGCAATGTTCTTCAGCAAATCCAATAGATGAAAGACTGAAAATAAATAGAAAAGATCTTCAATAGTATTGACTTGGGTCTCATATAAAAACAATTTGGATACTTCAGGCTGGAAACAAGCGTTTTGTTACAGAAGCTGATTGTTCCCTGCTGTACTGCATGCTACAAGCAATTTCTTTCAGATGTGCTCTCACTTGAACATTCTCCTCAATCACATTGCAACTCCATGGAGCCCATATTTCCCCCTGAAAGGCATCTCTCTTTGACCCCCTGTCATGCATTAGGTATCAGAAAAGTAGCTAAAATCATGTGGTTTACTCATGCTTGTAATGATGTGCCCAAAGTGTGTCAGCTGGTACCATCTGCAGTGCCTGGAGCAGTGTCTGGGAGACTGTGACAACTCAATTGCAGACTGGAGGTTTTGAAATACAGGCAATAATTACTATTCCTGCTTAGGCAAGAGGTCTCCTTTGTGCAGCATTGGGGAGGCCACATCTGTTACAACGATTACTAACTCTCTGCCGATCATCAATATTACAATCAAAATAGTCATCAATCTGGATAAAAATCATCATTTCTTTTCACTTCCAGCCCACAGATCTGATCCAGTTGTAGCTAATAAATTGATGCTCTGTCACCCTTTCCTTTTGTGTGCTTTTCTTCTCACTCTTATTGTTTTTGTGAACCATGCAGGATCCTGCCATAAACAAGCACTTGGCAGTAAAATAAGAAGGCAAGAAAGAGAGCTGCAGTTACTTTTGTTGAGAGGAATTGGATATTTTAGAAGAACATTGAATTCTGAAGTCCTAGTTCAAGAATTTTCTATAAAGCCACTGCCTTTAACTAAGCCTGGTTTTTAGTTATCTTGGATAAGATCCTGACTCTGTTATCTGGCTGATAATTACTAGTCTTCATTTTCAGAAAAAGTATAGTTTGTTATCTAACATAAAATTGAGAAAAGTATTGCAAGATATTTTCTCAGATGAATTGAATGTCATTTGACTTTGAAAATTCACGGCTCATTTTAGTCAGCTCCTTCTTAGCCTAACCTAAGACCTAACTGACCATCCATAACTCTTTTGGGGTCTTTCTTAGCAGTAAGCATGTGATTTGACAAACCATGACATTCTTCATTCTTTTTGTCCAGCACTGATATGTGGAAACTTGATACTGTGGTTACTATAAGACAACCCCCAAATTCTCTTCCTGCGAAAGTTTAAATCTTGGATATGATATGGATTTCTACCCAGACGGTTCAGCTAGTTCTTCATTTCATGTTAAACTCACCAGAAAAACATGACAAAGCTGGGTTTCCAATCAGTAGAAATGAAATTTGAGCTCTTGAGATCATGAAAGAAGATGCATTTTGAAATGGCCTATGCTGGAAAACATGCAAGAGAGCTTCTTACATTATATGATCCTGCACTGCCGCGGAATGGTAATCCCTGAAGGAAAGACTTCAGTGCCATATCAGATATCTTAAAACAATGCTTGCTGCAATGTTCCAAGTTTTGTTTTCTTCACACAGTCTAACAACAGACATAACAACAGATAAATATCAAGACAAATTTGTTAATATTGCATTATTGGCAGACAAAAAAAAGATCACTTTACATTGGAATGCTGAGCTCCTGCCAGCTGCCAACAAGTAGACAGCTCACTCTGTTTTAGAACTTGCTGCTAATGGGAAAAAACAGTGTGCTGCACAAAAATAAAAATAATCTGAAGGTATTCGAAAAGGTTTATATTCTGTTCTGATAGTCCCTCAAAAATCAGCTCTGATGACAGAATTTGAACAATACAGCTTGTGTAAAGGCAGTGGCTTTTTATTTTTACATAGCCCTTTGCATGTCTTCTGTGTTTTGAGAAAAAGAAGCGCAGTGAATCTAGTAAATATTATTAGTCTAACTTAGAGATGCAGAAGCACATTCATACAAAGAAAGAGCAGCATACCTAAGACCATCAGAAGATGATCAGGTACAAAAAAGCATGGCTTGGGAAGAGACAACATAGAGTAGCAGGGCTGGTTTGAAAAGCCTGAGGGTCTGAAATGGAAAATGAGTTTCAATATGTATAATTAAAGGATGAGAAGAATTTAAATATGTATTTGCATATGAAAAATGCTCTAGCAATATATTTTTTATGTTGCTGCAAATATTTTGGGGTAGTGAAAAGGAAGTCTTAAATGTGAGAAACTCTTAATTATGCGTGGGTCAGGCAAGGGCTCAGATTCATGCTCGCGGTGCTTCCACGAGCCCTGGCTTCCCACGCTGGCCCTGTGAAGTTGCTAACAATGGTCCTGCAGGAAACAGAGTTGGACTTGTGGTTGTCTATTTAGATAAGGATCTAGGAGGTTTCCTGAGTTCATATAAGACTGGAAAAAAAGCATTCTGGAGAGGCTGTGTTAGTGCCACCTCCTCATGGAGGTCTGTTCTTCTGTTCGGGGAGAGAGACTGTCCACCTTGCAGCACACAACACCCTTTTTACAGCATGTCCACTGAACTTCAGTCCTTGTGTGATGGTGCTCTTCTTGGAATGTGTGCTGTGACCAAAACACAGGATTCCATGCTCATCTTGCTCTGGAGGTCTCTTAACCTCCTTAGGTCATTTTTCAGTATCAAGTTTCAGCCAGGCCTGTGGATTAGGTGCACTAACTGTTCATGTGGAGAGGTAGATCACACACTTAATGCAGGTGTGTACATTTCAGTCCTCTGTTACAGCAGATAAATGCACACAAAGAGAAAACTGTTGAAATGGATGCATTTTACAGTGATGAATGAATGAACTGAATTATAAAGGGCCTGAGCCCACCTGTCGCTCAGGATCTTCAGCCAGGAGACTGGAACAGCTCTCCCAAAATGATCTCATCATGTGGAGTGGATAAAAAATCGTCTTATAAATTATTAGATTTTGGCTGCTCTTTTGTTTTGTTTTCTTCAAGCCACTGAAGGGGAAAAAAGGAAATAAAAGGGAGATCTTGATTGATCTGGTAAATATGGATGTGGCTGGAGCCAGGAAGAATACATTAGAGAAGTGACTGATGGCCTTGATTATGGCCAGCATATTGAGAACATTGGCTTTCACTGTGGCTGCAAAGTGCAGCTTGCTATTCCCTCACTTTCTGTCTGGCACAGCTTATGCTCTTTTTTTCTAAAAAGGGCTGCAGTCAAATAACAATAGAATTCTGAGCATACTGGTTTTACTACTGGTCAGTTGGCACTGTCAAATTCTTCTGTCAAGGACCCATCTTTACTGGAGTTTGATGTACTCACATAGTGGATCCAGATGGCAATACTTATTTGCCCATATTTGCTTTTTAAATTGCTCCAGAAAAAAAAGTCAAGATTAATTTCTGTGGATAGAAAGGAAGATATTTCCTGATCCACTTCTGTAACAGTGGATTTTCTTTACATGTGCCTGTTTTACCATTCTCTTTGGCTTTTCAGCTAACATGACTTTAATATAATAGTTTAAAAGAACCTCCTGCATATATCTTTTTATGTCCCATCATAAACAAAATGCTTGTCTAACACTGCGGCTCTGTCCCATAGGAGAATATTCCTGTAGGAATTGTCCGGTGGGAGTCTTCGGCCAGTGAATGCAGACTGGAGAATATTTTCTATATTCTCAGATAAATGAATGTATCTAGCAGATATGCAGTAAGTGAAGGTCACAGACAGGCAGACTAGACAGGAAAGAGAAATCACAAAGATGACAATAGCAGGAATAGCAATGGCAAGGCATATGCATGGCTCTTTTCATTTGTTTTCTTCACGGCCTTGACTGGCAAAAGTGACAGAAGGAGGTGTTTGTGGGAGCAGCTTTGGTGAGGACAGAGAAAGAGGGGATGGATGTTTTTGTGAAACAAGGGAGGTAGCCAGCATAACTGAGTGGAATCAAAGGGGTAGAGAAAAATGTTAAATTTAGCAAGAAGAGCTGCACAGCAGATCTTCAAGACTAGGACTCTTTAGAGACCGCTAGGGAAACAGGCCAACATCCAGAGCAGTAGTTGCCATGGTCAGAATAAGAAAGATGCCTTTGGCAGAAACATCCCACTGGCCCAGCAAAGTGAGAAAGAAGTCCTGTGAGGAAGACTGCAGTAGCTGAGAAGGAGAGTGATTAAGTGTGTATTAGTGGTTTGGCTGCAAGGCTGAAAAGGAAAGGCTTGATAGCTAAAATGCTGTAGCAGGTGTGGCTCACTTACTCCATCCTCTCACAGGATGAGTGTCTACAGTGATGGGAATCCACAGAAAAAGATTGAAGATCAGTGCAGTGGAGACAGTCAAACACACTACAGGAGGTTTACATTGGATATTCTGTTGTGCAGGTTTTTTTGCTGCTTGCTTTGTCAGCCAGGGGAAAGGATCATTTGGGATGTTTATCAGAATGGAAGCACTCTGACAAAGACCTTGTGGAGTGTCAGCTCATTTTCTAGGCCTGTCGACCTCCTTCATTCTGTTGACGCAATGCCACATCCACTACATTGCTGTGTAGAATAAGCTGCTCATTATTTGTGCAGAACATGCACATGTTAAGACTGCAGTGGCATAGTAGGTGTCTGACATTTGCATGTAATTGCTGTGACCTGATACTTGTGTAACTAGAGGATGAAAATGCTTTGCTTATCTGAAGTGGATTTTCCATGTAATGACCATATAACTAAATTAGAGATGGATAAACTTGCTGAGATTTAATATGAGCTCATAGCAAAAAAATCTGTTTAAATAAACTTTATGTTCAGATGGGTTTTGACAACCGGCAAAAATGCTATTTCTCATTCTTTACTAAGATATGATCTCATTGCACATGAACAATCCCTGCAACACATGCAGAAAATGGCATAAGAAAACTCCCTTTCTGATATCATCTCTGGTTGTCAAGTGTTAGATGCAAGGCTAATGAGCTTTGATCCAAGTGCCAACCAATTTAATTCTCTCCATTATCTTGGCTGAATGGGGATATTTATTAAGTTTCCCCACACGTGCTCTCTGTGGCACAAAGGCAATGAATCATTCTTAGGCCACAATAACATGTGCTGTGACTCTCTCCACCGAGAACCAAAGATGAGACTGTTCCTCTGTTGTAAAAACTCAGAACACAGCACTCAAAACCAGGTGTTCACATAAGGCCACACACAAGGGGATCTTATTCTGGTGGTGGTCTAGTCCACGGAGAGAAAGAAACTTGGCTTTCTGAGGCTACTAGTGCTGCTGCCACAAGTCTGATGCTGTTCTGGTAGGAAGTTGCAGCAAATCCAGCCTTATCTTTGGATCACAAGTTTTTCCTTTGTTATGGAACTAACACCTTACGAAAGGCTGCCCTGTGGTCCATGCTGCAGGCTCATGAGCTGTAGCAGCAGTTTCTACTGCACTATGTTGTTGAAGTACACAGATCTATCACCTGTGGGAACTCAAAGCAGGTGGTGTAATCCAAATGCAAAGGGCGCGTGAAAAAGAACACTGATACCCAAGGCCACCCAGGAAGAAGAGCGAGAAATGGCTCATGCGCCCCAAGACCTTCCTCTGAGAGATTGGAAAGAGCCTCATCTCAGGGGCCTATGAGCTGCCCTAATTAACAGAGAGCATCAAGCTCAGCTGATCTGTCTTAGGCCTCACAGAGTGTTGTGCCTGCTGAAAATATCTGTTACCCACCAGTTCATGGAGATATGTGAGGAGATTCATTGCTGAAATAAGGATTTCAGAATACAGTCCTCAATAACTGGCAATTAGTAACTTTTACTTGACTGGCTTTGAGTTTTATAAAAGTGAGCATGGTGAGAGTGGAAGTCTAGGACACAAAAAGTAAGCAGAGATTCCCTTACTCAAACCCCCCATATTTGTTATATTTTACAGAGCAATGTGATGTCTTGGGGATGGGATGCCAACCCCAACCTTGAATCTGCCTTCTTTTCTCAGCTTCTGTCAGCTGTGTTTCCTTAACATTATTTCAAGATCCTTCTACTCTAGCAGGGCATTTCACAAGCCATTAGACATGCCTATATGTAAGTTCACACCCATTTGATGTGACAGCTACAGTTCACAGTGATAAAGGTTTATTGGAGGCTTTTCAAATATATTTCATTAATCAGATTCAAGGCAAAACCGTTCTCAGCCTGTCTTGAATAGACTTCACAAAGAGCATGTACCATGCAGCATTGCTTACCACCAGGTAGGAAACATCTGATATAAAAATTGCTCATCAGCAAACTGAGCTGGTAGAAATGTTTCTTGACTACACTGAAGAGATGCAAAGAAGACTGTGGGATTTTCAGGACCACTCCACCCCAGGTTATAATCTCTAACCTTAATATTTTCACAGCATTTAATGAAGATTCATCAATACATGATGAATTAATCAATCTGACCTTTTGTAAGAGGCACAAAATTAAAAGCCTGTGTAATTCAACTATTAAGCAGACAGAATCAAAGGAGAAAGAAAAAAAAAAGAGAATAACAAATTGTAACAGGCCAAATATAGAAAAATAAGACAATTTTTCACCTGGCAAATTTGCCTGGAGGGGTCTGGTTAAAGAATTACCGAATCATTGAGGGAAGGGCACTATATCTATCCACATATCTAAGACCTTTCTAAAACCACAGAGTAGGCTCCTTTTTAATAACCTAAGCTTGATAACATGTCTAATGTCTTCAATATTGACATACTGTTTAAAAAAAAAAACTGAACACAAAAACCAGCAGCAAGAAACAAAAGCATAGCATTCTTCATCTTACTCTTTCATTTCATGAGACTTGTTGTTTTCCAGTTTCATAGGGTTTTGCATACAGATGGAGAGAAGGCTCAATCATCTCTCATCTGCTGTTATCAGACCATTGGCAAACCAGCCAAATTCTAGTTATTGAAAGGATCGAGTCTGAAAAATACAATCTCTGAGTGATGGTTCAAATTTTCCATTTAAATGTACCGTGAATCTTCAGAATTTTGTATGAGACTGCTTCAAATTGAAGGAAACGCAAGCCAAAAATGGGGAGACACTGAAACAGAGAGAGACTTGGCAGTTCATTGACTCTGCTGCGGCAGGAACAAAGGCTCAGCTAACAGCATATGCTATCTATTAAACTTTGTTCTTTGTGTGTGTAGACAGAGAAACGGAGAGACTGAGAGAGGTAAGAATTCCAGCTCTCTTCTTGATTTCAAACAAAGCTTTTGCCTAGTTTATCTGATAGCTAGTGGAGTCTGGAGAGAGCTAGACATTTTGGAGGATTATTTCACACAGTAAAGTTTTAATTTGGGACAATCTCTGCTTTGTCAGAAAGTTATACATCCACCACAATCTATTTGAATAGATTGAATCAAATTCAATAAAGAATCTGTTAAAGTGAACACTATTGCAGCAATTTTCTGCTTTGTTTGTGATGAAGAAAACTTTTCTCAGGCCAGGAAATCTTTTACTGTTGGGAGACAGAAAGTGTTTCTAATTAAGTGGTTCACCTGCATACTAGAAATGTGTGGGAAACCTAAATGGGAATGACAATAATTCTTCAGGTCCTCCATGAAAATGACAAAGGTTAGGCAAAGTCCTGGAAGAAAGCCATTGAGCTCAACAGTCCTACAGGCAAGGGTGCCTAATGGTGAAAAGGATTTTATCCAGTGTCTTTTTCTTATAGGTTGAAGTCCTCTCTCCAGCTGCAAACAATAGGAGTTTAAGATGCAGGAGGCAAAAGGAAAAATCAAGTATCAGCTTGAACAGAAGACCTAAAAGCCTGGCCTGGTAGGAGGAAATGGTAAAACCACTTCAGTTTTAATGATCACCAGGATTTCTTCTGCAGTTTTAGACGGTTAACACTTAGACAGTGGGGTACTGAAGACTGCCTTGACCTTCTGGATCAGTCCCTGAAAAGAACCCCTCTGGGGTTGTGAAAAGCACTAGACATCAGCAGAGCCACAGGAACACTGGAAGGAGTGGCTGATACACCAGAGGGTTGTGCTACCATCCAGAGGACCCTTCACAGGCTGGAAAAATGGACAAACAGGAACATAATGAAGTTCATCAAGGGGAAGTCTCAAGTTCTGTACCTAAGGAAGAATAGCTCCAAGTACTGGTACACACTGGGGGTTGGCCAGCTGTAAGGCAGCTGTGCAGAAAAGACCCTGGAAATTCTTGTGGACAATGTCAGGGAGACATGGAGCTGCTGAAGCAAGTTCAGCAAAGGATCACTCAGGTGGTTAAGGGACAGGAGTATCTGATATACAAAGGGAGGCTGGAAGAGATAGGATTGTTCAACCTGGAGAAGAAAAAGCTCAGGAGGTACCTTATCAATATCAATAATCATCTGATGAGGGAAGTAAAGGAGATGAAGCCAGATTCTTTTCAGGGGTGCCCAGGGAGAAGCCAAGAGGCAGAAAATTCTATTATAAGAGAAGAAAAAACTATTACTCTAAGGCCATCAAACACTGATCAGTTTACCATCCTTGAAGGTGTTCAAAACTTGACTTAGAATCACACAATGGGTTGGGTTGAAATACACCTTTAAAGGTCAGCTAGTCCAAGCACCTGCTATGATCTGGGACGTTATCAACTAGATCAGGTTGCTCAGAGCCCCATCCATCCTGATCTTGTTTCCAGGGATGGGCACCAATGGGAAGCCTCTCTTGTGTTTCACCATCCTTATTGCAAAAGTTTTCTTCCTTCTGTCCTGTCTAATCCTGTCCTCTTAAAAAATTTCCCCTTGTTCTGTCACAACAGGCTCTGCTAAAAATTCTTGTCATGGTTCTGGGCAACCTACTGTCAGTGGCCCTGTTTTAGTACTGGGGTTGTACTACATGATCTCCAAGGGTCCTTTCTAATCTCAACCATTTTATGAATGCTCACAAATTCAGCAGCTGCATCACTGCTGCATATGCAGGCATCTCTGGGCTTGCTTGTCCACAAGGCTGAGCAACTGACTCACAAGTTTCTCTTGTGAAAGGCTGACCTTTGAGAAAACATTTCTGCAGGGCAGTGATTTGAGTAGACCAGACAAGACAAAGTGCAGTATAGTTATTGAGCCATGCAATAAATTGTAACAGATAGCAGTCCATGGTCCCCATAGAAATGTTGCTCAATTTCCTTGGCAAAATTTGCTATTTTTGAAATATGATTTCCATGCTGAAGTGAAAATGAAACTGCCTTCTCTGAGCACAGGCATTATGTGGCACAGCTGGCTATAGGGAACACAGGAAATGCTCATTTATTTGAATTGGAAATAGAATTAAATGTTACATCTCAATCAGACTAAGGGCTTGGATTTATTCTTCTTTAGACCACAACAATACCCTGGAGAACCAAGGTAGAAAACATTTAGTCTGGCATGTTTTACACAGAAGTTTTACAGAAGCATCTCCCAAAATATCATTTTGGGGGGGAAAAAATGCCACATAGTTCCAGTTAACATATAGCTGTACCTAGAAAAGGAGATGATGAGACTGACAAACAACTGTTTGACTTCCTGTCTGGAGCAAGACAAAAGATAGCCATCATCTCTAATTATTGAATAAAATTACTCCATCAGCACGTCATCAAGAAATAGTCCTATGTTTTTAATATAAACAAATGTGTGTAGTTTATATTAAGATGTCAGATATGGTAAAGTGATCCTGAACAATTACTTGCTGCACTACATCTGCTAGAAATTTGTGCCCTTACTCACACAGAAAACTCTGTGGATGTATCTCCACAGATGTCTGCTCTCAGTAGAGTACTTCACCCACACAGCTCTCT
The DNA here is from genome assembly GCA_034509425.1 of Eopsaltria australis. Lineage (NCBI taxonomy): Eukaryota > Metazoa > Chordata > Aves > Passeriformes > Petroicidae > Eopsaltria > Eopsaltria australis. The sequence goes on along the minus strand of JAVTVJ010000649.1, from coordinate 1,000,898 downwards.
GTGCAGCCAAGTCTAGATAAGGCTACCATGGATCCAGCTTTTCCAGATGTGGCTCCCCTTTCCCAAGTTTTTGGATGCCTTGTTGAATCATAGGCCACTGCATGTTGCGTGGATTGCCTATCAAGAATTATGCCAAACAGAACAGGCACACTGAGACCAAAGACTCTGGACAGCACTGGTCTCACTATCACATCCACAAGTGTTTGCACCATGGAAACCTCAGATATGGCACCTTGGTACCCCAGCTCCTTCCAGTGCCTTAGTTATGTTGCTTTTATATGGTGCAGGTCTTGCTAGTCCCCACCACAGCACAAAGCCAGAACACAGCTGCTATCAGTGTGACAGCACATGTGAGCATTGATCACATCCCTGCTTCAAAGTTTGCCTAAATTCTTCTCAGAAAAATGGTTCATAAAGGATATTAGGAGTATAACCTGCCCATAGGGGTAAATTGTACTTTAACACTGTAATTTTGTATTGACTCAAATCACACAGATTTAAGTTTTTTCCTATTTACTTTCTTTTCCAACAAAACCTTTCTGTTCCCATTGCTCATGTAGATGTCTAACTCACCCATTAAACATTATCTAAATGGGATTGTTTTATTGGTTGTAAATGTCTTGTTATTCAGTTTCATGCCCTGATGCTTTTGTTTTGTGGTGAAGGCAATCTTCCTTACAGCAATGATCATTTTGTACACTTCTGTCGTGCTGTCACTTCATTTTCCTCTTTAATCTAACCATCTCTACACTTTTCATGCTCTCCTTATGTAAAAAGCTCACATCACATTTCCATTCCTCTAACCATTTTTTTCATGTATTTCCCTGGACCTTTAGTATTTCTGCAGTATTATTTTCAAGCTGGTTGACCTGGAAGAAACAGAGAGGATATGTCACTGGCATATATAATTATATTATATTATTTTCAATATTATTTTCTATCCTTTTCCTCCTACATTCTATCAGTTTGCCAACACTTTTGCTGCTCTCAGAGCATATGGTTTGGCTAAGTTTTCTGTTGTGACACTTTTTTTGCTGCATGGTTGTGATTAATTTAGAGCCAAGCAATATGTCATTCTGGTTTTTCCTTCCAACTTGCATTAATTTGCCTTTGTCTGCAAGGGATTTAATCTACCACCAAGCCACCTAGCTTTCTTTACTCCGGCAGAGCAAAGAAACACAGACTTGTCTCACTTGGACTATCTTATTTATGTCCAAATAATTTACAAACCTTTTTTTCTTACTGTGTCCCTTTTTTCCTAAAATCATTCCTAGTGAAGCTTTTCTTTTCCTGAAAACCATAATTTTTATCCCTATTTCACAGTTCCTTTGAAATTGTCTGAATTAGCAGAAGCACCCCACAGAGTGCCACAGACAAAGTAACATAGTGTGACAGCCTTTTTCCTGAAGGAATACTGTAAGAGAAAGAACAGTCAACACAAATTAAGCAATTCAGTTACATTGACAAACCCTATCTCGCTTCCCCCATGATGTTTTAGACTCTAGTGCTAGTTTTCTCATGAGGATGAGAAATTTCCCGCTCAGTTCCTCAAAACAGGAGAGAAGGTCTTAGTCTCCCACCAAGAGAAAGACTGTGGGTTCTGTGAACAACCTCACACAGGATTGATAGGAAGGATGTCATTTCCACAGCTCCAAAGTCACAGAATTATTCTGCATGTGGCAGTATTCAGCACAAAGAGGCTAAGGTTTTATATTGCAAAGAGGAATTGTGCATGCGCAGAAATGGAGAGATCAGTGGCAGAGATGCAGAAACAAGAGATAAGGCCACATGTGGGGAAATGCAAGGAGCTGAGTGGTGAGAGAGGAATGGAAGCAACAGATAACTTGCATTTTATGGGTCCAGCTGGGCTTTCTCCCTTCTTACACACAACTGGAGTTTCTATAAATTTCCTAGATTTTGATTCACCTAAATGTGAAGTGATAAAAGGTCTTTGTCCCTCCCAGTGTAATCAGTCCATCCTGCAGCTCACTCACTTGACCTAGAAAGCTGAGGGGATGCAATCCTAAAGCAAGCTCCATTTCCCAGCACTATTCCACAACCCTGAGTTCCTCTCCAGGTTTTCTGACTGTTTTCACTCACCTTTGCCTCTGTCTCTCACAAGCTCAAGTGTTATTTGAAGTGGGTATTCCCCAGGCCATATGGCAATGGGGGTATGTGAGGAGCAAGTTTTGCATGGGCGTGGTTAAAAGGAACACAGACCTTATCTTTTCATTCCATGTGACAAATAAAATATGCATTGCCATTCAGGTCCATAGGATAATCCCTGATTTCAGTGAAGTCTTCGTGAGGATTTTTCAAATGACCTGTCATAAGTGCTTTCTGCCATTGGAGTAAATTCTAAAAAGATTTTGACTTTAGCAGAGCTAAGCTGCTTATCATTGAACACGATAATAATCTACCTATTGCAAACATTACTGCTAGAGGTGCAGCTGCATCATTCATTTCTTAATTCCATTAAATCTGTGGATGTCTTCAGTCCCACTCTGAAAACTTTACTTATATTTCACATTTCTTCTATTTCACGTTTTGACCATTCACTCTGGCATAAACTTTTAACTTTTTAACCTGGAAGATAGTTGATATTTCCCTGGCATATCAGTGATTGACATTAGCACATGTTTTATCAGAGCTAACATGAGAACAGAAAAATTTCAGTGTCCAAATACCATAATCAGTGGCTTCTGCTCAAACCTCTTTAGATCTGAGGGTAAAATGTGTCTCCGGGTAATCTGTTTCCCATTGCAGTTTTAAAGGTCTGCAACACTTTTATAGGCATAAGGACCTAAAGTGACTCAAGACTAAACTGGTTGGCTCACCCTGGGACAACCCCTATAAATGACAAACAAATCAACATTTCACAGTTAAAAAACAACACCAAGTGTTCTACAAAATCCCCAGAAGTTTATTGCAGTGATGCTAACAATGCTAGACATTAAGGCAAGGAATTTCCTTTTTTGCATTTCAAGAGAAAAAATACCACAGCTGTTTCTCAGTGGATCCCCAGCCAAGTTGAAAAGGTCACTGACCCAACCATGATGTAACATCAAATACTGGGAATGGTGACTCCCTCAAAAAGCTCTTCTCCAGAGCACTATCTAATAACAATTTTCACCCTACATAGAAGGTATTTATCTAATGTGCCTCGTGCACTAAAGCCTGACTTTAAAAGTGTGGCAAGAGTCTTTGCTCTTCTACTGGTTGAACAATCTGCAGCAAATACTAGTTAATAACTGGTAGGAATAGGGAAAATCTGTTCCTGACACACATTACCTCTAAGTACTGCCGAGTGCCAATGTTAGCCTCAACATTCAGTGTATAATCGATGGTGGGCCTGTTAGAAACTGCAAGGATAGTAACTTCATTTTCTCAGTAAAACATCAAAGTTATTACATAGTCTGAACAGAAAAGGCAGAAGCTGGGGGCTGGAGGAGGTCTGGCGATGACTCACATGAGGGAACATTAGTGGAGGCGGTGTGACTGAACGCATGTGGAAACACCTGTGTGCAGATCACCCCTTCCCCTCCAGAGGGGTGAGGGAAACTGGAGGCCTGGGAGGGTTGGAGCAACATAGGAAAGGTTACTGGTACAGCTGATAGCATTTGCACAGGCATCTGCCATCTGCACTGGACCAGCACCAGCAGAAAACCATGGAGAAATGGCTTACTGAGAGGGGATGCTTGTGAGGAGAAGCCATGAGGGCTGATAGTGGGGGATAACCAGGGTAATGCCTCCTTCAACAGGACAGCAAAGAAAAGCTGTAATTTGCAATTAGTTCTCCTTGGTACTAGGAAGGGAGAAAATATGACTCTTTGCTCACAGATTGAGTATTTCTGAGTAGGTTTTCTAATTGTAGCATGTATTTTCTTTATACGGTCTTTATTTTGAAGGGTTAAATGACTGGATCCCCGAATGGCTTCTACAGTTGTGCAGAAGATTACCTCAGACCTGCTTTTAGCTGTAAGGGTAGATTCAAGCTGCATGAACCACTTGACCTTACCTCATGCCTTATCCTTGGCTGTTGCATCTAACAATTACTAATTCTGCAGCACTGGTCCTTCACATACATAGGCACTGGGATTTTTGGGGTGTAGTGGCAGGTAGGAAAGCCAGTATGTTTTACGGCTCACTCCAGTGTGTATAGAAGGGGGAGAAAACATCCACTTTCAAAAAAGAACAGCTGGTTCTGTAAAGGATAGTGCCCAACTGACCATGTACTCATTGACAATAGTGAAGGAAAATACCCACTATAATGTGCACATTTGCACATGAACAGGGAGGCAAAATGCAAACCTAAATATATTTGCCATCTTGAGGGGTTATTTCCAAATGTTCCCTCTCTGCTGCAAGCCAAACAAACCTTGTGTACATTTGCACTTACTTCAGGTGTGCAATGAAAAGCTTTTATTTCAAGTACATTCATATTTGCTCTCCTTCCTTTCTCAATTTAGAAAAGATTTTGAGGAGGAAGTGTATGTTGGTAAACAGAATTTCAAAAGCAAAAAGAAGTATTTTTCTCTTAATACATCTGCACTTCTTCTGTGTGAAAAGAACATAGCTTGCCCAGAACACAGATTTATGGGGCAGATGGCAATTTTTGTCATCTTTCTCATTCATAAGTGAAGAAAGAGAGAAAGGAGTTTATCTGAAAAACTATTGCATTACAAACTTGTTTTATTTTCTTTTATAAAGATTTCAGAGGTGGAAATTCAGTATGCTATAAAGAAAGGATTGGAAAAAAAAGTCTGGAGAGATGTTTAAAGAGAAAGGTGTCTTTAGGATTTAACTGGCAAGAATTTAAATCTCAGTTTTGACAGGTCTTAGGAATTCATACCCTATTTACGCTGCCCACTGCAGTTCTGAGTAGAGATGCCAAAAAAGGTATCAGCAGCCTGTCTGGGAGCCAGCTGTGATAAAGTTCTGCTGACACAACAAAACCACAACCTTTTGGATCTTCTCAGACCAATGCCAGGTCAAGGCAGAGACTTCATGCCTTTGTGTGCCTGCCTGTGCAAACACAACTCAAATCACTCCAGTGCTTCAGATATTATATCCTCCATTTCTGGAAAGCACTACACATAGATGTGTCCCACAGACACAGAAATTGTCCAGTAACTCACAAAGCTCTGAAGAGAAAACATTGTTAATATTTAGGTCAACCACTTGATAACTCAGGTTGAAAACTACAGAGTAAACACAATCCTTATGGGAAAAAAAAGATGAAAAAAGATAAAACCAAACTGAAATATGCTTTCATGGCCTTATTATGTATGCCAGAAAAAAACCTGTACAATTGCAGGGGGAAAAAGAATCAATCTCATTTCATTTAAGTGACTAACTTATTACTTCATTGGGAAATATGACTTTTTTTTGTATTTGCTAGCTGCCCTTCTTTCTCAGGTACTTACCCTTTCTAAAGTTTACCTTTCCCACAGTTTGTCTATTAATAAACCTTGCTTAGTGACTGATTAGGAGCCACTTCATCTTCATTCATGTTTCTGGATGGAAAGCCAGGAATCTAAAAGGAATTTTTATAAATAATTCCCATCACAGTTTACTCCACTCTGATAACCAGTTAAAGAAGGAAAGACCACTAGCTTACCTTTTTTTGTTTTGTTTTGTTTTCATTTTGTTTTTCCTTTTTTAATTTAGACCTCTTCTCTGAAGATGCTGGTGAGCCTCTGTACAGCAGGCAAAAGATATTGCAGGGCATCCAGGGTCTGCAGCTCTGAAATAACCTTGCTATGGGAGCCATTGAGCCTGGGGTCAACAGGATTCCCAAAACTTCCTTGTTTCCTGTTTGAAGCCACCAGCTCAGAAATCTTCACATCTCAGGGGAACATGGCTCAGCTGGGGCAATTGAACCTAGATAATTCCAAGTTAAAACTCCTTTTGAAAAGAGATCTATGGGTGACTTTGAAACTACTTTTTGTGGAAAATGTTCCTTTCCATAACTACTTTTTAAGCTAACAATGAATATTTTCCTCCATGAGTTTCTATAAAATGGAAACTTTCCATCAAAATTAGTGAAATGTTACCAAATCCACTTTTTGTACAATTTGCTATACACAAATTAAAGCCACAGTCAAAAGTTAAGGCAGAGGAATATTCAGTAAGGCAGAAAGCTTTTCTTTGTTTCCAGCATTTTGTATCCTAAAACTACTACTTGGAAACAGCAGTAGTACTGTTTTGGACACAAAACACCTGTGCACTCTGAAATGTATTGAGTGACACAAGGTTCCAGATCCAGCCCATCAGGAGAAGGGAACCCAAACAGTACAGAGGTAGGAGGAAGAGTTGATATCTTTTATGCTTTTATTTGCTTTTCAAGTCTCAATCTTTTCAACAACAAAGAGGGCAACAAAGCCCTCTTATGCCCACAGGTCAGCTTTTGCCCTGCATGAACCCGGAAAAACCCTTCTCACCAGCATCTCAGTTTCACCCCACTCCTGCTGGAAGTTACTTAGTGGAAAAACCTGCAGCAGAGAATCCTGCCCATGGCCCACTGCAGATCCACAGGTGCTTCTGTCCATCTGCAAAGCTATATCAACCCCATCCAGTCCAGCTCTAGGAGCAATGCAGCTGCACATGCCTGGCACTTGCTTGTGTCAGTACTTCTTATTGCCTGCCTGAATGGCTATTGGTTCTATAGAACTTGGAAGATTAAATTCCCAGCGCACATGAATGAATGGCTGTACCTGATCATATGATCATGCCTTCTAAATTTTTCAGCCTCAGAGTCCCAAACCAAAGGTTTGAAAATTACAACCTTTATACCTGCCGGCATTACAGTAGGCTGAATCCTCCCCTGAGCTGTCAAAGCTTTATGTCCTGCATCTGAGCAGATAGGAAGCTGTTCCTGGATTGAATCATGGCAGGCATTTAAGGGTACACAGCAGCAGCACAGACTAATTTGGCAAAGGAGTGTGGAAGAAACATTGCATCCAACTGAAATGACAGGAACATTCACAGGTAGGAAGAATGCAATTATCCAGGCTGGAAGCAGACCAGGATGCCATACATACTGCAAACTTGGCATTTCTGAAAATGAAATGGCAGATGTTTTTCTGAACTTCTGTCAAGCATACGTTTTATTAATTAAATCTGTAAGAACTACTCTGCCTTTCTGCCTTTGGTTCTTTTTTCCCTTTTTTATTTTTTGCAAATAAGTGCAAGAAAAATGAAATGTAATTTTATATAAATACATAGATAAATGCAAAGGTATATACACACACCTACTTATATGTTTTCTTCTTTTTATTCAGAATAGATTAATATTCTGAGATAGATGAAAGGGGGAAAAGTTGCTCTCTGGGACCTCGTGCGTGATCACCTCTAGCCTCCAGCTGCTGGAGACCCAAGACAGACAAAACATGAGAAAATATTCTGGAGGCAGTAATTTAGACTGACAGTGTGAAAGACTAGGAGACTGTATAGATCTTGGTACTTTTAACCTCTCAGAGGTAGTAATATAGCTACAAAGGGGGAGGGAGGCATGCTTTAGGGAGGACAGTAGGAGAGATGTAACTAATGCATTTAAGAAAAGCAGGTGTACAGCTCTGCAAAGAAACAAAACTTGTTTTCCCACTCTGCAGCTGACCTCTGCAAGATCTGCCTGATGAATGGAGGTACACAACACAGCTCCTGGCTGGGGATTTTGTAATGGGTAGCATAAACACTCACAGAGACACACAAAGAAACCATCACAATCCCTTTCTCACTATTTGGAATTCTATTGTATATTTATTTAAATGTTCTAACTGTGAAGGTAGGGTGAAACAGACTTGCTACACTGCTGGGGGAAAAAACAAACAAAACAAAACAAAAAAACAACTCCACAAAATACCTGCCCCCAAACCAAACAACCAAATAACACAAGAAGGTTTTTTATATTAGTGGTTTTTATCAACAAGTAATAGAAACCACTTAGCAATAGAGGTAAGCTGTTCCCAGCAGAGGGATGTCTCTGCGACATTCTAGTGCCATGAGACACTATAGCAGCAGAAAACTGAAGGCAAATGTATCAGTGTAGGCCTCCCTCCGGGTCTCAGTGACTCAAATAACTACATTAATTGGTCTTCCTCCATTGACATGGGAAATTCAGGTGACTCTCTGATGCCCAACAGTTCAGTCCCTTCCGCCAGTCATAACAGATCATTCACTTTCTCCTCTGTGATGCTGTGGTGTTAGGGATGAAAGCAAGCTCTGAGGGCAGTCATTCCTTCCGCTTGAAAAGAGAATTCTTCAAGCAGCACTAAAAGGGAAAGTCGCCACGGAAGATCCTGTGTCTCTGACCTCGCCTCTCCAATTAAGATTTCCGGATTTGCAGAGCAAACTAAAACACTCATTTACATTTTTCCTCAGTGAAGAATGAGCTTTTTTGAACCAGAACAAATGAAGCCAGAACATTTATCTTCTTCTCAAGTCTTATTTATACAGGTGTCCAGAAGCTGGACCAGATCTTTGGTAAATAAAAATAAGTGAATTAAATAGCAGTAATAGTCTTACTCTTTCAGCTGGGGTCATTATTTTGATTGGTTTGAACATGAACATAGGAAAAAAGCAGATATTTTGTCTCTGAGCCATTCAAGCTAGCCCAGTTATTGTTGCAACTTGACAGGAACAAATGCAGTAGTATGTCCAAATCCGGTGTTCCCACTTAAAGCTGATGTTGAAAAATGGGGAATAGTTCAAAAGAGCTACATGACTCAGTGAATGAATGATCCATAAAACATGCCTGGTGGTGGGAAACATGATACACCCAATCTATCTGCTTTATCTGAAAAAAAAATCAAAAGGGAAAAGACTGCTAATAGCAGATGATTCTTTAGGGAAGTAGAAGAAGATAGAACATGATTTCAGAGTGGGGAATTCATCATGGTTGCAAACAATGAAAAATAAACATTTTTGACAGCAAGGGTGATTAGCACTAAAACACACCTCCTAGGGCAGGCTCACCTGGTTCAGTGCAGAGCCTGTCAGACATTTCCATGCATGCCATCTCATTTATCTGACTCAGTGCCAGTGCTCCCTCAAGTACTGCAGTGCATTTGCACAACACTGGGTCAAGCCTGGTTTCTTCTCTCTGTCTGGGATGCTGAGCCTGGCTTGTCCTCACCCTCTTTGCTCAACTCTGCTCCGTGCTGTGCAGGCACAGCCTGAAGTTTCCAAGCCAAGATTTTTACTCTTTGAAATGTTACCTGTACACAAGTCAGGCTAGGGTTTGTGCAGAAGTAATTTCTACTTCAGGTTCAGTTTGAAAAACAATGGTTCAAACTAGTACTTTGTTCAAGCTTAGTTGAACACAGAATCCATCTTTTCTAGATTTAACTGAGGATTTACCTGGAAATCATCAAACCCATCTGACAGTGTCTGTATCAGAAGCAGCATGGCAGGAGAGATGTGTATGGTCACAGTGAGACACAGACCCTGGGTTACAAAGTAGAGGCAACTTTCTCCTCTTTCTCCCTCTCCCTCAGACTTGTAATGTAGGAAAATCAAGTACAGCCCTCAGCACTGTGTTTTCTAGCTCCATTTCTATTTGGTTCCATCATGAGATGGAGAAAACTACTTGGGCCTACCATGAACAATTAATGCAACCTCCAGCTGCTTGGTGGATGTAAGGCTTGTATCTAAACAGGACAAAAATTTGTTTGGAAGTCATTGAGAAACCTAGTTATTTATACCACGAAGCCAGGAGGCAGCCCAGCTGAGGGAACAGTGCACTTTCCAACAGATGTGTGAGGTTTGCAAGATTAACCACAAACTGAATTCTGTATACATCTCAGACTTCATAACTAGACTCGAATAATCCATTCACATGTTTTCTTTTTTTTCAGCTAAGCAAAATCAACAGATTAAGATACTCCTACTTGCTCAAGAGTCAGTGCAGGATTCTAGTCATCCCAAGACAAGATGTGGACCCAGTGGTTGGAAGAAACAGCCTCCTTCCAGGTGTGCAGTTTCCTCAGAATCCAAAATAAAACCAAACTTCTTCAGATGCACAACCACTAATAAGGAAACTTTGTTCATTTAGGTAAAGGGACAGAATATGAACTGAAGAATCATTTAGGTTTGAAGGACCTCTGTAGATTGACTTATCCAATCCCCCTGCTCAAAACTCAATCACAACATGGCCATGTACAGTTGGGTTTTGACTGTATCTGAGAACTGAGACTCCACAGCTTCTCTGGACAACTTGTTACAGTGTTTGACCACTCTGACCATTAAAAAAAGTAGAATTCTTTCCTCACAGTGAAATGGAATTTTCTCTATCTCAGTGTGTGCCTGTTGGTTTTGCCCTTTCACTGGATTCCACTGAGACAGGTCTGCCTCTGACTGAAATCAGTAAGGAGACTACTACCAAAAGAGTCATCTGGTTTAGAGCAGCCAGAGCACTGAAGGATCCTGGACTCAGGAGGCCTGTCTGTCCCTGTCTGACTTGGTGGCCATCCACTCCCCCTTCCCTTGCAAAGCACCATGAGACCTATCTAGTGACTGTTATAAATTATTGGCAGGCAAAGCCTGTGGAAACAGCGATGATTTACATGAAGCCAGCAGATACATTGAGAAAAAAAAAAAATCACATGTTTTGAGTCACCAGCCCTTTTATAGTGTTTTTCCTCCTCACTGGAATTGGAAGTGAGCAGAAGGTTTTGACCTTAATAAGCATTGCAAATGATTAACTCATACCTGCGGCATTCACTGTAAAAAGTCTGCAGCTTCTTTTCCAGTATTAAACTAGAAAAACTGTTTAGTGTAAGAAAGCATGAAAAGTATATTCAAAATAGAGTAAAGTCATGGAAAAGTAATATGTTTGAACAGAGTTGCAAGGACTAATTCTGGTACTAATGCCAATGGGCAACCTGAATTTCCAGAGCAATGCTTGTGAATGCTGATACATGACAGTTTTATCTCTGGTGGCTGAATGAAACTTAGAGTGCTAGGGGGATGGTAGAACTAGTTCACTTGAACTGTTATGAAATCTAATATGAAAATAACATGGAACATTGACATAAATTTTGTCTTATTTGGCATTGACTATAATCCTCTGTTCCAATTACACAAAATTGTATTTTAGACTTATATGTCATGTTGGCTCAGTCCTATATAGTCCTTGTTCAGGTAAATGATATTGATTTCAATAGAAACTTATCTTGAAGTAGAAAAGCTTTAATTCTGAGTATATACAATCTAATGCAAAGTCATGCACAGTTGAGCAGATGTCAGTTTAAATTTTAGTCATGATATATTCACTGGCATGATAACAGAATTTTCTGTTGATATCAGCACAAATCATCTTCTGATCTGAAGAGCTGGTATTAAGGAGAATTCAGGCTAAGAAGAAACATATGTCTCTGAAAAAAGGTGATTCCAGAATCCATCCTTCCTTCCTTCCTTCCTTCCTTCCTTGCTTCCTTCCTTCCTCCCTCCCTCCCTCCCTCCTGCATCCCTTCTTCCCTCCCTCCTTCCCTCCCTTCCTTCTGGTCAGAGTTAAGCCCAGGAATACCAAGGGAGTCATGCCTGTCACATCAGCAGTGCATGACCCTTACTAATTCAGGTCTTCAATAAATGGACCTGTCAGCAGAAAACTGTTCTTTTATGTTTGTCATTGCTAACAAACCCATCTCAAGACATACCCTAAATGCAGGTTCAGTTCAGTTCAGTGAGATGAATTGAGTATTGTGTTGACCATAACTTATAGCCTGGAGACACACTGTGTGAGTCTCAGAGGTTTTGTCTAGCTTGGACCAGCAGGCAAAGTACTGATTTCTTCAGACTGTTGGAATGGACAGATTTCCAGACTGGGGTAGAAATCTCAGGAGAGCAAGTTTGTACGAATACGTTTTGGCAGCAGTCTGGAAGAAATATAGTAAAATAATTGTCTGCTTATAAGGATTCAGGATTTTCACTGTCCATCTCCAAACCAGCAAAGATGCCCAGAGATGCTAAAATGAAGATGTTCATCTCAATTCTCCAAGTTACAGGATTGCCTGTCTTATTTTACACAGTCAAGACAACTCATTGAACTCAAGACTTTATTTAGTAAAAGCTGTTTACAGGATGGAAGCATAAACGTCTGATCTTAACAGTTGTTCCTTCAGGACTGAACATCACTTCAGTCAGCCAGGAGCAGAGATAGGACTTCTCTGCTACAGGCTTCTGACTTTAAACAGGTTATAACCTAACTCATAACCATGACTGGAGATTTCAGGCACAGGAGGACAAGGTAACAAAATACAGGGAAATTACTACAAATATTAAGCAAGATATAGTACCATACATACCAAAAGGAGCCTGGCTTCTGCATATTAGTGCTTATTTCCAAGGCACTTATCATTTATAGACTTTCAGGTCCATAGCTCAGGGAACTCCTGAGGTAAACAGCAAGGTGCAAAACTGGGGCCATTGAGGCATTGTCCTCAAAAGCCATCAGTACCATCCCCTTCCTTTTGGATTCAGAGATAGGAGCTGGAGCCTGGTCCAGACTGTTGCTTTTCAGCAAACATTCATGAGAAAATCCTTGGCTGCAGTCCCACTCCGGCTGCCAGCTTTCTTGGTTGCTCTGGAGAACTCAGCTGAAATCCTACTCTGCGTGCGCAAGGTAGGAATATGGTCCCTGGTTCCCCTCTCCCACTCAGCTGCATTTTCTGTTCTGTGTGAGCAGTGTGGCCTGGTTATTTTGTACAAGAGACTGCTGGCCTGGCAGTCAGCACAAGAGCAGGATATGTTGTGTGCTCCTGGGCAGGACTGGTTGATTGAACATACACTCAGTGTGTGGCAAACGTGTAAGTGCACAGGAGGTTTCACTGGAGGGAATTAAAGAGCAGAGGAAATCTGGCTTCCTTTCAAGTTAGGCAGCAGCTGAACAGGAGGCTGAAGGATCAAAATTTTGGACACAGACAATTAAAGTGCCAATCTTCGTGAATGTAGCTACTGGTGCCTAGAAAGAGATTAATTTAAATCTGCGTATCAGACCTACATGAGAAGAAAGGTGCTTTCAGTTCAGAGTAGGATTTAAAAATTGCGCATAGTCAAAGAGATGTTAATGAACTGCAAATATTTTTTAAATTGTATTTTAATTATACTGGTGATGCTACTCTAGGTATTAGTGAAAATGCAAAGCATATGTTTTAGAGCAGCAATAAAAAAATGATGTCTTCTAAAGTGAGAAGTACAGTAGAAGTACAAATACAGGCATTTTTAGACAGTCAGAAAAAACTTGGAAACTTGACACCAAAATAGAAATTAGCTTGCATTAAAATGTAGGTTGAGCAAAAGACGTAAAATTTTTTACATATTTTATACTCTTTCTGTGAGCAGATTACAATATAGTGAACTTCTTAATAGTTTTAAGAGAAACTAATTGGCAAGTTATTTTTGCATTTTGTGCGTGATGCTAATCGTGCTTCTAGCTTTATGAGTATGAGTACAATGACTGTTTTATTTCTAGAATTCAAGTAATGCTTTCATAAACTTGTCTCATGCTTATTTTTTTTTATAAAGCTGCACAGAGAGGTCAAAGAAAGGGTTGTCCTTTATATTATGACAGCTCCCAGTGGGTTAAAGAATAGAAGTGGTTTATAAGTAAAAGCCTCTTTTATCTGTCCTTTGATCCCCCCATAACAAAACCTCCTTGCAAGTACTTTGCTTGACATAGTAATCATTTCTTATTAGTTTCAAAATATCTGCAAGACAATGTCTTGATCATCAGTTTATGGGTACACTCTACTGGGAACAGAAAAAAGGCTTTTTTGTGCAGGGAGGGAAGAAGCCATACACTCTTTCTATGATTTTTGGCTCCCTGGCCCCTGGTAAACTGGGCTGGTGACTAGATCCTGTACCTTTCAGGACAGGTTCATTACTGGACAAAGCTGGAATTATCTCCAATAATTATGTAATGTAGCCACATCCTCCATCCCCAGCTGAGCTTCTAGTGTGCCTCTCTGCTAAGGCTCAAAAATTAAAGTTCTTCAGGGCAGCCCTGGATGATTCTGCTGGGTAACTTACAAAGTTTGTGCCACCAGTTCTCCTCCTGGCCTCTCAGACAGAAGATACAGGAGATAAATCACATTGACACCTCTTCCTCCAAACTCCCCTGCTCCATTTTTGGCCTGACCTGACACCTGTGCTGGGGTCACCCCATGAAGACAGGTAGCAGATTGAGAGGGTGACACACAGATCATTTCCAAACTCCAGCAGGGATATGTGATGAATGGCTGAAGAGGGGAACATCCCACAATGAGCTTTGTGGGTCCCTGACACAAGCAGAGTGGGTCTCCAAGGCTAGAACCAAGAGTTTCAGTCTCTAATTTCTGCAGGCTGGAAATAAAATGGCCTTTGAAATCACTAGAAATCCTTTACTTTTAGAACTTTAACTAGGCTATGTGAAAGAGAAATAATTAATCTCACACACTGAAATAGATGAAAAAAGGGATATTTTAAAAGGACCATCTTTAACTCTACCAATAAATTATTTTTCACATTTAGCAATTGAATTTTTATCTGCTTGTACTTGGTTGCTTATTCTTAACTTTTGCAGAGTTTATTTATTCCCTTTTCCCCTAAATAATTAAAGTTTACAGAAGTATTGCTAATTTTCATTTATTAAAAACAGTTTTCCTCCATAAAAGTAATTCCAACTGATTATTAAAAACAGATTTTAAGACATAAAGAAAAGATATTGATTGTATAAAATTTGAATGGCAAGAATTATGTTTTTAATTATTGTTATTTTATTAATGGACAAGTGCTATCTTATTAAATCGAAATTGGATGTGCACTGAGGAGCACTAATGCGAACCATTCCAGAGGCAAAAATTAAATACACGTTGGTACATAAAAAAGCCCTCATATAAAATAGAGGTGGTTTACAAAAAGATCTTTCAAATTTGAGCAGATCAACATGCAAGTATTTCACCATCTGAGTTCATGGTAAGGTCCCTAGCATAAAGTATATTTCTTGAAAGAGCCTGATTCTTTTTTCTGTTGCGATATGTTTATGTAGCTTCATTAACTTCCAGGCTGCTGCTTCCAGTTTCTAACAGTTCAAAATAAGATTTGGGCTGGAAAAGCTGAAAACATCCAGCTAATAAGTAGTAGGGCAGACATAAACAATCAAACATTGACCCCAAAGAAGTGCATTTCAATGTAATTAAACTTCTGTGCACAGCAGAACACCACTTGTCCTGACTCCCCCTTCCTTCCTTCACCAGGCAGTGTTGCAGTCATAGTCAGGAGTCAGAGCAGCTGGAGATGATTGTGCTCAGTGTCATGGACCAACTTCACCCTCTCAACCCTTCTGGTGTCTGACAGCAATCTCGGTTTCCAGTATGTGGAAAAGTCTTCTTAAATTTGATTTCGGTCCAACAACGTAATAGACCGACTGGAAGCAGTTCAGGCCCACTTCAGCTGTTTCTTCTGATACACTCACAATGATAAGCTGACTGTCTAATCCTGTCTTTCACCAAAACACCTAGCAAAGCCACAATGCCCACATATGTGCTGCAGGTTCCTTTTTTTTCTGAGCAAAGACAGTTATTTGGGCTTCAGTACAAACCTGCTGTTGCTTCACTCATCTGGTTTCTGAAAAAAAAAACAAATGTCTTTGGTTATTCTTTAACTGAGGGTAGGTTATTAGATCACTGATCTGAGCGCACATGTGTCAACCCACAGCAGCAGTGGGTTTTTCCAATACATATTGGAACACCAAAAAGGAATTTCCTGTATTTACTTGGAATAAACTATTTTCTGCAACAAGTCTTAAGAATAAGAACATTGTTTAGAGTGAGAAGTTGAAGGCACATAGACACAACAAAGCTTGGGTTTATTTGTTCAAAGGGAAGTTAATGACTTCCAGTTGTTCAGTGTTTCACAATCAACTCCCTCAGGCTCCTAGCTGGAGCTTCAGCCTTTCTGATACTGGGGATTAGATGCCAATATCAGGGCACTTGCTCAGTCTAGTGGAAAGATCACTTAAAATTCTCCTGGTGTCCTGCTGGCCATGAGAATATGGATCCTTCACTGGAAAGTAAAATAATCCTTTTCGGCTCACGGGTGAGAGGACTGAGGGGTGTGGGCACAGATCCTGTTGGCTTGTCGTGGAGATGACAACATGCAGTGGTGAGGACTGCTCTGGCACAGAAGGGAAGGGGAGAGGGCGTCAGCTTTACACATTTCAGCAAACCCACTGAATTATACCTTTGGCAACATTATCTTTTGCTGTCCAGGAAGATGAGGAGACAGGAGGGCAGAACTGAGTTACTTCTGTAGACTTTTGCTACAGCAGACTTATGCTGTAGCATATTTTGACACTCTTGAGAAGGCAAGACAGGCTACTGTTCTTCCCTGGCTCCTTTGCCCTAGTGCCAAGACTGAGTCATGGGCCAGGAGCTAGATGACCCTGCATAATGCACTGGAAAATTCCCTAACTCTGATCCGTAAACTACGTATTCCAGTATATTCAAATAATTGGTTTGTTTGGCTTTTTATGTCTTCTGTCTTCAGAGGTGTTTGAGAAAGGACAATCACCACACAAAATAAACCAAATTGTGATGACCTCATGCTGGAAAGTATGCTGTGAAATCAGTGAGAAATTTCCCTGATTTAAGACCCAGAAAAAGAGTCTGAATTCTGAAAGACTATACCTTGAGGTGTCTTGGACTGCCTGCCTGCATTCATGGCACTGAACTGAAGCTTTTTGTAGATGGTATTATACCAGTAATTACAGTGTGTAGTTTAGCTACTGAGGTTAAAACTTTGATCAAAGTTTCTAGGACTTCACATAAAAGGCTTACTATTTATATAGAGTAAGGCTCCTCTGCCATTAGCTAAAAAAAAAAACAAAAATCTCCAAGACCTAGAATGTTCTGGTCTCATAGAACAAGCATTTTCCATTAGTGTTTTTATTTTTAAAACCTTTTTTTAGGTAAAAATAAGCAGCTTTTCAAATTTTGTCTGTGTTTCACTGTATTTGGAGTGTAGTTCAGTCCAGATTTTCACATGCTCAGAAAAGGAGACGTACAAGACATAAAGTCTGCATGTAAGGTAACGTACATGCATTAGAATTTCATGAAGCTCCTACAGTCAACAAATGAGTCAGTACTATGTACATTATTAAAGTCCTAGGATGGGTCTCTCCTAGGATGAGATAGCTACACAGTGAAGCTATGCAGCTAAATTTCTCTAGCACATGTATCCTTGAAACCTTCATAGAAAAGCTGGTTACACAGGTTTCTGTTATGCACAGGCCAATGTCAGGGTACTGAAATCTCATTTTGGGTGAAGTATCCCCCTGCCAGGCTCCACATGGGCAGTGAATCAAGCACAATCCTGGAAGCTGAGCACAGCAGAAGACTATGATCACAGGCACAGATTTGGTTCTGTGAGGGTAAAGCTAAATGAATGCAGATGATAAGAGTATGTCATGCAAAGAGGGATAGGAGGGAACATCACAATGCTATGGACATCACTGAGTAATTGCTTGAACAAAGCATCAGAAGGGGTCTGATGATTTCTTAGAAGTGTGCTTTACATAGGGAGGTTTATGACCAACGTGGTTGTCTGAATCAGCAGTCATAGAGCATGACTGCTTGAAAACACTCAAAGAGCAACACATGCCATCCTTAAGAGAGCGCTTGAGAAACTGAAGGATTTAATTAAAGAGGCCCTAGTCCTGAAATACTATGACACAATAAGCACAAAAGTAGCTTGTTCATGGGTGCACCTCAGGAGAATATTGGCACAATAACACAGTTGAAGCTGGAGACAAGTGGCTAATGCATCACGGCCACTAACAAAAACAGAATGTAAATATGCTGAAAGAATGAAGGAGACTTTGGCCTTAAGCCATGGCTGTAAAAAAATTCCTTTATTTATGGGACACCACTGTTAGCTGAAACTGACCATAAACCATGTACTGCTATTGCCAAGACAGGGCTGATAAATATCTCCTGGAGAGAACAGATTGTTATTTCAGTTACAAATGTATGTTTTGCAAATTTAGTAAGCCTGGGTGAGATTTGGTGGTTACAGGCAAATTCACAACCATTTTACAGATCTTCCAGACATTGATAATGGACATGCCAAGCCTCCTAAAATAAAACCCCAACAACCCTCTCCACTTCCAGGCAAAATGTAGATCATGAGTGCCTGCATCACTAAGCAGTTCCATGTAAGGAAAGGGTAATGCAGGCTTTGGTGCAAAGCTGTTAGTGCCATATTGCAGCCCCTTACTGTACCTTGGCAGCAAGACCTGAATAGTACATGTGAATTTTGAAAAGAGCATGAATGGAGAATACTGAATGTATTAAAAAGAAGTATTTGAAAGCCATTTTAAAAGAGAGACCATACATTGTTGAGAAATAAGCAGCTTTTGAAACAGGTCAATATTATCTAAAAACTTTGTTTATGCTAGTAATGCAGGGCAACTCCCTCTGAAAGAACCCAGGAAGTAGGCAAAGAGAAAAAGCATGTGTAGATCTTATTGTGATTTTTATTTATTCCATTAATAATAAGAAAAGCACGCTATTATTGTTATTGCTGTTGTAGTTGTTTCTATATTTACAATTACTTCCCCAACTTCCCAGAAGTTCCTACAGTCAAGCAGCCAGCCATATACTCCATATTCTTTTTAACTAAACATAACATACCAAGCACAAAAATATCTGATGACAGTCCACAGTGCAGTAGGTACCACTGAATGCAATTTGCACTGAAATACAGTTCTAGGTTTATCTTCATTAATCCCTGCTACTTTCAGACTTCCAAGGCAGATGGAGAAGTGTTAAAATAACACAGTGATGTCCGTAAAATAAAAAAACTGGAGCAGTGAGACTGATGCCCACTTAGTGCCAGTGTTGGATCTGGAGGGAACTGAACTCTTGCAAAGGCAAGCTGGACCATGCTCTGTTGCAGAGAGGCTCTTGCTGCACTGGGCTGGTGGTTCACACTCAGGGCAATGACAGGGCTCCAAACCCCCTGTTTATCAGTGATTCCTAAATGCTTGCCATGTAGGAAATTGCTGTACTGTACACATGCACAGTACTGGTGACATTGCTGAACAACAAATACCAACATCCTACAGAAAATCAGAAGAATATATTATGACAGCTTTAGCTGCATCTACACAGGAGTATTTGCTGAGATGGAAAAACCATTTAAAAACTTGCTGACAATTTCTACATCATGCCCAGTGAAGACAGTCCTTAAGGGATACTTTCTGAATATGTCAATTAACTCCTGGCTAGCAAACATAATGATTTTTACCATTGTTGCCCCTAAAGTCCTGTCATTACTTAACCATTTAAATGTTTTCACATTTAACATGGACTAGTAATCCTCACCAAAGAAAAAAATTAGAAAATATTAGGTCCAATGGCAAATGTAAGGAACATGCACACCACCTCTTTAACCTCTTCGGCATGGCAAAGGTTATTTTTTTCTTTTTTTTTTCTTTTCTTTGAAGAACAAACCTGGCATTTCAGTTTTCCAAATTTACAGAAATCAGACGAAGATTCCCTCTGAGCATCAGTGGGAACATTGTAGGGTTCATCTGAAGCCTGATCCCATATTGTGGGAGAGAAGCATGGAACAACTTCAGTGGTTGCAAGGGGATTGCAGACTCAGGGCTGATTTGGCAGATGGCTGAGCACACCCTTCTTTCACCTAGTGGGTGTCCTGGCCTCTAACAGAGGCTATCAATAGGTCACTACTCCTGATAAAGATGTTGTCATACACAGAGGGAGTTCTTGAAAAAAGCTGCCTCTTGAATAAACAATGGGTGAATATGTCTTCAGAGAGGGCTGGATGCTGTCCCTGTCTTGTTTTATATTTGTGAGTGTGAAGGAAAGGAAGTGTTTGAGATATAAAGTTACCTACTTGTTTTGTTATCATGAAGCTGCAAAATGTTTAGACAAGATTTATTTCATAATGAAAGTTAAGCTTAGAGGATTTTTTATTTTTGTAAGTTCCTGATGGTTTGAGCGTACAGAAGATAAAACAGACTCCATTTGTCGTATTTCCTTTCCCTGGAGTTTTAGTATTCCCTCTGTATTTGTCAGACTACCTCTTGTTTAATAAATATGTCTTTTTTCCTAAAGTACTTTCAGAGGTAATCCATTAAAACCCCTACAATATGGATTCATTACACTAATTTTGTAGAATTGTGTTTTACCTAGAATTGTGTTTTATGTAATGCAGCTGATCTGTTAAGAGTAATTTCTGAATTTTCAAGAAAGGAATGTAGAGAGTGGATGTGCTGTCCTTACCCTTCCTGCTGCTCTGCACTTAGTTCAGTCATAGCAAAAGATTTTTTTTAACCTGAAATAAGATTGGGCCTTGCTGCCATTCATTAATGCATGGACTAACACTCAAAACCGATGGCAAAATGTAGCAAGCTTTGTTATAATGTTACAGGTCTCCTGAGTCTCATATTAATAGTTTAGGACAGTGGATTTCTGTCCATCCACAGGAAATGATAATAAAAAGCAATTTAACAACTCTGGCACATGAGAGGTTAGCAGGAGGCTTGAGCGTGCTCCAGCCCTGAGCTGAGTGAGAGGAATGCCACGTGGCACTGCAGCAGTGGGGTAAGCAGGCAGTGTGTTCACTCTTGTGCCTCAAATCCTGCACGTGAATGTCATGAAGAAATGAGAAAATATTAAAAGGAGGTGCAACATCTATTTGTATTCATTGTGGGCCGAAGCTGTCTTTGGTGCAACTTGAGAACACTGTAGAGCTTTCCTTCATTTATACTGTTAACATGTAAAATTCAGAAAAGATTTTTGCTAGTATTTTCTTGGAAAGAATTTATTTTCTGGCAACAGTTCAAAAGTTAAGACATATTTATTCACTAGAGCCCCATTTTGTGTTCCTTGGGTAGAATCCCAAATTCCCTCCACTTCCACCTCCAAGGAGTCATTAGCATTTATCAGGTAAATAATCTGTAAAAGGCAGATTATGCTCCTATAAATCCATTATAATTACACCGATTTCAAAAATGTTACTGAAGATTTATGCTCAGGTAATTCAGCTCACAGTTGGTAAACTTTCTAAGGAAGACTCTGAATATTTTCTCAAGAGAAAACAGCCCTTACAATGTGCTATTTTTTTCTCTTCTATGTGTCCTCACCTGTCATCATAATGAAGTATTTTATAAAAATACAACATGAGGTAATGACAGTAACTGAGACGGAAAGTAAATTCACACTAGAATATCAAGCTGAAGTCTTCCCATCTGCTTTTTATTAACAGAGACCACCATCTTAAAATTATTTAGCATCATATTCTTATTTAATTCAGCCTGTATATTCCCTCTTCACCTTTCCTACATGATCAAAAACTTTATTCTTGGCGCACTTTAATACCAGGAATATCAGTTTCAATTGTCATCTTCACAGACTCCCTAGACTAAATTCTATAAGAGAAAGGCCATTCATCAGCTATTTTCTCCTGCATATCCAGACACTTAACACACATTTCTGTGCCAATGAACCATTTTGAAGTGTTAGCTCAGCCTTCTCTGAAGCTAGGCTGAAGCCTGTGATTTACCATGGATACTGCTGTGGAGATGTTCACAGGAGTCCCAGTCACAGACCCTGGAGCCCTTTGTGCTGCTGCTCTATGAACAACTTCACATTCTTTATTTCTTGACAAAGCATATACACTTGATGCACTGTACCAACATGAATAATCTAATATAATGGACTCTGCAAAAAGCATTTACTGATTGATGCAGAACTTCTAGTGATTATAAGATTTGACATAGTCTCTGAAATGTCTTATATTATTTCTGTTTCAATTACAACCTTCTAAAACTGTGTTTGAAAAAGGCAAAGAATTAGTGACCATTTGTATGTTTATTTGTGAGAATTTAACTGTGACTTCTGTGGGAAGAATTGGAAATTTTTTCACTTAACAGAGGCATGCAGAGAGGCTGTACTCCAGAGCAAGAATCCAGAGGTGTAGGAAGACTGCAATACCACAGAAAGCGTGAGTGGATGCTCTTCTGGAACTCAGTTACTGGGGATCATGCCATGAACCACAGATTAGCAGCTTATTTTAAAGTGCCAAGTTACTTAACTGTGTAGGCAAAGAAAAAAAGGAAAACCACATCATGTTAGGGAAACATAAATGGTTGGAAAAAGAAGAAAACAGAAAGAAAAGCATAAGATCAGGTTCACCAAACGTTTGTACAATCTGATGATTGCAGATTGTGATCTGCTGTTTATTACACAAATATGTTTATTTCTTGCTTTAGCTAGTAACTTTCACAGATATGTCACAGTTCAAAAAACCAAAAAAACAAAACAGAACAACAAAAAAAGCCAACTCCTTTGTATTCCAACAGAGGAGGTGGAGAAAAAGTGTTTCCACTTTTGACAGGACTCTTTGCTTGTAGAGACTGATACGAAGAAGGTGAGTGGAGTATTGCTTGTCCCCATAATCCTGATCAGTCAGGAAGAGCAGTGTTCATGCCTATGTTACTGATATCTCCCAGGGGCAAATGCCACCTGGGGGAATAAGGGCAGAATAATGTCCCCAGAGAGGTGGCATCATCAGTGGTCTTAAGAAAATGACTGTTGCCAGGACAAGCTTTTGGTGGTGCATTCCCCATCCTCCAGGCTGCACTGTGATCTGAGCAATGCTGCTCAGGACACAGCCTTGGGCTGAGCTCCTCTTGAGTTTATAAGAAACACTGCCTGATCCCAGGAACTTCTGCTATCTAATGAGCTCCTGCTTTTTTTTTTTTTTTTTTTTTTTTTTTTTTTTTTTAACACCTTTAGACACTTTTTTTGTGTGAATAACAACCCAAGTGGGATAATATTTTTGTTCTCAAACTTTCTGACCCAAAATGCAGCCATGATGAAACATTGTTATGACAAAAGTCCACTGTCTTATATGGCCCTGTAAACAGCATGATCCCATACCCCGCTCTCCCTCCACCTAGTTAATTTTTTGTTTAATTTTGGGGTTACTTTGGTTTGGATTGACTGACACTGCTTTGGATTTTTTTGCTCTTCCTCAGTGGGCCCTAACCATCTAGTATTTAGTAGAGTGAATCTTGCCAATTAACTTTGCTGTGCTGTTGCTTTTATTTGAAACCTGTTCTTACTGATACCTTTGCCGACACTTGTTTCAGTGATCTTAAAACACTCATTCACAACAAAACTCTAGCCCTTCCTCTCATGAGATAGCAGGTTTACAGAAATGCAGAGTAGTTTAGGTGGAAAACATCCTTAGGATCACTAAATCCAACCATTAACCCAGCACTGCCAAGCTCACCACTAAACCATGTCTGTAAGAGGCACATCTACTCATTCTCTAAATCCCTCCAAGGATGGTGACTCTACCCTGGGCAGCCTGTTCCGATGCTTAACAACCTTTTTAGTGAACAAACTCTTTCTAATATCTGGAAATATCTCCCTCTGCAGCAACTTGAGGCTATTTCCTCTTGTCCTGTCACTTATTACTCAGGAGAAGAGAGTGACCCCCACCTGGCTACAACCTCATTTCAGGCAGTTGTAGAGAGTGATAAGGTCCCCTCTGAACCTCCTTTTCTCCAAACATCCCAATGTCCTTCAGCTGCTGCTCACAGGACTTTTGGTCCAGACTCTTCACCAGCTCCATTGCCCTTCTCTGGACATGCTCAAACAGTTCAATGTTTTTCCTGTAGTGAGGGGCCCAAAACCGAACACAGGATTTGAGATGTGGCCTCTGCACTGCCGAATACAGGGGGACAATTCCTGCCCTGGTCCTGCTGGCCACACCATTGCTGATCCAGTCTAGGATGCCATTGGCCTTCTTGGCCACCTGGGCACACCCTGGCTCATGTTCAGCTGCTGTCACCAGCACCCCCAGCTCCTTTTCCTGTGGGCAGCTTTGCAGCCACTCTGCCCCAGCCTGTGGCACTGCCTGGGGTTGTGACCCAAGGGCAGGAGCCAGCACTGGGCCTTGTTGAACCTCACAGCACTGGCCTTGGCCCATGATCCAGCCTGTCCAGATCCCTCTGCAGAGCCTTCCTGCCCTCCAGCAGATCAACACTCCCACCCATCTGGGTGTCATCTGTAAAGTGACTGACGCGCACTTAATCCCCTCATTCAGATTACTGGCAAAGACAATAAACAGGACCGGCCTTTGTACTGAGTCCTGGGGAACAGCAGTTTTGACTGATGGCAACTTGGAAGTAACTCCATTCACCACCATTATCTGGAACCAGCCATCCATTTTTTTTCCAGAGAAGAGCACACCCATCCAAGTTGTGAGCGGGCAGTATCTCCAGGAGAATTCTGTGGGAAAGGCTGTCAATAAAAACCTCTTTTAGGTTCTGCTCTACACCACGGGGGTGGGTTTGTGTAAATGCTCTTCTTAACATCCAACAGTCAACCCATAGTACACTCAGCCTCAGTACGTTTCTTTCCTCACCCATCCCACATAATAATTTTCCATCTTGTCTTGCAGACCTAAACATCATCTCTTATTTACTAAGAAGAAAAACAAATGCAGGGCTCCCAGTGCCTGTTAATGCATCCAGATGTTCTTCCATTTGCACTGCAGGGCAATATGTCAAGAAGGCTAAGTGTAACTGGTTGTGCTTCTCTTGTCTCACAAACATCATTTCTCAAATTGCAGCTTGGTTCCCGCAGAAAACTCAAAGAAAAAAACTTTTCTGAAAGGTTTTTCAGCTCCTTTATAGCTCATCTTTGAAATTACCCAGTCTTTTTTAAAAACACTGGGTTCACTTTCCAGTCACTTCACTTCTTGACCTTGCAGATGTTAAGAAGTGGACCCAGGATGTCTTTATTATCTTGGGGTTTGCTGCAAAAGCTCTTTTTTGTGCAGGTGTCCCAGAGGACCAGCTGAAGTATAAAAAACCAAGATCTTTGTGATTTGGCTACTGTTCCAACCTAGAGGCTCATACAAGTGAAATTGTCATTCAAAGTTATTAACAGATATTCAGTTACAGGATCATGGTCTAGATGAAAAATAAGATCCATTTCAACAGCAAAACTTATGCTCATGAACCTGCAGACACCTGCACAGTAACAAGACATACTTGTTTTTGGCTGACTGGTTTGGGAATGCTAATCAATCTGTACAATGCCATAATTTTTGGATTTGCTTCATAGCACTTCATAATTACCTACAGTCTGCTTTTCTCCAGTTGCCTATAATGCACCTCTCTCTAACACAGTGAGGGACATTCAGGCTTTGCACTGTAGCCTAGGTCTGCTGTGCTGAGGCTAATGTGTAACAGCAACTACTAAAATACCTCAGGAGTTTATGAAGTCACTTCAAGGGAATAAAGCAGAAATTTAACTAACAGTAACACATCTGGGCACCTGATGCTTTGCTGCTGCTGCTATTAGCAATAGCTGTTTCGATTTTTGTAGCCTGCCCCCATCCTGCCATGCTACTCAAAGCTGGGCATAAAGTACAGATGGTAAGTGCCATGAAAATACAGCTGTCTGTGCCCCACTGCATAGCAACCAACCAGAACAAAACAGAGGAATGGGAAAATTTATTGAAAATACTTAGGACTATCAAAATGCAAACAATAGGTTTTCAGCAGGCCTGTCAGATGACACCCTTACTTTGGTGGGCATGATGCTGGCTTTGGAAATCCCCTGACAAAACAGCATTGTGATTTATAGAAGGGGGTCATAAGAGTGTGAGGCAGCCAAGACCATGCTGATGCAACTTCTCAGAGTTCCAGCTTTTATCTCCAAGTCTGCAACTCTGTAGTTAAAACCCACCGTTTGCCTTGTATTGAAAATACATTGTCTCATTCCTGGGTTATTTTGCATTCTCTTCTGAGCATTTATTATTTTGTTTAAGTTATTCACACTTTCTATGATAAAGTTGCACCAATGCACTAAGTAGCCATGAGAATAATCCAAGAAAACAGTTTTGTTCTATTTATCAATGTAAGTTTGTTCTTGCTTTTATTCCTGGTACATAATAAAACTTCCCATAGGAACTGAAGGCACTGGTGGGTACTTAATTTCAGTCTCTAATAACGAAATGAAGCAAATAACAACCTTTCTGAAGTTTCACCCTCTGGCAAGGCTCACAGTGTCTGGTTTTGCCTTGTTCAAAAGGTTTAATGAGACATGGGTCTTGTGTGCATGTGTTTATGGAAAGAGAAAGAAAGAAGGGCTGTCAACAGCTGGGAAGCATGAGACAGTGAGAAACAAAATAGGCTTTATGGGCTGACCTTGGGTATCCCTCACCTACCTAGGTCTCCACATGGAAAATAGGTGGTGCCAGAAGAAGGTAAATATGTGGAAAAGTTAATGTGCCTCCAAGCTTATCTGTTTCCTGTGACCAAAAAGCACTACCTCTTATAACTGACAGCCTTGTTATAAGCGCTTCATTATTTTGATCCAGCCCTGAAAGAGTTTGTTAGGAGTAAATTGTAATCAGTTTCCAGCAATGCCTGGGGCACTGGCTCTACTAATCCTGAGAGACCAGACCTGAAACTGCTTAAGGGATACACAGCTTGAAGAAGCAGTCCCTGGGAGCAGCAGAACTTCACAATAGAGGGGTTTCATTTTGGCAGGGTAATCCATGGGAAAGGAAACTGGCAGTTGGTAGAGCGAGATGTAGCTGGGCTGCCCACAAAAAGACCTCTATCCCAGAGAAATTAAATGAATTCAAGACATACGAGGGCTTCGGTCTTTTGATTTAGAAGTCCTCCATGGGTGGAATGAGTTTAAGGAGTTATTTAAAATCCTAATTAATAATACCTTGCCTCAGACTTTGCTCAGCCATCTATTCAGTTCTCTCTCTATTCCATTTCCACTTTTAGACGGATTTTTCAAATTTCTATTACACTACATAGTGAAATAACATCAAGTAGCTCTAAAAGCAAAGAACAGTGACTCGTCAGGCCCTTACTGAGTAAACACATACCTCCCAATACTGATATACTTCTGTTGTGTGATATTCCAGATGACCACACACATAGCCAATGCCTAATGTTGCCTCTACCAATAACAAATCTGTTCCTCCTCTGGTTTTGCAGAGATTTTTTTCCTTTTGAATACCTTAGAGAAACTGTTTTCTACCACTTCCAAGCAGACTACTTAATTATATTAAAATGGCTTTCCTTCCAAAACACTAGTAAGTGGTTACCTTTGCTTTCGATTAGTAGTTCTAACAAACTAAGATCCTATAATGTGAATACTAAGGACATATTTCCAGAGACCTGGAAAAGGGACTCATCACAGTGATGCAATGAGTTTCTAAGATTAGGACAGATGTAATGGAAGATTATACATACAATTTCTCTAAACATGAGTGTTGTAGAGACAACTGAAATAGCAAGGAACCTTGGATATTCACTTTGCATGATTCATGATCAGGGATCTTGCTATTTCCAGAGCTGGACAAATAAATGAATAAATAAATAAAAAATAAATAATAATATTAATGTTATTTTAAAAGTCTCCTTTAATCATAAAGTTCTAGAATTGAGACACTGCTTGAAAATATTTTCAGAACAATTCTGTATGAAAAATCTCATCCTAGAGGGTAAGCAAGCTATTAGACATGAACACTGAATTTATTAAGGACTCAGTTTCCTAAGCTGCATTGTTTGTTTCTATGCTCTGAA
The DNA here is from genome assembly GCA_034509425.1 of Eopsaltria australis. Taxonomy (NCBI): domain Eukaryota; kingdom Metazoa; phylum Chordata; class Aves; order Passeriformes; family Petroicidae; genus Eopsaltria; species Eopsaltria australis. The sequence continues at coordinate 973,264 of JAVTVJ010000649.1, read as the reverse complement.
AAGATGAACAGAAGATTTCTAGTGAGCTTTCTTCTGCAGATACTCATAATCTGGAATTGGATTTCTACTTCATACTCTAAGTCTACAATGCTTGCCTTAATTTTGCTCTACTGGCAAGTGTTTTTGAATCTGCTTTTATTGGCTACAAGAGACATTGCAAATGAAAGCAAAACAGATACAAGGACATTTTGAGCAACTCAAATAATTCCTCTCAGATAATCTTCCCAGTGTGTTTCCATATTATTGTTTCAGGGAAAAGTAAGGAAAAGTAGGCTTGCAAAAGTAGGCCCATTCAGATATAAAAAATAGTTTGATTATATCTTAAAATTTGTTGCAAGTTGCTGTATTCCAGAGCTTATAAAAATGGCAATAATTGGCACGATTATTTCCAATCTTTATTTTCTGTAAATCTACTGAGGTTGTCATCACTTGGCAAAACACTTGCTAAAAAGGTGTCACATTCTTCAAGAAAATACCCTCAGTTAAGCAGTATAATACTGAAAATACAATAAAAGTTAAAAGAATAAAGAGGATTTCCAGCTTTACTTGATGATGAGAGTTGCTAGTGCATGAATAAAAAATTATTTCTCTGAAAATACCTGCATATTCTTCCTCTGGTGTTTTGTTCCCTACTACTCAACAAGTATATTTTCTTTATGACACCAAGGCCTGATACTTCCTTATGCCCTACTAGATTCTTTTTTCTGTTGTCTTTATTACAAACATAGAGTAAAACAGCCCCAGCCAGCTTGCCTCAAAATTTCCAGCAAGTCTGCTCCATTTGTTAAGAGCACTGTTCTCTATTTAGGGGATTTCCTTTGTTTATTTTGCTTCTGGCAACATGGTTTGTCCACAGTTTCCCCGTAGCTGAGGAGATCCAGGTCTCCCACACTTACTTTAATCATGTTCTTCTTAACTGGAATCAGACAGCAGAGGCTTCTGCTGAGACACCTCTGTCCCTCCCCACTCAGGGTCTCATTTTGAAAGTGATTATTTGAACTCCACTGTAAGGAGAGGCTACACATACTCAGCACTCCAGAGAAGCTATCCCATCACAATACATGGCCATTCAACATGAAAATGTTTAACCTTAGAAGTGTATCAGGAAGAAAACTAATTTTAGAGGACAGTGTTTTTCCTCCACTGTACTGTAGTGAGAAATCTGCGTTCTACAAGCACACGGTGACCTTACACCTTATATACTGCATATTTCTGTACTTGTGGGCAAAGCCTGCTATGTATTTGCAAGTACTTATTTCTTGTTTCAACAACAATACTTTTTCCCTATTAATTGCAACCCTTAAAACACTGACATAACTGTCCCAATAATTCACCCTAGAGATAAATAGCAAAGCTGTCAAGAGAACAACATGCCATTTCCCTGCAAATGTATTCTCTCACCTTATAGTGCACCAGACAAAAATGCCACATTCTACAGACATTTCTACAGAGGCAGGTGTCTCACAGCTGAATACATACGTTGTGAAATACTATTTCAGACACACCAGTCTGCCAACCCTCACTCTCCTTTACCAGTTTTGCATTCAGCCAGGACAGAGTTGCATGAATTTCCTTTCCCTTTCTCCTTCCCTAACAGTGTCCTATAAGCAATATATATATTTTCCTGTCATTTCTGCATAGCAACAGAAGTGCAGAAGGAAAGATAGATCTGTGATAGGCCTTCAAAAATCACAAATCATATGGTTCTTCACCACAACTGATTTCCAACATCTATATCTGGTAAAAAACAGCATAGAAAATATATACATGCATACATATATATTTCTTAAAATTTCTTTTCCCCCTATAAAATAGAAACACTTCACTGAGCTAGATTGTGGGTACATCCTTTATGTTTAACTGAGATGACCCAAGCAACCATAACAGGCAGCAGCAGATGTCTCTTTGAAGCATTTTGGCAGACTCAGACATGATCAACACTGAAGTAACATATGATAAGTAAAATATGGTATAACTACCATGAAAATTATTGCCTCAATACTTAGATCATCTCTCAACTGGTTACTTCAGAACTACTCTACAGGCATTTTTAATTTGTGGATTTTCTGCCCTGTTTATGCAGATGTATTATAGAGTATCTAAAAATAACTTGCACCATAGCCCCCCATTTTGCATCTGTCCCACAGGAGAACAGAGCCCAGGTTACAAGCTTTGCCCCGAGCAAAATGATAATTGAGAAGAAGGCTGTAAGAAGTGTCAGTGTCTTTTTCTAATAAGTGGGTAAAGTGGGAAAAAGCTGCAGGCAAAATGCCGTGCTAGTTCCATAAGGTGAGCGAATGGAAAATGTCAGCAGTTTTCATGTTCAAGGAACTGTGTTTTGTTTCAGTAAGTCTTTACTGAAGCTGGTAGAATAGAAAATATTTGTCATCCAGAACAATGTAACCTGGTGCTCTGTATCACATTGGAGGTTCTGTCAAATGGAAAGGGAAAAAACGCCTTTATTGTATTCCTTATCCATTTTCATAAATTTAGAGGATTACAGGCCAGGAAAAGACAAGATTATCCTGCTTGGTCTGCCCAGTGTAGTCCAAGAATCTTTCCTTTTCAAGAATAATTCCTCTGTCAAGTCTATATCTTGTGGCTGAAATACAACATAATTTCTGCAACGCAACATGTTCTTCAATTACCAGCTTTGAAGTAGCTCATATTTCCAAATAAACAGGGCTGGTAGTCAACTGCTGTCATGGGTATCTGTGAATTAGTCCAACAGCACACACCTGCCATCAAATTTTGTTATGTCACTGTCTACCAGATTTGTTATGTTCTTTCGCTTGCTCTCTCCTATCTGAAATATGCTTTCTTGCGTAGGTTTGCAACAACTGCAATAAGTCACCTCTTAATCTTCTCCCTCTGCTTGATACACTAAGTAGACCTTTCTACGTTTTTCTCCGCAAAACAAGCCTGCCAGACCTTAAAGCATCTTGTTCTTTTGTGGCCCACTCCTAAATTTCCTGTGCTGTCCTGTGCTGAAATGAAGTCACTAGATTTGACAGAGCCTTCTGTTCTGTAGAAAAGTAACACCATCTCCCCAGTCCTGCTCAATAATCCCATGCTTGGATGTGCACTGTTCTTGAAGCAGAGCACCAGGGAGACACTACTACTGACTCCAGTACAAGTCCAAGCAGGGAGTACAGCCCTTCTCTTGGCAGGCTGGGCTCCAGCCTCGGCTGCTCCATCTCCTTGCATCTCTGAATGCTCAGTGGCACTGAACAAGCAGCAGTTTGTCCTTGATGTTTACATGTAAAATGATACATTTGCATCTAAATTACATTTATGAAATTTCTGTTCTGGACATCAGCATACTAATGCTCATTAAAAAAACCTCAAAATTACATTACAGTGAGGCCCGAGTCTCTGCAAACACAAGAGCACAAAAAAGCTGCTGTCCTGCATAAATGTCCCTAATGGAAGACTCTCATCATTTTCCATAGCACACATTAGACTCATGTTCTTCCATCCACAAAGAACATTTGTAGAATGGCTTTACCTAGCAGTTGCACCATTACAATCAGTTAAATTTTTGATATAAGTGGAATTATTCACATGAAAAATTGTTTGTAGGATCAAAGTCCACACTGCTAGCCAAGTATAGAAAGTACAGCAAAAACCTTGATAGTTTTCCTAGCATGCAAATCCCTTTTTTTCAGCAGTAGAATTAGTGATGCAAAGGTTTGCCTAGGTAAAGCTAATTGTGGGATTGAAACAGAAGTTAAAAAAATGGAATCAGAATATAGAGGTAATCCTTCTTTTCCAGTGCAGGGCCGTATTTGTGACAGAAGACGGCCTGATGCAAAGGGTTGTGAAGGAGAATTGACACTACGACACATACAGAGCCACTACACGGAGAAAATGGCATCTGAGTAGGAGTGAAAAGCCTACTGAGGTTATAAAAAAGTAACACAGCCTACACCTTAATGAGCTTTAGCTCAGACTCAGAATTACACCACTGATTTATTTCAACCTGAGAAAGGAAAAATGATGCCATTCTTTGAAGGACTGATGCAGTGCAGTGGGATATGAATTTCAAGACTGTGCTAGGATTGTTTGCATATCCTCTCAAGTGTCCTTCAACACTTGAAAAATGTTTTCCTCCATAGAGGAGCCCTTGAAGTCCCATGCTGTATCTTGCCATGGGAGAGTGATCACAGTATGCTTCACTTGGAGGCCTAGCAGGGCATCAGAGGCCATCAATGCAGCTGAACGCCAGTGTTTGCACTGCACAGCTGGGAAGGCTTTGGGAAGGACTCACTAGAGGGTTACTTTATGGAAATAGCTGTCAATTCAAACCATATGCTTCCATTGTAAGAAAAGACACTTGTAAGGAGTCTCACAAAAGTCATGAAGGCCATTATATGTAGGATCAGCATGACACTCCATACACAGCATCTTATGAATCGCAGATTACTCCTCTCCAATAAATATGTCTAGCTGAAGTACACAAAGCCTTTGGTCTGCTTACACCCTGGGTACTGCAAGGTGACATTCAGCAGAGCACAGAGAGGCGTTGGGGCTGTTTGGATTGGGACCTGAACACAAGTCTTCTCATAAAGACTATTCCCAAACAGACCTGTCTGCATACAACCACTACATATTTCACTGTAGGAAATTCCTGTGATAATGGAGTAACATATCATAGCTGCCACAGAACACATCTTTCTAACTTGAATCAATTGCTGGAAAGAAAATTGTTCTTTGCTGAAACAATTAGTGTAACCTAGCCCTCTACAATGGAAATTGCTGCCTATCCTGCTCAGATTTCACAGGCGGAGAATTTCCTTCCAGCACCAAATCCTGCGGCTCTGTTCACAAATTATTTTTTTTTTATTATTCATGCATCAGGTCTTCAAGACAATTACTTGTGAAATCTTTATTGTAACACGCAGGGCATGTGAAAATATTGGCGCCTACATATAAAGCAGCATGCGTGATTTACAAATGTCACTTTCCTCCAATTTCCCAAACTCTTGCTCCTATGTTTGTAGGACAGGCATGCACAGAGATCTCAGATATGATTAGGATGTCTTTGGGCTGGCTACTGTAGAGAGAAATGTATGAGGCCCCTATTTCTTCAGAGGTTACTCACAGAAGAGAGACAGCAAACAGGAAACCTTTACATAGTTTGCATTTCTGATGCATTCTGTAGGACCCTGCCATCAACACCCCCCAGCTTTCTCATTATCTCAGCTGTTAAATACAGCTCAGGACCAAAACCCTTTCCAAAGTGAGAAATTTTATGTGACACAGCAAATGCTGACACCACTGACTACCAGCTCTGAGGCACCCCTGATTCCATGCATTAGTGTGGCAAGGCACATGGCAGGAAGGGATTTATCACCCCTAAAACCTCCTGGGCTGCACAGGTTACTGATCAAAAGTGCAAGGAGAAGAGAAAAAATGAACATTATATTAGCTTCACTGCCATGACAACAGATCACTGAGCCTGTCATTTCACTCCTCTTGCAGCCACCTCTATCAGTGCCGAGACTCAGTCATTTCCTCTAAAAGATGAATCTCAGGAGGCTGATTTTGAAGGTTCACAGCCAACAAGGAGGCCAGTACCTCTGCACCATTACTCATGAATATGCTGTGCAGAAGGGAGTAATTCACCTCGTGCATGATCTGCCCTGCCGGCACCTGTACCCTTGCCAGGCAGGGCTCAGGACCTTACCCATGGTTCATGCAGATGCTGAGCAGCACATAGCAGGTAGTTTTCTTTCAAGGGAAGATCAGAATGCCTTTTGTGGGTCTTTTGCTGAATGAGATTTCAGTCTCTCAAAGGTACACCTCACAGCAATGTTCAAGCCACTTAAGGTATTAATTTGTATTTTATTATTATTTTTTCAACTGTCTAGGATATGCCTTGCTGCCCATGGCGATAGGATATATGTAAAGTCATCAAAGGATAATGATGAAAGGATGAAAGCTAGCACCATCATTATCTACATTAGTTGTGCCACTAAGTGCTATTATAGGAACACAGGTAAAAACTGTAACACAACAGATTTTCCACAGCACTCTGTCTCAGCATTAAGAAACCTTCCACAATGTGGAACAAACAATGTGGGTTACATTTACCAGACCTTGGAGTGCAGTAGATAAGTAATACTTCCTAACAATAAGGTCTGAGGCCAGGTACAGGGTGTTAGTGATAAGACGGTTATTTATGCCTGTACAAATGCCGAGCACCACACACTGAAAGCCACTCCATTAACCTCTGGAGGTTTAATGAGTTACAAACTCAACAGAACTTTTGAAATAGTTGCACATTGCATGGAGCATGACTGAAGTGTAAAAAAGGTCTCCTGTCCAAAATGCTCAGCAAAGGTCTTGGAAAAGATCTTTGTGTGCAATGCATGGGAATAAAAGGAAAGTCACCTCTCTGTTCAGTTGGATTTGGACTGACAAAGTGACATGGCAAGGTGGCTTTTTATACAGTTTAACTTTACTTGTGTGACATGCTTAAACAGAAAGGTAAATGGGAGGAGGACTGAGAGACCACCTGTGAGACTAATCACAATTTCTGAGGTCCAAATTCAAGAGTTTTTTCCTGAAGAAGATTTACAGTGTAGAATTTTTTCTAATGGGAACATATGCCTTGAAATTACTAAGCACTTTAGCACCTGTTTTATTAAAATAGTCCTTTTTACGTGTAGATAATAAGTCTGCTGTGATGTGGAGGTAAATTTGCTCAGATTGAGTTTGCAAAGTTTTGTTCCCCCTGTTGAGGAAGATCAGGTGTGCTGGGAAGGAAGTTTTTCAGCAGCTAGAAAGGTGTATCCTGGTCACATATACTGCTTCTAAGATCCAGAAGAGAATTGGGCCAGTTGTGTTGCGACTACCACTCTCAAGAGACCTTTAAAAATTAATTGCTAATTTTCTGAGTCATTAAGACACGCGTCATTGTTGGATAAAGTCCTAATATCAACCAAGTGTGCTATCCAGCAAGCCTTGCCGGCCTGGGACAGACTAGCTCAGAATCATGCTCCTGGACTAGCAGCACAATGGAAAGCCCTCCAGTTAGGTGCAGTTTTTCTCTTTTTCTGTATTGTAAAACTTTCATCATCCCTAAACATCAGGGAATTAAAATGTTTATTATCAACAGTCAAGGTTATACTTTAATTATTTTTAAATAGAATATGCTTTTCAGGATTATTTTCAAAAAGCAATAGAAAAGATTATGCAAATATCCTGTAGTTGGCAATATCTCTGTTATTTTTTTACATGTGTGACATGTTTTAAAGCCTTAGTCTGATCTTGGATCCATTCACCTAGATCTTCGGTTGAACCTCACTAACATATCAGGTTATAGGACCACTGACTGGGACCTGGGGGCAGTTTCCTTTTTCAAAGGGGGTCACGTATCATCTTGCAGCTTCTTACATGAAATAGATTTAAGATTAATATCAATCCCTTTCAGAAATTAACCTCACTTTGCTGACATACCTGTGTTAGAGAACACATTGGATTTGGAAGTCCTGCGTAGCTATTTTTTTCTTTTAAGATCATTTACTCTGTCATGCTGCAGCAACCCAAACATTGTAGCCCATATTCTTAAGCAGGCATTTTGAAAGTTTCCCCTTTTTCTGTGGCTACACATCTTGAACTTTGTTATCTTCATGTGGAAGAGAACAATGGGTGAAGAAGCAGTAATTTCTTAACTGCTATAGGCAGAGGTCAGGCAGGGCGATAAGCCGAGAGTCAAGGTAACAATGCAGCTGACGGTCCCATTGTGGGCGCTTTGTGTGTCAGTGAACTTGATTCATACTTAGTGTGAATAGAGGAACTCTCAGCTATTTCAGGAATGTCAGCAATTTTGTCGTAAAGAAACTTTGATCTTGCTCCAGTTTCCCAGGCTCATTCATTAGCTGAGAATGTGGAGGCTAAGATAGGCTCTCCTTCTGGGAGACTGACTGCCTGATACTTAAATAAATCACCTGCTTTTCCTCCCTATCCTCCTCGCAATAAAACAGTCCCTCACAGGTCCTCTTGGCATATGATGAAACTTTTGACTCCAAGGAAATCTCTCTCTGATGCATGGTCTGAGAGGAATGCCTTTGATTTTTGAAACTGAAGGTCAGATTTTATAAACATACCACCCCAAAGCTGATCAGTCCCCATCTACCCCTCCCCAGTAACATGAGATATACTAGTGACCTTTTGATAGTTCTGACAATGTGGAAGTTGAAGAAATTTCTAGCTTTCAGTAAAAAAAAAAAAAGCACTTGTCTTTGTCCTGCCAGCTCTGTGTGTTTTGAATTGTGGAGCTCTCTGTTCTTTCTTCCTGGACAGGCTCTCTCACACCACGGCTGTTGAAGTAGTGTCCAAGTCTCCCCTGAGCACCACTAGTACCAGCTGGGCTAAACTTTCGTGTACTGTTTGCTCTTTCACCCTCTCTGCATAGACAAAAGTATGTGTAGAGGAACGTCTTTCTGGTCAGGGTTTGGAGAAAGAGACTCGTCTTTATTCTGATTTGGCATAAAAATTAATATTCTAAGCTATCTTTCATTTTCTCTGATATTACAATAATACTTTTAAAACAAATACACTTTTCTCTAAGGATCTGTTTTTGTTTCTTTCAAAAATAATTAAAGTTAATTTTCCACCTCCTTTTCTCTCCTGTCCCTGCTGTGAAGCAGGAAGTCACCTTTTAAAAAAATGTTAAGTGAAGTAGAGAGAAGCTAATTGATTCATCCAAAGGTCAGAGGCTGTCAAAGCAGAAGGAGAGAATGAAGTGGAGCTTCCCAGCTCTCCTGTGCTAGCATTCAGGAAACATGCTCTGCCTCAGGTTTCCTCTACGGCACCACTTCTGTTTTTTTACTTTCTCTCAGTTCATTTTATCTCAGATCCCAGTTTTTCAATCTTCCAAAGTTTTTGGCTATGCAAGCAGCACATTCATATTCTCAAACAAACAACACCCAGAACTCACCAGCACAGTTGTTAAGTCTCCTAATCTCATGTGTACTTACCTTGGGAAATCACAAGCACACTTGTTCAAACAGTTTTTGCGCCAGCTTTCCCCACATTTAATCTTATTAAAATGTTTCCACTATACAAAGGGATTCAGAAACATGTTTAAGAACATTTTCCAAACATTTTTTAAGATTATACTTAAAGCATTAAAGTTGCCAAGTGATGAGATTTTGAAAGCAGTGAAGACAAGATTCTAGAGCTCCATCTCCTCAAAGCCCACTCTCTGCATTTTCCCTCATTTCAGTAAAGGTTTGAAGACGGAAGCTCTGTGTCAAGCACAGTTGCTGAGTCTGCCAGTCCTTTTAAGGGTGCCAGTGCTGATCAGATGCAGAACATGTTTTGGGGTCGTCACAAAGCCAATCTGTTATGGTGTGGTGGAGGCTGGCTCTGTGATTATCCATCTATATACAATATGGGTCAGTACTGATGGGAGAGAAAGCCATCTTTTCTGCTTACCTCTTGGGTAAAATCAATGCTGCGGATGCCAGAGGCATTATCTTTTGCACTAATTTTTATAACCTTGACATGAAAACCATCATATCTTTTACTTGCTTTCAAGTCCAAAATGTTACAGTATCAGCAGAAATCATACTTTGTAGTCCTAAAAGCAGCCTCTCCCAGTGCTTTGTGTGTGTAATGAGAGGTGCTGCAGGGAGGAACAAGATTCTCTTCTTATCTGCCCACTGCTTTTGAAATCGCTTAGCACACAGCTTTCTTGGACAATGAATGCATTTTCCCCTATTAGGCCGGGGGACCTGCTACAGTCTTGCTCTGATGCACAATAAATCAAATCATTCAAGTATGCCATAATAAAAATACTTGCTTTGAAGTACGACCTTAAATGTCTAATTTCCTAGTGGTAACAATGATGCCTTATCATAGTTTTTTTTTCCCTTCAGCCTGTGTTCTCTGTCCAGTTGTTTTGTTAACACGTGTGGCCGTCTAACAATTGCATTTTTGATTCCAGATGTTTTGGCAAGAGAAAGCATTAAACGGTCATATACATCCCAGAAACCTTATACCACCCAAGTAGCTGTTATATCAACTGACTAGTGCAAGCCTACCAAGATAATTCCTTCCTCTTTCTTCCCCTATTGCTAACCCTTTAGTCATCAATACAAAATGACAGAAACTCTTTTCCACCACTACTATTACAGAAACATCCAGGGTGGGGAGTATAAAACCTCATTCAAATAAGATCCATGTGGTTTTGACAGAGGAAGAAATTTTAATTAAATAATAAGCTCAGGCCCTTTCATGGTGAACACAATGAGAAGCTCAATGATAAGGGTATATTTGGACACAGAGACATGCATACATGGACACATATACGTGCAAAAGTATTTCTTTTGCAGGCTGTTTATGACCAGCTTTGAAAATACTTTTTTCCTACAGGACAGCAGAAGTAGCAAGAAGAGGCCATCACTAATTTTATGTATATTTTCACGGCAGAGGTGTATTTTTTGAAGAAGATAACCCTTTGTTTTACCACTTACTGTGCAATACCATTACCACTCATTATGTGGACTTTTCCAAGGTGTTCCTTCACTGCTTGTAGTCATGAGTTAACAGAGCAATAAATTGAGAGATCCTAGGCTGCAGCCTAATAGAGATTAAACCCTGAAACCTGCCATTAAAAACAGAAGAAAGAAAGATGCATAAGAAGTCAGAGAAGTAAAAAATTACAGGTTATTTTAAACAATTTTCTGCATCTCATCTCTCACTGAAAATATGGATGTATAAATTAATGGCCTATTTGCATGTTTCCTCCTACATTTTTGCCCATTCTGAAAACCTTATCACATGTTGTAGTAATTTTCCTTTCTTTTTAGTAGAGCTGTGGTCCCATCATAGCCCCCAGGCTTTGGATTAAATTGGACAAACCATAGCCAAATTTTCTGCTCTGTGTTTTCCAAAGAATCTACCGATTTTACTCTGGATGGTAGCCACAAGGGAGTGATCAAAGACGTTAACTCCTGAAAAGAGATGAGCATAATGGCCTGTCAGTTCTGCCACTGCCTGTGAGGACAAGCAAAAGCAGATTCTGTCTCTCACCTATCTGGGTTACAGCAAACTCTTGGGAGAACAAACGCCAGATCATCAGATCCAGTGAATGGCAGGGAACACATGGCTTCATTGCCTTCGGTTACTGATAGTGCAGGACTTCATGGAGGAAGACATGACCAAAAGCTAGATTGAAACAGTCAGAAGAACACTGGAGTAGAAAAGAGTTGGGTAATGAAAGTTGAAACTGGGCAGAGACCTTGGAAGTGAGGAATCAAACCTGAACTCTTATCCAGAAGATGCCAATTCCAAGAGTAATGACTAAGTGAAAGTCACAGGCAAAGAAAACTATTTTAGCTATTGTATTTTTAGTGGAGTAAAAAAGAACAAGACTGAGATCCTCTGCAGAAGAAGTAAATGCATTATGAGAAGAGAGAAGCAGCAGAAATTGCAGACAAACACTTGACCAGAGAGATGGAAGGAGAGAGACAGGTAAGTCAAGAGAGAGGGCCAGTGCTGGTGTAGAACAGACTAGCCTGGAGTTTACCAGCCTGGTACTTGCACATGGCCCAGCACAGTGTCACAGGCCATGGTAGCTCCTTCAGGCAAGGCTGCTCTCAGCTTTATATGTCCCAGGACAGAACTTGCAGAAGTTGAATATTGGCAGAGAAGGAATCAACACTAAGACCATGAAAATGTGGGAAAGATGAAGCACAGAGACCCTTCCTGCTCCCACAGGAGCTCTTGTCCTCTGTCTGTCTGAACCTGGGGACTTCCTTAGCCCCAATGCCAAAAGCTCTATCATCTCCATGCCAACGTTTCCGTGGAGATGAGAGCTTTTCAAAAATTTTCAAAATAACCTAATAAAGTAATTAATGAGACAAAGTTGAAAAAAAGAGACACATAAAGCATGACAAGTGACATTATTTAAACTACTGAGAAAACTACAGAGACTGTTTTCATGGTCCTTTTCTTTTCAAAGATGGCCTTCATAATAATAACATACAGACAATCTCTGAGCAACACATTGAATGAAATTTATCCAGTTTCAGTGGTAACTAACTCCCAAGTAGCCAAACTCTTTATTGTTAGACAATCCTTTTGGCTCAGCTCAAATAATACCTGAAGTCAAATAAAGCACTGTGAATTACAGCTGTGAGTGTAAGACACCAAAAGGTACCATTCTTGATAAACTACACAGCATCTGGAATTCAGCTTCACTCATGTAATTTTAAGCCTAATTCTGTATCTATAGATATGTGAGTATGAATATGAATCTTTCTGGTCAAGAAGATTTGTGACCCTGTATATGAATAGTGAGTAAAGTGGCATTGTCAGTGCCGTATCGGTAAGACTGACAGATACAGTCATGTCTTCTCTGCCTGATGGAAAAAATGTACAGGCATCTATTTTTAAGACCAGTTTTTCCTCAGAGTGTTTTTGACAATTTAGCAAACTCTTACCATAGTAAGAAGAGCTGAAATGAATGTCTGTAGCTTTAAGTTTTGCAGACCCTAGAACATAGCTCTAGGGCTAATGTGTAACAGTAATATTTCAAGGTCCTCCTTTAGTTCCTGTGTGCCAAGTTCATCAATCTACTTTCTTCAGAGTGTTTTTAAAAAATCTCACTCAGTTTCATTCCTTTTTTTCTGGAAAACTCTCTGTAGCTGAAACTCTAGTATGTCTTTAGCCAGGGAGAATGACATGAGCAGAATGGGTGTCTGAAGTTCATTAAAAGCAAGTCATGTGGAGAAGAACCTACAAAGAAAGCTATTAATAATGCCTGAGAAACCAACAAGGCTTCAGGATCTGGTCAACTTGTACAGCTTTCACACTAAATCATAGAATACTGAGCGTACTGGATGAAGGCCAGTTCTAGGGAGACAAATGATGGCAAAGGATGTACTCCTGTTTCAGTTTGTTCAGATGCCATCCCACTTTTCTTAAACTGACAGGGACTGTTACGGAGTGACCACAAACAAAAAGGGAAGACTGGTACTTTATTTTAAAAAGTACTACAGTGTTTCTCGGGAAAACCAATGTGATACTGCAGGATAAATAAGATGATTTTTCATGTCAATAATTACAGAAGTAACATAACTAACGATTTCTAACCAGCCAAAATTAGCTGCTACTACACTGCAGGTCACACATCTATGATTTGTAAAAATGAAAAGCAAGGTACTTCAATTAAGCTAAAATCTCAAACCCCAAAACTAGGTCTTGTTCATTTTTACACTGCTCCTGAATATGAAAAGACTAAAAATTCCAATCTAGAAGAGTCTCTCTTTACAGATATGCATATGCATGTATGTATATAAACACATTCAGATGACATGTAATTTCTCCTCATTTATTCAAGAAGTCCACTTATGATATTCAGTTTCAAAATGCTAGAAAAATAACTTGTCAAAAGTTGATTGGAAGGCTTAACACAGTGCAAGTTTTAACCAGTTCTTTTTTCAATTTTTCAATATGTATAGTAAGTGATAATGCCCTGGTCCATGTGGAATATATTCTGTTTTATTTACCACACTAACAAAACCAAGCTTGAACTTCCCCATACATCCACCATCAAATCATCTGCTCAACTGAAAATGACAAGCAAACTGAGATTTCAACTGACAAGACACCTGGACAGAAGCTCACATCCCAAGTTGTTTCCTCTCTTATTCTGAAACAAAAGAAAATGCCCATTGGAACAAACGGGACCCAAAATTTTCCCCTCAAAGGAAGCAAACTCTGGACCAAAACACTGCAAACAGTCAATCAAATGCCTGTGGAGGCCAAGAATGATGAGAAAGAAGCTGAGCCCCTGGCTGCTGGAAGCTGTAAGAATGCATCAGAGGAAGGTTCACCCTGCATGTGCCTTCTGCAGACACTGAAGAAGTGCATATACTGACCACTGTCAGCAGACATGAGATGCTTGGTAAGATATACTGGGCTTTTGTTCAAGCCCAGTATATCAACATTCACCCTCCTCTGCCAAGCAAAAATGGAACTACTGTAAGGGAAAACAACCCAACAAAACAAAAATAATTTATTTACTTCCACAAAGGCACTTGCCATTCTGTTTTTCAGTATTTGCCTCCAAATCTGCCTGAAACTATTCTGAAGAATAAAAATTGTGATGGCATCATTTATTGTTGGGTCTTCCTTCACTGTAACAGTCAGTCAAGAGCAAGACAGATGGCTTGAGCTTTGCTCTGTGGTTAGACCTGTCTTTCTCTCTGTCTGCCATTGCAATGACAGTAACTGCCAGATACTCTTCTCTTTTTCGATGGCTTCCAGTGTTCTCCCTCACCCTTCTAAAACTATTTACTGATGCTTTGAAATTTGGCCCTGTGAATAAAAGCTCAGGTGCTGAAACATAGAGATAGAAAGATGCCTCAACTGGGGCCTGAAGTAAAGTGGGCTGATCACGTGTATGTACACACATATGTACAATATATGTACCTTCCCTTTTCACATCCATTACTCTTTCAGGTAAATATTGGTATTGAGTGTGGATAGATCACAGTGAGCTCAGATCTGAAACTTGGCAGGTGTCTACCTCTTTTATAGGACCCTAAACTAAGAGTCACTAGGGATTTAGATAAATAAATGAGAGATAGGATGTGGTAAGGCAGAAAACAAGATGTTCAACTCATGTGCAGAAGTATTTGTCTTTGCTGGGATGTACTGCAGATATCTTTATTTCATCACACGTGACCAGGAGATAGCCATCACTTAAGGTCTCATATTAACCCTCCTTGTGCTGGAAGCTGAACTTCTTTAACTCTTGCTCTGAGTGTAACATTTTCTTTGTTTTATGTAAAATGAAATGGATGTCTTCTTTACCCTGATTTTAATATTTATTTTGCTTCAGGGGAGCATTAAGAAAATCTGATTACTATCAAGCAATTTTAAACAATGTGTTTTCAACTCTGTCTCCAACCTGTTGTTTATTAGTCAAAACATATTAAGTGTCACTATTAGTTTTCCAATCTTCTCCCAGCCTGATATATCCAACATCATTTACTTGTTTATCTAATTAGCTGGCTAAATTTATTGCCAAACCTGACTGCTATCAGCTGTGTCCTCTTACATGGTCTGCTTATTACCAAACTTTATTTCAGCAAAATATAAACAGCCAAGAGTTTACCAGTTACTCCAGAGATGTCAGGTTATTTCTAGGATGATTGCTGTGGTGTCCATGCCACTAGCAAGAGCTAATCCAGGCATGTGAGCCCTGGTATTTATACCTACTAGATAAAGGATGGCTTTATCTATTTAGATAACTAAGTTATACTGGGAGCTATTTTGACAAACTCACGGGACTTCAATGCAGTTACCTTTCAGAGAGAGAGCAGAAGACTCTTCATTTTAAATGAATTATTAACATCAGTATGAGATATAAGCAGTAACTACAGATTCTAACTCCTAGTAATTAGGAAAATATGGAAGAAAAAACTTGAAACAGCTAGAAATCCCCCCATACCTGCCTCCCCTCCATCTCTTAGCCTGTCAATAGACTACTTAAAGAGATTGCAGAATTTCGTATGACCAGAACTGTGGGATCCTCTGCTCCAGAAATTTATACAATATGTATTTTTTATTAAAAGGCACCTTGATTTCCTTCTGCTTCTAGCATAATCCAGTGTATTCCAAGTTCTTAATTTCTAGCAGCCTGGTTTCCTTTCCTGCTCCTTTGTGTTGCTCTGAAGTGATTCCTGACCTGCTTATCAACAGCTCTATGATCTAATACTAATTTGCCTTCTATAATAAGACAAAGTGAAGCTGGAAATCTCTTCTGGATTTGCAGGACATGAACTGAACAGTTTAAAGAGCCAATAATATCTATCTACACTAGAAAAAGTCAGTCAAGGAAGGCTTTTACCAAGATATTAATCACTATAGTATCAACCCGAAAATGAGAAAAACACACACATATAGGAAAGAAACACCCAGAAGAAGGTGATGGAAGCTTCTGGTAGAAAAAAAAAATTTAGAACAAGTGCCAACTAATGTCAGCAAAGCCATGGAAGGCTCAGTCTAAATCCAATAGAGTAACTTATAAAGCACTATGCAAAGATTTAGCTGCATGATTCCTGCTACAATCAAAGGAAACTAAGAGGCCAGAAAGCTTGAAAAGTATCTTAAAAGACAGTATCTCTAATGTTCTTTTCTCTCCACCATCAAACCTCATTAAACTTACTGTGTTAGGTCTTCCTGTCTCAGTTTAAGTAGCACTTAGTCTCTGATTGAGTTGTCAGCATGTAAATCAGAGTTTGTGTTCATTGTTTTGGGTTTTTTTCTGGAGCTTTCAAATGGTAGTGGGAATAACACACAGCAAATGGCAGGGGGAGTTCATCTCTGCTGCAGTTCCACCGATCTGAGAAGCCACAGCACCAGTGCAGCTAGGATTCAAGCACAGGCCATCATTGGGTTTTATCCTCAGCACAGTTATCTCTTCCTCAACTTTTTGACAAGCTTTAGAATACTACTGCCATGCTACTGGTTTGATGCTCAGAGAGCTTTTTTCTTGGGAAATGTGGATTGGTGAATAATACAGGCCAGCAGCAGCACAAAGGTGAGGTCAGCATCCTGTTGGGTGTCAATGGCAGCCCAACTGACATGATTTTTCACCCTTTTTCCCAACATAAAGCTTAACAGTTCTGCTCAAATTGATGTACTTTTACTGGAGTGGAGGGAGCTTCATCTCTACATAACCAGATGATTTATAGTTTTAACAGTCCCTGTAATAAGAATGAGACACAGTCTTTGAAGACTAAAACGTAGTTATGTACTCTGAAAGCACTTCACAGGAGAATGCTTTGTGTGATAAGCCAGTGCAGCTGGATGGATGGCTTCCTCTCCATTTGAGGACAAACGGAAACAGGAGGATAATGCAATGCCTTCTTCAGCCAGAACATGCCTTGTACAGAAGCCTCATTGTATTCAGGTGCATTTATAACTGTGAGCCATGACATAAAGTCACAAAAGAGGTACAAGCTGCTCCTTACAATGGCCTGATGCCTCAGCCATACAGAGAGAGAGCTATTGGCTGAGCAGCACATGGAGCAGCCTACAATAGAATTCTCAGCTTCAGCGTGAGTGATGTGCCTACTAATGATCTCACTGGCTGGTCTAAGCCAGTGGAGGTCTGTATGTCATAAAACTCAAAATGGCTCAGCAGCTCAAGGGACATGTAATCTGATCAAGTGAGCTGGAAGGGGATTGGAGGCCCTTCAGGGATCAATCATACACAATAGGTAACATCTCCCATTGCAGTGCAGAGCTAGGCTGGGTAAGCATCTAAGACCTGAGGCTCACTTCCCAGATTGTCTAGGCTCAGACTCTGGCCTGGCAAAAGGAAGGGCACCACAACAGCTCACAGGCAGTCCATGGCCACCCCAGCATAGTGCTCCTTCCACCAGGTTAAACACCACTTCCTCCCTCTCCTAGCTCCTGAGCAGATGTCACTCTGCTCCATTTGATGAAGAGCTTGACTATGTGAGAGGATTCACAAAGCCCACTGCTGTCATTTGCACAAGCTCCTGCTGAAAAATCCCCCACGCAGTTTATGGGTGTATGTGGCCAGAAGAAAAACTGAAAGGAAATCAAAAAATGCTTCTATGGGATGCAGTGAGAAACTTCAACTCCTCAGAGGTCCAAAGAACAGAGCAGAAGCTGATTATTCTGTTCCACATCCTACAGAGATCTCAACTCTCCTACTTCACAACTTCACAGAATTAATAAATTCTGCTATGTTAAACTTGGTTTCATTAATGGGAGATTAATGTCTGCGGGCTCGCCCTCTGACAAGCTACAGTAATGCCAGTCAAAATGTTCTTGTCATGCCTTGATGGTAGGAATGCTCAAATAGCAGACTGCCTAAGGGGACAGATATCTCATGAGGAGACAAGGTCTGCATGAGTGGTCACTGCCCTTAGATTGAGGTTCTGGACCTTCCAACATGTGACTAATCATCTCTGACACTGCCATTGCAGAAGCTACTTAGCTGGGTTGAACTACCCAAGTAGGTGATGATTCTGGCTTACATGGACACCAAGACACCAGCAGAAATTCAGGAGCTCAGTGAGAGCATTTCTTTCACAACTGCAGGGAGAATCTCTGAACAGAAAGAGTCAAAAACACACAGGCGGATTTGGCTACAGCAGAGAGGAAAATATCTAATTCTGCAGAAAAGCATCCCAGAAAAAGATCCACTCTCATAGCCTCTGATCCTCAGTCCATCTCATGCCAGCCCAATATGCCTTAATCTGGGCTGAAAAGTTTCATGGAAGGATTTCAACAGCAAACCTCCTTCTGTCACCATCATACACAAGAATGGATAGAAAAAAGCTCTGCCTCTCTGATCATATTGTTGTAGGTTGTTATCCCTCAGGATGACTTCAAGCCATTTACACAAAGGGATCTCACACTGCTGCTTGCAATGGAAGGCCTATTGGTCTAAATGAAATTACCTGGCATTTTGTTCTGGAAATAAAAATTGTATTGGATGTCACACACTGAAACCTTACTGAAATAAATATGCTTCAAATACTCAATATTTATGCAATGCAGACAGGCATTGCTTTTATATACAGCAGGGGTGGCTGGGTGCATCTTGTAATCTCAAAATAAACCATATTATCAAAATGAGATCTAGGCTTGAAATATTAAACAAACAACTGAGAAAAGTAGATTCCTCTATGACAGCTACCCCACCCCCGTATAAAACCTAAGTAAAACCCCAAATGATAACAAAATGTTGAGTTTGTAGTGCTGCCTTTCAGTTTAACACTCATATCTAAGTATCTAAAGGTAAAATTAGCACTTGATATACAAAACAGGAAAGGAAGGGGGTTTGGATTTTTTTCTTGCTGTTGGGGTTTTTTGTTAGTTTGGGGTTTTTTGTTTGGTTTGTTTTGTTTTTTATTTGTTTGTATGTTTGTTTGTTTGGGGTTTTGTTTCATTTTTTTCTTTAATGTACTCTATAAACATGCTTCAGAGCTTAAATAATGAGGCAAATTTTGAACTGTCTTTGTTATTCTGCTAGAATCCAAAAGGAAACATTTTGGTACTTGTGATTGTAGGAAGTGTTGTTTTATGTTCTTGTGTGAAACATTTAATTCAATTATAAAAATGCTCTGGGCTTCAGAGCAATTCAAAGGTGAGAAATGAGACAGAAGCTGTATTCCATTGAAATCCTGAGATATGGCAGACTTTCCTAGGAAATCCAATTCACACAGCTGTGGCTTTATAAGAATTAGACACACCTGGTAGATCAAACTCAGATGCCAAGAAAATGTTCCCAGGACTGAAATGATAAACATGCTGACATCATAGTAATTGGTTCGTTTTTAAAATGCAAAGGCTTGTGCAGAAAGATTATGCTTTGATAAAAGCGCCATCACTTGAAATGTATAACTATTTTCTATAGATTACTTCCCAGAGTAAAATGTTTTTCCCATCTGGAAAAACATGATCTACTAAAGATAAAATTGCTCCTACAAACACATTAAAAAGGACTACAGGGAATGAGTTATAAGACAAGTGAATTTAGAAAAGGATGTAATGAGTTCTAGTAGTAGAGGAATGTTGTTCCATCCCAATCAAAGACAGGGTCCCCAGGTTACAAGATAGATCTGTGTGTTGCTTTTCACTGAGTTTATTTTCTTCACAATAGCTAGCATGTGGCTGTGTTTGGATTTGCATTGAAAGTAATGTTGGTAGCACAGGGATACTTTGGTTATTGCTGAACAACACTTGGACCCTTTCTGCTCCTCATCCCCACTCAACAATAAGGAGGCGGTGGATGCACAAGCAGTCGTGAGGGGACATAGCTGGGACATAGAGGACAGCTGACCCCAACAGGCCACAGGAATATTTCATACTGTACGGCACATTACCCAGCATATAAAGTTGGGGGGAGGAGAAGCAAGAAGAAGATGTTTGAAGTGATGATCTTTGCCTTTTCCAGTAACTGCTGCGTGTGAAGGGGCCCTGCTCTCCTGGAGATGGCTGAACACCTTCCTGCCCACGGGAAGCACTGAATGAATTCCTTGCTTTGCTTGGCTTATGTGCATGGCTTTTGCTTTCCCTATTACATTGTCTTTATCTCAGCCCACAAGTTTATTCATTTTTCCCTTTCCAATTCTCTCCCCCATTCCACCAGTGGAGTGTGAGCAAGTGGCTGTGTGGGGATCAGCTAACAGCTGGGGTTAAACCAAAAAAATCTGAAACAAATTCTGAATCTGAATTACATTGAATAACTCTCTTTTAGAGGCTCTCTCCCATATTCAGAACCAGGTCTAACTTCAGATTTCACAAATCACTTCTGACTAAATAAAACAGAGTAAATAATCAGTCACACAGTGTGAAATTTAGATCCATTGAGAGACAGAAATATTTTCTAATCAGAATCAGCTGTATGATCCATAAAGGTAAAGAAGCCAATGGGACAGGAAGAAGTTTATACAAAAATTAATAAGATGTGAATTAGTTTTGGGGAAAAACTTTCCATTCATGTCCTTCCACCCACTAAGGACTAGGTTCACACCAAGGCACTGGCACATGGAAAAGAACAAACTTAGATAAATCTTAGAACATGTTTTTGGAGAGGATGCTGAAGCCCATTTTTTGTTTTTATGAAATTAGGACACTTTTCAGTCCCAAGATGACCAATTATTCAAATTTCAAACACCATAATTTTTCATCACAGGTTTTTGTGTAAACTTTAGGAGCATCAAATCAATCAAAATTAAAAACAAAACCCAACTGTAAGAGCACTCTACTTTTTAATGATTGAATTAGGCGTGATAAAAAATCTGCATTATAATATCTCAAATAAATAAATAAGGGATAATGGTTACAGTATATTATAATAATACACACTCAAAGATCAATTGAGAGTAACTATATTTATGAAGAATATAAATATTTTATGTGAAGAAACAGGAAGAGAGTGGCACAAGGTCATTGGATGAGCCTTCCTATTGCATTAGTACAAAAGTGACAATAGAGAAGATATGACATTTTAGCTAAACAAGTACTTTAGATGAGCACAGTTGAATAAACTGTTTTGCAAAGGGTACTTCCATTGGCTAATGCTCTGGTAATAAAGAAGACCAATAACTTCTTTACAGTATACAGAGCTCTATTATCTACTCTGCAAGTTCTTCTCTCCCTCTTTTTCCCAGAGGATAAGGGGTGTGGAGTAGATTCAGCCACTGTTCATTTAAAGAAGAGGCTCTTAATTTAAAGAGATTATTAGGCATTAATTCATAGTAAAGAATTATCATGACTGACAGACAACAGAAAGGAAACAAACTTAGAAGCCATTTCCTGAACAATACTTGACCTTACCATTGTTGGCCAAATAGCAGTCATGCAATGGGAACCAAAGTTGTTTTACCATGGAAATTAACACAAAGAGAAGAAAGCTTGTCACCAGGATTACAAAATAAAGTCAACTGATTTGATAACATATTTATAAATTACCACACTTTATCTACACAAACAAAACTCATTCCAAACTACATTTGTCAAAATATTTAATCCCCAGTGGTCTCAACTTATACCTTTGAAGTAAAAAGGGAATTTGATTATCATCCTCTAATACTCACAAACAGAGCTTCAGACTCCCTGAGACACACTGTGTTGGGAACCTGGCCCTTTTTGAAAACAATGGAAACTTGCCCTCCTCACCTCACATCCACAAGCAGCCAGTCTGGACCTGTTCTCATACCCACACAATAACTGACTTACATAACCAGATGGATGCAATTCAGAAGTCTGTCAATATGTTAATGTTTCATATACAGCATGCCTCCAGATCAGTAATCTAGCCCACCCAATCCCATTCTCTCAGCCTACAGCCAGCTGCAAGTGGTTTGGGAACCACTGCTGAACCATAGAACAGTTTGGATTAGAAGGGATCTCATAAGGTCATCTAGTCCAAGACCCCTGCCATGGCCAGGAACATCTTCAACTGGATCAGGCTGATGGCTGAGCTTACAATTCCATCCAGACTGAACTCTAGTGTTTCCAGGAATGGAGCATCTACCACCTCTCTGGGCAACTTGTTCCATTGTTTCACCAGTCTTATCAAAAAATATTTGTTCCTTATATTTAGTCTGAATCTACCCTGTTTCAGTTTAAAACCATTACCCCTTGTCCTGTTGCAACAAGCCCTACTAAAAAGTCTGTCCCCATCTTTTTTTGAGCCCGTTTTAAGCACTGAAAGGCCTCAATAAGAGCTCTTAGGAGCCTTCTCCAGACTGAACAATACCAACTCTCTCAGCCTTTTTTTCTAGGACAGGTGTCCAGCCCTTTCATTATCTCTTCTCTGGACCCACTCTGTTTTGCTTTTATTGAGGACACCAGAGCTGGATGCAATACTTCAGTCATTAATGAGCTGTGGATCTCATTGCCACAGGAGACCAAAATGACAAGTGAGTTCAAAAAGTAACCAGATATTTTTATGCAAAAAACCAGTCAGAAGCTAGCATATGCCTACGATTTGGTGACCCTCCGACTCAGGAAGACTCAAAACCACAGATTGTAGTAAATTTAGACAAATGCAAAAAGGGCAGCATTCCTCAGTGCCTTCTCCATGCCTTATTTATTTTCCTAAGCATTGGATGTTTCCTACTTCCAGGGGTGGGACAGTTTGCCAAACATATTTTTTGGCTTTGGCTGGTACAGCTTTGTAGGTAAGCAAGGACACAGAGGTGAGTAAAACCAAGGATACAAGCCTACATTTCTAGCAACAGAAATGTAGGACAGGGCAGATGGCAGGTAAACAGTGTTGGTGCTTCAGGAAATACCAGGATACACTTTTCTTGCAGCTATTATACCTTCCTTTATTCATCTGTTTTCTAGATACTTAAAGAGTAACAACATTTAAAATTTCTGAGCTCCATCCCCCAAGTGTTTTTTATTTCACTTACAAAAACTGATTTTTGTCAACTGGTTCATACTCTCTCTCAAACCTAGGTAAATCAGGAGCAGAACCACTGATGTCATAGAGCTAGAGCCACAAACTGATCATAACAGGTTTCAAAAGTTACTGTGACATTTTACAGCCTCAGTACTGAACCTAATAATGTGCTCCTATTGAAACATTAATTAACTGAAGAGAATAGTTTGCATACAGATAACTCAGACAAAATAGATAAAAGATACAAACTGATTTAATCACTAAACCCAAGGCTTTTAAAATACTTGAACAATGTGAGTCAAAGCAACTGAAAAAACTAAATTTATTTTTCAGAGAAATGTTCTTTATACTTTCTTCAGCAGCAAGGGTTTAGGAGCTCCCACAGGGATGATCAGAAGTCCTCGGTTTTATTTTGCAGAGGCTCTTCAGCTCTGAGATTTGGTTTGTTTCATTCTAAGTGAAAAGAAAAGCTTTCTGAGCATGATCTAACAATGGGACTGCCTAATGACTGTCATTTGACTAAAGCATTTCCTTTTCATTTTACATCCTCTACAAATGAACAATGAGACCTATCCAATATCTCAAAAATCCTCTTACCAATATTGCAGCAGTTCTGAGAAACAGTGTGTTTTAGCAGAGCAGCATATTTCCAAGAAATTTGTGTGTTCTGAAAGTGCCCAAGACAATTTTGCTACATATTATTACTTATATAAACCAACTGGAGAACCTGCACCCAACATCAGATTAATTTGCTTTGTCAATCATTCATTCCACATAGCTCTAATGAACATTATGAGAATGAGCCCACTTCTCCCCTTCCTTCCCACAGGCTTTGTTGTCATATGAAATTAAATTTTTTATATTTGGATGTGCTTAAGAAATTCCTAAGTGCTATAAATAAACAGATAATATGACACAAATAAAAGCTGAGCCTGCCAAGTCCCAACAAGTCAAGAAGATGACATCGTCCGTACGTGCTTGAAATTATGGAGCAGTGATTGCAACCTGAAATGAATGTGCTATGCCAGTACAAGCAAGAATTGGTACATCCACATTTCTGACATACTTCCTTCACAAAGTTCTATACCCTGCCACCATGGAAATTTACTTGACATGTGTTTTGGTTGCTCGGTCAAATGGTTAAATATTAACAGCATAAAGAGGCTTAGATGGGTGTGGGTTCAAGATATTTTCTAGGTGGAGCCATCCTTTGTAGCTCTCTGCAAATTACACCTTTGCATGTCTAATTGTGTAACATCAGGGGCACTTGGTGCTCATCTCAGATGGTCACTGTGAACAGACACAACATGAACTCTCTGCAAGCCCCACTTCAAAATGCTTCAAGAATTGTAGCACTGACTTCAGTGTGTGTGCATCACTAAAGCAAAGTTGAACTTTGTCATCTTTCTGCTTTCCTCAAAACCAAAGGTCTGCTTGAAAACCCAGATTTTTAGCTTACGCACTGGAGAAAGGGATTCTCAGAAAAAACAGCAATCAACCTTCTGTGAAAGTTTTCCATTATTTTCTGATACCTTTACAAAGAAATCACGTTATAGGTGTCTCATGCTTTTATTCACATGTCAAGTATGTAGTTCCCCTCTGTCTCAAGGAAATGCTAAATGCTGTGATGCCTAGTGACAAATCACTGCAGCAGGTGATTCCCTCTTTAATTCTTTGTCACCTTCTGTAGAAAGGGTACGACTTGCGGTACAACTTACAGTCTTTTTCTCTATCATCCTTATTGCTTACTCTTTAACTGACTGGGTCCTGTAAAGAAACACTGCTTCTGACATAAAGTGAATGAGAAAGCTTATAATATTAGCAGAAACAAGGGAGGGAGCTCACAAGATGGACTCGTGACAGCATGAGCCCCTAGAATTGCAAAAAGCTGGTGCAAAGAAAATATACCACTTTGGTTTCTAAAGCTGTTGTTATTATTTTGTGTGACTGTTACAGAAAGTTGAAAGTGAATTAGAGACATCACTTTGATATGATTCACATGCAGTAGAATTTTTGATGATACATATTGTCTTATATCTTACAGTTACTGTCTTAGGATATGTATTGCCAAATACACAACCACAGTTTTCAACGTGCTGGATCAGCAGGTGGCTTTTTCAACACAAAGGCAATACATTTATTTAAAGGACGAATGTTTAATTTTTGAAGTTGTATTGTATAAAACCCCTGCACAAGCTCAAATCTATGTTTCCATTGAATGAAGTAAACAGAAAGAATTTTTAATCAAAACAGGAATAAAAAAAGGCAAGGCCTGTGTCTGCCCTTGAGGAAGAAGAGAAAATAAAGATGTATTACCAGAAGGCCCTTCAGGGCAGGTAGTGGACGCAGATCCCAAGATGAAGCTGAAGGTCAGCTCTGAGAGGAGGCATTCAGGAGGCCAGTGGTGTTCAGTCGCTTCCCCAGCTTGCCAGCTGAGACATCCAGTGACACTAAGAAAATCAAATAAATAGAAATTCTGCTTTTGAAACATTCTCTTACTCTAAGCTGGTTTACAATTGTATCCTAACATTTTGACCAGTCGAGAGAACACTGTTTTCTTTCATGTCAGATCTTGACAAACTTGTGAACTCCAGGAATCTTACGATCACAGACTATATTAGCTACTCAAAGCCAGTGAATGCCTTTGAAATTTTCCATGCCAGCAAAGAGCAGTGAGGGTCTCACCAGTAAGGACAAGGTCAGCCCAAAGACTGGCATTATCAAGTGTCAAGCTTCAGAAGGAATGGGCACAAGTACATCTCTTCCATGGAGAGAACAGCGTAGCAACACTCCTGACAGTGGGTAATGTCAAATCATCAAAGAGAGTAACTGCTAAAACCAGCACTTTGACACAGCATTTGCTCAGTGCTGGCTGACAAGGTGCAATCTGGAGCTTTGCCAGGAAAACAGGAAAGGTGACTGTTGTTCCTATAGAGGATGCTATTACACATAACTTGAAGACATGCATGTGCTTTGTGTTCATGCATGCAGGGTGGCCATGGGATTCTTAAATGGCCTGCTTCTTTTGACACTTCTAATCAATACTTTAAAAAAATTCTGATTGAAAAAAGTCAAAACACATCTACGGGGCTATATTTAGACACAATCTTTTCTTTGATACTGGAATCATATTTGACCTATTTGAAAAAGAAAAATAATTAGAATAGGGCATGAACATGCTTCCAAGATGACTAAGTATAAGGATCATATTGGGGAATCAGTTATAGATATAACAGGGCATCTGAAATGTCACAAACACTTGTTTTTTATGAAAATATTTGTTTTATCTTTGAAAGATAAAACTTTGAAAGTTAAAAAGATTTAACTTTGAAAGATACATAACCTTTGAAAGATATTTCATAATATCCTTTGAAAGACATTTTTTTTATATTTGAAAGAGAACCTTTTCACTTTTGCATTTATCTTCCTTTGGTTATGATTTTGCTAATATATAGTGCTTTTCTTACCAGTATAATAGCACCACAAGGCCTAAAAACAAAAAAGGAGAAACATATATGAGGAGTGTGAGCCAGAACTTGTGATAAATAGTATTAACATCCAGTCATGAAGCTAGATATTAAACTCTGCACATCCTCCTGACCTGATAGGATTCCTCTCTCCAGGGGCTGAGAAGTGTTTCAACCTCAACACTCACCAAATACTTGGCTGTTACGTGGGAGAGAGTGACACCAAGGTGACAGGAGCAGTGTATAACCATGATCTGATTTGACATCACTCTTAGTTGGTGATTTTTAACCCTTTGAGGCTCAGATTCTAATTTCAGGCAAATTCAGCCATCCCGCTGACATCCCTTTGCATTGCTAGAGTTTTGAAATTCTGACCAAAACTTAAACCTCATTTGCTTGTTCAAATGAGCGTTGTCAAGAGGCTCTGTTTTAGGAAAAAGAAGAATTGCAAATGAATCAGTTGAGAAAATACCATTTAGGGATAAAGACAGTAGTCTTTTTAGTCCTAAGAGTATTTGGACAGCATAGGCCAAATGTATGTAAATTAATCCCTTTATCTAATTGTAAGCCTTTAAAATGCCCATTGCTTGTCTCAGCTGTGGTCCTAGTATAAACAACAGCTATCAGAGTCTGTAGGAAGGTTTCTTGAGCCTGGTGAAAGCCAGAATAGCCCATTCTGTATAGCACAGTTGTCCTTGCTGTTGGAGAAGACAACACAGGAGTGAAAAGAATATCATTGTCACTCACATGTCTTAGAAATTTTAATTCTCATTTTACTAAAAATACAGCTCAAAGCTCTTTGGGACACATATTTGTTGCTTCAAGAAGCTTTTCTCACTGAGAAACCTTTATCAGATTGTTTTCTTTATAGAATTAGTAACCCAAATTCAACAGTTGGTTTTGTGTCAGCCAGTTCAGTCTTCTGCTCTCTACTTCTCTATCAAGAGCTTTGTCTTTTCTATCACTGCTTACGCATCTTAGCCTATCCTAGAAAGTGTTACTGAGTACATGCAATATTGTTACATGGGAGAAATGCCACTGTTGGGCAGAAGTCACATAAATTACTATTGATAAATTCATAGAACCCAGTATTGAACTGACTGGCAGAGATCTCTGTAAATTAAGCACTAGACATCTCTACTTGGATTTGGCTGTGGTTGGGACTAGAATTGTAACATCTATAGCCACACAGACAAGGTGTGGAACTCAGGCTTGAGAACAGCCCAGCATGCGCTGGAAATCTTAATAAATGGCACAGTTTGAAATTGTTGACGTGATTTTGTAGAACTTGAAGGACTCAGGAACAAGGAAGTTTATCTCTGTGTGATTTTCTGGAGGCCAGGCAGAGAACATTTCTGTTTGGAGAGAGGGACTGAAAGTCAAATGATTCTTTCACAGTTGATTTGCTTAACCTCTGGGAATCCTTTCAAGGGCAAAACCAGACCATGTCATGGGTAATGTGATCCAGTGCCATTGGATCATCCAAGGATGAAGGAAGTGAAATACCTTTCACTGAACTATGCTCAAGTGAAAACCCAGAACAGGGGACTATCTCTGTCAGTGGACGAGCTCAGGTGAAGAAACGGCTGAAAGAAGAATATCTACCTAATGGAGCAAAGCAACGGAAGGACTTCCCTGTTCTTCTCCAGGCTCCACCACTGTAAGGAGAAAAAATGTATCTCTTTTATTACAAGTGTAGTTACATTGGGCATTTGAGACTGGAACACCTCAACATAGTTTAGCCTTTCTAAACTCTCCCACATGAGTAACTTTGATATACGTGTGTCTATAAGAAATATTTTGCCAATCATGAAAACTGACCATTATAGTCACACAAAGCACCTATCAGGATCCAGTAAGAGCACACCTGCAAAGATATTCACAGACAAGCAAGTTCGCAAAGTCATAGAATAGCTTGGATAGAAGAAACCAGTAAAGGCATCTAGTCCAAGCCCCTGCAATGAGCAGGAACATCTTCAGCTAGATCAGGTTCCTCAGAGCCTTGTCCAATCTGACCTTGAATGTTTCCAGGGATGGGGAACATACCACCTCTCTGGGCAACTTGTCCCAGTGTTTTATCACCATCAACGTGATAAATTTCTTTCCTTGTACCTAGTCTGAATCTACCCTCTTTAGTTTAAAACATTATCCTTGTCCTATCACTACAGGCAAAACAAGTCCAGATCTCTCAGTCTGTCCTCATAGAAGAGGTGTTCAGAACCTCTGATCATTTTTGCAGCCCTCCTCTGGACCTGTTCAAAAATGTCTTTTCTGTACTGAGGACTCCAGAGCTGGATGCAGCACTCCAGGTGGCCACACCAGTGCAGAATACAGGGGCAGAACCACCTCCCTTGCCCTGCTGGCCACATTTCTTCAGATGCAGCCCAGGGTGCAAAGGCACATTGCTGGGTCATGCCTATCTCTTTATTCACCAGTACCTCCAAGTATTTCTTGACAGGGTTGCTTTCTGTAGCCTTCATCCCCCAGCCTGTGTTGATACTGGGGTCACTTCAACCCAGGTGGAGTTGGCACATGGTGTTGCTGAATCCCATGAGATCCCCATAAGTCCCCTCCTTGAGCTCATCCAGGGCCCTTTGGATGACATCCTGTTCCTCTTGGATGCCAACCCTATCACAGCTTGGTGTCCATCTGCAAACTTGCTGAGAGTGCACTGAATCCCACCATCTGTGTTACTGATGAAGACATTAAAGACTAGTCCCAGCACAAACCTGTGAGGGACACCACTTGTGGTTGATCTGGACATTGAGCCACTGACCTCTACTAAGTTAGCCACTGTCGCCCTGATTTTACAGTGAGCTGTGTTGATACTTAGTAGCAAAGGTTCTCATAGATTTTATGTAAACATAGTCCATGTTTAGCTAACCAGCCAAGGATTGTTTCGTACCTTTGGTATTGTTTGTCATTCCTTTCCTAAAGGCGGAGAAAGTTGATGGACTGTGTTTTTCACCTATGGAATTGGAGAGGTGGTGACCTCATTGTCCAATCCATGATTGTATATGAAAAGGTATAAATGTAAGAATGAAGAGAGGCTGGCTCTCTTCGGCTCTTCTTCTCTCCGGCCAGCCTTGGTGGCTCTGTGACCTGACTGAGTGCCTGATTCTCTCATGTCCGCCTGTGCAACAAGCCACTCCTGATTTTATATAGTAATTAACTAATATAAGAATTAAGAATTTGTAGGTGGTATTTACTCATCCCTTGCAATCACCTCTCTTGTTTATATAGTTACAGCTAATTATGTGATAAATGTATGTGCACTCAACTGATGAGCCAGCATCATTTGCTGGATGGGCCACTGAAGAACGGGGTTTTTGCCACTGGCTTTCACAAAAACAGGTCTGAATCATCCCAGCACTCTGCTTTGTTGCTGAGGATTTCTGATCTCCCATTCTGTGGCAGCTCACACACTGTTCAAAGATTAAACTGTCACAAGATGAGACAGCTTCAGACAGCAAGAAGAACTGGAAGTCTCTTCCCCATGCTGCTGGGGAAATGTCTGGATGTAGAAATTCAAAAGCACATTGAACCACAAGATACTGCAAGGATAAAAAGCCACTAAGAAAACACGAAATATTTCAGTAAAAAGTAATCACAAATACCACCAGAGCAAATTTCCAAATCAATACCTTCACTCATCAAAGGTCATCTTTATTGCACATTTTGTCTCTTTGATTAGATTACTGACAGTTCAGGAGCACGGCTTTGATTTATAATTCAGTCCACTTGTCATCAATAGCAGGTCTGAAAATACATTTGCAAAAGGAAAGAGTCAATCAGATGCGGAGGACAAGCTGCCAAAAGGCAGCCAGCTATTAATTCTGAGCAGAATTTGGTCAGATTTGATATTATATAGCTGACTCACTAGTTTCCTAGGATGCAAAGAAGATAGAAACAAATCATAGCTGAATCAGAGAATTATGAAAGTATTTTTAGAAAGAATTAGTACCCTAATTCTCTTTCATGGTATTTATCAAAGCTTCATCCATCTTGGGAAAACTGCTATCTCATTTATCAAGGGATTTAAAAAGTGCACTTAACATTGACATTAAGATCATTAGGTATAACATCATCTTACTAGACATGAATTATTCACAGGCATGCATTTCCCTAAGGCAGTCAGTTTTAGGACATCTACTTTAGGCAAGAGAAAGATGCAGCAGGTTCTTGAACTAGCAGCAGTGTCTACCTGGAAAGCACATGGGATAAAGTCTGCGGATGTTGCACAAAGTTTTCATCTAGAAAAAATACAAGGTTAGACTCCATCAGATACTAGGAACTAAAACATTCTAAACACTCTCTTGAAATCACAAATGAGTGGGTTATTTGGGCCCTTTTCTCTGCAGATTCACTTTGGTGTGTATCACACTGGATTCTACCCTGTAGGCTTTCTCAGCTGTGCTGCTTTCATAAGTATGTGTGGATTTACTATTGGGCGTAGGGGCACAATTGATAGCTCCACTTTGAACTTTACCACAGACTTGCAACTTTCATCTTAGAACCGGGCATTTCTCAGGAAGATTGATTGTCACAACCTGAACTTAAGCACTTGGCTAATTGTTGTCTGGAGCCCTGCTGAGTTTCAATTTTACTATTTGTCTTAAATTTAATTCCTTTTTTGTAAGAGTGTCAAATTCAATCAGATTAGTCTTTTCCAGCATAAACTTGTCAGAAGCCAAAAAGTAGTTCCATTTCCACCTAGGCTTTTGTCAGTACAATGGAAAAGTGCATTTCAAGTGATGTATTTATACAAGTAAATTACATTCCAACCACAGTCTTTTCTGTTTAAAGTGTCAGATTTAATCCCTGAACAAATTAGAAAGTTAATGTTTGCATTGTTTCCCTAAGTCACATGCAGATTTTATTGCCACCCATGAGTGGAGATAATACATTCAGCATTTCTTCCACCCTAAGTACTGCAATTAA
This sequence comes from Eopsaltria australis, assembly GCA_034509425.1. Classification (NCBI taxonomy): domain Eukaryota; kingdom Metazoa; phylum Chordata; class Aves; order Passeriformes; family Petroicidae; genus Eopsaltria; species Eopsaltria australis. Next base: position 941,932 of record JAVTVJ010000649.1, on the reverse strand, counting down.
ATAATAAGTACTAATAACTGCATTCTTCTTGAAAATATATTAAGGTTTTTTAATTGAACATATTCCCCTACGACTTGAAAAATCTAGACTTCTTATAAAGAAAATTTAGAGATAAGCCCAGAAGCAACCAGAAACATGTTATGTTATCATAACAAACCAGAGAGAAAAAGAAAGTAGTGTTGAAAAAGACCATTAAAGATCTAAAATATATGAATCCCATTCTTGAGAGCTCTGCCTAAGCACAGACTACAAGGACAGTGGAAACAAGATAAAAGCTCATAAACTTTTTCAAAACACCTCATAACTGGTGTTTTTCTCTTTCCAGTTTCTCTTCTCTTGTCACTCTTCAATTCCATCTCTCATGCTCTTTTTTGCTATCTCTTCCCGTCATTCTGTTCCTCATGCCTTTCTGAACAATGATCCCTTCAGCTCTCTTGACATTTAAGTAATTTTTTTTTGTCCTCTCCAGAACCAGAGCCTTGCATTTTTGCTGTGCCACCATCTTTCTTTTCCTTCCTCCCTCAGATATCTCCAGCTCCAATCCAACTACAGACTTTTGTCTCCTACCAGTGCTTTTCTCTTCATCTTCCCACTTTTTTTTCACTCTAGCTATTTTCCCTCACTATTTGCCAGTTGACTTCAATTTTCTTTTCTCTTCTCTTATTTTGACCTTGTTTCTCCTATTGTCTTCTTTCCTTTCCATAGGTATCCAGATTCTCCTTTCTCTCGTTTCTATAATTATCACCTATCTTATTCTTTCTCCTGCTTCTTTCAGGTCTCTGTGTTCTCCAAGATTTACAATCTTCTCAATTTCAAATATTTTTTCTGTACCTGCTTCCATTTCTTCATCTTCTCTATTTCTTTCCAAATCCCTTTTCTCTCCTCTTTCCTTTCTCTCTCTATCACGTCACTCTGTTCAGGTTCTGTTTCAGCACTGATATTGTAATGCTTCTACAGCCACCCTGGCAGACTACAGAGGGAAAAAGGCAGCATGTCAGTCCATGGCCAGGAGCCCAGACTAGCTCTTCACCTCAAAACTCACCAGGTGAACAAGAAAATTTGTTGAAGGCGCCTTGAGAGCTTCCTCCACATCTTTAGAGAGCACAGAGGGACCCAGATCCTCAGGCTCCTGCTGTGTGCACAAGCCTTTGGACTGTGACTTATCTGAATAATCTGTGTAGCTCTTGGGACCGTGTGCTCAGATAGCTTACTGGGCTTCTTTTTTGTCTTTTTTTTCCCCTGACCAGATACTGAGGATTTACAGAGAATCAAAGAACATTGTAAGGGACTTGGGGTAGCCTAGATGTTGTTTCAGGCTGCTTGATGACTCATTTGGATACTCCTACTTCACAGTAATCCTGCTTCATGAGCACTGTACTAGGCAGATAAGCCCTCTGCCTTGCTACATCCCTACTTGTAGTGCTTTCACTCCTTTCTTGAATGTTTGTCTCTCTGTTAGAGACATGCCTGACCATGCTATGGAGAAATAGGCTTTCTTCCCACATCTCAGCTCTGACAAGACTTGAAGGGTACAGGAAAGCCAAGTTCTGCCCAGGGCCAGCCCACAGGAGACTCAGCGTTCATTGTCCTCCTAACAGTGCTCCTGAACTGCATGATGAATATTTCACAGGACAGCAGAGTTGTTCTCTGCCATCCTATGATTCCCACTGCTCAACTGTTACTGGTGTGAAAAAAGTAGTTCTTGCTTATCCTGCTACATCTCTTGTACCTACCCCAGCTGAAGCTTTGCTGCTACTAGGGTAACTAGAGTTCAGTACAGATGGTCTTCAAGCCTTTCTCTACCTCTTCCTTTATGGGATTGTGGAAATGGTGTATGAAGAAGTCAGCATGCAAAGAGCACAATCATTTATATAGCCAAGGTGACAGATGGTCCTGCTTAATTATTAGTGAAGCCAAAAGGAACCTAATCTTTATTGAAAAGAGGAATCTCTAACATGCTTTTTATATAATTCCATTCAGTTTAGCTCTTTTAGTGGTTTTCTTGCAGCTGCTGCTCTATGATAGTGTTTGTGGAAGATGAACAAAAACAGTGATGGACTGCGGATGCAGGGGGCTAATTCAGTTTGCCTTTGATCACACCCTGGCTGGTGAGAGGGATTCCCATGGAGGATCAATTCTCTCTGGCTAGCCAAGGAGCAATATTCTAACAGTTAAACAAGCAACTTCTTGTCCTTCTTCCTAGCTGTAGGGTAAAGGGTAAGAAATAGTCAAGTGTCAATGAGGAAAAAAACAAGGGAATAAAACAATAATTTGTTTTTTGTAGGATGAATGATTCCTCTCCTTACTGTGATATTGCTTCCCATGATGGTAGCCTTTTCCTGGGTTTTAAAGCTAAAGGCTGAAAACTGAGTTAAAAAATCTCAGTGTAGAATGGTATCTGCTTCTGAAGTCTCCCTCCCTAGCTGACTTTGCCAGTCAAGGGGAAAGGAAAAAGAGCTACTGGTCAGCTGTTACCTGTCCTCTTATCCAGGAGTATTGTATAATTATCATGATCCAAACTAACGTCTCTATAACTTGAAGCTGCTCCTTTCTGAGGCTCAGTTTTGATTTGGACTTCACCCCAGTCTGAAGGGAGAGGAGCCACCTGTGTGCACATGAGGCTGGAATGATGCTAAACTTCCCCTGAACAGAGGGGTCTACAGAATTTCAGCCTAAGGCACAGCAGCACAGATTTAGCTCCAGAGATAAAACTAGGGCAAGAAGGGAACTGTATCTGTTAGAAGCATCAGTTCTTTTGTCCACTGATTCCAGGAACCTGCTCTTCAACACCTCATTACCATCTACAGAACAAAGCAGACACTATGTGAGTCAGCAGTGGACTCTTAATGAAAAGTATAGGGTTTTTTTGTTTTTACGGTTTTAGCAGTTCTCACAGTTATCTGTAATGAACACTTCTCAGTGACAGAAAATCATAGAAAAGGACATTTGATTCTGTGTTAACCTTTCCATGAAAAAAGGCACTTAATTAAAACCAATTATTTTGTTAAAGCTGCTAAAGCCTTGCCTGCCCTACCTATCCTTTAACAGGAAACCACTGCCTGCAGTTTGATTGCTTTCTGAGTCGACAATGCGTGCTTTCAGCATCTGCACAAAGCCAGGCATCAAAGCTCAGTCTTTGACACTTGAACAGCACAGAAGAGCTGTGGCAAGCTACTTTTGGGGAGGGAAGGATGGTACCACAAATTACACTGAGAGACCAAGAGAAAGATGTTGCTTCTTTGTACAACAGAGTGCTGTGGGTACCAACTCTTTCCTCAGCTATTTTGCTCTACAGAGGAGGATGATGGTAGCAGATCTGGGGATTCACACATTGCAAGAAGGTGTCAATATAAGGCAAGAAATATTTGGTATCTTTGCAAGAAATAATAGGATTGCTACCAGTATTTTCTATCCTCAGCAGATCTGACAAAACTGTATGAGGAGCCAAAATACAGGAGAGGCAGGTCTGCCTTTCAAAATGGATGAAAGGGCCAAAAGGGTTACTATGGACTTAGATCTAAGAAATGAAAAATGCTACACATGGAAATGAACTCCATGTGTTGGTACATGCTGGAGACTGCAGAAAAAGATCTTGGGATCCTAGTAGGAAAGAAGTCAATTTGAATCAGCAGTAAGCTGTAGTAGCAACGCAAAAGTATGAAAAGTAGGTCAAAGGAAATGATGATTCAGTTCTACTTGGCACTTGTGAGGCTGCATCTGGAGTAGTCTTCAGTTCTGGGAGTGAGTCCAGAGAGAGGTCAGTAAGATGGTGAGGAACTGGAGCACATGACCTTTGAGAGGATAAGGGAAGTGGGGAGAAAACAAAAAAATTCTAGTAACTCTCTTCAGCCATCTAGTCAGGGCTATAGGGAAGGGAGTTGCAGAGACACAAATCTTACCTCTTATGAGAGATGCACAAAGGACAATGGATAGTGATCACAGTTAGCAGGAAAGGAAGTTCAAACTGGTCATAAGGAAAATTCTTCTCTGTGACAGTGATTAAGAATTATGACAGGCTGTCTAGAGACATCCCCATTCTCCATTCCTGGACATTTTCAAAATTTGACAGGAAGACACCCTGAGCAACTTCATATAACATTGCAGTCTGCTCTGATTTCAGCAGGGAGATTAGAGACCTCCTGACATCACTTCCTACCCAGAGTATTCAGTGACATGTATAAAATGGCAGCATCTGGAGAACTACTACAGAGCACCTAGCAGGTTTGGGGCATGGGGCTGTTAGGTACCATTAAAAGCTGAAAGAAGATGGATCCTGTTAGTTTGGTAAAAAGGGTTAAACTTGGTATGGTATCCATGGCATCAACTGTCCTCTTTAGGATCTTCTTTAAAATGGATGACATATTGTATTTATAAATGCAGGTTTGCAATGACTTCATAAGGGGATTACTCATAAAGCACTACATTGTATAGCTTCCTCCTCACCAAGCCTTTCTTCATAGGTAAGACCTTTTTTAAAGGTTCCTGAAATGATTTGGGGAGAATTTCAGGTTTTATTTACAAAAAAAATGTTGCAGAAAAACCCTCTGGTAAATGTTACCATGAAAGACAACTGATTTTCTAGAAGTAAAGTAAAGTAAAGACCTCAGAATATTTTAAAACCAGAAGGAATGTCAAGATTTTCAAGTGAGTCTCATGATTTTTCAGGGCCTGACTTGTGGTTTTGTGATACCTATGATCAGCAATACTGTACAGAGAATATGGTTGAATAAAATTTATTTTGGAAATGTGTTGCTGGAGTTCTTCCATCTCAAGAGCACGAGGAAACAAACTCCCCAAGCTATGAGAACCAAAGTCTAATGCAAGGTCCAGAAAGGAATCAATAAATGCAGGTTCACCTCCAATATTGAGGAGCCCTGTGTTTGCATCAAAGTTGCTGATATGACTCAGAAACGTCACTTGAGATTTAATGATGTTGGAAATAGAGCAAGAATCATTGTTCTCTGCTGGTGAGATCAAGGGCCCTTGTGGTAGTGTTCACTTGAGCAGTGCAGTCAGAAGATGCTGACCTAAGGTAATTTTGTTCCTAGCACAGAGTGCATCAGCAGGTAGGTGAGCAGAGTGAGATGAGAGCATGTAATAAAAATACTGTGGAGAAAATGAGCTGATGAAACACTTTCAGTTTCACTTTCTGGAGATGGAAGTAGTATCTCTTACTGACTGCTTTTATACCCTGTGATATTAGAAAAACCAGAAGACTTTCCTGAGCAGTCTTGAGATTACTAGTAGAGTATTTAAACACATTTAATTACCGTGATGAATTACATGCCTGCTATTGATCTCCTTATCTGCCCCAAAGTACTTACAGGATGTTCATTTAGCCTTCTCAAAGTACTAAGTTTGAAGTGAATTTCAGTTTACTTATGTTAATAACTAATCAAAGGAATCAAAATGAGCTGTACATGACGTATTGACCAGTTTGTTTTACTGTCCTCCATGGCAATGCTGATAAGGTTTTCTGACAGCATGCAAATCAAGCTGCTATCAGCAAAAGGCATTCCGCTGTACAAAACACAAAAGAAGCAGGAAAGCTGCAGTTATTACCTAGGAAAGATAGAAACTGCTTGGGAAAAAGAAGCTGCCTTTTGAAGGAAGTGTCAGGGCAGGGAGGGGGATGGGATTTAATGAGATGAAAGGACAAGAGACCTGAGGCATAATTAAATCCCAGAAGATCTCACTGAGTGTTCAGGAGAACACCCGCTCAGCAGTCCTTCCACCTTCATTGGAATTAAAGTTTAATTTGGTGTCTAAGGGGAGAGATTATCAAGCATAGAAATCAATGAACCCTGTGGAGGAAAAGGTCACACCCGCACTTGCAGCACAGGAGGTCGAGAAGGAGATATAAGACAGCTCAACATGTACTCTGTGTTGGGAGTAAGAGAGGTGGATGTCACCCCATAGATTTGTCACTACTTCTCCTTAAATAAAAGAATTTCCATTCTCATTGAAGAGGACAATGAAGAGGTTTTTCTCTGTGCTTATGACCACTGTTGCTGTTTTTAAAGTCCAAAGAACTGCTGCAAAACTTTTTACCTGGTTTAATGCAGGTATCTAGCAGAAGGTGAAATACACTTTTCTATACACAGCTGACTTGAAATATTTCAAGACACCTTAGCTCAGTGTGTTCTCCCAGTGGTACTGGGTATTTTATTCTCCCTTCTACACCCATAAATAGGTACCATCAGACACCCAGTTTCTATATGGAAAGAGAATAAGTTTCCATGCTGAAACTTTCCTGAGTAACAACTAGCAACCTAAACCAGTGCAAGTCACGAGTAGTAGATAGGTGTAAGAGCAGCAGACACTATGAAAGTACTGCCCACTGTCAACAGAATGCAGATTGCCTGATCCTCAGGCTTTCCCCAAAACGTGAAGCTCTCTCCCTGAGGAGACACTGCACTGAGAACAGTGGAAACTCAACAAATCTATCTGCAAATTGGATGGTCTCTTTGTTGGGTGACACTAGCACTCTAGTGAAGCCACCTTTGCTCCTTCTGTGCCATTCCCCATCAGCCACCTCTCCTCTCTCATCCCACGTTGCATCAGCTGCAGATACCTTAGACACTGTTCTACTCCCTAGTATTTTCCCAACAGTATGCCTGAGTGCACCATGTATATAGAGTTCTCATTATCACAGTGCTTGGAAGAAAAAAAAATATTTCATTCATCTTCAGAAAGAACAGAATATCAACAGAAAGACAAACCTGTGTAAAACAGGTAAGCACACATACTCTCCCCAACACCTGGCCCAACAGGCAGGTAGCTCTTAGGAAAAGACATTGGCTTGATCCACACAACGGACTTAGGTATAATTTGTGTGGAGTCACTTCATGGATTAACTCACACAAGAGTGAGTGGCCAGCACTCCACTTTCCATTCATGCAGAAGGTGGCCTTGAAATCAAATAACTATAGTCTCACTGCTTGTTTTTCTGGCAAAACAATAGGCATGGTTCGCCCTGCAAAACACACATATGTGCAGAGTACAGAAAGAGTAGCTTGCCATTTAGCTCAAAAAATTACCTGTGATCTTCTTGAAACAGAAAGGTTTCCTAAAGTGTCTTGCCTTTACAGTTTTCAAGTACTTCGTCCCAGGGGAGAGTGATAAAAAAGGGGAAATCTTGCTTCCAAAGGACTTTTCTGAGCTGAAATTCACAGCCTCAGCAGACCATAGTTTGCAGGATGCCTGCAGCTGGTCTATCAACTTTGGTTGGATTTACAGCTATTTACATTTGCACCCCATCTTCACTAAAAGGTCTTTCCCTTCACACTTGCTTCACAGCTTTCACCATAGCAATATTTTTTGAGCCACAATTGAGGTTACCTGGTTAGCACTGAGCTTTAGTAAGTATTCTGCTTCCTTCTGCCAGATCATATGGATCCTCCATGCAACAGACCTGCTACTACAGTTGATTTAGATGCCTGATGAAATGTTTACATCAGATATCCAAATTACAACCTTTTCATGCCCATCCCTCATAAAATACAGTGGATGGTGCAGTTATTTGTAAGACCAAGCTGTAGGTCTCACCCAAGCAAGTTTGGCGTCCCACATAATTCCACAGTAGAGAGCTGAAATAACTCCTAGCTCACCCTGCCCAGTCATGCCAGCTCAGGCATTGATAGTTCCCCCTGATCTGTCTGCCCTCTGATCAAACCAAGCTTTACTCTAGGACTGCAACACAGCAAGCCTACACCTTTTCAGCTGCAGTTAATCAGAGTTCATCTGCCAGCCCCTCTGAGAAACAGTGGAAATCCATCTGAATTGCCTGCAGAATTAAGTCATTAGTTTCCATCCTCTTGAGCAACAAACTTGGAGTAAGACCCAAAGAAAGCACTAATCCTGCTACAACTTTTACACACTAAAAAATCCCACCCACTTCAGATCTCTTGATAAATGGTTGTGATGGATTTTAATTTCTTGGGTGTAGATAAGGCCTTCATAATCACTTCATTGTAGACAACCTAACTTTTTTTCAAGTGTTATTTCAACACTTCCATCATTATTCAAATTCATTCATCCAATGACAAAAATGTAAAATCCATTCTCAAATCTTTGTATAATGACTGTTTCACGATGGGAGCCATCAGCTTACAAAAAAAAAAAAAATAAACAAACCAGAACCCCCAAACCAATTCCAGCTACTACTCTGACTTCTCTGTGAAATTCTTATTATAAATATCACTGCACAAAATGAGATTTCAGTCTTATATGATTTTTGTGAACCACAAACCAGTAACAAAAGCACAGATCACTAACAAGAATACTCTCAAAATTCCAAACATACTTGTCCATCAGAAACATGTCTTAAATTCTTAAAACAGCTGTAGAAAAACTGTAACTTTCCAGTGAAACATACAGCATGTGCCAGTAGGTTTCCATAAATTTACAGAATAAATTAATTTGGGTACACAAATAATTTAGCCAACAGCAACAAACCATATGGCTAAGTCTCAAAAATGTCTATTTAACTAAATAAAGGAAGTTTTAAAGATGTTTGTTTGACAGACTTGTATAACTACTCTTCTGTTGAATGTGGCTAAAGTGTGAATTAGAGTTAAAATTGTAATTAAAAGAGTCATTTTCATTAGCATGCATCCAAACTGACTGTGTTACCACAAGCTTGCTCTAACAGCTTTTATAATCTCTGCTTGCTTTCTACACTGTTTGAACAAGCAAGATCTAAATCACAAGAATATTTCCAGAAAGGTTTCTGAGTTAGCTCAGGTTATAAATATTTGCAGAGTCACTTCACTGCAGAGTGCTGGGTTCAGAGGCAGCCAGTTCGTCCTCAAAAGTGGTACCATGTTTCTTTGGTGCCCAACATCTCACACTGACAACGAACAACTAAAACTGCATCAAGCAATCTTGGCCAATTGCCTATGGTCAGCTAAAATGAACCTGTAAAAAACACTCACTGTGTATTCTGGAGTATTAAATGTTTTTAAACCTCTATATAGTTATTTTGCAAGCAGAAAAATGGGTGAAATTCAAACGAAGGGAAGTAAGAACTTTTTAGGCCACCGTGAGTAGACTAAAGCATGTGGGTGGCCAGCTACAGAGGCTGAGGGTGGTATGACAGATCTCAGTTATATCCTATTATGTGCCCATGCCCAGACTATTTGCTGGAAATACTGCCTTCATTATCTATCCATTTAGTCTGTAGAAATTCAAGCCAAAGCTTCGTTTTCTTTTGAATTTTTCTACAGTGAAATTTGATCTTCGGGGGTGCTAAATTGTTTCTGTAGCGTTGAATATCCCAAAGCCTTCCAAGCCTCAGAAGACAGCAAACTGCTGTCTCTCTCCACTCCCAAGAGGATCTTACAGGGGGGAAAACTGATTTAAATGACAATGTAAAACTTTGCTGGGGGCAGGAACAAAAGCCCCTGCAACCAAGTACTAATCTTAGTTTGAAACTAAATATAGAAGCACGGCCAAAAGAGCTACTGTCCTCAGAGAGGAAGACAAATATTCCCAACCTTGCTTCAACTAGCACAGGCAGCACCTTCATGGGCCCTCTGGGACCTTTCTTGGCCCCTGTGTCTTTTCTCAAGGCACAGTAATTCTTATAAGCAAGTGTTAGATGAGTCCACAGAGAAAAGATGCACATACAAGCATTAAGGGTGCAATACATTCCTCAGCAGAAAGCAGGACCACAATTCTGCTGATGGACAATGGTTGCCTACTGAGTCTCTCCATTATCCTGAGCAAGTGAGAAGAGTTAACACAAGATGTAAGACCAGGCCTGTGGCATCAGAGCTACCGCCTGTGCTGGGGAACTTCCCAGGTAAAGAAAGGTGATCTCTGGCAGGAGGCAGCTGGAAGGCAGGCTAGAGTGGGAGTAGTAGATTTTACATTACAAATATGTTTCCTTGCATTTTTCCCAACACAAAAATAGTTTTAATAGAAATCACTGATGTCAAAGCTGGTCAAAACCAAGCAAATCCTTGTGTTTGGAGTGTGCACCTTGTGAAGTGCTATGAAAGAATGAAGACTGCTGTTTGCAGGCATTTAGCTACGGAACATGGTCAGCTATGTCAGTCCCACCACTTAAGTCATGTATGAAAATGAGCACTAGTTACACTTTGTCTTCCGTCACCAGTGTTATGCCAAGATAAATGGTCTAGTGCTAACTGTCCCTGCAGATGATGAATCTTTGTACTTCCTAGTGCGTACTTCTCCATTTCCAAACACGTCTAACCACTAACAAGGAACAAGTAGTGCATTGCTTAAAAGGATGCTGGACCAAACAATAAATTGAAGATGTAATGGCTTGAGAAACTTGTGCCTGGAAAAGGAAACTAGCAAGAAATCTCAGGCTACATCGTGAAAAGAGAAACCGGGAGGAAATTGTGTGAACTAACATTTTTAGTAATAAATTTCACAGACATACAAACCAAAACTTTGTTCCTGTCGTGGTTTGACGCTGGCTCGATGCCAGGCACTCATGAAAGCTACTCGCTCACCCTCCCCTGCCACAGCTGGGCAGAGGAGAGAAAAAAAAATTAATGAAGGGTTCGAGTTGAGATAAGGACTGGGAGAAAACACTTCAAAGGCAAAACAGGCTCGACTTAAAGGTACAAAGTGAATTTATTACTAACAAAATCAGAGGAGGATAATGAGAAGTAAAATAAGCCCTTAAAACATCTTTTGTTCCTCCAACCCCTCCCTCGTTCCCACTAACAGCACAGGGAGACAGGGCATAGGGGTTTTGGCCAATTCATCACCTGAGATTTTCCTCCTGTTGTGGGGTAACCTTATTTGAAGTTTCCAGTACAGAAGGAAAGAGGTTGAGCCAGAACTGACATATCCAAAAGGAGATATTACAGTTTCTGCCTCCAGAACTCATAAAACCAAGAGAGAATCTAAAGACTTCCTGTTTCTAGTCTTCTAGCTCACAGAGAGAAGAGGTCACTCTGCCCCCTCTGCGCCCATGGTGAGGCTTGGCCAGGCCACATGGCTTGGCTGCCGGCCAAGATGGCACGGAAGGGGAGGAGAAGTGGAGGGCCTGGGCCGACCTTCAGTCCATCATGGCAGCTGCGGGTGAGAGTGAGCCAGGTGGGCTCTGCTTGGCTTCGTTCTGTTGCCCCAGGCTGGGATGACTCAGCCCTGCCAGCCCCGCCCTGCTGGGCCGGGCCAGGCCGGCTCCATCCTGTTCCAGGCCAGGCCCTCCTCTGTTACCCTGGGCCAGGCTGGCCCCGCCGAGCTGAGCCGACTTCGCAGAGCAAGGCCACCAAGACTCTGCCTGCTTTATGCCATTCGGCTCAGATTTTTTCAAACAGCCCGGCAGAGACCATGTCAACATCCCAAGGGCCAAGAAAAAGAGAGAGAGAGAGAGAGATTAACTCTCTCCATATCCAGATTAAACTTCTGGACATCCATCCTTCTCTACACATAGAAAGGAGAACATGAAGACACCTACAGAAATGCAACATACAGACTTTACAGTCAGTGAAGAAAGCAGAACCGATGTCTACAGGGAAGAGCATGAGGAGTGCTTTGATAATAAAGTTGAAAGTTCTTTTGCAGAACCATGGTTGGGGAGTAAGCTAATACATACCCTGTAATACATGAGAAAATAGTCTAAAGGGGTGATGTGAGGTTCTAACTGCAGCCAGTGAGCCAAGACACCTGTATGGAGACAAGCAGACTCTGAAATAAGTACAGCCTAGTGAGAAGCTTGAACAGAGACAATGAAAAGACTGTCCCTCGTCCTGGGGAGTTGCTGGAGAACATGTGTTGCCAGTAACAAAAAAGGCAATTTCTTTGCTGCTGTAATAGAACCACTCATCCTTAGAAGGGTATCCCAAAGACTGTCATGCGCCCCTGCCGTAGTAGCTGTGGGAAGGCTACTGGTGTGGGGGGAGGGATCTTCAACAAACAGATTTTTCCTCCTGGACAGCTGTTAGTTGTGAGGCTGAACCCATAAAACTGTATTTTCCTACAGAAAGTCCATAAGCAAAAGAGACTTCTCTCCCTAAATTAACTGAGACAAAGACTATTGTGGAGGTGGTAAACTGACTGAAAGTCGAAGTGTTGTCTTTTTGTGTGTTACCAGGGGGAAAGAAATGGAGAGGTGGGGGGAGGAGGGGTGGTCTGAAAGTTTTGTTCTGGTTCTTCTTGTTTTTTTTTTTCTTCCTGTCTTAGATTTATTAATAAACTCTCCTTATATTCTTAAAGTTTAAGCCTGCTTTGCCTGCCCCTAATCCTTATCCCATAACAAAAAGATAAATTTTCATAAATGTGCTGGCATTTAGCCAGAAACTCAAATAGATGAACTAAAAGCCCTTCACAATTGGTGTTTCCACCCCGTTTCCCAAACCTAAAACCACAACAGCTTCACTGCTCAGGGTGAGGAATCCTTCCCCTATGAGACTGTGGGGTCCCTCCCATGGGACACAGTTCTCCATGAACTTCTCCAGCGTGGGTCCTCTCTCACGAGCAGCAGTCCTCCCAAAACTGCTGCAGCATGGGTCACTCTTCCACAGGGTGCAGTCCTCCAAGGACAGGCTGCTCCAGCCTGGAAGCGGGGACCCCTCTCTCCAGTGGGTCTCCAACTGGACCACAGCCTCCTCCAGGCACCCACCCACTCTAGCATGGGCACCTCCCCCACAGGCTGTGGGTGGATCTCTGCATCCCCCGTGGATCCCCATGGGCTGTGGGTGGGTCTCTGCATCCCCTGTGGATCCCCATGGGCTGTGGGTGGATCTCTGCATCCCCCATGGATCCCCATGGGCTGTGGGTGGATCTCTGCATCCCCTGTGGATCCCCATGGGCTGTGGGTGGATCTCTGCATCCCCTGTGGATCCCCATGGGCTGCAGGGGCACAGCTGCTTCACCATGGTTCTCACCATGGCCTGCAGAGGAATCTCAGCTTCAGCACCTGGAGCACCTCCTCCCCTCCTTCTCCACTGACCTTGGTGTCTCCAGGGTGTTTCCCTCACATGCTCTCACCTGCTGCTCTTCTCTGACTAGGAAAAACTGTGCCCACTTTATTTTGATTTCCTTCTTAAATATGTTGTCACAGAGGTGTTACCAACATCTCCAACTGGGCCAGCCTTGGCCAGTGGCATGGCCACCTTCAGAGCCATCTGGGATTGGCTCTGCTGGACATGGTGGAAGCTTCTGGCAGCTTCTCACAGAAGCTGCCGTTGTTTCCTCACCCCCCCTCCCCCACCAAAAATCAGGTCAATGCAAAACCAACACAATTCCCCAGAGCTCATTGCATAGCCACTCTCTTAAAATGCCTTCCACAGCCAAGTGAAATTTCCTGATGGGAGGAACTTGTAGCAACAATTGCAGTTCCCCCCAATATATCAAGTAAAATTAGTAATGAGGAACCTGATACACAATCCACAGAAGGCAGTCAGAGCTTCAGCCCTTCAGTGGATGAGTCCCTCAATAGTGTGTGTGAAGTGGATCCTGTCTCTGAGATGAAGGAAGGAGATGATCCAGCACTTCCAGCTGTTGTGAAAAGAGGGATACCAAGTATTGAAGCAAGCACATTGTTACTCTGTTCATTCCCTGCATGGGAAAGAAGGTACTCTCGACATGCCAAGGCTGTGCAGTGAAACACCTACACAAATCCTGCAGAGTCAAGCTGAATGCAGTTGCTGATTGAAAAATAACAGAATCCCAGATAATCTGAGACACATTTTGAGGGCTTACCACAGGGATGCACCATCAATAAGAACTTTTGTTTATTCATGGACTCTATTACTTCATCTGCTGAATACCATTTGAGACACACATGCCACAAAGCAAGACGAACTAGTGCAGCAAGATCACTGGAAGCACTGCTGATATCAGATACTTTCAGTTTCTTGTAATTTCCAGGCATCAGATGTGGTGTGTGGCAGAGCTGGGGTGCAAGTTGAGAGAGAGCACAGTCTCTTTGCAGAGATAACTTCTGCCTTCCTCACATTGAGTCATATGCATCTATGTGACATTAATACTGAACTGGTCAATAGCCCGAGGAAAATTGGCTCCTAGGTGTAAAACAGTTTCAGTACAGGCTTTGAGGTATATACACTTTCCAACACAGCAGTTAGGATTAAGCACTGGCCTTAATAAATAAATAAGTTCCAACTTCAGCTGTTTGTTCCATGTTGCAAATATTTCCATTCCAAAAAAATGGCTTTGTGGCTTCAGAGAAAACTGGTTTATAAATTAAAGCATCTTTGTCATTAATTATCACAGCCATTCCAAGTTCTTTAAATATGAAGTAATTAGTGTAACCGGGTAAAAGAGGATGAGACCTGTCTGTAACAGAACTGTTAATGCATAAAGGATAAGACTTAGTTTTGTCATCTGAAAACCACATTACTTTCTCTGGTTGGAAGTAGGTCAAGTGCCCTCAGGAAATAGCTGTTTGGTTCTCACCAGGAAGTAATCTGATACTCACACATCTCCAGCCTTATTAAAACCTCAGTATGAGGTAAAGTCAAAATTGTCAGCTTAGTTTCTTGTTGCATTGAAGGCACAAGTGTGATGTTTGAAAGGAAAAGGTTTATTATTTTTAATCAGGTACTCAAGCAAATCACACTGTCAGTGAATCACATGCAGAGCTGTTTAGTTTTCCAGCAGCCCACACAAGACCAGTAATATGAGAAAAAACAGAGCAGCTAGAGGATGGATCTTGCAAGGTAGTATGCCCTGAAAAGCTGTGCAATAACTTATGTGTGTGCTTAATTTAAAGGCCATGAGCAGTCCCCACTACTATTTTTCAATAGAAGCACTTTCTTCCACGGCTGACTGAGAATGGGATGACACAGAGGGTATAAGAAGAAACATCCCTGCATGCTAATAAAAATGGTCATTACTATGGAGGTAACTACAAGAGGGTTTTATGGATGCTGTGTGTCAGACCATCAAATTTTGCTTCTCCAGCTAGAACTGATGTAATCTATCAAGCATGTTTTCTATCCTGAGCCATGTTTTTACTACTATTAATGTTTACTTCTCCAATGCTTGCTTTTCTTTAAGAAGAGGTGTTGAGGACCAAAATCAGGTGAGGGGAGTTAGATTAATTATATAACTGTAGTGTGTGTTTCATCAGAGGATTGAAAATTAGGCCAGGTGAGCTTCCTGCCATAGGTTTTATATTTTGACTTGCCAAGGGGAATAAAAGGGCTTGGCCTCTATTCCTCCAGTTTCAAAAGAAGGCAGAACCATTCACTTTGTTTTCAGATTTCATGCAAAATGCATGTGATGCTTATGGGAAAACAAAATTCTCTGAGAGAAACAACATAAAACATCTCCTAATGAAGATTTGTTCAAATTTTAATTGTTTCAGAACATAAATGTTGTACTAAAACTCAGCAGAAGGTCACAGGGAAGGCAGGGCGATGGTGTAAAATAGTCATTGCCTTAAAAGGCAACTGTTATAGCAATTCTCATTTCTTGTAGCACTTTGCTGACCTACCTTGCCTCGCTTGCTGTGCTCTGTATGTCTTCTTCAATCTATTTTGAGAAGTCCAGAGTCCTGTTCTTTGACCATTCAGGCTTCAATAAACTAGCTGAAGGCTGCCATGAGGATGCCACAAGACATTTATAGTTGAGGACTCATTCAAACTGAGCCACCCATCCCCTCCAGAGAAGGAAGTGCTTCATGGATGGCAAATGGAGTAAGCCACTGGGGATCACTAAGACTGATAGTTCTAGTATGGCACATCCTACACACAAACTGCTCTATAGGTTTCCTACAAATCAGCAATCAAACCAAATGTGAGGGTCAGGGACCATTCCCCACAGCACGTGGTGAGGAGGTGCTACTTGGCCTGCCCTAGGGGCAAGTGCAGCCCTCCTCATGGCCACACTCAATCTGGTGGCTGCACCATGGCTCTGCAAGCAGGAAGACCACCTCCATTATCCAGGCCTATGTATTCCCATTGTGCAGGCCCATTATATAAGTTCCTCATGTTGAACCAGAGAGATGAGCCAACACCAGAGAGGGGATTAATGCCAGAGAATGGGCAGAAAGTTCCAGGATCTCACTATGTCCTCTGACTGCACCTCTTTATGCGAGGGCTGTTTTTTGCCAAGCTATATCTGAGGAGGAAAATAAAAACAATAAAAAGTCCAAGAGATTTCACAATAACATGCAGTGCTTGTCAAAGCCTTGTACATGTCCCCAGGTGCCAAGCCAAGAAACTCTCCTTAGCAGCTTTTGTTGGAAACAATTAAAGTTGAAATTAACTTAACTTGATAAAGCTGAAATCAACATTTCAACTTTATCTTTTCTCTTCTTTCAGACAGCTATGAAAATTTTGTCAAAAATAACAATACCAGCATTCACTGAGGCTGGCTCAGTCTGCTGTGTTTGAGTCATTGCCAGCACATGCCTCTGCTAGGAGAGGGCAGCCTGAAAAGCTCGAGGAGTCTATTTCTCTTGAGTTTGATATTCCTAATGTCAGTGAGATGAAAGCAGGCCAGAGCAGGAGTGATGGAACTGTGCACACAACTTACAGAGGCTAAGAAACAACCTGTTTCTTAAATGGTGCAATAAGCCCAATTTCCAGCAATAATGCTTTTTCCCATATTAATACAAGATGTTTTTATGTAGGTGTCAGCCCATTTAACAGCTGGCATATGACATTACTCCCAGGGAATCTGGTGAATCAGTGAGGCTATTGTTCTTCAGCTGGGGTCAAGAAATACGAAGAGGGGGCAAACAAAACCAGGGTGCCTGACTGAGTGTTTGACCTCATATAGCTTCTGAAATGTGTGAACAGAGTGACTTGCATTAATTACTATAATTACCATAATTAATTACTGGTAGAATTAATGCCTATTTTACCCACTAAAGTAGAAGTTGAAGTTGGTTTGTATGTATGAAATGCCGAATGCCAAAGCCAGCCTTTTTCTGGTTGGCTTAGCTGTGGTGATGGGTGCCAGGCTCATCTTCATGTTACCAGGCCCTCACCACTGTAGCTTCTCAGGGACATCACCCCTTGCTTGTGACTCCAGTGTCATGTCCATTGTGTTGTGATTTTCTGGTGTGGAATTCCTTATTATTTCAGGGCACACTTAACAACTGCAGCACCCTGCAATAACAGCCACTCTGTTATTGCCAGCGACTGTGTCTGGAAGCCATTCTTCTGCAAGTCTTTAATTTCTGTAGTCCCCATCATTCCAGTGGTTTGTCATGGTCTTGCAACAGGAATGAAATTGATACAAATCTGAGCTCTGGGCCCAATGACCTCCTGAGCAAAACAAATGGCAAAAATGGGTCTTTTCTCTAAGAACATCCTGCCATCAATTCACCAGAATTTAGATTTGGGGACAAACAGGGTGAAAATATCAAATATGAGAAAAAGGCCCCTATCTAATAGTAGGACCCCAGTAATTTGATCATCTTATCACTCTATAGTTTAATCAAAATTTAAATGGTGGTTACTGTTGCAGGCACATTTTCTTCACAGATACAGAGATTTTGGTGTTTTTATCTGAAAATCAATCTTTTGAAAAATGGGTCAAGCTGGCAGTTCTAGAACTTGTGGAATAAAAACAAACACTTGGAACAGCAGTGGCCACAAGAACAGCAGAAGCACTAATTTCATCAGCTAAGTCAGTCTGGTTAACAAGTTCCCCTGCAGTACAGCAAGATGCTCTGGAAAGCAATAAGGAAGCCAATACAGAAACCTGGATTAGGGTATGAGATGCACACAGCAGCTTATGCCACTCAGGAGCCTGGCAGATAGTTGTACCAGAGCTGCACAGTGAGCTTCCCTAGAGGAGGCAGCAATAATACTTCTACTGTCAAAGTGATGAGACCATGAGAAAATACAGGAGTGTTGCTCTTGAGAGTAAGGGTTGCAGCCTTTGGGCTGGGTGCGTGCATTGAATGAGAGTCCAGCAGCAGCTGTGGATGCAGCAACATCCCATTCTGGCAACTGGCAACACGCAGTGGAATCAGAACTGTATCACAAAAATACCTGTGAGGGTACACATTTATGAATGCTTGGATTGAAGGAAATACCCTTCAAAATTGAACTTCACCCCTTTGGGGGAAAAAAAAAAGAAATGCACCCAACACGTAGCAGAAAAAATCCTTAAAGTGCAAGTAGATTTTGGTGCAGCAAAGACATCTACTGAAAAATATGAAATAACGCTGAACTGAGTAGTGTTATGCAGAGCTCCCATTTACTTTCCTGAATTAAAAGGACTCATTTGAAGTTCTGCCTATTAACCTGAAACAGAAAGAAAAGCTATACATCAAGAAAAAGCTTTGTCAAAAAGTTACAATAGCAAATTTTATGGGAAATTATATTAATGAAGAGCCTTGCTGGTGATATGGGTTATCATTTTATATTATCAAAAACTAGTTGATAGTACCAGTCAGTAGGTGAATAGTACATGTCTCAGTTTCTTACAGGTTTAAATAAATCGATGAGATTTAGGGTGGTAGTTAAATTCAAAGGAGGTTTCAGATCAGTACAGGTGGAATTTAAATATTTAAGGTTTAGTTTGATGAATAAAAAGTGGAACAACAGAACAGATCCTATTCCACACATTTAGCAAAAGGCAATAAAAATGAAAATGAAGTGCTAGTCTTAGGCCCCATCTACTAAACCAGTGAGGCAGAACAAGTTTCTCTAATTAATCACTAACCCAGAGGGCAGGGAGTTAACTTCTGTATATTCCCTGAATATTGTTTTATATGGTATTCAGAAGGGAAGGTGACATGATGCATGTATAGGATTGCTCTGAATTTTTCCTACTGGTGTTCCATTTTGCTACAAAATACTTCAATACTTGGAAAACAAGTGTAAATAAATTTACTATAATTTCATGGATGCCCCTTGGAGAAGTAGGATATGGACTTCTATCTTAATCTCAAGAAACATGTTCTGCAGAGTGAAAAAGCATGCACAGAGGAGACTGGGAGGGAAACAGAAGAAGCCTGAAGAAAGATCCTACAGCCCCAGGAGGGAGGGCACCCTCTTAAATGCAAGGCAACACAGAGATTTGAATCCCAGGTTCCTGTATCATAGACAAGCATGCTGACTGCTATCTGTTGAAAACAAAGGGGGGTAAACTCCTCCCCTACTTCTTGAGCACAGAGAGCAGAGGGCAAAAAAACCCCAACAAAAATAGTTCAGCCTGATCCATAAATAGTTTCCCATGAAGCCAAGAGATTTACACCAGCACAAAACTGATTAGTCACACTGAAAAATGAGGCTTTCCATCTACTAAAGAGATTTTACAACTGAGATTGACATGCCCCTGGAGCCATGCTGTTTCTCCATTCTCTCCTGATTGAGTATCCTGGGTTGTACAGTGGGAAGATTTAACCTTTCTACTCCTCTGTCCAACATTCAGTGACTCTCTAGTTCAACAGTAAATACTTGATCACCTCTGAGGACTGGACTATTAGACTGGAATTACACAGTTATACAAATTCTCTTACTTCTTTGTTGAGAATATAACTACAGCATAACTACAGCTTAGCAAATCTCATCTTGGGACAGTCTGCGGTGTAGAATTCACTATATAAACGGTGACATGATGGTATTTGTCAGGAGTGGCACATTAAAGCTTGACAAATAAGCTTATTAATCACAATTTTTGCTCACTTGACAAAAAAAAAGTTAGGAGGTATGCAAAAATTCCTTTCTACAGTATGTATCTTGATTAGTCAAATGATTAATACCTAGAAACTCTGTTTTTACAGTGTGGACAGCATTTGATAGCTGGATGTTAGCTGCATTTCTTGAAAAATTGGGCCCTCACGATTCTATTTACCTTTTAGGTTTATGTTCAAACTCAGAGGAGATTCAGACATTGGGCTAATATAATAAGATTTGGAATGAGATCTCCCAGAGTATAGTGAAGTATAAGGAATGTTCCAGCCCACATTTGAGGCAAGGCCTTACAAGAGAGCTCTTACCTTGTCTCTAAGCTACAGTCAATTCACTGATTGATTTGTGATCTTATTTAATCACAAGTCTGGTTCTGGAACATCATCCTAATGCTTTGCATGCTGTCTCTGGCAATAGGCACCATTTCCTGGAACATGAGCAGGAATGATACTCAGTGAGTATTCACATTATGTTCCATGTAAACCAGGATAACATCAGTATGTGCTTGGCCCTCTGAAGTCAAAAGACACCTTCCTTTTACTCCTTTCTACTTTTAACTTCCTCACTCACTACTTGAACCTATTTACACTGTTGGTCTCCACAGATCCTTGTAATAACCAATTCCACAACGTAACTAGGCACAGTGTGAAAAAGTACTTATTTTGTTTTCTATAAACCACTTGTTTAAACATTATTTTTCTCTTTGGCAATACTCATGTGCGCAGAATGGGATTTTATTTGTCACTTTGATGTTTCGTCACTCCAATACCTCAGATCCTTTCTGCAAAAAACTTTGCACACAATGAGGTTCTACCTTGGGTAAAGTTATACAAGTCATTCATAACCCCAGACCTTAATAATTTCAGTAAAGCAACAGTGCAACAGTGTTACATCAGCTGAAAGTGACCCAGTATCCCTTTTTTGGCTACAAGGGGCCAAGACTACTAGGAGTGTCTTGGTCTCCTGTCAAAAGCATTTTTTGGATGCTATTTTGTTCTGGATTTCTGCCTGATGAGATTTTTTCCTATCTCTGTCCCAAGCCAGGCATCTGGAAAAAGGCCTGTAACAGGCCTTTTCAGTTACACTGAAATAATTTCATCCTGCTTACAGCCCAGTCTGCAGTTAACAAAAACCTTGTGTCTCTTGGGAAAGTTTGGCTTTACTGTAGGCTTTAAGGACCTGCAACCTTTGGCTCAGGAAAGAGCCTTTGAGTGAGGCAGAATGTCTCTCATGGGACACCCATATTCACTAAAGTCTACACACTATCTCTCAATTTTCTCTTTACACAAAGCTGGTGACTATGAAGGGGCAGAAATTATTTCCTGTGCAATGGGAATTTCCACCCAGAGTTTGCCGCCTAGATGCCCATGACAGCAGTGCTCATAATATGGGCATCCTATAGGTACACTCACTCCAAGTGGGAACAATACGCATTGCCTGTCGTCTGTCCACAAAACAGCCTGTATTTGGTAAACTTGGATCATATTGAGGTAAAACTGCTCTTAAAAACAATGGAAGAATATGCTTCATTTTCAGAACCAAGATCACTTTAAAGACCTTTTGGTTTCAACTAGAATCATCAGGTCTTCTTAGATACACAGGAGGTAACAAGGCTGGACTCCAGAGTTGCCAGCAGACATCTCCCGAAAGATAAAAAGGAGAAAAATACATTTCAGCTTGTGTTTACAAATGGGCAGAGAGTATACATGAATGTGTGAAGCACTGGCAAGCCAAGCATCAAAAGGGAGATACCAGAAAGTGTGGGAAATGTTATTCCTACTGACTGTGGTGTCAGCTGGCAGTGCTGGGACTAAATGACTTTCAAAAGTAGCGTCATGTGTTTGCAGACTGACTTGCCAAACTTGTACATGCATCTGTGGCCTAAGCAGGCTTCCACTTAATGACATGCCTATTTCCATAAAAAACACAGACGCTGCAGTAACGCAAAACAAGAATGTCATTTAGGTGGAAAGAATCATGTCTGTTGCTTCAGCACATACATCAGTGGAGCCTGAAGGGACTTTGCAGTGTTGTCACAGGTGATCTGGCTGCAGGGACACTGAAAGGTTGAGTGGAGCAGCCGCAGCACAATGCAATACTTGCTGTCATTGTAACGCCACCAGCAGCACTCACACTTACTGCAGTAGCTGGGGCAGAGAAATGGTGACACTAAGATGCTGAGACATGTCTGGGATACACAAGAGCAGGTCACTGAGAATGAGATCCTGGCCAAATACATGTATTAACCAGTCAGGTCCTGGCAATGTCTGAATTTCTCAGATACACTTCAGGTTTACATGCATTAACCTTAAGGGAAGAAAAGGAAGAGGAGAAAATCCATGAAGAAATTAAATAAAGGAAAATAAATGCATGCCAGCCTTAACCCTGGGCCTTTCTTGTACCCAGTAGGTCAATAGGCTATTCCCCCAGCACATTGGTGCATTTGCTGCTAGGAGGAATGCAGCAAAAAGAATAACTGTTTTGTTTGCTGAGGAAACCCAGAGGCCAGGAATACCCGTGTGATTAGCACTGTGCTGAGACTGCTGTTCGCTAGAGATGGTAAGAAAGCAATTTAAGGAATTTCAAGTGACATAAATAGGCAGGGTGAGATCCAGCTCCAGTGACATGGGCTCAGATGGACTGTAACAGGAATCAGTCTCTTTTTCTCCATGGCCTACATCACAAATGCCTCTGAATTCTTCCCACAATGTAATCAATAATAAAGTGCAACTATGTTTTCTTTATTACATCTGAGGTGAAATTTTGAGACATTAATAGCAGTACAGCTATCCTTGTCTTTCTAAAAACACCAGCTCTGCCTGCATGCTGATCTAACATTCATGGGGAAAATTTTCTGCCGAGCAACACTGAATTTTTATGGCCAGATGTAAGTGCAAGTTGCTAAAGCAGAGGCACAGGTACAGTGCTGTAACTATGGCTATTTATTAACAGCCTTGAGAGCTGAAACATGCCATTTTTAAAGCACTTTAATGCCAAGGGGGGATTAGATGCCTCTTTTCACTAATACTTCTCGTACTTTATGTACTTTCCTATTTCCACTATATGCTGCATGGTAGTTTGCTTCCTAATCCAGCCTCTCCTTGTGCTCTCCTGGCTCTCTGTACCCTCTCTATATCCTGTCATTTTAATTTCTTTTCCTAGTATACCTCTAAGGTATAATACAAATCCTCTGGATGGGCTGTCATCATGCAGAACAGAGAGAGAGACCCTCGCCCTGCCATGCCTGGAGAGACATTCTTGATGATGGAGAGGTCCTTAGGAGCACTGTGGTGTCACAGCCTTGTGAAGCAGTTCTAGGACTGCCCATTGATTCTTGTGTGGCTCCCTGACTGCTTGTGGAAAGCACCTCAGTGGCACCTTCATGCCATGCTGGCAGCTCTTTTGGTTGTGCAGAAGTCTAACTGAAAATAAGCCAGGGTAGCAGTGGGAGCAATCTCTTAGAGAACATGCTCTTCTTTCCTAGAGGGAGTAGGGAGGGAGGGAAAACAATATGTGACCACAAGGTCCATGGATTTCTTCATGCTTTTATGAAATACCTGGCATTTTTCAGAAACCTCCTTGGGATCTCCTTTTCCTGCAGCTTGCCCACACAGCAATTGTGTTCACTGTCAGTCTCATGGGATTGTGTCACCCTACTGTTCCCAGCACCCTGAAAGTACAGCAGTGAGCCAGAATGCTTCAGGAGGCAGCTGGCAACACTGCAGCAATTTCTCACCTCCCAAAACCCCCTGGTCTACAGACAAAAGCATTTTTTAGTGGATACAGACCTGCTCTTTTTTTACTCTAGCTGACAGCAAGTTTATTCTGCACCAGACAAACTCAATGGCAAAGAGGAAGGTGGGAGAAAAGTATTTTGAGCACACTTCTCATCTTTCCCTGTTGGAAATCAAGAATAACATGACAAGGAAGTAACAACTCCCACCTCACACTGTGTGGCCCAGTTTCAAGCCCTCTTTGCTGCAACATTTAGTTACACCCTGTCAAATTCTTGCATGTCACCAATGTCTTTCTGGTCCTCTTTACAGCAGTATGGCTGCCTATGTTACACATGACAACAAACTGCAATTTTGCATGCTATATCAGCAAAATTTTGCTTTTCAAAGTCTTCTCTTGTTCCGTCTAGCAAATGATGCTCCATTTCTATGCCTCAGGAAAGGTATTTTTCCTTCTGCAACAAGAGGATTTTCTTTTTGAAACCTCAGGTCTTACAGGAACTATCTAAACTATAGCTGCAAATCAAATCAAATCACATCAAATCAAATTAGCACAAATAAGCTTATTTTTTTCTACTTTCAGCAATGAAATATGACCAAAAAAAATGTTGTCAGGAAAAGCAATAGTTGTTTTGTTTCAGGGGTTTCTTTTAAGAAAAAGTAAACACAAAGCTATCATGGTCCAGCAAATGAGCATATTCCTATTATATATCCATATATAACCCTAGGATGGATTATTTTTTGCTAAGATTAAATTTCCTTCCTTATTACCTCCCATTAAATCAATAAAGAAAATTTAAAAAGAAATTATGGTGTCAGAAATTATATCAGTTCAAAGTAAATTGTTTCTGTTTCTCTTTTCTTTTTTGAATTAAAACTGACGCATCCAGCTATTGAAAAATTTTCATATCCAAATACATACACCCAAGCACCTGCATGGGATTATATTTGTTTACAATTGCATGTGCATATACAGTAGCTTAGGCCTGGAAATAAGCACTTAAATTAGTGCACTGCCTACAAAGAGGTTTCTTACCCTGGAAGGTCAGTTAGTTTTAGTAGTGGTTAATTCCTCTACCAAAGGTTATTTCTGCAGGAAAATAGGGCATTTCTGAGATTCTGAGATGATATTCAATTGGATACTATTGTCAAGGTAATGTTTTGAAACTTCTGATTATATTCAGGCTGCTTCCTCCCACCATCTTCAAGAAAGCTTTGCATTGCTCTTGGCTCAATTTAGAGATGAAGCAATAGGTTTTTTTTCCTAAAGGTGAAAGGTTTGTGCTGTTACATTGCCTACATGCTCTCCTGGATGAATAACTCACAAGCCCTGTGAAGCAGTTTCAACACAACAGCAGAGCTCTCACAAGTGTTGAGTCTCTTAAGTTTTATGAAAATGGATGGTTTGCTTCACATGGTATGGGTGGCACAGGGTTGCAGTTTCCTTCCATTCTCATTTTTTCACTTCCCTGGTACTGCTTCCATGGGAAAGAGGCAGTCAGGAAAAGGTAAGAGGGGAGCATAAATTGAAGGCAATGGTCTAGAAAGGAAAAGGCACAGCTAGCAATCAAAAATATGCACATGGACTGTTCAGCCCATGACTTCTGTCTACTTTACATCCGTAATTTCTCCTGACAGACCTGACATCACACACAAATGCAATCACTGGCACTGGAGGTACACCCCAGATGCAGCAATGTGTTAACAAAAGGACTGATAAAGGAAAAATGGACAAAAAAAAGAAAAATCCTCCTACTTGTTGGCATTAAAAAATATTGGTCCCAGGAAATTTAGAAGCTGTACATAGCATAACTTGTCTGGACATGTGCAAGTCACTATAACAGCTCAGCTGGATCTGGATTCTGACACTCTAAGTTTATGCCACTCCACTCAGAGTTTAATGAAACCTTCCATCTGTGCAATGAAGCCATATTTTACTATCTTTCCTGAATTGGGATGCCACTCAAATATGCCCTATGCAAACATAGATGCTTTTATTTGTTAAAATAATATCTTGCTTTGCTGTTTCTCAAAAAGAGACTAAATTAATCCATAATTTTATAAAAATGGCAACACTTATTTCAGCCAAAAAGATGGCTTCTTATTGGGTTTAGAGGCATGTTTCCAGAGCCAGAAGCAGATTTTACAAGAGTCACTTTTCTTTGTTTGTATCATGAAGTACATTCCCCTTTATACACGCCCTCCAGAGTTGTACTTGAAAAAAAAGGTGTTGCTAGGTGGTAAGCAAAGTAAGTAAACAGTATTGTCCATACTTGCATTGTTCTTTTTCACTGTATTTCAAACATGTTTTCAAGTCTGGTAGACCACTGACTGGCCTTACATATGCAGTCAAGGCTCAGACATGAAAAATCACACTGCCACAGGTTCCTGACTCTAGGTACGGAGACACAAATGAAGAAATACTCTATCTTCACACAGGCAAAATTTTGATTCCTTGGACTGTGTCTGAATACACACCACCAGGGTTCTGACATGGCTTTTCTCCTGCCCTGTATTCCCGAAGAAGTTGTCTGCATCCCTACTGTCCCAGAGTGCCTGCAGATAAATGCCAGTACATAAAACCAAACCACAGCTCACATATCAATCCCAGATCCAATAATTTCTGTACCGTAGCTTTGGATGGAGATTCCAAACAATCTACATTCTGACAGTGCCTACGTTTTAGTTATTTTGCCTTTGGTACTTTCTGTGAAACTGAGGTGCATCCAGGGAAATCCCCTATGTCCATTGCAGCTTTCTGAGCATCCTACCTCTGCTGAAACACGAAAGGTTTTTGCAAATGCCAAGTGCACTCAGTTTCCGTTTACCTCAACTACCTGCTAAGCATCTAGCAGCCTCAAAGACCATTTCTGACCAGTCTGCATCTAAACCTTGCAACTAAGACCTAGGCTCACTTGAAGTTAATGCTCCTCCTTCCATGGTATAAATATCAACTGAAATGAGAGATGAGAAAAAACCTTGCAGCAGAATAATTTCTGACAGTTTATGGTTAAAAGAACAGAGAAGTGCAATTTGAAGTCACTGCTTATGTAACAAGAGCCTGAGAACTGCACTAATATTTAATTGAGGGAAAAGTAACCGAAGGAGAACTGCTTGGAGATCTGCCAGAAGGATTTTAACAGCTGGAAGTTGAAAAGTGATTAATTTTGACAGCAGTAAACACTCCATGTTCATAAGCAATTATGTTTAGGTTTCTGAGCTGTTTGAATTATTTTCTGTGTATTATTAACATTTTATTATCCAGATAGGAATTTGGATTAATGTAATTTAGGAAACTAATGAAAACCCACTTTTCCCCTAGCAGGTACCCACTTATCTTGGGAAAAGAAAAGTGAATGCATCCTGGAATGAATAATTGCTAAGAACTGATCTCAGTGTAAAGTGAACACGTTTAACGCCATCTCTTGAGAGAAGACAAGGGATGACTGCCAGGGCAAGCCCTGGAAAAGAGAGAAACACTGAGTTTTCTTGAACAGGCAGTAGCTGCAATATGCCTGCTACCTCGCTTTGTTCTCTCTCCTGACATACAATAGTGGCTACCAAAGCCATAGAAGTTACAAAATACAGTCTCCTTTGAATAAATACAAGCATAACCCTGACTGCATCAAGACAGAGAGCAAGGGCATTAAGGGTAAGCTAAAATAATTTCTTGAGTGTACTACAAAATTAGATACCACCATTGGAGTGGTCAAAGTGAAATACATTGGCTGGACTTATTAACTTCTTGATCTGGATCTTGAAGCTGCAGCAGAAACAAGATATGGGGAATGGAAGGTCTAAAAAGATAGGTTTAGGGGTTATCACATGAGGGGAGGGTGTTCTCAACCTTGAAACTACCTGCAGACATTAGTGAATGGAAGATGTGGTATGGTCCTAGTCACACAGAATATTTAACCAGTAAGCAAAGCCTCCCTGGACATGCTGTACGTTAAGCACAGTCCAGTATAAACCTCCACTCAGCCAGGAAGGGTGGCAGCCCCATTACACCCCAGTACAGGCAGACACTGAGACAAAGGAGTTCAGTTCTCCACTTGTGGATGACCATCTTCTGAAGCCCATCCTTAAAGAAGGACAAGGCACCATTGATAGCCCAAGTGGAAGGAAAGACCAAAGCTAGCTCTGCCCTCCTACCTGTGTCTGAAATAACTTGCCCAGATGGCTGGAGATAAGAGAACCCTGAGGAAACAGATAAAATTATCTTCCTTAGGGAAGAGCATAACTGGGAAATCTTTTTCTTGCAAGTGTTATGCTTACAGCTGTAAAAAAGCTTTTCACAATTAATAGCAAGGAAAGACTGCTGCAACAGCCAATTCTGAGATACTGCCAGTTCTGAGGTACTGCTGTTCTGAGGTACTGCCAGTTCTGAGGAGCTCACAATGAAACACAACCTGCTTCACCTGCTCCGTATTGTCGATGTGAAACAAAAGCAAGCTCAATTTGCAGTGGCTTTCACAGGGAACACTTTGTACTGATAATGCAAACATCAACCCTCAGGTCGGCCATTGGTGAAGCCTCACCACACCTCCTGTGGGACCGAACAGAGCAAGTGGTGCTGCAGCCTTGTGTGCAGGCTGGGGAGCAGCAGCTCATAGAAAACAGAGTGCTGCACTGGCATAGCAAATGCACTGATAGGCACACACCACCTATTAGACAAACACGTGTGTGATCTCAGTGTGGAAGGGGAGACTGCTTCAACTAATCCTGCCCTCTCTGCTGCACATCACCCAACCTGTACAAACCTGTGTAGAGGCTGATTTGTTGCAGTGCACTTTTGTCCTAGCATGGGAGATTCCCAAGTTTGCATATAATTTCCTGGCTTTCCTCCTTGCTGTAAGTGGAATTTAAAATATTTGCTAAGCCCTTGGCATAGATTTTGAAACCAAGAACTAATAAAACAAGGAGAAGAATGCAGTTGCAGGAGGGCAGTTACATTTAGGAAGTGGTGTTAGTTTGTTCCAGGTATTTGGTGGGTATTTAAACTGGTCTCTAAAGACAGTGATTAACTCAGACTAGATACACTGTTCTCAGATGGCTTTACTTCAGAAAGATGAGTTAGCTCACAGGCTGTTCTGTAGACTAGTTTGCAACTGGATGTATTTAGTATACTAGTGAACTAAGAGGAGGATCATCACCAGTTTTCTTCAGAGTGGACTAATGCATGCTTAGTTGGGCCTCCATCTAGTGAGTTTAAAATAGAAAATTCCTTCAAAATGCTTACTTCCACCCCCATTTTGCTCATTTCACCTCTAGATGCTCCCAGGCTCAGAGATAACTAGAAAGAAAGGAGAACAGGGTGAATGAAGCAGAGAGCAAAAGGACAGGTGAGTCATGGGTTTTGTTGGGCCACACTTTATTTTTATGGGTGTATTGAAATCAGACAGAGATATAACACAGTGTCTATCACCAGGTTTTTCCTTTGTGGGGAAAATTACATGGCCTCCATAATTTGTCAGAGGCCTTTCACAGGTGGAAGTTGAGAACAAGAGCATCAGGCCCACACGTGGAATGCCCAACTCAATAACAACATCTGTGCTGAGCCAGGGGGTTTTTATTGGGTGAACCTCCAGACAGCTCCAGTGTCAAAATTAAAGTTTGTTTAAAAGAGAAATCTGAGAAGCTGCCAAGAATGAATGGACATTTCTTTCTCTGTAACCTCCCAGGGTTTTATTTCAGGAAGGACTAAGCAGGGTCTTGGCATTTAGCCCCAGGAAGCATCATGCTTATCCAGTCCCATCCAACCCACTACACCCCTGCATGCACAGACATTTCTTCCGTTGTAATTTCACAGTATTTTATTTCACTAGGTTACTTTAGTCTTAGAAAAAGAGGTTTTAATCAGGAAGATGGTTACAATAAGCATCATGTGCTATTAAGTGCTTTTGATATTTAATGTCATGGCATGTGTAAGCACCATACAAATTGGATTAGATTCAGAAATAGTCTTCTTTAGAGTGGACTAGTGTGTGTTTATTGAGCCTCCATCTAGTTAGTGTCAAACAGAAAATTCCTTCAAAATGGGTGATTTCCACCCCTGTTTTGCTCGTTCTATCATCAGCTTTTTTCATTGGAGGACAATTAAAGAAGGAACAGTTGGTAAGAAAAATGAACAACAGTTAATTCAAAAACCCCCTTTTAAATACTTTGTTTTCTGTGTGTACTTTGGGGATCATAACCACAAAGACGGCATTATGTGAAAAAGGGGTGATTCTGGGTGTCCTACTTGGACAAAACAGTTTGAGGAAATATTTAGCCTTACCCAAATAAGTGCAACAATTTACAGTGGCTTCAGGATCAAACTTGAATAGACATGACACAGTAAGAAAACTGAATCACAGTCCTGATACTTTTTTGGTTTGCACTGATAAAAGGTACAAGACATGTACCTCTCCTCTGGCAATATTTCTTTCCTTCCTCCTTATTAATGCAGAGTTTTGCTATTGCAACTATCTAATAATAAGCTATCAGCAAACTACTTTCACAGCAACTGCAAAATGCAGCTGCACATTTGCCTTGCAGAGAGTGCAGAGGGGCAGGATTCATTAGGACATGTCATGGAATTGCACTGCTTTCCTTGCTGGCTGTTAGTCTTCTTAGATTCTACCTAGTGCTAGCTGGAAAGGTAGCTCAACTACTTGGTGCAGTAAGTGGGAGTATTGACACTGCCTTCAACAGAGCCAATATTGCAAGTCAGCTGCAAAAAGAGATGCTGCAGGATGTTAAAGCATTTTGTCTTCTCATTTAAGAACTGAAAATATTTCATACCTCCTAACAGCAAAGCATCTTTGATGTGTCACATTTTTAACAAGACCCATGTATCTAAAAATCCTGTGGTCAGTGTGGCACTTGTTCTCACAGAACCACATTGGGGTTGGAAGGGATCTCTGGAGATCAACCAGTCCAAAACCCCTCCTAAGGCAGGGTCACCCAGAGCAGGTGACACAAGAACAAGTCCAAGTGGATTTTGAATGGCTCCAGAGAGGGACACTCCACAACCTCCCTGGGCAACCTGTTCCAGTGCTTGGCCACCCTCAACATAAAGAAGTTATCCCTCATGTTGAGGTGGAATTTGTTGTGTTTTAGTTTATGGCCATTGTTCCTTGTCCTGTCACTGGCCACCACTGAAAAGAGTCGGGCACCACCCTCTTGACACTGCCTTTGAGATATTTATAATCATTAATGAGAGTCCCTCTCAGTCTTGTTTTCTCTGGACTAAACAGATCCAGCTCTTTCAGTCTCTTCTCATAAAATAAATGCTCCAGACTCATCATCTTGGTGACCTCTGCTGAATCTCCTCCAGTAGCTCCTTGTCTTCCTTGTCCTGAGGAGCCCAGAACTGGACACAGCACTCCAGATGTGGCCTCACTAGGTCTGAAGAGTTCTCATTCTCCTCCTGATTCTAAAAAGACAACATCTATTTACATGTGTTTAATGACCATGAGCATTTCTCATGAAGTCCAATAATATGCAAAATAGGCTATCACTGGGAAGTCCTCCATCTTCTTTCTAGTGCTATCTTTCAGGATGCAGAAGTGTCTTCAGTGCCTCCCACGCTCTGTAACTTTGTTCCATCTTTATTACTGCAGAGACATTTTGGCTTTCACTGTGGAGGCAGTTAATGAAATTTATTGTTAGCTACAAACTCTGTAAATCCAGACTCTGGAAGATAAGCCAATGCAATATGCTGGCTTCAAACCTGGCAGGAACAAACTAAGCAGGATCATTTGGTGGATTTCTGCCTATAAGGGAGCTGAATACCAGGTCATGCAGGGTTACCAAAGGCAAGTTGTCTTGAATTGCAAAGCAAGCATAACTTGGACTGAGGTATCCTTTAGTACTTGAATCTCCAAAGGTGAGGATGGGGTTAAAAGAATGGATTTTCTAAATCCAGCTCTGTTCCAAAAAGGTTAGGGATAAAACTAGCAGCAATTATGTACTGTTATTAAAATAGCACCTAGAGCTGAATGCCAAGAGCCTCACTAAACACACTAAGATGATTCCTGCACCAAAGAATTTTCAATATGAACAGACAAGACAAAGACAGTACTGTTATTCTCATTTTGCAAACGCTGAACCTAGACACTGAGACTAAGTCACCACAGCACTGTGATTAGGTCACTTGCCAAGGTCATATAAGGGCTTTGTGCTAGAGCCCAGACTCGAGTCTATTTGTATGACTCAGATAGAGTTCTGTGCTTTGGAAGAGCTTACTTATCCTGAGTTTCCAGAATTGTGTTGATCCAGTTTTGATTTCCAAAATAAAAAGTCAGAAATCTCTGACTCCCACTGCACCCAATCGCCTCAGCAATAAAGTTTGAGTGTAGGAAGAATACATTTCTATAAATTAAGCCATGCTTTTTATAGGCCTGGGCTCACATCTTAAAGAGCCTCTGATTCAGTCACACCTGTGTTGCCACCCTACTCACTGTTACATGCACACAAAATCCCAGCAACAGGTCATACTTTTTGTGTGAAAATGCCCATTTTTTATTACAAAACAGTGGTAAGGAATCCTTGGGCATCTGGCCTGGCTAAAATCTTTTAAGTGATTTATTCCAACAATTTTATAAACATTGCTTTAACGACTGTCTTACTTCAAAACAAAACCAAAGCCAACTCTTTATACTCAAAATCTCCATTCTACGGTCAAAAGAAATGGAGATTTCAAAGGTAGAACTGCCAGTGTTTAATTCTCACATACTTTCTAGGGCACAAAGAACTTGACGACTCTTTGTGCCCCTATAAAACTTTAAATATTTTGGGTCCTACAAGGAGAATACTGAGAATTACCCACATCTAGAATGCTGTTGGGCTATTCGGAATTACTGAGAAGTCTTTCACTTCAAACTCAAACTGAAATATTTTATGTGTAGTCTACAATAAGGCATTTCTTTGTTCTGAAACAGATTGCTTATCTCTTCTGGTTGGTACTGTCTTCTACTCTATCATCTTACAGGAAATTAATGATATGACAGAGACGTTTCTCCTCCACCTGCATATCTTGCTTAAGAAGCAAAACCATTTCATTCCTAACAGGTATGACAATTCACAGCAGTAATTTCTGCTGACACTTGTACATCTTGTTGACACATCATTTACTACTATAAAGAGGGCAAACCAATTTTTATTACCATATTTTGCAAATGTTATTTCAGGTGAATTTTTGACCTCCACTACCTCCTTCACCACCATCTCTTTACTTAGAGGTCAAGGTGATTGGTTAATTTATGTCCCATTAAAACTGATAGGTCTTTTCTGATTATTCAAGCTAGTGGGACTAAGAAAAATGTCTGCTTTTCTTCTGGCACTCATTCATGCCTTTAGATAGAGCTACACTAACTTTCTTAGGGTTTGTCTGCCCCCGGTTAATGGAAACAATCCTGAAAATCACTTATTTCTGCCTGAGACCACACATTGAAAGCAAATGTGAGATTAGCCAATTCTGATGATGTAGAAGCGAATCCCTTTTGTCCCAAGTTCTGAGCTCCAGTGTTAAATTCACCTCTTAAAATCTGTAGAAGGATGAAAATAGGAAGGAGGAAATTATTTCTGGGAGTACGCTGTTGCAGTTACAGAAATACTAGATAAGTGTGTGTCACATTTTTTAAAATTACCAAATTCATAGTTAATTAATCATGTATTTCCCATTATTTATCCAATTGACCTGCACATGAATCAGTGATTTCCAGCATGACTGAGAAAGAGTCTGCAAGGAAGTCCAACTTACAAACAGGAATTCCAACTCACTAACATTATAATGGTGGTCTGGCATCTTGAAAGATATCAAACAAAACCCCAAAACTCAAAAACCCCAAAACAAAACACTGCACACTTGTTTTCTCACTAAATCATTACAGCTTTGCAGATAGCATCAAACCATTACACAGGTTATGCTGCTTTTAAAAATAGAATGTTTCATTATTGATTCATAAAGATGTTCAATAAAAATAGGAGGGCGTTGTTCACTTTGAAGAATGCTAACAGAATACTAAGCTGCAAATTAGAATATCAGATAAGCTAGTCCTTATTGACAAATTAATTATTTCTATCATTCATTGCTTTTTTTTTTTAATCAAAAACTCATTAAGTCAGTGGGTGAGCTGTTCTGAGGAAGAATAACCAGAAGATAATCATGCCAGATTTGAATAATTTTATCACAGCTCTTCCACTTTAGGCTTCTCTAGTGATCTAAAGGGTGGGATTTGAACTTCATTACAAACTGATTATGAATATAATTCAGATGGATGGGAAAGTAATTTGAAGAATTTTTATCGTGGTAATGAGTTCCCTTTGAAGCTTGTGAGCTGGTTGTTGGACAAATTTGTAAACAATTAATGCTTGTGTACAAGGAACTAGGACACTAAAAGTTTTGGATTTTATTAATTAAATTAGTTTCTAAGCAAAGAATAAAGTGTTCTTTGCATATAACTTTTCCTTTTGTCTTATTAAATAAGCCTTCCACTGCTCTGATGGCTGAAAATTTTTAAGGACTCCACCATTGGGCTGAGAACATCCCTTTTTTATTTTCAAGCTACACCCTGGCCTAAAAGAGACTTTTCACCCTTACCTCCCTTACATCCCTTAGATACTCAAAGCAATTTCATCAATATTTCTTTGAGAACTCCTTCATGTAGGATGTGCTCACCCAGTGCTTTCACAAGGGCTGTGTCATTGCAGGCTGTGTTACCAGCACTATTCAACTGCCTCAAGACACAAAAACCTGTCCTGGCAGGTGGTGCATCACAATCACTAGGAAGCAGTGGCTGCATACATGCAGCATGAGACTCATAACCATTACCACCTGCTCATCTCATTTACCTCATACAGAAAGGGTTTTGCAGTGTGTGCTACCAGGAGCAGGGATTCTCTGTGCAGAATGACCCACTGCAGGTCCTGAGGATACATCTCCATGCAATAACAAGAAGGTACCATTATTTGCAATCCTGTTTGTCTCTCTCCTAAGACTGTGCTCTGCATGACTGCTGCAAGACAAGAAGGTTTCTGTAATGCACACACACACACAGATCTACCATTCTTGGGGTACTCTCATTGAGGTGTGCAGGTAAGGACACAGGAGACCCTCAATAAATCATTTTTCCACGGCTGACATCTCAGCACCCCACAACCATGCTCTAGGAACTGTAAACCTTAGGGCCATTCTTGGACATGCTCCCTTTGCCAGAGCGTGGCATGCAGAAATCTCAATGCCTAAGAGTAAGAGCCATGTCCTCAGACTAGTGCAGTGCAAGTCAGGCCCAGCTTAGCACTCAGTACCTTCAGGAAATGAGTCTGATCAACATACTTCTAGCAACTCCAAACTTCGGCAGGGCCTGAGTTTTGAAAATTGCGTGTTTCAGCTAGCTGTAGTCATAAAAGCACCAACTCAGTAGCTCAGTTTAAAGGCGCATTCCAGTGTGTCATACTAAGTCTCTAACAGCCCTCAGGAGCTGTCTCAGCATGTGGCAATGCTACTCCCATGTTCACACACCTGACAGAATAAATGCTTCTTTCAATTAAAAATGTCTTTAAGAATGCTAAGATAAGAAAGAGGTACAGAGTGCTCGTTTGTATGCTGGTATCTACAGTTTTCAGCCTCAAACTTTCAAGCAGACACAAAGAAAGCAGCAAACACAGAATGTGTCTATTATTAATAAACTGGTTTTCCTCTCCACACCTGAAAACATTTTCTCCTTTAAGACATACATAATCATCAGTACATTACAGATGAAAAATTCCAAAGGACTGTGGGATCAAGGCTGTCCAGAAAACATGTTTAAGTACAAGCATTCTGGTCCATGCTGAAGGCAACATCTTGTTAACATGTCTCTTAGCAGTTTTTTACAAAATGTATTATCTCATTACAGATAAGCCCTGAGCATAAGCAGTCTAGGTAATCTAAGTGAGAGAAAGAAAAGTGCCTTTCAAAAGGATGACCTGACTGAAAGAGGAAATTTAACTTCACCAAGGAGGCTGTCTCAGTAGCAGCTCCTATAACACAAATCCCAGAAATTTCAAATGCTTAGTGTTTTTCTTGATTTTTCCTCAGCTTGCTGCTCCTAATCATACTGGGGGCTCAGACAAATTGTTTAGGCTTGGAATTGGGATCATACAGAAACATTTCAAATTTTGTTTTTAAACTTAATTTCTGCCTTAAAAATATCTAGGGTTCTTTTTAAACTTTTGACACATCACTGGAAATGCTGCTAAAGGCTGTCACATTTTTGCTAGCTAAAACCCTCTTAACTTCTAGCCTAAGTCCATTAAACCAGGACAATAAGGCTTCTGCTAACATGAAATTCTGCATCCACAGAAACTAGTGACAAAATTTCCACAGACCTCGGCAAGTCACAATACTGCTCCTTCAGACTTGCAGTATATGAATATTAGTTTGCCAAAATATTAAGCCAGAAAGAAATATTTGAAATAGGACTGTGAAATACTGCATGCAAGGTGCATTATAGAAAGGTTAGTAGAATTTGTATCAGTGAGTATATGTAGAGCTGTACATCAGTAGCTGAGCTTTATTACTTGTTCCTGCTGGATAGAGTTATTATTCATTGCTTCAAACTTTGTCAGCATGTAAAATAACTGGTGGTTTCTAAAATGTTTATTACTGCCTGTTATAAAAGAGAGCTCTTAACAAAAAGGATGTTAGGACAGTGTTCTAAAGATTGATTTAAAATGGAGAATTAATTGTTCTTTCTTGCAATTTTTAACTGTTATACAAGAAGGATATGCATTTGTTTCAGAGAACTTGTAAGTTCATTGCCTCATCTTAGTGCTTAGGTTTCTCCACATCCTTTTTATGGAGTACCCTCTACCTTGAGGTTGCTTGTTCATGACACGAGGTGAAGGGACTTTTTTTCTCTGAACAGAACTGCCTAGATTTTTTTTATAATACTGCAACTTTAGTAATTTAAAATAAAGCTGTACATTTTATCTCTCTGAAAACATCCCTGACATCTGATGTCCCTTACTTTGAGCTGTACTTGTATTGTTTCACAGTCACAAGGGCAACACTGTGCAACCAGTGCTGAGGCAAGTGCTGTCACTGAGCCAGCCCATGGGGTATGTCTGTAGTCAGGTAAGCAGCTGTGAGAGTGCTCTCTGCCACCCACATCGGAGAGGCTGAAGTCCATCCAACCCTGCCTGTAACTGGAATGAGAACATGTGTTTGCCTGCCTGCATGCATGCAGACATGCCTTTTATCTTGTCGTGATACAGCCAAAACTTGGAGAATCATGCTGGTTCTCAGTTCAGGTTCTGATGAGACACCCTTTAATGGTGAGAGGCTAGAAGGTTTCTTGCTATCCCAGGACAGACATTCACTGCATTCTGCTGTAAAGGGCACCCAGGGTAGCTGATTGAGATGAAGACATCTATGCTATAGCCATCTAACAGTGGAAAAACTCAGACTCATTTTAGTTGACAGGTATGAGTTTCACACTTAGGAAAATTTCACAATGAACAATTGGGGAGATCATCTTTTTGCAGTGCACGTCTTTCCAGAGCACTGCTATCTAAATGCTAAACTGGACAAGCATAAGATTTAGGTGTTCTTAAAAAATCAGTTACGGAAACAGTGGCCTGCCTGGTGCAAGTCTGAAGACCTCCAATGAAAATCCCTGATTAAGAGCGCAGAACAAAGCAAGCCCTTCCCTGTCTGACAGGTTGCTGCCAGTGACAGCAGGGTGGAGCAGCCAGTGAAGCTCAGCCCTGCCATGGGAAGACAGTGATGAACATTCAGTGGCCAAGGCTCTGTTTAGGGAGGGAGGAGGTGGGTCTCCAATTAATTATAGGCCTTGGCACAGGTTCAGATGTTGTCATGCCTGTGACTTGATAGGTTTAGAGGAAATATATATCTGAAAGGAGGATCTGTCCAGAATGATTGAGTTATACTGCAGTTAAAAGCAGAACAGATGTATAAGCAGAAGTGATGGTGTCACTGAGAATCAGTTACATATCTCATGGGAAAACCTTCATTTGTTGAATAAGGACAATATGTGTGCTATACTGCACACATATCCTCCTATAAATGTAATCCATTTGCCCTGCTCTGAAAGCATGTGTGACAGCTGTTCTGCCCAGAAGCAAAACGACATTTTATATCAAAAGCATTATTGATTTCCTCTCTTAACTGACTTTGGTAAAACATTAAAAGCAAATGTTAATGTACAATACAAATCTACAGAAATTTTCAGTCTTCAAAATGTTTGGCATTTTCTGCTAACTCTTCATATTTCACATCTTTCTGCATTTTCTGATTCTGTCAGAAGACACATCTCCAGTATGGATCAATCAGAGAAAAGTTGAAAAACTCTGAGAAAATTCTGCTCAGGCAAAACTCACAGACAAAGGAGGTAAAATTTGTTGATCTCAGACATGTATTCAGAATAAAAATGACCCAGAACAGGATGCAGGTAGCCAAGTTTCTAAGTCAGTCACCTGGCTGTGGGACCAAAGGATTACCAGTGCCCACTGGAGAATGGTACCTTTGCCGCAGGAATGGAATTCCTCTTACAAGCGGGTGAGGATCAGATCTACACAAAATCTGTGACCTGTTCCCTGCTGTACACTTTCTCCTCCCACCCCCCATCGCCTGGGGGATGGTAGTCCCAGGCCATCTGCCTGGAAGTAAAGGGCCTTCACTCTAATCCTCTTCTCCTTGGACCTCGCTCCCTGAACTCAGCCTCAGCTGAGTATCTCATCAGGACTAACTTCATGTCTTTTTGTACTTACCATATGGTCTAGCACTTACTCAGTCTAGCTGGTAGGATAAAGCACACCACAAAGAGGGCACAGGTGACTCCTAAAATAAAGAATAGACGATACCTCATTAGCTTTCCAGCAAAACCCTACATGCATGCTATGGGTTCCTGCTCCGAACTGCTGAAAGGCATTGTCATCAGGGTATCTCAGCCATCAGCTTAATGCTCTGCAGTTAATTTTGAATGCTTGTGAAACAGTTCCCATGTCCTGTGGCTGAAAGTCAGTGAATGAACCCTGTGAGCAAGTCCAATTTTTCTGCTGCTTTTGGAAAGAAGCCAAGACCATTGGAAACTGGTTGTGATTAAAAAAAAAAAAAAAAAAAAAAAAAGATAGTGTTCTTTGGAGTGGGGAAAATTATTCAACAGCAATCATATGGATTGAGAAAGGTCAAATCCTCCATCCAGAAGAATTGTATTTTTACAAAATGGAACACCTCTTGCAGGCACTACAGCAAGAGTGCCAACACCAAATACATTATAGCCTCATAATCAAGCCAAAAATGGGCTGTGGAAGAAGGAGGTTCATGTGCCACACAGACACGAGAAAAATGCATTTCTCTTACAGATAATTTGCCTGTCAACAGAGGGATGTAACTTCACACAAAACTTTTCTCTCAAAAAAGGTTGTTTGATTTCAAAAATAAAAACTTTTCTAGGGAAATTCCAAAACACCTCAATTTCTTGTATTTATCTCCTGGGAATTCATTTACCAGGTGCATACAAGAACTGGGAACATTTCCTTTTTGGCCAGCTCCCCTTACTTGTCCTGGCTGCAGGCCACACAGGTGAGCCTCAGGTGCTGTTATCTATGCTATGAAATACTTCAGAAAAAGAGAGAAAGATATAGAATGATATCTGTATCATCAATGAGCCAAAGTCAGATATTTCAGCTGCTGGTATCAGCAGGGAAAATGTAATGATGTTTTCAAGACTTACATATTCATAAACTTTGTTTATCTACAATAATCCTGGTGGAAGGGTAGTTTTGCAGTAGCTATTATATATATCATAGTGACATTTCCATGTTTGGTGAGAAAAACTTTTTTTTGTATGATAACGCACATATTTTGTCTATTTATTGACAAAAAAGAGATACTTAATGCAAATAAGGAATGAAAAAACTGTTGGCTTTTCTAATCTTGTATGTGAGCTTAAACCCAGCAGCAAATTTTTGTGATGGAGCTTCAGTTCAACATTGAAGGTTAGGGAAGTTGTGACTGATTCACAGTTTTCACTGGTATGCTTTGTCTAAACTGTAAAAATATTCTACTGAAACCTGTTGGGAGATCTGTTTCTGTCAAATTGGTTGTTTTCCATTCCAGCTTTAGTAGTAGTAGATTTTTAAAGTTTTGTCATCAACAAATTGATTTTACATGAGAAACTTGTCTTTGTCGTCATGAATGGCATGTAATGGTTTCCAAAAGTCAATTCCCAGTTTGCAGCAGATACTCGTTGCTCAGGATATATTGGTGACCATTGTGCATTTTCACAGATGCTACCAGTTCTGTTTTAAATCCAGTAATTTGCATCAACTACAGACTAATAAAGATATTAAATAAAATTAATACAAACAGTTCTTGGCAAACATTCATTATGTAGCATGTTTAAATTCTGGATCATCCATTCCATAATCTCTTTGCCTGTTTGTTGCTCTGGATTTAGGTGATTTCAGTAAGAATTTCCATCAATAAGAGCTTCAGCAATCCTAATTTCTGTAGTGTCTTACTGAAGCATTTCACACTTGTTTCTCTACACACAGCACATTGCCCCAACAAGCCCTCCACACCATTTCTCTTCTGTTTTAATTCAGATTGAAGATGTCCTCCATGGTGCAGTGATGATGTTATTTTGATTTTCATGTGTGCAAATTTTTTTCTTTGTTGATGTGATCGAAGTTTGTGTATGTGGATGTTAATTACATTTTTAAACATGTGATTCACAGAGTGAGGAGTGGAATGTATTGAGTTTTTGTGACAAGGTTTTGGTAGTGAGGCAAGGACGGCTGCAGGGGTGGTTTCTGTAAGAAGCTGGCAGAAGTTTCTCCCATGTCTGACAGAGCCAATCCCAGCCAGCATCAGGATGGATATGCCACTGGCCAGGGTTGAGCCCATCAGTGATGGCAGTAACACCTCTATGACAACATGTTTAAGAAGATGGAAAAAAATTATTGGGCAAAAGCTGTTGCACCAGAGAAGAAAGGAGTGAGAACATGTGGGTGAAGCAGTTCTGCAGACACTGAAGTCAGTGGAGAGGGAGGGACAGGAGGTACCAGAGCAGAGATTGCCCTGCAGCCCATGGTGCAGACCATGGTGAAGCAGCTGAGCCTTTACAGCCCATTGAGCTCCATGGGAGAGCAGAGATCCACCTGCAGCCCATGCAGAACCCCACACAAGAGCAGATGGATGCTCAGAGGAGGCTGTGACCCTGTGGGATGCCCACACCAGGGCAAGATCCCTGCAGGACCTGTGGCCCTGCGGAGAAAGGAGCCCACACTGGAGAAGGTTTGCTGGCCATACCTGTGACCCTGTGGGTGACCCAAGCTGGAGGAACCTGTGCCTGAAGGACAGCCAGCTGTGGAAAAACAGGGTCCCATCTCTCTGCACCACTTTGTGGGAGGAGGTAGAGAATAGTGAATAAAGCTAAGCCTGGAAAGGAGGGAGAAGTGATGGGGGGGGGGGGGGGGGGGCGGGGGGTGGGCAGGGGGAAGGTGTTTCTTAGGTTTGTTGTATTTCTCATTATCTTACTCTGATTTTGACTGGTAATAAATTCTATTAATTTTCCCAAGTTTTGCCCATGACAGTAATCAGTGAGTCACCCCTACCTGTCCTAATGTCAATTCATGAGTCTTTCACCATAACCTTTCTCTTGTCCAGCTGAGAGGAGTCACAGGCTTTTGTGGGTACCTGGCACCCAGCCAGGGTCAGACCACCACGCTGCCCTGGGAAATGGTTTGAGAGAGGTGATCCTGCCCCTTTGCTTAGACCTGGTGAGGCATCACCGGGAGTGCTGTGTACAGTTCTGGGCTCCTCAGGACAAGAGAGACATGGAGCTCCTGGAGGGAGTTCAGCAGAGGGCAGCCAAAAGGATTAAGGGACTGGAAGTCTTATTAGCGAAAGCTGAGAGAGCAGTACCTGTTTAACCTTGAGAAGAGATGACTGAGAGGGGATTGTATCAATCTACGTAAGTACCTCAAGAGAGGGCATCAAGATGATGGATCCAGGCTCTTCTCAGTGGTGCCAAGGAATAGGACAAGAGGCATCAGGCAGAAACTGATGCACAGGAAGTTCCCCCTGAAGATGAGGAAGAACTTCTTTACTGTGTGGGTCACCAGGCACTGAAACAGATTGCACAGAAAGACTGGAGTCTCCTTCCCTCAAGATACGCAAGAACCATTTGGATGCAATCCTGAGTACCAGGGGATCCTGCTTGAACAGGGAGGCTGGACTAGACCACTTCCAATGATCAGACAGATGTGCAGTGATCCCTTCCAACCGTAAGCATTCTAAGATTCTGTGAATCTGTGATTAAATATCTGAAGGAATTTAAAAGATCTGTAGACATGGCACACAAATACATGATTTAGTGGTAAACTTAGCAGTGTTAGATTTATGGTTGGACTCAATGGGTCTTTTCTAAATCATTCTGATTCTATGGTCTTGGTGGAGATGAAGAAGGAACTTAAAGGGGACCCATGGACTTAGTGAGCGGTACAAGCCAGCCAGATGTGATACTCTTCTTGTGTCTCCAGAGGCTCTGGCCACATGACGTGTGGATGACTGAACTTCAGCATGGGCACCACCACTTCTGCTGCTGGGCATGAGCTGTTTTCAGGAGCTTGTTTCCTTGGAATCAAAAAGGGAGGTCTTCTTCCTTCCATCTGGTCTGCCGTCCAGAAAAAAAAAAAAAAAGAATTTTTTAGAAATAACTTTCCTTTTCAGAAATAACTTCTGATCATCCTGATACACCCAAAAGATAGTGATACAATTGCAAGTGTGTTCCTACAGTTACATGAGTATTAAATTTTCCATTATCTACTACCTCAGCAGAGGAAAGAAAATATCAGCTAGAGATGATAGTTAAAAGTGTCCAAAAACATGTAGCAACTGCATTTCCTCCTCTCTCCCATCTACACACATGAATATTTTTTTCATACAAAATAAAATTCTTTTTCAAGGTGAGCAAATTCATTTAGAAACAAGCCTAGGTGACCAAACCTTAACACAGTCCTTGAAATAAGCTTTAAGGAACCCTGACATAACCAGAGACCACAGGGGATTCAGCCAGTGCAGGGGTCCTGCAATCAGTTGAAACTGGGTCTCTACTTGTAGGACCAGAGAGCAAACACTGGAGTTTGTGTTTCTGACACAGTAGATAACCACACACTGAGGACACCATTTCAGAAACTAAATCCTACAGAGTCTCCGCTTCCCCGTGGTGTAAGTGAACTTCTGTCATGCTTCTCCCTGCATGAAATTTTTCAGTAATCCCACCTGATTCTAAAGAAGACTTTCCCATCACTTTGCTTTTTTTTTTTAGAAGAAGATAGAACTCAAGATTAGATTCATGCAGCCAGTAACAGCTAGTCATTCTGTTGCTCCAATGCCTTTAGGAATTGCAAACAAATGTGTTTCCGGCGCTAAAAAAAGAAACCCTAAACAAGCAAAAAAAATCTCTGTCAGAGCATCTGTACTGGCCTGTGACTTATACCTCTTCCATGCAGTTATTTTTCCTCAACAATGACCCAAGTGTCCTTGTTTTACAGGAAACTCTCTTGTCAGGAACTCCCTCCTGCAAATCCAGACATGCAGTTCAGCACAGGAAGTCAGGCTGTCATGGCTCCAGGCATTGTTAATCATTTTTAAATGATCATTAAAAAGCAGCAGCAGTGAAAGGATGCAGCTCTGGTGAGGTCAGATAACAAAAATGCCTCTTTTTGGGGGGGAGGGGGGGGTTGGGGATGGGGGGGCACTGTAAAATAAAAACACATTTTGCAGACTGACTTTTAAACACTGTATTCAATGTCTGGGAGTCTAGGACAGGAAAAGGAAAATACAGCACTGATCTGACAGTTTCTGAGGCCATTTCTACCCTGCTTCCTGTGGCCCCTCATTCCCAGCAGAGAGACCCACACTCCCTCTGTCTCTGTGCAACCATGGAGACCTTGCTGTTCCCAATGCTGCTCAGGTCTAATACTTCAGTTCTCCAAGACATGAAAATTCTCAAAGTGCTGCACATTGCAATAATACTGCTCGTTCCACAGTTTCTGTGTACTGTGCCAGAAAACTTTAAAAATCTTTGACTTAATAAAGCCTTACATTTTAAATTATTAAAATTCATATCCAATTTAAATCTTGTGAAGCAGCCTAATTTTTACAGTCTATATGTGCTGTACCTATGTTGTGTCATCATTAGTTATGCCCACACATGACTTTAGTGTCATTTGTACCATCAGCTAATGACGACATAAATGTCATTGACCCTATTGTTATGAGAAATGTACAGCACAATGTATTTCTTCTCTCCTCCTGAACCTCTCCTATATACTACCATATGGTTTCTGTACCAGGGGCACTCTGCCATCTGGACTGTGGAGCCTAATGCCCTGAGGAAGACATTGACATAAACCAATTTATGTTAAGACCC
Source organism: Eopsaltria australis (assembly GCA_034509425.1). Classification (NCBI taxonomy): domain Eukaryota; kingdom Metazoa; phylum Chordata; class Aves; order Passeriformes; family Petroicidae; genus Eopsaltria; species Eopsaltria australis. The sequence goes on along the minus strand of JAVTVJ010000649.1, from coordinate 898,168 downwards.
AGACCTCAGACATACGATATTAGTGTGCCATACGGCTGGCCCCTACAGATGAGGATGGATTGTCAGCTCCCCAGTAGCTTTCCCAGTTCCTCCCTTCTTTGAGGGTCCTCTCGGCTGTGCCAGGCATGTCTGTGTGATCCCCTGGGACCCAGTGTGGTTTGAGATGCTGCCCACCCTGTCACCATGCTCCTGCTAAGGCCCCTCACGGGCTGGAAAAGCCCTGATTGCCCATCCTGAAGTCAGTGTATTCTCACGGCACTGCCTCTGCAGAGAGTGGTCTCAGCAGAGATATCAGAATCAGAACAGTGGCCAGCAACCCTTTTACACATTCCTTCTTTTTGTGAACTCCCAAAATTTAACCCCATATTTTATCAGTCCTGTTTGTTTTCCTGCCTACTCCTCCCTAGATTTTGATCCCCATGTGCCTCCAGGGACCTCTTTCTTTTACCTGCCTGAAAAGCAACTTCTGTTCCAGTCAGGAGGAGAGTGTGGATGTAGAAGAAACTTCTTCACTGTAGATAAAGGTAGAACTTCTGTTTCCAACCTGTATTTGTCATTGACCATCATACAGATGCTGCCCTTCACCAGTACAGAGAAACCATTGATAACCTCTGGTGGCACCTCCGGCATGTGCTGCCTGGGTGAACATCTCAGAGGGTGCTCTGTGTCCCAACTCTCCGTTCAGGATGCCAACCCTGCCTGTACCCTGAGGGGAAGCTCACAGCCCAATGGCACCACCGTGCTAACCAGCACAATCCTGCACCTAACTACCAGGAGACCACAGGGAATCTTTCAATCACAAATATGTGTATTTTTTGTAAAAGCAGAGAAAAACGAAGGCTGATGACCTTAAAAACAAGGCACAAATATTTGCCTGTTAGTCTTCACTTAACTTCACAATTCAGTCCTGCACCTTTTTATTTTATGTTTTTTTCTCTACTTGCTTCATTGCAAAGCATTGAACCAGGCTGCTTGGCAACTAATTCACAACTGTGGTTGCTAAGGAACCACCAAAGAAAGTAGATTAGTCTCCAGTAACCTGTTTCATTGTCAGAGATGTTTATTTTGCATAAAGGCAATAACTGTACACAAAGGAGTTTATTGAACTTGGATGAACAAGCAAATCATGCAGCATTACTTTTCCTTCCAATAGCTTTCTCTGCTGCCACAAAGCTTCACACAAAGACCTGAGCATTTCCTCAGGGAACAGGATTTATTTATTCAAACTTATGCGCTCTATTCAGGGCCACACTGGAGGACGCTGGCTTGCTGGTTGCACTCCAGTTTCCCCAAGGACATGCATGAGGCATATTTGTGTCCTTTGGATTGTCTCTCCAGGTATGCTCACCTGCCAACCTCAGCACCAGCCCTTGGCCTTCTCAACACCTGACAGCCAGAGAGGACACAAGAGGCTGCCAACCTGCAACAGCCAAAATAGCTCTGCTGCTGCAGTGATTTTGTGGAGACAACTTCAGCTGCTGTCTGCCCCATGACAGAGCTTCTCCTGCCTGTACTGCCATGCAGACACACTGCCCAGTGCTCTGTCCACCATGGGCTCTGCTGCCCTGCCAGTTACTGCCATGCAGTTCTGCTAGCTACAGTTGTCAGAGTCCCACTAAAACAAACCTCTTCCAAGCACTGCCTTCAGTGAGGAGCAAATGCCTTATCAGCCATTTAACTACAACAAGGAGACTGACTATGTTGCTTTATTTTCCCTTGAGACCCAGTTCCTCTTGCTGTCTTGCTCCAGCACTTTCTCCTACACCAGAGCCTTGTCTGTTGAAATTTCTGGCTTTTCTCCAAACACTTTTTGGATATCAATAAATAAACAATAAGGGGTGAGCTATTCAAGGAATACAGCAGCTAGAAACTTGGAGATAAAGAGTGAAATAAAGGCAAATGATATTAGGGACTACAGCAGTCCTGCTCAGAGCTCCCAGGTAGTAAGGATCTGTGGTGCCCTAACAACAGCTGCTGACATAAGCACAGACTTGCAGAGTTCTGTGCACAGACTTCTGGAGATCCATTGGCTGGTTCTAAGAGGCCTTTAAGCCAAGTAATAAAAACAAACCCATCATCAGTAAGCATAAATTCCTCACTACATCTTCCAAAAATTCAGGAATTTGCAAATCAAAAACACCTTGAAAGTCTGTATCATTTTAAAAGTCACTCAGGTCTCCAGTCCAAGACATGAAATGATCAAGAACTCCTCAATCCATTAATGAACCACTTCAGTAAGTCCTTTTATTTTTCCTTTGTTGGTTTTTTTTAAAGAATAGCAAGTCTTAGGACAACAAATAAAGAAAAGTCTACAACCATGAAATCTAGTGCTGATAACTATTATCAATTAGTTCTAAATCGAAAATTGCAAAAATTTCCTGTGTGGGGTGAAGTTAAGTTCCACAGGCAGTTACAGTATGGCAGGTAAAAGTGACGAACAACAAGTAAAACTAGCACACTCTTTAGTGAACAGAAAAACTATTTGGGTTTCTTACACATTTATATCCTCTTCTGCCTTCCCAGTGTAGCAACCTCAGTCACTCTATTCCTTCATGCCGTCAATATGACTGGCTATGCCCAGTTGTCTTCGTGCATGAGGACTGGCTGACTGCTACCAAACAGACTGTCATACAACTGACTTACGCCTGCCTTTTTCTCTGTGGCACTAATTCAGATCTCTTTCTTCTCTCCAGTTATTGATATTTCAAAGAGAAACCATTGGGACATGTTTCACGTTAAGATTTCTACCATCTCCTTTAAATTCAGTTCAAATTGGCTGGCAGGCTGCAAAGTTACCAGGGCAGAGGGAACTGATACACAACTGGAGAGACTGACCATGTTATCACAGAAACCTCAGTGCCTTAGGAAATGGGCTAAAAATTGATAAACAAGCATTACAATTACTGGAAAAAATCACAGCTCTTGGAAGATATGCAATCCACAGCTGAAGCTTAAAGGACAAATGGTAAACCAAAGGTATTTGACCTTATTTAAAGCAAGTCTGACATTGACACCACTGTAGGAATTCCTAGGAAAGGATTCTTGGACCACCTCTTTCAGGTACTTTGAATCAGCAGGAAAGAAGTAATTGTGGGTTTAATAGAGAGAACTGTGCACTTACATTTTGTGAAAACTTAAAAGAGACACATCACCTCACTGTGTGTTTTGTGGGGCTGGGTTGTTATTACTCTAGTGAACAATGTGAGATTCTTCCCACCAGCACAAGATTACAATTGTCAGTGTGGTACAGCTACTCAGGTACAAGCATGTGAATTAACTTCACAGCTATATAGCCAAAAATAGAACTTCTGCCATAAAGACTCCTCACAGATGACATTCAGCAAAACATGGTGTCATCAATCTCTCTTCTCCATTCCATTCTTTGCCCCAGGAGATCTCTAATTGGGGATGTCTGTGTTATGCTACCTTATGTTACAATGTCTGGAGGCTGATGTAACTTTTTCAACATAGTGAAAATCCAGTTGATAACCAGTCCTAAGGTCATTTTCTTAATTTACCATTGATTAATGAGCAATCCAGCTGTTGCAAAATTTTCCCAATAGAGGGATTTGTTCGGTCAAGGAGAGGTGAAAAAGCCCCACCACTTAAGTAAGTGTCAACTTAAGTTAGAGATGCTTTGTAGAAGCTTCTACTAAGCAAGTGCTACAAACACTAAATTTTCCATGTCAGATTTGTTAAACAAAGGCTTGTGTTATATTCCCATGGAAATTTTCTTGTAAAAAGGACAGGGCTGTAATTCTCTTCCCTGTTTTCAAAGTATGATCTCACTGTCCAGATCCAGTTAAGGACAGAAGCAGCCTGAAATTGTAATGACGAGAACAGGAAGGGCATCTGTACTCTTTTCACTAGTCCATGAAAGACTTTTCACACAAGTCTACACAATAACCTGGTGTGATCATCCAAAGCAAAGCTCTGACTACTGTCATGTAGCAGGATGTTCAAGGAGAGGTTCAAAAAACGAATCAGATAAAATGTTTGGATTATATCACAAAACACACTACAGTTATTCCTTTGGTTTGGTTGAATACTTTAGAAATTTTAAACAGTATTTCAGTGAAATCATGGCAATTGATACCAATGGTAAAAAAATGTTATATATGGAAAAATAAATTTGTTTTCAAATTATGTTTAAGAGATATTATTCTCAATTAATGACCCTGAGATTAGCTCTGTTGGTTAGACTCTGTTGCTAACAACACCACAATCGTGGGTTTAATCCTTGTACAAGACATTCACAGTTGGACTCAATGATCCTTGTGGGTCCCTTCCAACCCAGAATATTCTGTGAGCCTGTGAATTGTGTCCACAAAAACCAACCAACCAACCAACTAATCAACCAACCAAAATTTCCCAAATAAATTACTTTTTAAAAATACTGTAGAATGAAAACTAGATTGAAACATGCTGAATTTCAAATGTATCAGAAGGTTTCAAAAAAATCTCTATAGATCAGGTCACACAGACTGTAGAATGTCATTAAAGGGTTGTTTTGTTAAAATATCTCTTGCTTGGGTTGGAGTATTGTTCCGACAAAAGGTATCCAGTCTTGATTTGAAAACATGAAATAACATCAAACCAACAACATCCCTAAGTGCGTTGTTTACTGGATAATCATAGTTATGTCTAATCCAGCCTGAGACTCTCTTATTGCTAAATAAAATCCTCTGCAATCACAAATACTGTCTTCCATGTTTTTAGATCTTGTGGGCTGAGTATCACTGTAGCAGCAATTTGCACAGGCAACACCTGGTTGCACTGCCCAGTCCGGCTGAATGCAGGGCATCTGTGGTCAGCAATGCAGTGACCCCTGGGTGTACTGGTTTTACTGAGTGCTCACAGTCTGCACCTGTGCTGGAGATGCCACCTTCTGCCCCCACCTAAGGGGTAGAAGCACAAGGATGCTGTGGCTGCTAAACTTGTCTACCTGCATCTGGATGACGAAGGATAGTGAGTCTGAGAATGGTCCATGGACCAAGTGAGGAGTGCTTACAGGACACAGGAGGTGGTCTGGAATGGCAGCATCCAAATTAAGTTTTCTATCCATTTGTCTACTTACTTCTTAAAAATATTGAACAGAACACTTTCCAAATACCCTGACTAATGCCGCAGACAAGGTCTGTTGATCCCCTCCTCCTACTGTTTGTCATTCTGATCACATATTCAGTGTGCATGCATCCCTTGTATGCACTCTCACACTCCAAATTCATTCTCTGTTGATTATCCACCGCAGCCCTTGAGCCTTTCAGAGTCAATGTCCTGACAAATACAACCTCAGGGCAGTGTCCTATGAGTAGGGTGTATATCCCTTGCTCTTTGATGGGTGATGTTGTATTTGGGTGTTAAAGGGTGAATATAACCAAGCATGTACAGAACTGTTTGTCAGCATTAGGACATAGCCTTTACTATGGGGAATACTTTAATTTACACAAGTATTTTGTCAAATCACTGTTAAATGACTGCTGCAAATCTTCATAGCAAATATTATTAAACCATCATGTCACATATGTTACATGTCCTCATAAGATTAGAGCTCACTAGACTCACTAGAGAGAACAAAGCTATTCCAAAATATCCTGTTAAAATTACAATCAAGAGGGCTTCAAACTCCATTCTCAAGTATTGAGGCAAAGTTCACCGGTTCAGAAAGAAGGGCATGGACACAGGAAAGTGAAGATTATGTAACGAAAAATCATCTACTTCTTTAGCATCAAAAAAAAAAGCACTGAAAGAAAACAAGAGGTTTTCCAAAGATCCAGAATGTTCCAAAAGTGAAAATACAGTGAAAAATCAAAACCAAATAGATTTTGACTTTTAAGACATGACTCCACTGCTTTGTGGGCACAACTACGCAGGTACCCCTCAGCCCCTCAGCCAGAGCTCCTTGTTTGCAACACCCTACAACTACACAGGTGTCAGAGCACTCTGTGTCCCTCTCTGGTGCCTTCACAATAGGACAGACCCCTGAGCTGCACCCCTGGAAGGGAAAACCTTCCCACTCTGTAGTATACACCAGGCTGCAGTCTCAAAATCAGATTCAGTATAAACTGGCAGCCACTTCAAATCTAGTCCTCAAGGTCATGCTGTAAAAAAGATATAGAAGTATCTCTCTCAGCCAGTGCCTCTTTTCTAAAAGTGACCAGTAACAGATGCTACAATGTGCAGAGGATGATGTGTGCCAGCATAACTTTCCATCATCAGTCTATGAGATACAAGGGAGTAAATAAAGACAGATACAAGGTCCACACCTCTGAGTTTAATAGCAACAAAAAACGCCATCCTCCAAAAATTTTATAGATCTTTTTAGTGAACTATAATGTCTCATGTCAGTGAGTTCTTCCTCTGTTTTATTCCTGAAGTGAAAAATTTCCAGTTAACTCTCTGAATATACACTCTACTAACTTCATCAATTGCCAATTAATTTTTGTTTTCTGAGGTAAAAAATGAATTGTCATTTCACATATATTTTATGTTTCTCTTTAAATTTTTTCAGGGCATTTTCCTGCATTTTCTCTTCAGCCTTTCAGTGTGTTTGAGACCATTTTGTTGGTATTACTTCCTTTCCCTGTGGTATTCTTTGTCTGTTCTTCTAGGGCTGAGGTGGTCAGAAATGCCCATGGTGTCCAAAAATGGATATGCTGGAGATTTATGTCACATAATGACATTTTCCGGCTTGTTCCTTACAACTCCCATAAGGATTACAGATGCTATTTTTGCTCCCCTGGCCATGTCCATTTATTGGGTTGACATTTTCAGGGCTTCTTATCATGGAGGTGTATATATATAAAAAATATATTTGTAAGTAAATAATGCCTTCTTTCTCCATGTGTCCTACACTGTCTTTTGTACTGACTATACTGAATGTTATGTGCCAATTTATATTTCAGTATCATGAGATCACTCTGTAACTCTCCGGAGTCATATCCAAAGGTTGCATCCTTTAAAGTAATAAAAATTTGTTATAAAAACATCGGTATACACTTAGCTGCCTTTACTGCAGAGTCAGCCCTTTCTCAGACTTTCCTGTCTTGAAGAAAAAAAAATCATTTGGCTACTCTATTGGTTATAAAACATGTGCTTTGTCCCTTATTACTTCTGACCTGTAGAATTTTCTTGTAGAGTTTATAGCATTTTATATCATTCCCAAACTTTTTAAGGAGGATTCTCATTCAAAGCAATCCTTGTTCCACAAATGTCCCCTAGCTAAGCAACCTAATTTTCCCCAATTTTATAAACTCCAAGGGTCAAATAAAGTCAAGGAGCACCAAAATTTCCTCGAATGAGTCAGTCAACTCCAAAGATAGCAATCTTTCTTCTACTGTCAGAAAAACCTTAAAGTGACCCCACAGACAGACAGCAAAAGCACATTGTTTGGGCAGGAAGGACTGTGGAACTACTTCCAGCCAACATGGTGCATAATGTGCTACTGGCAAACACTGCTGGAGTTTCCAGAGGACTGTGCCATCTCCTCAGTAATGAGAAAGCAACAAAGATAACTGATAAGCCAGCTGAGAAAACTGCAGCTAAGGAAAGGTAAGATGATCCCTTTGCAACTGTGAAGCTGATTACAGATCCCAGAAGAGGACATGGGAAAAGATAGCAGAAACAAGGAGTGCCATCTGGAAAAGAATCCACATCTCTACTAGTGCATAGGCCACCAGACCTCCCATGGATATCATAAAAAATTACAATGCTTTGAAATCTCAAATTCATCTTCAAGCACTGAATTTCCAGCTGGCCCCATAAAATCTGTAGGATCTTCCGACTTGACTCCGTCAGACCAGTTTTCATCAGAGGAAAAGCTTCTAACCTTTGCTTTCCAACACCCAGCTCTGTGTCACTGGGCTAAGAAAGCAGGCATCTTTTGGATAGCCAAATCACCCACAGAGACAGATGAGTCATATCAGCAAATGTTCTAGCACATGGTACATCTTCCATCAGCAGAGCTAGGCTGATGGTACCTACATGTGACTACATCCCACTTCTATCATAAGGATGTGTTAGCTGTAGTTGAAGGCAGATGTAAAACTTGTAAGCGGAAGGAGTTAAATCTCATTTCACATGGATATAATGGGTTTTGAAACAGCTTTGGTGGGCAGGTCTAACAAAAATTTCCAGTACCTAGAAGTAAGAAAAATATAGATTATGATTAAGAGTTGTATGAAAATCATAGAATAAAAAGATAAATCATTCAGGTGAAAAAATGAGCCACAAATGCACATTTCTTTTGTTTATGTTTCACTATATTCCATAAACTGGGGAAGAAAAAAACAAACCAAAACTCCAGACAGTTCAAATCTCAAAATGTTAGCTTTGAATTCCTGACTCATTTGTTCAGCTAGTGAACGTCAGTGGAGTGCTGTTGACTTATAAATCCCAAGGATCTCTTCTCCACTTCTTTTAGGTGCTGGAGCCCACCACCAGTGCTGCATTTAAGAATGTTTTCAAGATCCTGACACTGAAAGATCGAACAAAAGCATCCAGTAAACAGAAACAAAGGGAAGAATAGTCACATCTACAGTCTGTTGTCTGGAGATGGTCTATGAATGTTGTGCCAGAGAGTGGTTTATATTGGTTTAATTAAATGAAGATAAATAGGAGGAAAGTTTTCCACTTTTCAGCCCCATAACTGGCAAAACATGATCACTTGAGAAGAATGAAAGGTGCAATAGGAATACTATAAAACCACGGAGATGAAACAAATACAGATATTCTTTAGAAGAGAGCTTGGGAATGTTTAAAACAGCATTGTGGATCACAGCTTACAGCTTGCTTGAAGTGGCCCCACTGAAACCAGTGACAAAATCTCCCTCTGATTTGAATGCATACAAATCCTGACCTGCTCCAAACTTAATCCCTGCACAAGATACACAAGAAGTTGCATTATTATACATAGGACTTAACCATGAAAGGCATTTCATGTTCCCCACACTGCAAACGCTTGCATATTGAATAAACAATGGTCTGCATATCCCAGTAAAAGTGCACAGTCCACAGATACTGCTGTATTTATTTCTGACCTACCCACCAAGGCGGATTTTCTCATGACTCATGTAGAAAATCCATGGTGCCAAATGATGGGATAAGCCTGTGCCTAAGCAGGAGGTGCTGTTGGCACGACACAGCAGGAAACAGCAGGGCCAAGGTTGCTCCCTCAGGATTTTGCAAGGAGTTCCAAGGATTTTTCCAGGACATTGCAAGGTTTACACATATCTCTATGCCTTTTTTCTCCTAGGATAAAACAGATAGAATTTGAGTCTGGGGTTTTTTATTGGTTTGGGTTTTTGTTTTGTTTTAGTTTTTGGGGGCTCTTTTTTTGCCTAAAAGCTACTATAAAAGTCAAAGTAATTTGGGGAAAAGTTTTGAAGGCTCAGAAATATGGAAATTATTTTCTGATACTAAATATGCACATACTAGTAATTATAAATCCACAATGTACAACTTCTTTTATTTGAGTGTTAAATATTCTAGTTTTCCTATGGCAACTCAAGAAATTGCTGCCATATCAAATATCCTTCTAAATTGATTTAGCTTTGGGTAATAAAACAGAACTGCTGATGCACCATAATTTCCAGAAAGACTGAGGACACAGATGGCAGAAGAAAATGGAGCTGTCAGAAACTATGAGCATTCCTACGGACTGTCATATTATCTGTCCTGATGGTTTTCCCCCAGTACTGTCTTTCTGCAACTGTGCAATGCCTCACAACTATTGACATTCAAACCGAACAGTGTGCTTGGCCTTCTACATACACAAGCAGTTTGGAAGCCACAGAAGAAACTGTAAAAATCTATACTTAAAGTATTATTCAAGATAAACGTGATTGATTTATAAAAATTGTCTTCTGCAGTGGAGGACAGTAAAAAGAAATACCACGACATCTGCTCTATAATACTTCAATAAGTGAAAAGTCCTCAAATTTCAGAGTGTGGGTCTATAGCCGAGAAATGTATTTGGCAATAGATTTAATATCAGCTCATTTATCCCCTTTTTACAAAGTGCGAAATTTAACCTAGTTATGATTTTCTTTGCTGAGATTACACCCCTAAGAAAGTAAAAAATGGAAGTGGTCTTTCAATCATTTGCTCAAAACTGCACAGATTTGCAACAGCATCATTGTCAGAAACCAGGCTTCTGTCACAGCCTTGCTCTTTAATAAAAAACATCATCTAACTTCAGATATTCTTGAAACATTTTAAGGTAATAAAGAAAAAGCCAACCAAAAAGCAGTAACACAGAGGAGGTTGTTTTCATACAATCTGAAATCAACCAGCCAAAGGATACAACCCAGATGATACAACTCCATATCCTCCTTATAAACCTTCAGTGACTTCCTCTGGAATCTCAATACTCACAGCAACTCTTTGTGTCAACCTTGTTCTCACCACCACAGGAATCAGCCCAACCCAGTGGCTTTCAAGAGAGTTAAAGACATGTACAGGCAGAAGAGACATTCCAGGTAGTGCAAGTGAGAAAGGCAGAGATTTCACACTGGAGATAATGAAGAAAAAAGGAACAGAAAAGAGAGAATGGTGTAAATACAAAGAAATTACAAAGAATACAAATACAAACAAAAATAACTTGAAAGAATGTTCTGAAATTATATATATGTATAGGTCCAACATATATTTTGTTTATTCGAAAGCTGGAATTGTTGCTCTTGGTTAAAAATCAGAGAATATCGATGAGGAGAAACACCAGGTCATTTCCAGCAATGAGGCCAAAATAGAGTGAAAGACAGTTGCAGAATTTGGAATTACATGTGCAAGAACTTTGGTCACCATCTTTTGATTGGTCAAAATATGTTCTGCCATATTTCTAAACACTAGATGTACTTTTATTTACGTGCAAGACAGTAACTACTTTATAGAATCCTTTTTTCCAACCAAGCAGATTATTAATTTATGGACACTATAACTTTATGGAAGCATCTGGTATAGGAAGATAATTTTCTTAGCTGCATGTGTCCTGTTTCAATCTTTATGTGTTTCTTCTGCAGTGCAAAGAAGAAAAAAATATGTGTAATTGAACTTAATAAAATATTATTTAAGGACAGAAGAAACATTTGTAATGTAATTTCATTTCAGAGCATCTCATTAACTGGGTCCACCCTTCTCCATAGGAATATTAATTCCTATGAGCAATAAAACTTCCTAGGTACTGTGAAGTATTTCCTCCCACTACACTTCTTTCTATCTGACGTCTATTTTTTGAGGAAACAGGGTAAGTAAATAAGGACATGGAAGCCTGACCAAGTTTTAAAAAGCTTTTTCAAAGTGTGGATACTGTTGGTATTTCAGATGTGCTCCCACCTGTTTTAAAAACAGGGCTATTTGGGATTTTTTTATGCCAGGACACAAGAGTGGCATGACAGGAAGAGGATCAAAAGCAGAGCAGACCCTAGAAATAGCATTTGCTCTCCATTCTCTATAGCACAGCTTTCCCACCCTACACCTAACTCCCTTGAAAGTCACACAGGAAATTGGAACTTCACCAGAATTTAGCAAATGGTTGATAGACACCATTGTAACTCTCCAGAGTGGTAGAGAAGTGTTTTACAGACACCTTCTGTCTGAATTTCCAGACAGAAAATACAGTGTGTATTTGTCCTTCTGATTCATACACTTGGATGAGACTGTGAGAATACCTCTAGAGGGCAAGGAATGAATCACTGCTTTGTTCCATCATCCTCTCTCCCAGCCACCTGCAGGACATCACAACATCACTGTTACAGGCTGGCCAGCACGGATCTGCTGAGCATGTGCCTGGTTTTACTGGCTCGGTTCGCAGCTGATGCCTCTTCATCGGCAGCACAGGAGTCTGCAAGCTCAGGTCTCTCCTCTCTCTTTCTGACTAAAAGAGAGTGTCACAAGGCATACACAGCACATCCAGCCCTCCTTTGCACCTTTTTCTTCTTTTATCCCGCTGCTGTTCAGTCTTTCCCTTGTTTTCCTTCCCACTTTGTGACATACACTAAAAGCCAGCATTGGTTCTGATAATGAGATGCTAACACTGGGTCCAGGCCAGCCTTGCTCACGTGTGCTTTAAGCTTTTTCACACATTTTATAAGCTTTTCACACATTTTAGTTCTGCGAAAAGAGAGTTCTTTGAGGTTACTGTTGGCTCTGGTAATTCATCAGCATAAGTTTAGCAAGACAGGGACTCAATATTTCTCTGCCAGGTTAACTCTAGACTCAGTATATTGTCTTTGAAAGTGAATAAATGCTAGCTTTCTAAAATGGCTTTGCAAAACAATGATTGAGTAATATAAAGTATAAGAGGAAGTTTCTCCAAAGGATGAGCCTAGTATATCCATGCTCACTGACTGAAACATCACAAAGTTATTATGACACATAATCCCTGCCTTTGTACTGTTTGCATACTTCATAGAAAGTAAAAAAAAATAATAAAAAAAACCAGGCAATTTTGCATGTCTGCATGTCTGTAACTACAATGCTGGTGCTCTTTTCAATATTAAATATGTAGAAAAACCCAACCCAGCACACACTTTCTACAGGTAATGTTCTTGTGAGTTGTACACCTTGCCTATGTTTCTTCAACTGGTTTATGATCACAGCCTTTTTAGAAAACCTGGGTCTGGGTACCCATGTGAAGCAAAACACCACCACCTTCAACACAGGCATTTCCACACTGGGTGGGAAAGGTATTGCTGGAATTTGCATACTCAAGCCTTAGCAGATATGGCAAGTTCAGATTCAGAGTTTTGGGGTCAAAGGTCTTCCAGAAGTCCCTTCTATATGAGGTTTCCAAACTCCCTCAGGGAATCCATTTTGTACTATAGGTCTTTCTAACACCAGGAGAATAATTCCTTCTCATCCCTGGTAGAGTAAGGACAGTGAGATGCTCTGTCTGACCTGCTTTGTTAACTACATTATGTCAGTGGCAAAACTAAGCAGCCATGAAAATGGTGCAGCAATTCCATCAAAATTGTCATTCATGTGTTGACCCCTTGGCTGTGCTCCCTGGGATAATATGTACATATATATCTGTACACACACACACACAGAGCACACAGGCAAAGAAGAAAAGTATGTAAGAGCTACCTGAAGTGGAGATACAAGGACCACTGACCAAAGCAAACAGGGCACCCCAGTCAGTGACAGATGGAAACTCAGTGAGTATTCTATCCCTGCCAGGACTATGGACAGTCAGATATGCTGAAGATGGAAGGTGGGAGGTGGAGATCATCACTGCAGAGTTGCAGGCAAAAAAACTGAGATGTTCCTGAGAGCAATTGCTACCCTTGTGCACAGGTTATAGGAAAATTTGATGAGTCCGTCATCATGTCCTGGACTCATCTCACTACATGCACCCATGGATAATCCCAGGAGAGTGAGCAGGTCTCACTTGTAGCAAGTAAGGGGAAAGCAGAAAGAAGTTGAAGAGAGAGGGGTGGAAAGAGTCTGAAGTTACACATTATAGGATTAGCTCAAGTAAAGGAAGGCTTGGTTAAAGAAACACAGGAGATATCACCATCCCCCTCCCTGCAAAAGCCCCCACTGATTCTTCTTCATTCCTCTTCTTCAGCAGCAGCCCCTTTGACTTCATTCCCTGTCTCAGCCCTCAGCCTGCTCCCTCAAAAGACCCAGTCATTACCACCACAAAAGAGTTTTGCTCCTCCAAAGACAGGGACAGAATAAGGCATCCTGGCTCCATGGTTGGAAACTTAAGGTATTCTGAATCTAGTGAAAAGACTTGGACACTGAGTGGTCTCTGGTTGAGGCCATGAACAGCTGGGATAAATTTAAGAACTGCCTTGGCATTGATTTCATTTATGTCAAGGTCTTATCTGTCCCTGGCCAGCAGCAACAGAGAACAAGTAGGATTTACAACCACCTTTTCTATTGTGGCCAAAGACTATTCTTTCTTCCAGGCCAGAGATAGTTACTCTGTCCCAAAATATTTTTTCTTTTTCTCTTTTTCTTTCTCTTTTTCTTTTTCCTTTTTCTTTTTCCTTTTTCCTTTTTCTTTTTTCTTTTTCCTTTTTCCTTTTTCCTTTTCCCTTTTTCCTTTTTCCTTTCTGCAATTCACTTTTTGCCTTTGTCCTTTGATGTGGATACCAAATATCCCATTAATTTCATCAAGTGTAGGATTTGTCAGTGTGCAATGCAGTGAAAGCCAGCAGGCTCTCCATTTAATGTGCACAGGCAGGACATTTCACTGTGGGACTAAACCTCTCTCCATCTTTTCTAACAGAATCACCTCGTACAGTAGCTGCAGCACATGAAGCAACTCTGCATGACGTGTGATTTAATGGGGTGCAGGCAACATGACAGGCACCACACACCCTTCAGTGAAGCTGAAGGCACGTCAGCAGCTGTGGTGGGCTGGCTGTCACATCAGATCAGCTAATCATCCTCTCTGGACAGGGAAAGTGTAACACACCTGATTTTTTGATTCGTTTTGCCCTGTGTCACAAACTGCTGTATTTTCCCTTCACATTTTTTCAAGCAGTTTCCTTTATGTCCTCTCTGGTAGCAGACACAGACATTCATTCAGCATACAATGACTCCTAGGTGGAGAAGTAGCAGTAGTTTTTGGCAGTAGCTGACCTGTGACTTAATGTAATGCTGAAACTCCTGTGACAGGCTGAGCTTCCAGCACATCCACCTGGAAATGACAGCTCCTGTATCCTGTGACTCAGGATGTTGCTCTGTCCCTTTACTGCCATAACCCCAGCAGAAACACTAGAGAAATTCAGATACCAGTTTTTGCCAAATCATCACCAGTATCTTTTCAGACAAAGACAGCAGAGGTAAGAAGCTATTCAATAAATTGTCCAAGTGACTTCTGGCTTTTCATATCAAATTGCTGCACAATGTTTCATAAATAACCAGGGCTTTTCAGTGGTAACAAGACATGGACATATATTGACTCTACTTACTTAGACATGTTTTGCATGCTTTCACCAAAAAATAAAGCTGTTCCAATGTACTTCTCAGAAGCAACCTGTAGTAGGCATTGAGTAGAGGATTCGTTTAGCATGCAAAGGAAAGTTGCATCATAATCTTTTCTCATGACTAATGCCATTCATTTTGTGTTACAAGAGGGACACTGGTATGACCCAGAACACTACACTTTATCAAATTTTCTTTTTTCTTGTCCAAAAAACTGAAAGACAAGATTATACAGAACTTTGATTGATCATAACTCTGAATTATTTTCCATTTAAGTATATTTTTGAATGGAAACAGTAAGTAGAGTTAATGGTTACACAATATCCTGTCAGATAACACAGAAGAGATGGCAGAAGGGATCTCTCAGCAGCCCAGATAATTTCTAAAACAAAACAAGCTTCTGTTTAAAAAGAAGCTTCTTTCCTACATTGTTTATTTGATGGTATGACAATCTGCCTGTTGTTATTTCAGGTGTGTAGTCCCCACCAAAGTATCTAAAATTAGCTCCATACACAGCCTTATCCCTGGTGTTGTGGTGAGAGAATATGTGTGAAGAACAGCAAAACATGAGTGGCTCAAGGGTCACAGCAACAGCATGTGGTGACAGGCATGGAAAAACATAATCACCAGGCAAAACAAACTACATTTACATCAACATTTCTGTAAAAACTGAAGCTCCCATGAAACCAGAACATACTTACAAGGCAAAGACACCAGATCTTGTGGTAGCTGATGTATCTCCGTGCTCGCAATATTTAATTTCTAGCAGCTGGTTTGCATGGCGGCTTGCAGGACCAAGGCAAGTTGGGAGACATCACAGTGTGTCCCTACAGCACAAAAAAAAAAAGTTGAAATGACACAGTCGCTGAAGAGAAGTTGCATTTCCAACAAACAGCAACCTGATGTGTTATCTAGTCCCTATAGTTTCTGCAGTAACATGCCTGTGTCCTAGTGTAGTCCAAGCACATACCTCCATTTTCCCTCACAGATGGTTAGATCCCAGCTTTAAAGATACTGTATGTCTGGTAATGACAAAAGTGGATTTGAGACAGGAACAGTACCATCAGGACCTCAGTATAGTGACTGCACTGTAAAGCCTTTCAGATATCTGGTTACAATCTGTAATGTCTCTTTCAGAGGCAGTTGCCACTCTGAAGTCCAGGGTAGTCAGGGTTCCACTGGATGATGTAGCAGGGCTCTCATCTTCTGACAGGACTCAGAAAGGAAACATTCTCTCCATGCAAGCAGGGACTAGATTTCTATCAGAGACAGAAATGGGATTTCCAGACCACTGCCTTAACTTGGCTGGTTTTGAAATCAGTAAGCATAATTCCCAGTGGCAGAAGAGTTAGGTCAGTGAGATCCAGTGAAAATGAAAATTACCAATGCCTGTAAGTGCATGACAGTCCTCTGGATACAGAACAGTGCCCGGTTAGCTTTTGTCACTGTTTTACATTGACAGGTTTGCATATTTTCTTTGAGAAAAACTCAGATCCTGACTATTAATGCAAAATACCAGAGGCCAATTACTTCTTACTATTTATAGTTTGCTGGCTTTTTACAGGTTTATTGAAAAAGTGATCCTGCAGAAAGACCTGTGAAATATAAATTAATACAAATGAAATTTAAAGCCACTTTGTTCACTCTTCACATCTTGCCTGGAAATTTCTTCTGTGTGAAAGTTTTGCTAGACAAAGGTTTAACTGCTAGAACATGATGCCTGTCAGAAGAACTGCCACACCACAAGAAGGAGAAGTGGGAATTGTTCCCTATTTTTTCCTGCCCTTTGTCCCATATTTTCTTTCATTTTCTTTTTCATTTACCCTAATGTTTGGGTTTTTTCTGATCACTGAGAATTTTTCTTAATGTATGAATCTACTCTGCAAAAATTGCTTATATGTTAATTTTTTTATAAGCTTTAGTGGCCCTAGATTAAATACAATCCCTCCTAACTGCCAGTCAAACACACTTTAAGATTCACAGTTAATATCTTCTGATAGGAAAGAAAGGACTTTCCCTTTACTGGATCAGCAGCAAAAACACTCCCAAACTTTAGAACATAACTGTGCCTTAGCCACATTTATATTAAACCAGTAGAGAAGCTTCTTCTTCTATAGAAATGTTCATCTCAAGAAGAGAACCTACTGCAAATTACCATTTACAGAAGTAATCTGCTCCATCATTTGAAGCAGAATGACATTAGGGCAGTCCCAGGCCTCAAGTCACTTTGCAATAGAGCTCAAGCAGCAGATTGGGAGTGTGCCTGCAGGGAGCCTGCAAAGAGATGTGCAATTCAGCTCATTTTCCTGTGTCATGCCTCATAGGAAAGCAGGCAAGATTTTGTGCAGAAATTCCTGGCTATGAATCTGAGCAGACAGAGGCAGGTCAATAGAATAAAAATAAGCTTTTTCAGAACTCTAACTTTGCAGATTCTACCACATTCCAAATATTTTCTGACTTTGGATGCTTGCCCATCTTTTCTGTAACACTAATTTGCGGAGCTCTGATAATTTCATTGGTTGGTTTTGGATTTTTTATAATTATGAAAATGTAAGTATCAAACTACCCACTTTGCTATGATCAAAGAAAAATGTCATATGTATCAGCAGACATAAAACAGCTCTAGCAGAGATTGTTGCTGGAGGATATAGCCCCCATTATTCACACAAAACACAGGGCTGCCACTGATCATTATTTCTAATAGCAGTAATCCTCCCTGAATGGGTTTATTAAAGTGTCCTCAGCATCACTGTGGGCTCTTAATAATCTGGTGGTAGCAGCCCGCTTTGCTGTATCTACTGCTTAACCTACACTTATTTCTGTCATTGCCTTTTTTTTCCCTACACATTAATCATCCTCTGAAAACAATTTCAATATTCTCTTTTGCAGCACAGCAGGAGAATGCCTTCTAATTGGCATTCTGAGTCTGCTTATTCCAGTTCTTCTGCATAAATATAATTGCAAAATCAGCAGCCTCCAACAGCCCCACCCTCCCCGTCATGCTCCACGAGCAATTGCAGTGGTGGCCTCTTCCAGAATTGTTAAGAGGGAACCACATTCTGCCTTCCATCTTAGAGACTCAGCCTGCACCTTCGTGCTCTGCCCAGACACCACAGCACTTTGTGGCACCCTGCTTCCTTGGCTGTCCAGAGAGAGTCCCCTTTTGGAGCACATCAGACTCCAGCCTGAAGCACTCCAGGTGCTCCTATGGAATCCACATTGCAGGAGGAGTGGGATGAGCCTGCATGCTGATGCGTGCTGTGTCCGATGCATGCACCCTGATGCACGCTGATGTATCCTGATGTGCGCTGGATTTCACTCTGATGAGGGTTGGGCAAAAAACCCTTAGCATAAAAATGCAACTAGGAACCAGGAACCTTATCTTCTCAAGTCTACATAGAACCCCAGAATACCACTCACAATGTATAACACAGCAAAAGTTCACTGGATTTTTTTTTTCATTTCGCCTTTATCTGAATTTTCTGTTTTGCAGAAAGCACCAATTACCCCAGCCAGTCACCTTTCCAAAGGCATGCACCTCTTTTAATGGAAAAAGGTTTAAAAGTCCTCAGTTTTGCAAGTCTCCGTTTTCAGTTTACTTCTCTTTAACAGTGAAGGTTTTCCCCAACAAAAATAAATCTAATAAAATATCAAAGTGTGAAAATTTCTGTCAGTAATGCAATTAATCCTGCTGTTGAATTCCTGCCGTCTTAGATTAGGTGATCCGTTGATGCTTTTCAGAGATGCAGCAAGAAAAATCATATAATATTTCCTGAAATTATTTTGCTTAGATAACTTTTGTACTTTTATAGATGAAACAAACTGATGAAAATAATCTTTGAAGTACTATTCTCACAGGCAGTAGGATTAAGGATATTATTCATAAGGAATGATGGTATTTGATACCTCATAGGAAGAGCAGAGTCTTTATTAAAGAACATTTCTTGAATTACCCCTTAGACAATAGTAGAGGAATTCTTTGCCTTGCTTCTTTATTATGAACAATATTAGACTTCCATAGGGTTTCCCTCCTTATTGTTAAACTTTGTGACACCTTTTCAATTTGCCTCTTTACCTTAATTCAAGACCACAGGAAAGTAAATGCATCCTTCTCAGTCACCTACATCCATCACACAATATTTTAAAAAGCCGAGGCACAGAAACTTGTTAGCTATATCATCTGCATTAACCAGTGAAGAGAAAATGTCACCTACATCCAACATAAAATAGACCCTCTCCAGCATTCTGGCAGAGATAGCCTTTAAATGGATACTACACACTTAGATAAGTGGCAGTGAGAAGAGGTATCAGATAATCTAGCCTAAGTGTCAATTAGACAGCTTCAATTTACTACTCTGCCACTGTTCACCGTATATCTTACTTTTTCCTTAAAATATAGTTCTGATTCAGAAGTTTGGAAAACAGATCAGGGCATGAGGAAGTTCTGAGGAAAAAACTGGCTACGAACATGAAAGATGCATTAATTGCTTTTGTCTTGTCCTGGGTTTGCCTTTGACTCAGTTTTCTGATGAGAAGGAAATGAGGAAAAGCCAGTCTTGAAAGTGATCGATCCTGCAGGAAGTAGTGCATGTAGTAGTCCTTTTTTGGGTGCCAAAACCAATGGGCACCTGAAGTTGAGTATTGACAGGTATGCAAACCAATTAAAAGTTGTACCACCTTTGGGAAAAAAGACCATATATAAACAGGGGACGCCTCTGAAAAGATCCCTTTTTTCCTGTTGCTGCCAGAGAAAGCTGTTCCTCTGCTCTCTCACTGCTAAGACTGGGCCTCTTTCTCCCCCCTGCCTCCCCCTCAGAGGGAGGGTGAGGGGGGCTTGGAGCTGCAATGCAGATTGGCGTGGGGGAGGATTTGGGATGAGCCTTTTGGTTCAGACACAGCTGGGCTGTAAATTCCAGCCATGGCCAGGAAGAGCCGAGTCCTTGCTCTCCCCTGCCTCAGCTCGGATGCTGAAATGCTGCACTCGAACAACGCGGGCGGAGAACACGTGATGTTTGCAGAGGCCCGAGAGAGAGATTGACCCTCCCAGTGTCTGGATGAAATTTACAGACATCCATCCTCCCCTGCACAAAGCAAGAAAAGTGAAACCACCTAGAAAACACAGCACAGAAACCCTGAAGTCAGTGAAGGAAGCAGAGCCGATGTCCAGAGAGGGAAGAGATGAGGAGTTGCCCCATTGTTGAGGCTGAAACTTGTCTTGTGAGGCCATGGTGACAGACTAAGCTAAAATATTCCCTGTAACATGTGATATTGTCTAAAGGGGGGTGTGACATTCTTCAGCCAGTCAACCAAGGCATCTGTGCAGGGATAAGTAGATACTGAAGTAATTGCAGCATGATGAGAAGCTTGGACAGAGATAGATAAGAGTTGTGATCCCTTTGCCCCAGGGATGAAAGGAAACTTATGTTGCCAGCAATGGAAGAAGAGGGTTTCTTTACTGCTATGGTAGAACCACTCATCCTTAAAAGGGTACCCCATGAGCTGCCATAGCCCACTGTAGTAGCTGTGGGAAGGCTACAAGCGTGGGAGGGATCTTCCACATCACGAGCAGGTTTTCCATTCCCAGGAGGCTGCTTGTTATTAGGCTGGAAGTAATGAGAAAACTATTTCTTGCAGAGAAAATATAATGGTATAGGAAGAAAAAGCTTCTCTCCCTAAATGAACTGAGAAAAGACTATTTTAGAGGTGGTAAACTGATTGAAAGTTTGAAGTATTGCTTTCTATGTTGTCAGTGGGAAAGAGATGAAGAGGCAGGGGGGAGGAAAGGTGTTCTGAGGGTTTTTGTTCTTTTTTTTTTCTTTTTAGGTTTGTTAATAATCTTTCTTTATATTCTTTAACGTTTGAGTCTGCTTTGCCTACTCCTAATCCTTATCTCACAGCAAAATTGGGTAAACTTTGGTAAGTGTGCTGGTGTTTGGCCAGAGGACTCAGTTTGGTGAACTCAAACCACTACACTGTCTCTGGAGTCCTTAGACTCATTTGGTTATAAATGTGTGCTACTGTCTTGGAAGATCTTTAAGGTCAAAAGTAATGGAAAGAAGACAAATTTCAGTGTGCCTGGAAGACAGCAAATCAAATTACAGTTAGATAGATCATCTTCTCCACATAACTGGCTGTCCAACAATACATTTTTTTCTTCCAATGGCAAAAGATACAAGGATGGTAAATTATTAAGTGAGGTTGGTGAAACACTGCGACAGGTTGCCCAGAGAGGTGGTGGGTGTTACAACCCCGGAAACAATCAGGTAGGTCAGGACTTCAAGAAATCTGACCTAGTTGAAGGTGTTCCTGCTCATTGCAGTGGGATTGGACTATGTTTAAAGATCCCTTCCCACACAAATTATTCTATCATTATATGGCACAACAAAAAATGTATTGTAAAGCAAAAACTCACGTAGCAATTTCTAAAGGAATAAAAGGTTTGTATTTCTATTTTATGCATACAAAAGACTAGCCAAGACCATAAGTGTCTGAACACACCCCTACAATCAAGAGTTTAATCTGAATCCAAATGTATCAGTATTCATGTTCTACCATTAAAATCTGACACTATATTCCAAAATATTTCAGATTTGGGGGGTAATTTTGTTGTTCTTAAACTGACATTGCAAGAATATACTGAAACCTAAGTTTCTCCTCTTCCCTACTTTTTTGCATTTGAGCCGGAAACTGTCAGTTGGAAGCAAAATTTTTGGTTTAACTTTTTTTATAAACTCAAAGCACAGAGACAGTATACAAGGAAAAGAAAAAGAAAACCCCAACAACACCCACCAAACACCAACACACCATACACAGAGTATCTTCGTCCCTTTAGGGAAAGTGTTGTACTAAGCTCAAAGAAGTGTTTGTCACATTTCACAAATGCAATTACTTTAGTCCTGAGTAATGTAAATTTTAGTCCTTGAGTATACTTATGTTAAGCAAAGCAATAATTTGAAACATGGATAAGATGCATCAAGCCTATATTAGGAAGCTACATTCCAGTAAGCAGGGATATTCAGACTTCCATTTTAAGCTATCATAAGAAGTAACAAATGATGCTTTATACTGCCGGGCACACACCTTCCCAGTCACTACAGAGAAAGAGCAGTGAAATGCTACAAAAGAAAGCAATGGTTTCATTTATGGGTTCTCATCCAATACCCCCAAATGACTTAATTGGGACCTCATTTTGAGGCCTCAGTAAAACCGCTTACCCAGCAAAGTCAGAGACAGCATTCAGAATGATGAATAAATACTTTTGACTAATTGTGGTAAATCCCCAAATTGCATGGAGTTTTGGCAGGCGTTTTATCAAAAGGTGTTAATGCACTGTGGCATTAGGTGTGCCAACTTGTTTTTTTCCCTGAAGGGACTAAAGTGTATGAGAGGCAAGGATTTCCCAGGTTTCTGGGGAAGAACCACCTGTGATGCTTTAGAAAGACTCATCTGTGACTTCACATGGTGTTCTGAAAGGCTCCATTGACATTCACTTTTGCAGTGTTTTCTGACATTCACAGGGCACAGTGACGTTCATGTAGTTATTTGTCCTTTTTACTGGTCTTTCCATAAGTGGTTTTGCACTGAAGCCTGTCTTTAACTAGAAACTCACAGTTAATGCTGGTAGTAAGTCACTGTGACATGGAAGGGAAGTTACGCATTGGTGAGAGCCTCTTAAGACCACCCTCAATATTTCAAAGCCATGCTGTGCTGCACACACACAATTTCTAGCACTATTTTCTATAACCATCCATTCAGCTGTTCTTTTTTAAGAGCAAAAGTCTGTGGACTCCTCTTTAATGCTCTGCTTTTCTTATAGGATCTTCAGCAAGTCAAAAGCTTATGCCTAAGAAAAATCTCTCTCCTCATGGTAACTTTTGAGAAGCAAGAATGCAATTTTAAATTGATAGCTATGTGTACAACAGTAAATAATTTCATATACTGAGATATACATGGGAAGCAACAGACAAACCAATGCATCTGCATTTTGGACTGTGTTATTTAGCTCATTATACAGGTTTATTCCCACTCTGAACAGCACTTACACAGTTCTTGCCTCTAACAGCCTATCAATGATTAAGCCAAAGTGTGTACGTGAAACAACAGTTGAAATATCTGGACAGTGTTTCTCAGAGGAAATACAGAATTGACAATCCATTTTCCAAATTTTAGGTTTATAGCACAGCCAGTACCAAAGCTAGACTGAAATTATATCTTAAAGAAATTTCTTCCAGGTACACCTAAAAGAAGGTTATATACCAGAGTCACATAGCTGTTTACTGCAACAGCTTGTGTTTGACTTAATTAAGTGAAGATTAAACGAAGGATTGTATTGATCATGTTTAATTCCTAACTGAAATGTTTTGGAAATTATGCCCACATGACATTGTTTTTAACAGGGGATTACTCAAAGAAGTCAATGCAAGGGGACAAATCTTCACAAAATGGAACTATACGGACTCATACAAGACACTCAGTCAGTGGTTGCCCTTTGGTGGTGACCAGCTTCTCTGTAATTTAGGAGTGGCCAGACTACCTTGTCTGTGTGAAAAAAAGAAACCAATGTGAGACACCTGGATGTTTTGGAAACAGATAGGAAGAACTAGATTAGGTGTGCCACTGCAACATAATCTGGTAACCCACTGGCCTTGTGCAGATGCATTGTGCTTAACTGTCCTGTTTAAGGCTGAAGGACATATGAAGTACATCCACAGGTACAGCTTAGGGCTCACAGCACTTGCAAAGGGGAAGCTGCACAGTTTTCAGTGCCTTGTAGTCTTACCAGTCTGTGACAAGGAGTTCAGCAAAAGGTTTTAAAATAGAAAAAGTAAGTGACTAAAACTGCTTTAGACAGCTGCTATATGAGGTAGCAGATGGTGAACCTACCCAGAGGTCCCTAGAAATATTAGTATTTAAAAGGTCTTACATTTCACCAACTTCAGAGAAGCGTATGGCACTGTCTGTTGCCTTAAGGGAATGGGAGCCATAGAAAAGGGAATGAGTGAATATATTAGGGAAGGGCTTTCATCTTCTCTAAAGTATTTCTCTCACAGCATTTCCCCAGTCCTGTTCTTCATCCTCAGCAGCTCATCAGCATACCAGGCTGACACCCTGCTGGGCTCCTGGTAGCCTCCCCCACCAACAGTCTTTGTCCAGGTCACAGCAAGTGACACACATCCAGCTAAGCACCAGTCCTTGCACCCCTGCCTCTGCAAATCACACGTTTAAAATTAGCGTTAAAATCCACGTTCATCACACAATCTGAATTCATGTCAACAGCAAACACCAAAAAAACCCCCATACAAACAAACAAAACAAAACAAACAAAAAACATTATCACAACGCCGAGTGAAAGTGGACAATTTACACACAATTCACCTTCTGTTCCTTCATCACAATTACAACAACAGAAATTCTTCACAATCATTTCACTCTTTCCCATTGTTCACCCCATATTTTGCCCATTGCTGCTCCCCACTACCACCCTTATCTCAAATTTCTCATGCACCACGTTAGACATCAAAAAAGATTGTGGTGGTTTGACTGCCTGAATGACAGATGCCCACCAAAGCTGCTCTGTCACTCCCCTCATCAGCTGAACAGGAGAGAGACAATGTGACAAAAAGCTGATTGGTCGAGATATGACAGGGAGATACACTCAGCAATTAAACATCATGGACAAAAAGAGGACTCAGCTTGGAGAAATTAATTTATTTTCTTGCCAATTAATTCAGAATAGGATATTGAGAAGTAAAACCAAGTCTCAAAAACACGTTTCACCATCACTCCCTCCTTCACGGGTTTAACTTTATTCCAGTTTCTCTACCTCCTTCCCCACAGCAGCGCAGGGGGATGAGAAATGGGGATTGTGATCAGTTCACCACACATTTTTCCTGCTCCTTCCTCCTCAGGAGAAGGAAGAGTTGTCCTTTCCCTACTTCAATGTGGGATTCCTCAGCATGATCCCACAGCAGACAGTCCTCCATGAACTTCCCCATTTTCAGTCCTTCCCACAGGCTGCAGTTCTTCACAAACTGCTCCAGCATGGGCCCCTTCCATGGGGTGCAGTCCTTCAGGAATGCACTGTTCCAGCATGGGTCCTCATGGGATCACAAGTCATGCTAGCAAACCCTCTCCAGCATGAGCTCCTCCATCCATGGGGCCACAGGTCCTGCCAGGTCCATCCTCCAGTGTGGCCTTTCCGTGGGGTCACCACCTCATTTTGGCACATCCATATGATCTAGTATGGGGTTCTCCATGACCTGTCGGATTGGCTCCATCATCATCCTCCGTGGGCTGCAGGAGCACAGCTGTCTCATCATGGCATTTACCAGGGGCTGCAGGGGAATCTCTGCTCTGGCACCAGGAGCACCTCCTCCACCTCCTTCTGCACAGACCTTAGGATGTGCAGAGCTGTTTCTCTCACATATGCTCACTCCTCTCATCTCTGGCTGTAATTTGCTTCTGGCCAATAACGTTCCCCCACTTCTTAAATACTTTATCTGAGAGGTGTTGCCATAGTTGCTGAGGCCTGACCTTGGGCAGCAGTGGGCTGGTCTTGGAGCCAGCTGGAACTGGCTCTGTTGGACATGGGAAGAGCTCCTGGCAGCTTTTCAGAGAAGCCACGCTTGTAGCCAAAACCTTGCCAAAACCCACTACAGCTACACTTTGTAAAGAGTAGTGGTGTAAAGTTTAGCTCTGTCATGGTTGTTGCTGGTACACAAGGACAGCATGGAGTTTTTCAGAGCTGACTCTCAACTGTCACATCAGTTTTGCCTGTAACAGCCTGCAGTTGTCATGGAGCTGTGTATCTGTAGGTAACGGCATTACTTTTTTCAGCTGTGTGGTGCAATTCTTTGCTGTTCTGGGCATTGCTTATGGCTAGAGAGTAAAATGCTTCCCTGAAATTCACATAAACTCTGTTGAGACAAAGTTGGTAACTATAAAAACCCTGAGATGGTTTTTTTACCATCTGATGTTGCACTGTTCTCTTTAAAATTTAAGGCCTGTCCCCACCTAATGCAGGTAAGTGGCCATACAATGGTATCTTAAAATCAACTCTGTCTTCTAGGTTAACAAGATGGTCTTTTTTTGTCAGGAAGAAAAGAGATGCATTGTGGGCGGTTTTGTACTGTTGGACCTAGACAGGTGCTACATCAATGGGAATAATGGATATTAATCTAACACTCATACAGATGTTGAAAAATTTATTATAAAGTTTAATTCACTGTGCTATAAATCACCATGTTATAAAAAATCCAGCTGATGACACAAGTTATGTTCTTAGGGGGCCATTCAGCACTTTACATTAAATAATATTTTAGAGAAAAAAATAAATAATTTCTTTAGGGAAAACCGTGGTAAATTTCAGTGTTTCCAAAGTGAAAGACTTTAAATCTTACAGGCTACAATAAAGTCAGGATTTTGTTTATATCTGTTTATTTCAAGAGAAGAAAATTACTTTCTAATTTGATGGGAAATTGCAAGCAGTTCTAATTATATTCACACCACTATCTTAAGCATAAAAGTGTATGCAATAAATTGTATGCCACATAGTATAATATAGTAATATTATAAAATAATTTATATCATGAGTTTGAAATTACATTAGCCATAATGAGAATGCCACTGATGAGCCAAGCAGTGCTGAGACCTGTATCAATAGCAGATGTTACATCCTTTTACCTGACAGATCCCTGTCTTAAAGAATAGAGGTGCTCTTTGCAAGCATATCTGTCATTTTTATTGCATTTTAACATGAAACAAGGTAAGACTAGTGCTTCTCCCAAGAAGCATTTCGAAGGTACTTCAACAGCAGCCTGCCAGTTTGAGAGTTTGTGCAGAATAACATTTTATCACAAAATTAGGCTAAGATTTTAGTACAGTCTAAAGGCAGGCAAAATATTTGCTTCCATGGAGTTCCTAGAGTGCAAGCATTCAGGTTGCATCCTTTCAGGAAACCAAATGAGCAGATTGAACCATTACTTATCCTGACAATGCAGCTTGGGAGGGGGAGGATGGGATGTCAGGGATGGATGGACACCAAATAAAAAATATAACTTAAAAATCATATTTTGAACCAGAAGGAACCCACAAGGCGCATCGGGTCCAGCTCCTGGCCCTGCTCAGGACCATCCTCAAGAATCCCACCATGTGCCTGAGAGCATTGTCCAAATGCACCTTGAACTCTGTCAGGTCTTGTGCTGTGACCACTTCCCTGAGGAGCCTGTTCTGGTGCCCCATCACCCCCTTATCAAAGAAACTTTCCCTGATATCTGACTTAAGCTTCCCCTGACACGATTTCAGGCCATTCCCTTGGATTCTGTCACTTGTCAGCACAGAGAAGAAATCAGTGTCTTCCCAGCACTACTTCTAAAGCCACATTTCTTAAATTTCACTTGGGGAAAAATACAGTTCTCAAGTTTCTCCAATAACACAAAAGACACAAGTCAGAGAAAGTAGCCAAGAATTATTTGAAACATTCCACCACCTCTCTTTTTGCTAGTATCCACTACTTGTGGGCTCAGAGAGGAACACACTTTGATTTCCAAGTCCTCTGGCATGACCATAAAGCACTCCTTATTGTTTGAATAGTGTTTAGCCTAGGAGGAGGTGACCCTTCACTGGCCCATCTCACTCCCATCACGCAACTGTAATGGCCTGCAGTACCAAGTAGTTCAGGGAATACCTACAGCTATCTTTTGGCTTCTTCACTCCCCTGTTTCCTAGGAAACTGAGACCGATTCAAACCCTTAAACTATCAGTATGTCTTACTCTCTTCTTCACCTATAACAGCTTTTCAATTCTGTCCATATCTTACCTACCTGTCAAATATAGCTGAAGACTCAGAAATAAAAATCTCCAAGAAATGCTGTGAAAATTCATGTTTGCATAGAAGATTAAATCAGCTATTGAAGGGTCTTTTAAAGCCACCTTTTCCTTGTTAGACCAGAGAAGCTTCATCTGGATGGCCCAAAAGCACACAAGCACTGTCCAACTGATCTGCACACGCCCATCTTTCAGGCAATAGTAATGTACACCTGTACTCAAGTGGACCAGTGTGAGAGGAACTAGGAAGGTACTGGGGTGGGAAAATGGCACTTCGGAGAGCAACATCAAGGTCATGGTAAGATGATGAGTTGTTACAAAGAGAGGGTTAGTAGTGTTCAAGGCACACACAACTCAAATCATTCAGGAAATCAGGGTTTCTTTTTCAAAGGATTGTGTTATGACACATATAAACAGAGACAGTAGGGAGGAATGCAAAACACGCACTTTGTGGTACCCTGATGCAATAGAAATACATTTTAACTGTGCCATATTGAAAAGAAGTGACACTATAAATACTGATCAAAGAGCAAAGTCATGTCATCCTATGGAAATAGTCTTGGTCTAGACATCTGAGCAGACTTAGCTCATTAAAGAAGACACCACCCTCAGACAAGAAATTAATGAGGGTTTTCACAACACACAGGCAAAGTTAGTAACTGGATCATTCAAATGTCTGAGTTGATAGTGAACAGTGCCTCATTCTCTGCAACAGGAAGTCAATATCATCTTCCAAATTAGCAAGAACTCAGGATCTCTGGAGCCTGAATTCTTAAAAAAATCTTTCTCACAAATTGTACTCTCAGTCACTACAGTTTTGTTGTCTAGAGAAGATTCATGCTGAATGTGAAGTGTACAGCACCAGTGACCTCAATAAGAGTAGATATTGCAGCCAATGTTTTAATCAAAATATGCTCATGCAAAAGCCAGCCATTAGAGTGGCCAAGCACTATGTAGCCTACTAATAATGCCCTATAGACTGCTAAGAGATGGAGGATCTTCTGCAGGAATACAGGGGACGGGATCATGTCAGTATCTGAATGAAGTATATGCCTGGCTTGAAAGTAGATAAGAGTTCATCACTCCAGCAGCCTTATTCTAGACAGCTTTATGAAGGAGAGCCTTCGTGTATATATAGAAGAGTTCAGAGTTCTGTATCACGTTCCTACCTCCAAGTTTTCAGATATTCCCTAAGCTTTAAAATAACACTTTCCCCCACTTTAATTACCCTGTCCGAGAGAGTTGTATACTTTTCTCTTTCAAGATACTTAGTTGGGAAAACATGTAACCTCTGTCAAAAAATACCAGGAAAAGTATGAAAGATAACCTACAATTTTACAGAATGCCAAATATTAGCATAGAGCTATTAAAACTAATTTCTGTGAAGCCTGCTGCTTCTACTTGGCAGGACTGGCATAATTCAAAATACTATTGTCTCCTATAATCTGGACAAAGTCCTATCGGTATCATGTCTGCATTTTCTGCAGTAAGACAACACCTGGCAGGCTTGGAAAAGCTCTTCCTGCATCCAAACTTTCCAGTTTCAGTTTTTAAACTAAAGCCATCATTCTGACCAAATTTTTTAAAATATGTCATGGCCTGATAGTTCCAGGTTTAAAAAAAAAGAAGCTTTATTTGTTTGCAGTTGGAGAATATACATGCCTGCCAGCATTTAACTGAAGTCTAATTTTAATCAACAGTACTGTAGAACTGTACTCCAGCATTCTGGAAACATACTGCTTAAAATCCAAATGGTCTCATTAAAGAAGATCCTCTTTATGCTTCTGCATTCTGCTCTACCTCTTTATTTGCCATGGTGGGCAAGGACTTTCTGGGATATTTGTGACTCAGGTGATGAGATGTTTGAAAAGACCAAGTGTCCTGCCTACTCACTATAAAATACAACCTGTAATAATACCATTGTGGTTTAATTTTGTACGCAGCTAAACACCACACAGTCATTCACTCGCTCTCATTCCCTCACAGTGGGACAGGGGAGAGAATCAGGAAAAAGGTAAAACTCATAGTTTGAGATAAAGACAGTTTAATAGGACAGATCAGGAAGGACAAATAATAACTAAATAAAGAATATGCCAAAAAAGGGACGCACAGTGCTCACCACCTGCTGACAAATGCCCATCCCATCCTTGAGCGTAGGCTCCCACTTACTACCCTACTCCCCCAGTTTTACCGTCTGGCATGATGCCATAGGGTGTGAAACATCCCTTTGGCTAGTTGGGATTAGCTGTCCTGGCTGTCTTCAGCTTCTTGTGCGCCTCCAGCTTCCTCTCTGGTGGGACACGAGAAGATGGAAAGTCCTTGATGTAGTGTAAGCCCTGCTCAGCAACAACTAAAACATCAGTGTGTTATCAACATTATTCTCATGCTAAATCTAAATCTAGAACTATACTAGCTAATAGGAAGGAAGTTAACCCTATCCCAGCCAAAACCAAGACAAATAAATAATAGAATTAAATCATAGTCAACTTAGAATATCCTCTAAAATCAGGATTTAAGCTAATACACATAGGCAGGGCAAATGACAGCACTTAATATCTGGCTTCTACCCTGAGAATGTAAATGCAAACATCATGGCAGGGGATAAGAAGGGAAGCATCTTAATCCAGGGTTCACCATTTTCAATTTCACTTTTGTACAGAGTGCCCCCATATTTCCATAGGCTTATTTCTGACTCCCAGAACTGTTCCTAGCACCTTGTGCATTAAGCCTAGTTTGAATAGATTTAAAGGATTAAAGGGACTGGTTCAGAGAATTAAAAGGAGTAGTTATTCTCTTGATCATATCACAAGCCAAATATGACCAATTCTAGCAGAGCTGATTTACTGTTAATGGTAAAAAGCAGCAGTATTTAATAGCTTTGGAAGGTGCAGGTTCACCACCTAAAACCATAATGGGTGACCTTGGACAAGTCTTACTCTCTGCCCCTTGGCTACCTGGGGAACATAAGCATCTTGCTACCCTACCCTACAGAAATATAAAGATAGATTGAGAAAGGCAATGGAAGTTGTATGCATACTTTTGACATTTTCCCTGATGAAATTTTTTGCTAGATAAGGACCAATAGACTACCGATCTCTTCTCTCTGGTGGAGAGTGATAGCACCTGAGGGAATGGCCTGAAGTTGTTTCAGGGGAGGTTTATGTTGGACATTAGAAAATTGTTCTATACCCAGAAGGTGTTTGGGCACTGGAACAGGCTCTCCACAGCAGTGGTCATAGCACAAAGACTGACAGAGTTCAAGAAGTATTTGGACATTGTTTTCAGGCACATGGTGTCACTCTGGGGGACATCCTGAGCAGGGCCAGGAGTTGGACTCAATGATCTCCATGAGTATCTTCCAATACAGGATATTCTGTGATTCCAAAAGGCAAGATAAAATGCAGCCTTTTATAGTACAAAAATATATGTTAAAACTACAAGTTATTTAAGACAGAAGCTCATTAAAACCAAGATGACCCATGTGCAAAGGCTTTTCAGGCTCCAAGAAGTTGTTTTGGTCACTTACAAAGATGCTTGCAAACATCACTACTAACTGAAAGCCTTAATACCGTGGGCTGTAAAATTCGATAACAACATAATTTAGAGATTACTGTTATCTTCCAAGTTTGTAAAGCCACAGCTGAAGTGAAATCCTGGCCAAGATGGATAATTCTGGGAGATGTCAGTCACACTGCCTTCGGCTAGAACCAAGTAGAGTTGGACTCCAGAAAAGGCACATAAACAGGTCAGGGGAAATAAACTAGCTTGTAATTTACATGTGTGCTGTAAACATACTCACAGTAAATTCATTCCTCCCATCATTCTTGCAAATATTGTTTTTCTTTCTGCTGACCAGTGATTTCAAGCACATCGCATTTTTGGCATCCTCCTTCCTCAGGCAGACTGAGCTTCTGCTGCCTGTGGCTCATCTGTGCACTGCAAGGTGATGTGACAACCACCAGCTTCAAACAGTGCCAGGCTGTGTGAGACAAATAACTTCTCCCTAAACTAAAAAGTTTGCTGAGAGCTAAATAGATGTATTGATAAATTATAGATATTAAACTTGCAGGAACCAACAGCATTCAGAACTTATTCATGGTTTCATTGACTTGCAAGCTGAGAAGGTTTCTAATGGTTCAAAATATATGCAAATACATCCAGACTTCAGTTCAGCTAAGCCCCTGAATTAAGAAGTCGTCCAACCCATCTGTTCATGCCTTTCTTACACACTGAACAAAACAAAGCATAGCACAGCAATTCTGAGAAAAGCACCTTTCCCTGGGGCAATTAAGTAAGTCTTAATGTTCAAATTTTGGTGATGGTGCTCTTTTCACTGAAAACTAACAGCTTCTCTGGTAGGCAAGATTTGCTTTATAGCAAATCCATTTTCTCTAGTTGAAATCAAATAATGAGAACATTAAAGCTAAGCATATTATTCCTGAACAATACTTCAAAAATAATTTTTAAATTTCATTTTGTAATAATATTATATTCCTAAATCAAATAATTTACAAATAAAGTCCAGCAAGATTTATAAGAAGCAGCAATAATGAACTAGCCTTGCTCTTCCTGTTGTGGGAAGAAAATAGACAAAGATTAAACAAAAATAATCTTTCAGGTCCAAAATGGAAGCAGTAAAATGTCAAGATAAATACAGGTAAAGAATAATTGTTTCAGCTTAATGTTAATCAAATAAAGACTGGTCAAGTTTTATTAATTCAAAAGAAGAGCATATGCCTTAGAGCGAGTCTGGTTTCTAAATGGTAGCACTAAATGACTGCAAAGGCAGTAGGCTTGCAAAAGACTGATGGATTGTTTTCACTAGTGGAATGTGTATTTTTATTCCCATAAAGAAATCAGTTAAAAGTACTGGCACTAGCTGCATACTCCATATTCTTTAGCTTTTTGGCTGTTTGTCCTCAGTAAGTAACTTCCTAAACTATGACTTCCTTGACTTTAGACTAAAACAAGACTATAGGGTTCTTCAGTCAGGAGATTTTTCCCAGACTGTTGAGTGTTTTCTTCAGCATTTCTTTTTAAAAAGAAGTTTTAATAAGATTGAGCTCACAGAAAGTCCATATCTTATTAAAACATTTGAGACTACTGCACTAATTTTTTTCAGACCTGGCTTTTCTCCATTAAAGCTCAATGAAACAGTGTCAGCCAGCTGCCTGCTTTGCAAGATCATGAACCAATTGCACAGAGATTTCTTTACAAACTGAAGAAAGCTTTTCTTAAGACGCTGCAATACACAGCTCTTTCAGCATCAGTAGGCAAGTAATCCCTCAGCTGGCTCAGCTGAGAGAGAGATTTGTAAGCTCTATGCCCAGCGGTATTGTTTGTTTGTAGTACTGTAACACTTAAAGGTACCCTCTAGGGAATAGGACCTGCTTGTCTAAATACTGCATTTTCTCACGTATGGGAAAGAAAGGTCATTTAAGAATAAACTGGAATCTGCACCCACACACACATCTTAGTGTAAGAGAAACTAGAAGCAGAGATCAATAAATATTAAAACTCTCACACTTCTTCTGTGTTATTTACGTAGTTCCCCATTGTCAATAGCAATTGCAGAACTAAAATTGAGTCAGAACGACAATACTGCTCATTACAAAAATTCTTTTCCCGAGTAAGGTATTTTGCTTGGAAAATCCCAACAAACTTTTTCAGTTCCCTCATCCCTAGCCTAACTATCATCACTATACCCTTCACAGGTTTCACAGTTTTTGGTATCATCAGAGTACTAAACTGTAGCTTTCAACTGTCAGTTGCAGCCAGCACTAAGCCTACATCAGAAAGACTAAGTAAGAATGCTGTGGTCAGGTTTATGATGCTGTTTGGTTTATGGTCCTCTTGATTTACAATTTATGCATTGGTTATAGTCAAAACAGGAAGTGATACTAATTGAACAACCAGTATGTTGCCATAATGCAAGTCGAGGAGAGACTGCCAGAGGAAGTGTGTACAAAAAAGAAGTTAAATCTGATAGCATGGTACAAGAGTTGTTAAACACCCCAAAGACACTAGCACATTGTGATTTATCCTTGCCTTAATGACATGGCCTGGTTACCTAAGTGCCTTTCAACAGAAATTTCCAGTAATAAAATCCAGAATAGCATAGAATGTATTTGTAGAATAACTGCTGTTAATGATGTACAAAGTCCACAAGATTTATCCCTTCCACAGTCCTCAATTTGGGGCTTTGTTTTCATATACCATATAGCTCTCATTTTGTGCCTTTTATTTGCTTCTCCATTATTTCCACCTTTAATTCTGCCAATTCCACAATTAATATATTTCTTAATATTCCCACTGATATACAAATATGGTATTTCAGGTTCCAGGCAGAAAATAAAGGTATTAACAAGCCAGCCCATTTATTGATAAAATAAGGCAGAAAAGGAGCTGAACAGTCAGTGCTGTGTCAATATTTCTCAGATGTGTGTGGCAATGAAACCCCAGAAAAGGTTCAAAAATATCCTCATCTACTCCCCATTGACGAGTTTCCCATAATCCATTTTGTTATTTCCCACATTCCGCAAGTTTTACAAGTTAGACCCATGCAATTAATCACATTTAAAGAGTAGTCTAGTTAATTAATGCAACTATGCTTCATGGGAACACCTCTGACTAAGGCAGGATTACAGCTCTGAGCTCCCCACGCCTCTAGGTTGAGTTACACAACATCCCTTCCACTCATATCCAATATAGGTTCTGTTGGTCAAGTACAGGGCTCCAGAAATTAGTCAGACATCAGCCAATGAGTACACTCACTGTAAAAGTGAGATTAAAAGCAAAACAAAACAGAAGATGTCTTTAAATTAAAAAAACTAAAGCTTCATGTGCTTGTTTTGGAATTCCTCAAAAAAATAGCCACTACCTCAAAGTCTGAGTTTAAACAGCTTCAAGCTTTGGAAACACAACTCATTAAAATTAATAGATTTTCATATGTGTGTTTGGCAAAGGATACTTGACTTTTTAATCCTTTTGTAATCTGTTTTCTGTTTAATTTTGCCTTGGGCCTTTTTAGTTTTATCTGAGTTGAAGCCATGCTAGAATTCAAGTCATGCTGTCTTTTTTTTTTTTTAATAACCAAACTTTATCCCTGCTTTGATATCACAACTAACAACTGAGTTTCATACTAGCATTATGCTGATACATAGAACTTCAAACTAAAGAAGTGACATATTAAATGTGTTCTTTGAACAATTTGATGTACAAACTGTATGATGTGAGCCAGACATGATAAACTATATATATAGAATTTCCATTGGCCTTTTCAGGCAAAAAAATAAGAGTCCAGTAGTGTGTTCCATTTGAGTGCATTTTTTCACTTTCCTGGTCTGGATACTGGTACTGTCTGATGTCTTAGTTGTATAGAAATGATGTATTAAAAAAGTAGAGAAATCTTGACAGTTTGTTACCCAATATTCAAGATAAATGAAATCTCTTTTCGCAAAGTACTTTCAGCGCTGAGCTTATCAGATCACTACAGACTGAAAATTTGCAAGACTGGGAGCCTCCGGCTACAAGGCAAAGTGCTTCCTGAAGTGATTAATGTCAGCCTGTGAGGAAAGAAAACAGTGTAGCACTTAAAATCAGAACAGAAAATAACAAAATTAAGCTCAGTTAGTTGCACTAATGCCAATGATGATGAATTTAAAGATACCCTGAAGACAATAGCACGTCATACTGCAGGAAAACTAAACCCTGGAAAGCTAACTGTTTATGCTAAGATGGTAAGCTGATTTTATCATTGTATTGTTATGCTATTGTCCTAGACAAAAAAAAAATTGAGGTTTATATTGAAGTTTGCTTATCCAAATGCATCTGCTGTACAAGCAGTGAAGTCCAGAGAGATACAATCAAGAACAGGCAGCCTACAATGTGGTTTTAGTAACCTCAAATTCTTGTGTGATGCCCTCTTTCTCATCTTCAGGGACTTTGAAAGGAAAGGAAATATTTATTTGTAGTTACTTTAAATTACTGTAAAGTTATTAAAAAACCCTATAAACAGGGTTCTTCAACTGGAACTCCTTCAACGGGAGGATTCTTTTGACTCCTGACTTGTTAGGCAGCTCATACTCTGATACAAGTCTTGGCAACAGGTCCTCCTGTGTTCTGTTAGGGATTGTATAATTATAGAAATAAATTGTATTGCTCAGTAACAGGCAAATTGGTCCAGATTCTTAAGAGAATTCATCAGCTGTGCTGCAGGCTTCCTAGCTGATTTAAAGAAGCACTTTCAGAGATGTTTTTCATTTCATTGTGCTTAAAGTGATGTTTTAACTCAATTCTGCCTCTGCTCAGTCTAGTTTATCTGTTGAGAGCCAAACCCAGAGATCTTCTTACATGTGGTTAGTTATCATGAACCCCAGTAAATCCCAAATATTGCCTGAAGTTTGTAGGAGCAAATAATAGTCTGCTACTGCCATGATCTACATACTTTGCAAAACAGACCCAGGAGTCCTGGCAGTTTCCAAAACAAGGCATTGTAATTCAGGAATAGAAAGCAGTTTTATTCTAACCATGTATTTTGATGCTCATAGTTACATCAAAGTCACATCACCGTCAAGGGAAGAAGAGAGTGCCTACATTAACATTTTACTTTGGATGAGAGACACTTCTGAAATCAATTTCACAATTAGTCCTTATTACTTGATTTGCGCTGCAAGTGGTCTCAGAGAATAAAATCTAAATCCTTTTGGATGAAACTAAACCAGAAAATACGCTCTGAGAGTACAGCTAATACTCTTAAAGCTCCAATGGACTTCGAGCACACAGGACCAGATGGGAGCTTCTCAAAAGTGTAATATACAAATATACATATACACAGATCATCCACAAAATGCATATAATTTGGATGCTGAATATTCAACACCAAACATTTCAGTACACCTAGACATTAGGAAAGATCCTATAATTATATTTTGAAATATTTAAAAGTTACTCAGCCAGTATTCATTATTTAGATAAGAGGGGCTGTATGATTTTTAGTGAAGTCAAAACTCCATGAAGAAGGCATTAGCCACATGCAATGACCTAGGCAGAACTAACCGGTGCATCTCCTGGAGAGTCAAGATCTCCCAAAGCATCTGGTAAGAAAGCTCAGCTATCTGTGTAGGAGTTCAGCCTTTAAAAAGTCCCATTTTGTTTCCATGTCTTTAGGCACCTTAACTCACTTTTTCTTCTACACAGCCAATAGCAACCATGTCAGCAGATGCAGGTCTCTGGTTGAGAACTTTCAGCTGCCGATTTCTGAAATAAAACATAGTTGAATTCAGAGTTGGACCTTGTCTTTTTGATCTACATATGCACTTCTCAGAAGCAGTTACCAGGATTATCAAGCAGCTATCCAGTTAAATGAGCCTTAGCATCCTCTGTCATCCCCTTTCTTTCTCCTTCCTTCTCTCGCTCCTGCTTTTGTTTGCTGGTTCCCACTCCCTCAGCACATGTTCAAATCCTTCCTGAGCTGATTCATATTGCTAACCCAGTGGAAAACTGTTTTCTTTTTCTCAGGCAGGTGAGGGATGACTAAGCTAATGTTCTGTAGAACAGGCAAATTAAACTAACTCACAGGGACAAAAAGGACAAAACCAAATTGAAGACAAAAATACATAACCACAGCAGTTATGAAGAGGAGGAAGTCCTTCTCCTTCAGTAGCTTTCACACCTGTATCACTCAGTTTCAGCCCAGTTACCCCCAACCCCCATAACTTTTAGAGCATTTTACAACTAGAAACTTTATCACACAGCACCTGCAAACACAATTCACGTGCTTCAGAATTATGTTGCTACAGAGAGATCATAATAAACCACAGCCTGCCTCAACTTCTCCCACCAGCAGTGAGAGGATGACCTATCCCCCATCTCTGCCCTCAGCTGAGTTGCATTTCACAACCCATGGACCAGCTTTTGATGATCCTTGCCTGTCCAGCACAGGTTTTGTACACACAAAAACAGATACTATAACCCTTCTATCACCTACCTTACTAATCACTCCCCTTAGGAACCATGAAAATCAAAGCATTCTCAGTTAATGGATCAATTGATATTACAAAGTATAGGAATCCAAGCAATATAGTTTGGATATTTCTAGTACTAAGAAAAGTTTATACCTAGCGTGCTGAGCCAATTGCTGTCAAAAGCAGATTGATATTATTACTGTTGTGTTATTTCAGGAAGACTTTTGTGTTTCTTCTAATTCCAAAGTGAATATTTCTCTATATCTGAAATATTAAGGATTTAGAATAAGGAACTGATCATCAGCTCTGGCAATTGTTTTCCAGCAGCTTTTGTAAAACAACTCAGTTGGCTTGTCTATGCTGGAAATTTTTGTCAATATATGCCAATTTTTAATTCAGACTGATGCAGTCTCCTGCCATATAACCCTATTCTCACACAAACATATTTTTTCTAGTTTTAGTTGATATTATTTTAGAAATATAATATCAATAATTATTGGGACAGAGGGAACTACTTCTTAAACCCATATGACTACAGAAATTTAACCATCACAGTGTAATCGGTAAGACTTCCCAGCCTGAGATGCTCGAACAGCTTTCTCTTCTCTTGGTATCAAGTAGCAACCCCAGGTGAATACTAAGGAAAATCAGACTAATAAGAAATATTTCCCTCTTAAAACTAGCAGCACTTTACAATCGCACAAGTCTTTAGTGCAGAGGTAAATATCCGGGTTATTTCAACACGATGAAAACTTCTGAATGTCAAAATCCAGTTTATTTCTCCGTGAAACCAGAGAAAATAATTCTTACTTTGATCTTCTTGCTTGATGCACTGTAATCATATGAACAGGGGATTCTTTTTAAAAAAATGAAGAAATTTTCCTGGAGCATGAAGTGCTCCTGTGTGCAACATCCATGTTGGACTCTGTTTTTAAGGGGTGTTGGGAAATTGAAGAGCAGGCAACAAAGTAGTAAGAAAAAATACAGTTGTGAACAACTCTAACAGTGAGTAGTGTTGCATTCTAAAACACATTTTTTATTAGTTGGGAAAAACACAGCAAGAAGAAATAGGGAAAAAGTGAAGACAGATATATTCAAAATAGTCTAACAATGTGATTTGCTGAATTCTGGAATGAATTACAAAGGGAAAAGTAGACTGTCCTCTCCTGTGCTTTTAAATCAAGTTTGAATGTCTTTCTGAAGTGAACTCTGAAAGATATTCACTCCAACCAAGCACCAGTCTGCAAGCGAAATTCAGTGGCCTGTGTGGGATTAGTTTAGAGATCCAGTGATCTGTCCCAAACTCTGAAGAACTGTGACTGACACCAAATGAATTAGAAACAGGATCAGGCGGCATAAGTTCATTAACTTAGTGAAAAGAGATCTAATGAATAAGTGACTCCACAAACACCCAGCACAATTACTTCTATTTGCATCCTGAAATGCTTCTCACTCCAGCTGCTTGTCAGGCAGAAGAAGCCTGTCATTCACTCCTTTGTAACTCTACCCATTGTCCAAAACCCCTTTTCTTCTACAGAGAAACCCCTTATTTTTGTCTTATAGAGAAACCTTTAGGAGCTGAGAGAGGGAAAGGGAGCCTTTAGCTCAAAACAAAGAGAAATAGGGCTTCTGTCAGCAGGAGGCTAACAAGTAAATGATGATTTCTGTATTTCTAGGGTCTGAGAACAACCTCTGCAGGCAGTGTCAAGCCCTGTGTCAGCTTCCTGCCCAGCCAGCCTTCCACGATAGATCATGATACCTGCCTGGGAGAATAAAACCTTCCTTCTCCAGAAACCCAGTCCAGCTATCTCCCAGGCATGATGTTCCCTGGCAGGGGCCACTCAGCATGCTACCCCTCCACAGCCCCTGAGGCTGGCTGATGGCCTAAATAACAGCAAATTATAATTTGTTTAAATAATCAAGTACTAACAATGGCAGAGGCAGAGCATGGAGTACATGCCATGTGGACTCTGTTTACCATTTAATATTCTGCATTAATAGTCACTATACTGTAAAATAAGGTAAGGTCTGAGACAGACGGAAACATGACTTGAATTTGTGCTACAGCCCCAGAGACGGCTGCACTAAGGCAAGTCATTTAGCATCAGAAACTAAGCCAGCTGAAGGGAGATCTTTCTCTAAGCTTTCTAGGCAACTCCTCCTGATTGACTGGGAGGAGAGAGGAAGAATCACTTCCGTGCAAATCAGCTCTATTAAAGCTGTCTCTGCAAAGGCCAGGAGGAATCTTCTTTCATAGAAAAAACAGAAAAAGAGAAAAAAAAGTAGCTAGCTCACTCACGAGGTGGAGGAGTTTCAGAGAGAGCAATTCTGACACATGTGCTCTCCTGCACCCTATGGGCACATTACATACAAGCAAAAAGATCATTAGGAATTGAACATGCCTAGTTGATACAATATGCCAAGACCTTTTCCAGAAGCATAGAGGACAGTCACTGAACCTGTGGCATTCAGGACTTTCTCTGAGGAATCAGAATTCAGAGTCATCCTGAGAAGTCTTCTTTCAGCATTTTCTTGATGATATATTTCTTCTACCTGATCCCTTTAATTTTTTGCAATTTCTGAACAACCATATTTGTAATGGAAGAGAACAATCACAGAAGAAGCAATGAGGTATGTATGTCTCAATTACTGCTTATAATATGTTGTTCTAAATGCTTGAGTTCTGTGAAAGTGCTGGGACATCTCCTGTGATCAGTGCTATTGGTTTCAAAGGAAGCATCAATTATGCCCAATTCATGTAAGAAAGAACCTCCTGTTGACTTCCAAGATGATTAAAAATTTTTGTACTCAGACCTCAGAGTAGAAAAAAAAGTTAGGAAATAAAGCTATCAGAGACTTTGCAGTCAAATTCATCAGTGAGTTAATTCATCAGTTCCTCTTCTATATGTCCCAACATTCTTTATTTTTACATGGTCTTGTATGACATGTTTCATAATAATTCTTTGATCATTCTTTGATACAAATAATTCCCATTCTCAATTACTGCAAGGCAGTGAATAAAAGAATAGCCCTTTCTGTGATAAGAGCATCAGAAAGTATAGGAAGTATTCTTTTTTATGGAACTGACCTCTTCTTTAGTAAAAACAAAA
Source organism: Eopsaltria australis (assembly GCA_034509425.1). Lineage (NCBI taxonomy): Eukaryota > Metazoa > Chordata > Aves > Passeriformes > Petroicidae > Eopsaltria > Eopsaltria australis. The sequence continues at coordinate 857,331 of JAVTVJ010000649.1, read as the reverse complement.
AGATCTTTTATTATAAGTGATCCTCTGCCAACAGCCCCTATGCCTGTAACCAATTTCAAACACTTTATGTTCTCCCTCCAGAAAGGCTTTGTACTCTTTCCCACTCATTAGAAGATGGCTATTGTAAATAGCACTTCCAGCATTAATATTAAATACAGAAAGAAATATGTTCAAACCAGGTTATGGCTGTAAGGCAAACTGACACAAGCCAGGAAATTCATAAGCTAAATCCAGCCCTTAGCTCAGGCTGTTGTGAAAACAAATATGTGGGCGTTAGCAAGGTGCCCAGGGTGAGTGCAGAGTGTGCATTTCCTGGCTTTTGTCAGACGATGTCAAAACATCAACCAGACCTCAACATTAGATTTAAAAAGGGTGTTTAAAAAGGGTGTTTCATGCAGGGAAAAGGGCACACCTACCTGCCTTCCTGTTGTTGCTTCCCAGGATTCAGGGAGGGATGGCACATGACCCCAGGGACAGAGAGCATGAACCAGTGGTGACCCACCAACCCCCAGGATGAACACCGCACAGCATTGAGGGGTGTCCCCTGGGTAGTGAATAATCTCATTTGTTTGGTTTGTCCTCAGAGAGAAAAAAAAATCAAGATCTTTATCACAGGCATGCCAAAATTCTCTTTGTCTTCACCTCATGAGCATCACAAGCTGTTAGGGGTGGAAGGCAGGTATGTAGGCTGGGCTGAGGGACCATGCTGCTATGTTGCCCAAGGGAAAATGGACTCGACAGGCCAAAGGGTCTGCCAGGGCTGGCATGAGGCACACCAACCCCTTTAGACATCCTGGTGTAAGCACAAGTAGCAAAATGCCCTGCTTTTCCCTAGCAGGAGACACTTGGAAACACACCATCCATCATGCTGGAGCAGAACTCTGCAGCTTGGCAGCAGCTCTGTGCATTCCTGTGGGCTCAGGAAGCCTGTCCCTAGCTGGCTAGAGGTACCAGCTTCACCCCACAGTGCTCCAGCAGTGCGCCAGTAGCTCAAGGAGGGAGAAAAAGGGTGAGCACCCTGATAAATGTTCATTTCATCCAAAAAGTTAAATTACTTTGATGAATATTGACTTGACAGTCAATATTGTAGCAGATTTTCCCAGTAGGCAAAAAGACAAACTGAGGGGGGATGGGAACTTACCTAGAAATAGTTTCGGTTTTGTAGAAATAGTTTTGCTTGTTCCCATATGGAAGTTATATGTGTAAAATCAGTGGGCTCTGGTATTTTTTCTAGATCAAGAAGGTGGCAGCTAATCTCTGCATTGCCCAGGAGAGGGGAGGAAAAATATCTTGGCCTAAATCCTTTTCTTTTAAGAAACACATTTGGGAAAAAAAAGTTTCAGTATCATAACTACTATTTGATTTAAACTAGGTTAATTAAATGGCTTCAAACCACACATAATTAAAAACACACTGTACATAGTTGTATTGATACTAATTCCTGTCAGTTCAAGTTAAATTGAAAGGAGCTTGAATCAAGCTGTGCTTAGGTTGTTGGTGCAGTTTTTTGGTGTGTGCAGCAAGCACACACCATCTCCTAACCAAGTGCAGATCTCGTACAGCATACCCTGAGGTCACAATAAATATTTAATTGTATGACTTGTGTTTCATCTGACTCAGGAAGCTGACAGAAATACGGGTGGTCAGCTGAGCACAAGCGGAGAGAAAACAGGTGAGTCAACCTCATGCTGAAGTGGGAGCTTATTTTTCCATGATGCCCAGTCTTTGAAGGAATATTTCTTTTATAACCTAGGAGAATAACAAGGAGACTGCTTATGGAATTAAAAGTTCCCAGCTTCTAATTAGAAGGAGAATAATTGCAGTGTCATTTGTAGGGATCTTAATAATTTATTTCGTTTTCAAGATAAGTATATTTGTACTGTATAATTTTCGTTCATATGCCAACCAAAACAGGACACTTCTTTCATTCCTTGTCCTATGTATTTTCTTTCACTTTAACCCTGTGAATCTACCTGGGATAAAGAACACATAACAAAGGAGTATTACACTTTGAAAGTGACAAAATGGAAGAATTGAGATGTTTTGGAATTTTCCATATTTGGTTGGGTTTTCTTTCTCTTTGCATAACCTATTATTCTTCAAGTAGTGCAAACTTACTTCTTCAGCTGTCATTTACCCATTTCACTGGTGGTTTTCAGCAAAAACAAAGAAATACATAAACCAATGATTCCTTCAGAATTCCACTAAAACACTCTAACCATTTACTCATATGTGTAAGTCACGGCACACTAAAAAGGCCTGGAGCCTTTTTTTTTTTTTGTATTTTAGGTAAGAAAAAGAAAGTCCCCTTTACTTTAGGCTCTAAGTCTAAATTGGAGGCAATACCATCTAAGTGCAGACTACATCAAAGATGAGACTTCAATTAATTCCAGAGTTATTTATTTAAATGCAAGTTTTGCATTGGCAAGCTACCACTGAAAGGCCTCAAGAGGAACATGGAAGCAACGAGGGAAATTCCATTATTGCCACCCCACAACCTCTTCTGCTGGGCACAGGACCAACATCGAGAAAATATATCAGGTACCCAATATAGCACAATGGGCTTTTTCCTCCTTAATCACCTTTAAAATTCCCAGCCGAGAACACAGACCTCACACAAGATTTCTAAGTTGTATATTAGAACTGGTTCAGCTGAGTGATGAATCTCAGAAAATAAAACGCTTCATAATGGATCTGCTGACGCAGCAGAGAGCATCCCCGCACGGTGTGGCTCCAGAGGGGCCAGCTCACCCCCATCCCCATCCCAACCCAGCCCGAGAGGCGTTTCTCCCTTTGAAAGCCGCCTTTTGTGTGGCTCACACCCCGATGGGCTGCTCCCGGCCAGGCTGTTTGCTGTTCTTCGGAGGCTTCTGCTGTTTCCTACATCAGATGGAATTTACCTTCATGTAATTATTTGTTCTGGGAGCTTTGATCTCCACTTCCCTTGTAACTGCAGTGTAGTCACACTTTGAACTACAAGAAAGTACCAATTTAAGGCTCTTGCTGAAAACATCATAATAGTTAATCCTAACAAAAAGGTGTTAATTGGTCTCCTGGTGATTCTAAGCCGAAGTCACAATAGGTTCTTATGTTTGTTTACCACTGCTGTATTTCCTCCTCAACCCAGTAAAAGTGCACTGGATCTGATAAACTTTTAGACAAGTTTATGGTTTCTCAGTTTATGATTTAGGGCAAAACCCAAGTACCTGCCAGTGTCAGAGGAGCAGTTTTGGTCCAATGTGGTGATGCTGCAGACTGGTAGCTTCAGAGTCAGCCATTGGAGACCACTTACTCAAGCAGAATTAGTGAAAATTTAAATAACTCCTAAACCTCTTCTGAAGCACAATCTCTGTATGAGATGAAAGCTGTTTCTTCATATAATAAATCCGAACTTTTGGCCCTGATAGAGAAATCATAGGGCTGGGGAGGAGTATTATTTTTCTTCGTTTTGGAATCCATCTCATCCCGCTCAGCACAAAGAAAATGCTTAAATAGCTCAAATTAAAGAGAGTGGATCATCATACTGGACTGCACAGATGAATGTTCAAAACATTTTTTTGCTTTTTGTCTTACAAAAACAAGGCACTTTTAAGGTAACCCCTGAATTTTGGTAAGATTCAGGTACATCACATATGTCTCGCTCTCAAAAAAAAAAAAAAAGTGGCATATTTGAGTGAAGACACTGAAACTGATCTTTTCGAGCCCTCTGGCTGTTTCTTCAGTGTTCTCGGTGAAACGACAAAAGAACCAGACAGAACAGCAACATCAGTGCTTAGACTGCATATTTGTGGAGTGCACATGAGCCTGCTGCTCATCAAAAGGTTACTACTCATAGATAAGCATGAAATGGTGCAGGACACCAGCATCCAATCTTGCCATTCTGACTTCCTATGGACATTTCAGCAGTCTCAATGAGGAGGAAACTGCCAGCTCTTCCACTGTTTCATTTGGTATTCTCACAGGCAATTAAAATATTTTTATTTACTTCTGCTCAGCTCTTCCCACTGACCAGCACTCCCTGGGTGAGTTTTCCTTTCATCTTCTTTCTGAGATTACAGCACTTCAGAGTCAAACACTTCAAAACTCCTGCTGAAAACACCAGGAGAGCCAGCCCTGGTTCACTGAGGACAATTCTTGAACCCTGACTGAACTCCTGATTTCTCCTGGTGCATACGGATGGAGATTTGCTGTGGCATGATTGCTGTCAAGATACATCCCTGCAAGAGCACTCTTGAAGACCTGCACAACTTCCCTGCTGAGAGCTCGTGCACTGTCCCCAGCCCACGTGGAGAGGATTCTGTCCCCAAGAACAGCTCTTCCTCCCCAGCCAAAGGCTGAACTTCCTCTCTCTCCCCTATAGAAGCAAGATACACCTGAATTCCTCAAATTATCTTGTTAGATGGCCCATGCTGTGCAATGCCTCCAAAGTGTTCTCCTGCATGAAAAATCCCACTAAGCCTGTGGATGAGCAGAAAAATCATATCATCATGATGTACTTCAGACTGCCTCATAACCATGGGAACTCAGAAAGGGAATATTGGTTGTAAGGGAGGAAGCAGTGTCCAGCAAGCTTGATGGGAAGAGGATGACCTATGTACAGGATCCAGGCTGAAGAAAAGGAAATATTTTTTCTTGCTGTGCTGCAAGCAGTGATCTCACATATCCAAACCAGGATCAGTTACTGACACTCTTCTATCAGTAAAGGCCTTTGTGAGTTGTTAAACATATGCATGCACACTCAGTTGCAAGTGCTAACCCAGGGTACAGAGAAACGGCAGCCCTGAAATGAAACCACTACGAGGGTTTATGTCAGAAAAACCTTTGTTTTTCTTTTTAGTGTTTGTTTTGCACGATTTTCTAGACTCTCCTGAATACAATCCAGACCCTTGACAGCTGCAAGCTACAGTCCGAGGCACTGATAAATTTATTTTCCAAAATATCTGCAGTATTCTAATTTTGTCACAATGCCCCCTGTGAATGAGGTGAGGGGAAAAAAAATCTGTCTGATTTCCTAGTGATGTTACAATTCAGAGCCTTTGCCTTATACCCCTGGGGAAGCTGACAGTCACTCTGAACATGTTTTTGTCCTCACAGTTAGAGTTTGAATCTATGCCTTCTTTTTCTAGCTCCTACAGGCTGTTTTGTTCTCAGCCACTTTTTCCATGTTTTTGTTTGGTTGTTCAGGATTTCTTAACCTAATCCCATTAGATAATTAAACATTACATACAATTTTATTATGTGATAGTTGTTGGATTGGGGTTTCTTTATGTTTCAGGGATTGTTTTGGGGTGGGTTTTTTTGGTGTTCTAAATGAAAAGAACCAAAGCTTTTAGAATAAACTGGGCAATACTATCCCAGTGTTCATGCTCCCAGGATATTTAAGCCCCACCTTCCTAGGAAAACAAGGAGGTTTACAAGAGCTACTTGATACCACAAATCTAATCATAACCATAAATCATGCTAAAAAGTTACATTTCAGGATTATGTAGGTTTAGCAATGAGTCTGGGTGATAAAAAAGAGCAAAATTCTTGCTATGACAGGTGACCAGCTGAAGTTTAATACCTTTGTTTTCAAAGTGCAATTCTTAGCTGGGAAAACAAGTCTCTACTGTGTCTTATATAAACATCCCCTTGCAAGTTAAGTGTCTGCAAAAAGTCAATAACAGCACTTTTTCCTCACCTGGGCACTTCATGGTATGTGTTTGAAGCCCACAGCTCATATTACGGCATGAAGATGCAAGGAGGGGAATTAAAACTATATGATTACCTGGAGTAGAATGAAAATGACTGAGACAAGATTTTTGCTATTTTAACTGTGTCAAAGTCAAAGTTAGCTAAGAATTTAAGTCATGCCTGGGGCTTGAAATCAGATGGTTTTGTTTGCTGAGCAAAAGGGCTTCTGGCAGTAAGGCTTTATCTTCAGCTTCTTTGCTTGATTTACCCTAATCGATAAAAACAGTCCAAGGGAGCCATATGTTTTATGGCTGCTGGCAGGATAGTAAAAAACTTCACAGCCCTCAGCAGGTTCATCCTGCCAGAACATACACAAAGGTAGGAATTTGAGGCTGAGGCAGGAGAAAAAGGCTCAAAGACAGTAAACAGTAGTTTAGTGTCACTCACAAAGGTTCTGAGAAAACAACCCTTGTTTGTGGTCAGAATCAAACACACACTTGAGCCAGACCCTATTCTCACCCTTATTTGCAGGACTTTCAGTCTTAACTAGCACTGATGCTTGTTTGTAAAAAAAAAAAATTAAAAAGAAAAAAATCCTTAGGTTTAATTACTGCAGTCTCCTTAGTCAATCTGGAGCAAAATTCTGATCAAAGTCAGTAGTAAAGAGACATAACCAGTGGCAAAGCCACTGCTAATACATTCAGGTTTCTTGCAGTGCTGTTGCAGTGTATGTCACTTAGATGCCACAGTGCATGGCAGATATCTCAGGAAACTGTCCCTCTGTGATCTTCTAGTCACTGTTCCATTCCTCAGCTGAAGAAGCAACTCAGTTTCTCAAGCCATTCTTCCTCAAAAAGTACTAACATAATTAAAATTATGAAAGATTAAAAAATAATAATCTAATCATCTAATGTTGATCTTTTCGGGGAGATATGCCCAAAAATCTGCAACTGAAAATCTGTAAGGACAGGCTGAACAGGCTGACTCCTTTCAAGTGTCCTAGTACTTCCAGCTGCCATCGTGGTAATTCAGCATTTCTGGTAAAAGACAAGTGAAAATGATAGAGCTGTAAACTTACTGTAATTTACACCATATGTTAAATTAAAACAAATCTTTAAAAATTAAATTATAATTGGATTAGTTCTGACTGGCATGCTTCATCCATCTCTGAAAGACTGTGGCTTGTGCCATGGCCATTAGACTGCATATTGCTATTTCAGAATAAGGAAAGAAACCCTATTTTATTTTGAAGGCAGCATCCAGTACAAGGCTGGATATAGTCTGTATAGGTAATGCTTGAGGAATTCCACAATTCAGGATACACATTAAACCACAAAGGGCATTATTTCCCAACATGTGATTCTTTCCATAAAATGTGCTTTTCCCTCTGTACTTCCTACACACCACAGTGTTCTCATATCCTTCATCACCACCTCCCCACCTTTTTATACATGTTTTGCCTATATCTCTTCCCATTTTGTTACAATGTCCTTGCTTTACTGAGTTTTCCTACACAGCACCACAGATCTCCATTATAGGCTCAAATGTATATTAACTCACTTCACCTACATTGCCGCTTAAGGATTCCAGGCTCCTACAATTTCCTTAGCTAGACCACAACAAACCATCTCCGTTCTTCCCCGTGTCCCCAGTCTCCTGCAGTGATTGTCCCAGCTATTTCTCTGTCTCCTCTGCTCCCTACAGCATCTTCAGCATCCCTCCACACTACCTGCCTACAACTCCAGCCTCAGCTGCACACTGCTATTTGCCAAGGAGCAGTCTGCATGCACCACGGCTGGTGTGGAGCCACCCAGGCATTAGCTGGTATGCATATGGCAATAGGCCCGACCACCCAGGAATCCAGGAATTCAGAGAACAGGGTGTGCACCAACAGAGGCAGCTGATGCCTCTCAGGAAGCCAGTGTGACACGCTGCCTACCAGATGCCTGGCAGATGCAACAAATGGCGTCAAGGGTGGCACCTGGCTCCCAGGCCTCTGCTGTTTCTGACAAGTCCCATTCAGTGCACTAGGAGTTTTGCCAGCTGTTTGCATGGAAAGTGGGATTGGATCCTGAAGAACTGAATGGGTGCCAGCCTCCCTTTCCTGTGATGTTGCCTTTGCATATTGTGCTTATAACCTGACTGCACCCTTACAGCTGCCACCTCCCGGCTCTGCTCTGGTGCCCTTATCCTTGGAAGGTGCACCAACCACAGCCACAGAGTTCCTTCTTCAATGTCGCTGGAGAAGTCTTCCTTGTCAGGATGCAAACGAAAGTCTGAGCCTGGGGGCTGGGATGCAGCGGGGCCAAGCCCCCTGTCATTCTGAATGTGCTTCCAGAAGACACTGTGCTCATTTGCTCATCCACATGCCTCTGCTCTCTCTCTGAGATCCAGAGTGCACACTCTTCTAGGGGACAGCAACTGTCTTTTCATTCTGTTCCTGTACAGCATCAAACACATTCTGATCTCCAGCCCAGGATCACAGTCACCAAAATAGTGTCATTAGCAATCCAGCAAAATCTTACCAGACATTTTGTTTACAAACAAAATGCCTGAAATTAGAAACGAAAGGTTTTATCATCATAAGCTCAACTGAAAGTTTGCTCTTCCTTCAGGAGAATTGCTTATAGTGAAGAAAGGCCATTTGTGACACTGGGGAGTGAGCCCTTTTTCCAGCTGTTCCAGCTTGGTTCTAAACTTCCAATAGAGCATGTGGGGAAGCCCTTTCATCTTCACAAAGGTGAATTCATGCTGCTTTTGCCAAAATGAGGTGGCTTCTTTTATTTCCTGTTATCATCTTCCACACTTTTAAATCTCCAGGAACAGTCTGCAGGCACATTCCAGGAGGGATATTTAATATTTTATTGCCAAGCAAATACTAAAGAAGTGGTTCCCATAGTCACTATCTGCAAAAGTTTTCCCCACGGGGCTCATGTAAGCAGGGAGCACGTCCCTTCCTACACCCACTGCTCCTGCTGAATACAATGCCAGGAAAACCCACTGCTTCCAGCGAGGCTCATAAATCTCCTTGTTGATCCCTGACAGTTTTGCTTGCCTTGAAAAAGAAATGAATACACATGCTTGAGATCAGCATCATAAGCCATTATCAGACCTTTAGAAAGGTGCCAGCTGCATTATCTAAAAATAGCTCAGGTACCCATGAGAAAAGATTACCTGCCACTCTGTAAGCTGGAGAGCCTATTGCCCAATATACCTCTAACAGCTGAGAGGCAAGCAACACACATCTCAGAGGCTTGCATATGAACTCTGAAGAGAAGGTATTTAAAGTGAATTCATTAGAGTAAATTGTTACTGGGATAGCCACCAGTACAGTTCTCTTTAAACTTTTCCTCTTTGAGGCTGTCTGTAACCCACCACATCTCCATTGGATCTTGCATCTTACCATGTAAATATTTCAGGATCATGATGGTTTTCAGTACAGCACCTGTTTCACAGCAAGTCACATGTGTACTGATTAATGCTGCCTGATTGACCATAACAGCTCTCTTATCTCTCCTATCATGCCAATTCAGTGACTCCTTTCAATCCTTGTGCCTATTTATAGGCAAGACACCAAAAATGGCTTTCTAATTAATCAAGTTACTCACAAGTTCTCCTTTTTTCCCCCCACATAAATCCCAAGCAGTAGCCATGCCAAACAAACAGATATACTAACCAATGTTCTGCCTTTCCACTTTCTCCAAGGCCATACACATCTTGCTTTGTTTCTGTTGTCCATTCAAAATAGCTCTCTTGCATACTGTGCACTTCTCAGGCAACTGTTTTCATGGCTCATGCAGCCAGGTACATGTGAAAATGGCTGTATTATCAATGTTGCAGGATGCAGTTCACAACACATTTTCTACTTGGCAAAGATGGTCCAGTTCAGAAGCTCCAGTTCCTCCATCCCAAGAGCTGCCTATTTCTTTGCTATGCCACAGCCTTGCATGCCCTCAGTAATGCTATGCTTTCCTGTCTGCAATCTGGTTCACAGCATGTTCCACGAGCACTCCTATCACCACCACTGGAAGGGTGGTGGCTGCAAAGGAGGGTGGGAAAGAATGACTGAATGAAGAGCTGAGGACGAAGACAGATTTCCCAAGCTGACTTTGTTGTTGAAGAAAACATGGAATGACATCCTCAGATGGAAAAGATTCTTCTTATCTGCCCTCCTGCCAATTATCATTCCTCCCATATCCATAACATGAGCCAGCACAGCTACACAAACACGTAAGATATCACAGAATAATCAGTTTAGCTGCTGTGAGAGGCCTTAGATCAGATCAGTTCTTAGGAAATCTCTTTGGTAAGATGGGAGATTATACAGCTTCTCCAGAGTAACATTGCCAAGCGCATCATTTGAACACTGACTTTTTGAGACAAAGAACTTTTGCACTTACTTTCAAACTGTACTCTAAAGTCACACCCACATGATACATCAGGTCTGCACAAAGAAATTGAACCAACACAACAAAACCTACTTAGGTGCTATCACCAGATTAATTCAGAATCAGCAAGTGGCCACCTAAACCAGGTTGAAAAACAGGTACAGTGCCTCTGACCAGAATCACTACACATTCCTCAGCCCACATGAAAGTCCATTTGAACATGCAGTTTATATACAAAAGACTGTCCAGTACATCCAGAAGCCATTGGGACTCTAGCAGAGGTGTTGTGCAGTGCATTTGGGTGCATAATTCCCACCACCTAAACACGTTAGATTTATTGTGTTTGCATTAATCAACTGTGCAGAACATGTGCAATACCAATAGCAGATTCAGATACCCCAGTGTCCCTACCTGGAGCTACCACACAGAACTATGGGTCACATGAAAATGCCTCTGCCCCAGCTTTCTCCCACCCCCATCCACTGCTTAAGAAAAACCAGTTGAAAGGCACAAATTGTTCAACTTCAGTGCAACCTCACAATGTGCTGCCTCTGTTTGACCACATCCATTAATTCTTCTTCTCATGGGCAGGATATTCTAATTGTTTCCAGGTAGCTTCATGTTTTCTGGAAGAGCAAATGATGCAAGGTATGAACATGGGCCAGCAAGAGACTGTGGGGATTGCAGAGTCCACTTGAATTAGTCTTGTTTCCTAAATACTGTGATCTTTTGATCTGATTACTGGAGAAAGCAAAATATGTAGGAAGAGAATAAAATAGATTTTGCCATCCTTTAGGCAGAAATTATGTAAGAGAACAGTTATATTTTGATCAGCTACATTACCATTGAGTGGATAGCTCAGTTAATTCCAGGGAATCAGTGGCAAAACTCCTATTGATTCTAACAGAACCCAGATGTAATCCAGTAATCAAAACCAGTTTGGTCTTCTTTAGACTCTGTTTTCACCAAAAGTTATGTGGTACAAAATATGGTGGGACAAACACACTAAGGATAGAACAGAATTAAACAGAATAGCATTCTAAATTGAATAACTCAAAGATTTAGTATTTTTCTGTGCACACAAGCCATGCATTAGTGAACTTATATAGGTAAAAGACTTGTGTATCAGAAAAACAAAACAAAATTATCATTAGGATAAACTTACCCTTCTTTTACTTGCATAACCCATAATCCCGCTGAATCATGTTTACTGGTGGATAACGTGTGAGTACAAAAAGGATGCATTGAAAAACCAAAACAAAAACAAAACCCGTAACAACAAAAAACCACCATTCACAATGTGAAAAATGCCCAGTAAGACTCTTCTATTGTGGCAGGAATTGATGGGGACATTCAACAGATCTGTTAGGCATCAAAAGGAGCTGAGATAGCACAGTGATATAAATGTGAGAGTACAATTGTTATAAGCCTTTGGCTCTCATTTAGCTCTTTGTAGAACCTAGATTATTACAGATTAATGAATAGGTCTGCTTGCTTGTACACAAACTGCACAAGCAAGAAGAAGAGTGTCTCAAGATACGAGGCATTTACTAGATCAATACAAGAAAGAAAGGTACTCACATTTCAATGATAAAACAGCAGGAGACAGAATAGAGAGAACAAGTTCTTTCAAGAAAGTTTCAGGGGAAGCAATCATGTGGATAAAACAAATATTCAGGAAACAAACATGAAAATTAAGAGACAGAAGAGGAACAAAAGAAGTGTGGAACATAAGTTTTATAGTAAGTCATTCTAAACACAAGATAGCCAGCAGCCCTTTCCAAAGTAAGGAATCGTTATACCAACAATGAACAGGCAAGATACAGTAACATCAAAATAAATGGTAATGGAAAGAAAAAAAAACATGGCTGAAGGCAATGACTGCTGAGGAGAAAAGTCACTTGTAGAAAACATTTCAAAAGATCCCAGTAGTAGCTTTACAATGCTCCATAGATTTTGTTCTGCCCTATCTTTTAAGATAATTTGAAATCATAAACAAAGTGTTCTACCACAAGAAAAAAAAAAGGACTGTTAGTGTGATTGCCACCAAATAGCAAGAGATATGTAATAATTTGCTTCAGTAAGCGTATTAATTTACCTTGGGGAAAATTTTGGAAGCAATAAATACTGTTCAATGAAATGTCAAATGACTTGCCCAACTGCAACAACATTTACCCTGCATATGAGAAAACCCCACATCTAGTGCCCTCTGCATTTGTATACCCATTCAAAGAGATATTTCCTTCTCTCAGGAAAGCCAGATATCTTCTAATATGAGCATGAGAACATTCATCAGCACTTCTTACATAGCCCAGAAGAGAGGAAAACCCAGTCTCAGCACACTTTGGGTCCCTAGAAATCAGAGGGCAAGCAGAGAGGGATCATGTGGGCTGTAGGATGTTTCTTCCCAGGATTATCCTGGCGAACTGCAGCAATTAGAGTTCATCTGAGCTCAGACAAATAGTGTACTCTTAACTCTGCAATTTTGATTGACATTTTTGCACTGTGTCATCTGGTGACTACATACTTATGTATCTCCTTCTGGTTTTGTTCTCATCCTCCACTAAGGACATCTGCAAGGGTGACTCCACTACACTCATCTCACAGCTCCCTCTATCCATTTCTCAGTGGGAACAAAGCCAGACATCAGCTGAGACAAACCACATGTGATCACTTGCTTCTGCACCCCTGGATTTGAGAGACAACAAACCATACTAAAACAAGCTTTTCTAGCAGGCTGGTGTCTCAGAAATGGTCGTAGTTTCCTGCTGCTCCCTACAATTCAAATGTTATCTTTCTCCCAAATGATGCACAAACAAGTTGGAAGACAATAAGCAAAAAGTCCAGTAATTTACAAGCTCCTCCAGGCACAGGTTTCTCCTTTAAGTGTAGGATGACCTCAGGACATCAGTTATAATGAGGTAATTGCTGTCAAATTATTCCTTGCATTTTCACTGGGAGCAAGCAGGGTACCTCTACCATACACATAAAAAGTTGGGTCCTCGTGCTGGAATTGTTTTAATTCTTAGTTTCCATTTCCTCTTGCTGGTTACAGAGGGCAGAAGGGCACTTGCCTGGGTTTAGCCTGAATAAATATTGGCCCAGTATTCTTTTTTTTTTTAAACATCTAGAAAAAAAAAAAGGCTCAAGATGATTGGTATGAGGACAGTGCTGGAGAAAGTCATATTACAACTTACACCACAACGGATTTAACTTGGCGTTATTCCATGGGAAATTAAATCAAATACAGTAGCAGAGCAATCTGTCAAAGAAAACTGGTTTCACTGAGCAGCAGAATCTGCTTAAAAGTACAAAATTCACAAGCATATGAAACAAATGACAAACATTTTTCTCATTTATCATGTTTTAAGAAAATGAGATCTAATTCATAAGTTGCAATATACAAATCAGAAAAATTGTAAGAGGCAATGTGTGTGGGTAAGTCTGTTCATTCAAAATTGTTCTGCAACTTTACCTTCTTCCCCAAGGCTTATCTCTCAGCCACATTTGTCTTAGTAAGAATTACATAATGTGAAATTGTTACAGGTTTAAAGAATGTGCAGGGGAATAACTGACTAAAGGATTAGTCATTGCACTCCTGCAATCCACTAATAATAACAAGGTACTACCTTTGCCGCTTAAAGTAAATTTTCAGAGTGACATTAAACTATACTAGGCAATTTGGAAGGAGGGTAGGCTGTGTAAAATACTGGCTTTACACAAGAACAACAGAAATAATTGGTCATTCAAAGTCACTTCTGCTGACTCTACAGTGTAAGTCTTGCAGGAGAGTCTGTCAGTAAGTAATCTGGCTTGGAATTTCTCAAGTTCACCCATGCAGAATAAAACAGTTCAGAAATGTGTAGACCTCCTGGGTGCCAATGTTGATTACTCAATGCTATGAGGAAAATTATGCTAGTCTGTTTATCTTTTTTCCATTAGAAAAGAAAAAGCTTTAGTTTTTTTGATGACTTCAGGGTGTTGGGCTTTTATTTGCATTTCCTGTTGGTTTCAATGGTAATGTTTCAGATGGACTAAAACTTCAATTCTTCGTGAGCCCTCATTGAAATTTTATCACTTTTCAAGAGGCAGAAAATCACAGAAAAGATTGCCTAGCAAGTTGAACCCAAGTGGTTCAACAGTAGTTTAAATTAGTGGGCTGGATTGTGCAATGTGGTAGCCTTTGGCAGTAACCTCCTTAGCCACTGCAGCCAGAGCAGGCAGGAACCATGGCTCAGAGACCTTAGCAAGTAATTTCCTTTTCTCCTACTCCACATCATCCCCTTCCATGCATATTCGTTTCCCAATCTCATTTGGACCAGAAGTGGCAGTCATAGTTTGTTGGACTTACCTTGGTGTTAAATTCCTCACCCAGTCATGATAAACCACCAAAGCACCATTGCCAAGCAGCAGATCTCTCTAGCTTGTTTTAACCTCTCCTCTGCCCCTCTGCCTTCTCCAGGCCTGCACTGCTCTGACAAGTCACCCATGCAATGTGAACATGTACATCCTATGTAAGACCTCTAACGCAAGAATGTGCATTTCTTATGGCTTTTCTTGTACAGATTATGTATTTTCATCAGGACATTGCCTATCACTTTCTGTTCAACCTGAGTATTATATTTTGTCAGCAAGGAAGAAGTCTCCTCAGTAGCAAAAATATTTTACCAAGAAGAGAAATGTGCACAAACACATCAAGGATACCTTTCACTGCAACCTTTCCCAATACAGTACTGTAACATATTATTTGAAATCAGGAAATAATTGCATTTAGGGGCTGTGTATAATCAATATATAGTAACTGTAGACTATATATCTTAACTGCAGGCCCAACAATATTGTGTTTCAAGATGTGACTCTAAAGCTGGTTAGAAATTAAAGACATTTAGATCCATGCTGTTGCATGACTAGCAACACTAATGGATGGAAAAAGGGATACATATTTTCTCGTTATGTCCTTCACTTATATAAAATATAGCACAAAGGTATTGAGAGGAAAATACATACTCAAAGATATCAGAAAACAGCCCACCATAGCAAAATGTTATTGCTATAATTTCACATGAAGTCTTTGTTCCAAAATCTTTGATTTCTTGCTGTCACACTCAGCATGTCACCAGGCCAATAAAATGTCCTACCTGAATTACTCTGGAAGGGATCAAGCTCTGAGGTGAGAAACAGTGTGGTGGTCCAGCAGTGAAAATAGGTAGCAACACAAGAGCTTGCAAGAGAAATCCAGATTTCCCAGTCCTTGTATGTTCCCACTTATTAAAGAGCTGTGCAAATCATTTGCCCAGACTGTGATAGATGTTGCTCTTAATACTTACTCATTATTAATAGGTAGAGTTCTCTTACCCAGGCAGATCACACTTCTGCAGTGCCTTTGTATCAAAAGTGCTAATGGTCTTCTTTGATATAGCACCACCACACCCAAGAGCATGAGGAAGAAACTTATCTGATGATCTGATGGGAAGAGCAAAGGAGATGATTGAGACAGCACTTCTGTACAAAGCTCCCTGCCACCAGAGTGGGAAAGGTACTTCTGACTCCAGCATGATCACATGTGAGAGCTGTGGTGGAACAAGCCCAGAACTGGCCACAGCATGCAAATTCTACATCCTGGGGACCAGAACAGTTCTGAGAAATGTTTTCTTTTTAAATCTGAATGAATGTTTGATGAAAGGCTAAAGATGCACACACACATTGTCAGTGACCCTCTTCATGGCACTCACTCGCTGGGAAGCCCAAACTGCGGCTTTGTTCTGAGGCCAGGCTCAGGACCCGATGGTGAGAGCCCCTGCCCCTGGGCTCCTGTCTGACTTGAATGTGCTCATCTTCTCTGTCTTCTCATTGCCTTTCAATGGGGAATTTGCAAAGAAGGCTCACCATATGTATTTCATGTTCTTAACTTCTTTCCATAGGCATCTAGATTCAACCTGACAAAAAATAGGATCTTTGATCTGATCTAGTAGAGTTAGATGTATGTGCTCCTCCATTTCTTCCTCTCCCTTTTCTCTGGCACCCACTCATGAAGTTCCAATCCTATATGAGAAGCTAGCTATGTCTTCAACAGAGTTGCTATGTTTCTCAAGAAAGATTCATTTTCAACAAATCAGAATTTTACAATAATATTTCTCATTACAGAAAAATTTTCCAACTCAATCTTTTTAAGAATTTCCTTTTACAAAGGAGACAGAAAAAAGTTTATCCTTACATTTTGCTGGTACCATTGAGCTTGTCATGCTAATAAAGTCTCCTTTTCTGTGTGTGCAAATCCTTGAAGTTCAAGCCCTGGCTTTTTCCTATGTAGTAGCAGTTTGTCTTAGGCAGCAATGTTCCTGGCATCCCAGAGAAGTCCATGGAAAAGTTGTGAGCCTCTGGTTTAGGCTCTATCTTCATAAACAGAAGGCTGGGCTAGTACAAGATATACCTATATCTATTTAAAAAATCACAGCATATTAGAACTCAAAAACAAGAGGTACCTCTAGATATCCTACTTTGACAGTTGTGTGGCTCTCTTGAAGAGGTCCAGATTATTTCAGGAGCATTCCAAAGAAGATCCAGTCCTTGATACAATATTGAAAACAAAACAGATTTGTTCCCCAATGATACTAAATGTCATGCTCTGTGTATGAAGATGGAAAGTGTCCTGTTGTACTTCGGTCCTGGAGCTGGCCCAAGAACTGCAACCATAAGTCAGGACAGACTGCTGCCCACACCAGCCTGTTCCAGCATGCCCACAGTTCAGCACAGGAAGGAAACATAGTGCTGAGCTGCCATAGAGGAGACTGCTCCAGGCATTTAGTGCATCACAAAAGGGCTATAGATGTTTTAGGATCCCCTGGCCCTGAAACACTCCCTAGGAATTAACTGGTTTTCAGTGACCCAGATAGCCAAACTTGAATAGATCAATTAATTACTCTTATGGCACTCTCCTGTGACTCACAACCCAGAACTGCAACTGTAGAAACTTGGTGTACTTGAGCCTTGCGACTAGCAAGTCCCCAAGCAGCCACAGCAGGCAATTTTGCAGGATGTGGAATAGTGATTCTGACCCCAGGCTCCTGACAGCTCTAGTGAAGCTGGCTGCCTTTTTCCTTAGGAACCATCAGGAGTGACTGCACCGAAGGCAGTAACTACACTGAATGAACCTCCTGCCAGAGCAGCACTGAGCACTGAGTCCCAGAGTGCACTCAGACCCCTAGGGCTGACCAGTACTCAGGGAATTCAGGCTCTTCTGCCACACTGAACATGTGAATTGTTCTGCACAAACTGGACACTGAATGTATTCCAATAAGGGAGCAGAGGATTGCACAAAATAGGGCTGGGAGGGGCTGGAAGGGGTCACCTCATCTGTCCCCCTGCCCTGAGGCAAGCGAAGCTCACCTAAACCATTCCTGACAGATGTTTGTCTAACCTGTTCTGGAAAACATACCACGACAGACATCCCACAGTCTTTTTAAATGGCAAAAATAACTTTTCCTAATCTTCCACAACTCAGCTCAATACATGTTCCAATTATCTCAAAGTACAAAGATGAAGGGGAAGTAAATTTTCAAATTGCAAATAAGATTCAACTTCTCAGTTTTAAGGAAAGCTTCATGGATACAGGTATGACAGAACAGTCTCTTTCACATATTTACATTGAAAGAGAAGGAGGCCTTACAGAACAGCCAACAAAGGAGTGTAGGTCAGCAGTTGATTTATAATGAAATATCAGCCATAACTCTGGAATGCTCTTCCCTCTACACCAATGCTGCTGCAGGCACTCACAAAGTGCCTGTGATCCACCTGAGTGCACACAAGTGAATTGGCCCTCTGTGCTCTGCAGAACATTCTTCAGCTGCAACACCAGCAAGGTTTCAGCCTCAGTGCCTGATAGGATTGGGTTTTGAGGCAGATCTCTGATGGAGCCCTGCACTTTCACACTCCTTCATACTTTTGCTTAGGAGCAATCAGTGTAGACTGGTGTTGCCATTTCTGTGGGGTCTTCCCTTCTCTCTGAGACAGGAGGGACACCATTACCCTGCAATATGACAATGGTTTCTGCAACTGATAGTGAAGGAAAATCAGAATAAAAGAGTATTACTCTGCATGACAGTATTTCCCCATTCAGCATGGATGTGTGTGTGTGTGTGCATCTGCATGCATGTGTTCAAGAAGTGAACAAGAGACAAGTCTCAAAGAGTCAGCTCCTGGTTTCAGCCTTTGAACCTGATTTTCATTCTGCTAGGACGAGTGGAAGAGATCCTAAAACATGGATCCTGTTTGACTCTAAGATGATTTTCAGGTGGGGAGAAAGAAAAAAAAAAGGGAAAAAAATATTCCTGGATATTTTATGTCCATAAAAAGGATAATATGTCAATTCTTTTATGTGGCCTTTCTCTCCACCAGTAGAGGGGTTGTATGTTGGTGGCATTGAACAAAATTAGTTTCACCCCACAATCCCTCAAAGTCAACATATCTTGAAGCTGTCTTCAAAACAGCCCTGAGAAAATTTATAACATTTAGAAGCCTGCAAAATAGAAATTAATAGAAATTAATAGAAATTAATAGAAAAGTTAGGAGAAGAGACAGTTGATTTTAGCATAGTTAGATAAGCCATTCTTAGAGAGAAAGGAAAAGATAGAATGACTAAAATGGAAGTAGTGGAGTTTATAGTGGAGAACAGAGCAGAGTGGGAGAGAAGCTACTCTGAGACCAGTGAATTGGCTGTCCTCATCCAGATAAAACGCATGAGGAATCTGCACCCCTGTTCTCCCTGGAAAGGCATGGTTAGGTGAGACCAAGCTATGAGTTACTCTCAGGCAGTGGTTCCCAAGCTACATGATTGTCTTGAGTTTGCTGTGTAGTACTTGCTACCCAACCCTGGATGCCCCAAATTTTCCCCCTTGCACATGGTTGCAAGTTGCTTTTGCAGTATCAGTGACCTGAATATATGAGAGCAAAACTCTCAGAGAGAATTAGATTCAAGAGGTTTGAAGCTTCCCAGGAATCTGAAAGAGCTGGCATTTTGGTCTTCATGGCCCACTAGAGCCAGTTAAAAGGTCAGAAATAAAAGGTTATTGACCTGTAGATTTTCTTGAGACTCAGAGGGCACCATGACTTCAGCCCTTGAGTTCTTCTCACAACACATGGATCATAAAGGTTTTGCAGGTCACTGACCCCACAGCATATGCAATCAGGAAAATAACTGGCAAATTTACTCTGCATTTTATATTATTGCAATTGAGTTTAAATAAATTACTAAGCAATATCACTAAATGGGAAAGCTTATGAAGGGCACAAGTAATTCCCACTCCAAGAAATACTAAAAAATGTTCTGTAGCCTAAATTACACAACCAGTCAAATTAGAGATCATAAGATCCTATCGGACCTTATAGTCCATGAATCTGTTGTTTCCCTATAGCAAAACTAAGTCCCTCTGTGTCTGACTTTATTTTTTCTTGTGTTTTTAAATTGTGTTTCTCAAATTATGTTTCTCACGGTCTTCCTAAAATCTATGCAGTTACCATTTCTTCAAACAAATATTTACGTGCAACAAACCTTATTATTATATATTAGGCACAAGAAGGGTTTGTTCTTGACATGTTGCCAAGAAAGCTTGAGAACACAAGTCTCTCTATCACTTTGATCATGAAAGACAAGTGGTTCCAGTTATTTGAAACTTTATTTGACAGGATGGAAGTAAGATAGGAAGTGAAATGTTAAACTCCACTGTAAAGATCAATGCTTGAGAAACATATAAACAAAACAGAAGAGAAGTGGATTTTCAAAAGGCAATACAAAGGGAGGGAATGACTCTGGTATACATTTTATCAAATACCCCTTTAAAAGCACTGCCCTCATGCAAGTGAACTCTTGATTGTTGCTGTGCTCAGAGCACTCTCGCTAATTCTAGAAAGCCGCTGGCTGGCAACAGCAGATTGCTGGTGCTTAACAGTGCTAATCGGCACCAAAATGCTGCTGCAGCTTTATGAGCACCTTTTCACCCACATTCTTTCCTCACAGCGACTAAATCCTTGAAGTCAATAGAATTAGTCCTGATCCAGGCTGGTGGAAATGAGAGCAGAATAAGCACCTTGTAGCTTTAACTGATAATCCTTGTAATAGTCTTCTAAAGGAAAGCAAAAGCCACTGCCTGAAGAAGCTACTGCAGCTTTCAGCTAGATTGAATATTTTACACACAAAGGAAAGCCTTGGAGAAATTACATCAGAAGTGGATGTTTATTTTAGTTTGGTTCTTCTGACATTACTGAGCAATTCTAGTTTTGCCTCAGGCCAAAAACATATTATATAGATGAAAGACCAATACTGTATCTAGCCAGCCTGATCACAATTAGGATAGAACTAAGCAAGAGCAAATTTATAAGATGGAAATAGTTGCAGTATTTTAAAAGATTCAAAGAGCTGAGGAAATCTTTGTGCTTTCCTTTGTATGGAGTATATGCTTAAAGACCTTTGGCAGCCAATATACTAAATGAGACAGAGCAGGCATTGTGGTGGCTGCTGTTTTTGTGATATTGTCAAAGTCAGCTGGGTCAATAGCCCCAGAAGTATACATCGTTCCACTAGTCAAGACAGCATGTATCTGAAGCAGTGACCACTACTAGGGGCCACTTCACATGAGACAGAAATGCAGCACAGCACAGCTACCATAGGCACTAATATTTTCTGAACTCTGCTTTGTATTCCAGTGGATGATCCTGTGGAGAAGGACACATAACTTGTAGCCATTGGATAATAAGCTAGTAGTCAATTTTTTCCCCACAGGAACTGCCCCTTTATGGGTGTTTTCATCTCACAGTATCACTGGGTAAATGAAAATTAGTTAATCCATTTTTCATCAAAGGGCACACAGTTTCAAACTAGCTCACCCTGGCCATGGAGGAGGAGCAGGCGTGGGAACCTGCAGATCAGATGATGTACGGTAACCTGTTATCTTCAGTGACTTCACGAATCCAATGTTTGAGAACTCTCAGGCAGTTCTGCTGTGTTAACACCACCCTACTGGGAAATCTATTTTCAGTTTACATATGAGAAACAAGAATCCAGTCAATTCTAACTAGACATTTATGATCCCAGAGACTAAGCCACTAACCTTCCTGCTATTGTTTAATCTAAGAAAATCAATTTCAGCTGTTAGCCTTTTTCTTCCTCTAGTGAAAACTTGATCATAATTCCTTTGAGACTAAAGTGTACATCAATATTTGCAATATGAAGTCTGGAATAATATATTAGGACCTTGAGTGCTTGTTGAAGAGATCTGTGAGATGAAATCAGTGACAGACATCATTGCCAATGCTTGGCTGGTAGGCTAAATAAGAGGCTAATGTATCCACTGGTCTGCTTTCAGTCTATTTGATTCTGAGCAGATTTTGGAGAAACAAGGAAAACAGAAAATTCTCATCATATTCTCCCATAAGGAGGAACAAAAGAACTGGAAATGTACCAGTAGGCATCATAATAAGGACTTAAGAATCAATATGTCAATATCAGGATGTCTGAAATTCCTCCAGAGCAGTATAACAGCAGAGCCCCCAAAATGTGTCTCCACTTGATCTTTCCACTGTTTTCTTATGCTCTGACATCTGAAAACACTTGTTTTCTAGTTTCTTATGCTGGACATCCTGCTCTGGGCGTGGGTTGAAACATCTGCATTCTGTGAGGTGAGATATATTGACATATGGTATTACAACAATAACAGATAACATTTTGCTTTTGTTGTATTTAATAATAGATAGAGATACTGCAACCATTAAACCCAGCAGGCCTGCATCTTTTCTGTTCATGTTGTTCTCCACCTAGTACTGAATGCCTCCACTCTGCTCCTTTCCCTGTCTGTGAATTGTTCCCTATCAATGGCCACTGATCCTCTCTGTCCTTTCCTTCCATAATTTGGCCATTATTAAGAACTGAAAGCCTTCTCATCCACAGCTCGTTATTTACTAGCTGTTTTGAAATTACATCCAAAAGCAGAGCTGACATACACCCTGAAGCAACAGAGAGTGAAAAAGCAGGGGAGCATTCTCCTACAGAAAGAGCCACAGGATCCCACGGTATTCTTCCATAGATGTTTCAATTAAACATTTTCGTCCCACTCCCCTAGTTCTTCTCAATCCCATGCTTGTAGAGCTGGGAATTTGGACACTGCTGCTGCTGACACAGTATTTGGGATAAACCCAGGCACCAATGCTGCTTAATAACTCTTGGATCAGAGGTAAAGGTTCATCTTAGAACACTGTGGAGGTGACTGAAGCAACAGGGGTATTTTCACACAGATTAATCCAGCAACACTAGTATATAACTATTTAAACAGTTCTCTGAATTGCAGTAACTGGTCAAACCTGTTCTAACAACAGCTTCTGGCATTGAGAGCAAGCAGCTCCAGTGAAGCTGCTGCTGGAGGTGATCTGATGTTTCAAATGGAAGTATTTAACATTAGTTTGGACTTCCTCCGGGCAACTGTAAATGATTTTAGGACAGGGCAAAGTCCTTCAGTTATCCCCCTAGATCAGTCATCATTCTTAGTTTGCAGAATTCAGTGCATTTTTTCCCACCTTAGCAAAACATACCATTGTAGGCAGATTACATATTCCCACCTTGTAGTTTAACACAAACTGTTAATGACTTGTGACTTCCTTATGCAGTCGGGCAGAGAAGACTTGTTTCATACCAAGCAGGTAAGCAAAATTTAAACCAGATGATTCCAAAAAGAGAAGTTAAATTAACATAATTTTATATACCTGAGTAGTGGGGATGAAGCATGGGAGGAAAATAGCAATACATTGAGAGCCCTCAGTGCTTACTTGGAAGACTCGTATTCAAGAAGTGACTGGATGTGGCATTTACTGTCATAGTCTAGTTGACAAAGTTGGACCCAATGATGTCAAAGGTCTTTACTTACATAAATCTTAGACAGAGAAAACAGCTCAAGGTAGGAGTCCTAGAAAAATGTCAGTAAGAAAGTTCTCCAAATTACTTATGAACCTTGACTTAGAGAATTCATTTAATATAACAAGGTTCTTGATCAACTTCTGATGTGTTCAGTTGGACCACCAAGACACACTGTGAGACATTAGTCACATGAGAAGAAATCAGCTGTGAGAATACCACTTTAAATTTCATGAGCTGCCATGCGAATCCAATTTCTCCTGCCTTTCCAGTTCAAACAACTGAACTACATGAACATATGGATTAAAACAAGTCCTCCCTTTATGTAATAGCAACGTTGGTTGGAGTGGAGGGATGATGCAAATGAAAGCTTTTTGTAACACTTTACAAGAACCTCACTTCACTTGAACAGGGAGCAAACTGGTATTTGCAATCAATCTGGTTCCAGTAATTAGAGGGATCTTCTAAATCTACTCCTTAGTGGCAAGAGACTCTATTTACTGGTTAATTAAAGACTCTTCCTTAAGCTCTTTCAGAAGGAACATTAAAAAAAAAAAAAAGAGTGAGAATGCAGGGCTGAAATTACTGGTTAGACTCTAACCAAAAGAAGAGATTTTACATTTATCCACTAGTTCATGTGTGTCTCTGTTTTGAAATGTCTTGTTTCCTTTGATGGAGCTGGGGGTGAGAAGGAAGGTGCATGTGTCCTAACAGCTTCAGGGACACAACTGAGCTTACCAGAGCCCCGTGAACAAGCAGTGGTGGCACACCTGGGCTCTCTCTCGTACGTGCTGGCTGCACGGCAGGTTATCAGTGCTGCAGGAGACCCTCCAGGTACTCCTAGGCAGGCATTGTATGAGAGAGGTGGAAGGGCAATAAGGGACTGATTAGTACAGTTGCAGCATTAGTACAATTTTATGACTGTCAAACTGATCATGGCAAAAGTACATATGTGATATCTTTACATGTCAAGAGTATTTCACTTGGAACAAATTTTCCTGCATTTTGTTCATCCATCCAGCTCATTATTTTTCAGAGTAAGGTGGTCAAGAATTCTGCATTATATTTAAGGCTCCAGAAAATCAGAACTTGTTTTTGTCCCACACCACAAACTTCTTTTTTAACCCCTTGTTATCACAGCATAAAATAGTAAAAATTACAGTTTGCATGGTTATATCCCTGAGACTTCTACTCAGGTGATTGCTCAGTAAAAGCATCCACACAAGATTCTCTGTCCTTCTTTGCCAATGTGTAGCACGAAGCCTTCCACTGTGGACTTGTAAGAACAAATACATCAGAAGCCATCTGGTTACTTGGATCTATGTCAGTGGGCACAAGATAGGTATATCAGCTAGGGGAGCATGTTTGGGCTGTTCTTAGATCCTAACGTTAGACTGCAAAATCAGACTGTGCAAAGGCAAGGTTTTAAATGCATTTTCATAAGGCATCTAAGCAGCTGTGGAAAGTTCTTTCAGATACAGTGCTAATTGTGTGCTGGATGTCATTCATTCAGACAGAACTGGTATTTCTTCCTGCCCCAAGCCACCAAGTAGCACTTGGCACAGGTTGGTACTCTCAACAAGTTGCTAGTGCTTCAGCTAATATAGTCTGACCTTCTACAGGCTTAATTCCTCAGATTTAGAATAATGTTATGTATCCCCACACAACTTTCTGTCAGTCCAGGCCATGAAGAGAAAAAACTATAGTCTAGGCACAGAATATAGCATTAACTGTAAATTATGTCGAGTTTGTTGCTAAAAAAAATCATACTGCACTCTTCCTCTTAAATGCAATACTCTGAACATTTGCAGTAACTTACTGCATAATATAATATTTAATTTGATAATACTTCTCTAGCTCACAGCCTGGATTTGAAGGATTTATTCAAGTCCAATGCAGATGTCTCTTCTGCCTTGTTCAACTTCTTACTCCATCCTTATCAGCATACAAATGAGTGATTTCCAGCAGTGTGCTGAGCACACATGGGTGCTGCAAAGGACAGCTGAGTATGAGGGCAAGGGTGCTTTCTAGGTTTACACCTGTTTTCATACATGTGTATATAAACACCTGCTGGTAAACTTTGATTCAGAGAAGTCAACTAAACGTGAGCAAAAGTGCAATTTATTGGGTCTTTGATTCAAAGGAATTTAACTTCAGGTAATTTCTTTTCTAAAGAGAGTGTTCTTACTTATTCCCTCTTGCATACCAGTTCTCCCTTCTCACAAAAGTCCCATTTCCTGCTTGTGTGGTCCTAATCTTGCTGTGGAAGGGCTTGGGAAGCAGACTCCAGGCAGGTACCTGCAGTGCTCAGTGAGCTGACAGAACACCATGCCAGAGTCACAGATCATGACGCAACTCTACTGAAGAAAGCCTTCAACTACTGTAATAGCTGTAATACCTTAGCAGATAGGTGTGAAAACAGGATAAAACCTGATACAAAAGCATCTTAACTGCTTGCATTTTGTACCAAATCAGCTGCCTTTTTTTTCATACGATAAAATCTGGCTGAGTATTTTGGAATAGAGGCTGCATACAGGACCACAAGAGACAAGTTGAATGGTGGTGCTCCCTATACTGGATGTGTTCACAGCTCCGACTTCAGCTGAAAACTGCTGGTCTTCTGAGGACTGTCTGCCTTATTCCCAACTCTTGCTATCTCATAGTGATTTGCTTTTCCAGCAGGAGTAGTCTCCTATCTCCGCTCCCTGGTCTCTGTATCATTGTCACTGTTGGGAAGTTTCTTTCTCCACCAGTTAGGTTAGCTTTTGGAAAGCTCTACCTCAGTTTCCTCTGCCCTTTCACATATCTCCACTAAGTAATTCTGCTTATTTAATCATCCCCTTGGACTTCTTCCTCATTCATAGGAGGGAAGTGTGACAGACAAATAAATCTTCAGCTGTCGTCACTTCTCCCCTGGCAAGAAGAAGAACTGACAACCAAGGCTTTTCCCACGGCTGAGCAAACTAGGACCCATGGGCTATGCGTTTGCCAGTAAATTAAACCACTAATCTGTTGTGCTTAACTGTTACAACAGGTCTAGGCATACTTTCTGCCAGGGCAAATTTACATTCTCCTAAATTTACTAACTTACAGATATTATTGATTGAGTAGCAGATTCTGTTCTTGTAACGGGATGTTTTTACCTCTTCACTGCATACTTTTCAACAGGAGTGATCTGTCTCAATTCACTGATCAAAAACTGATCACAACATGCAAAAGGCAAAACCTGCTGTGGTTAAAGTCAGCAAAGTGCAATGCCATGCAGCTTGTTCTGTTTGTGTAAGTAACTCCAACGCCCAGCATCAATCAAGAGGTGAAAGTTGCTGACAAAGGCCACCTTTCATGAACATTTCCTCATCCCACCATTTTCTCAGCCCTTTGTTTCTCCCCTGGGAAACAAGAAGCTTTTTTGCTTTGCTCCCAAATTCTCCAAAAGAGTATGTTTCCCAGCAGTGCCTAATGAAGTCTCCTTGGAGCACATCATCTTCTGGAGATGAAAGAGTTATGAAACCTCATCCTTCCAATATTCACAGGGAAGAGCACAGAGAGGTCACACAGCATGCCCTCTATAGAATGTCCTCAGCAGCAGTCACATACAGCCCAATCTCCTCCTTGCTGACAGCAGGGACAGCCATGCAATACACAGCTCTTAGTCCAAACTCTTCAATGCTTTGTCATGAACTGGACCCAAAACACGAGGCTATTCAAAGCATGTAAACACATTCAGCATTTAGGAGGAACGTGCATGAGGCACCAGGTAAAGAAAAATTCCATGTCTTGGAAAATGGGGGATGTTTATGAAGGATATTTCAGAAAACTGCCTCCAAAACATAAAGAGGTCCAAAGAATAGGAAATGGCTTCTTTCAGTTTTTGTGACCTTTCAAGTTAGTTGTGCATCTAACTAGTTGGGAGGGCCTCTTAAACTCTGAATTTCAGTTCTCAGCCTCACTCAGCTGTCACTTAGTGTTTCCCAAGCAACTCTACCCTCCCAGAAATAGGTAGAAATACCTGGAATCTCTTCACTGTAACATTGCCAGGAATTAACACTTAAAGACAATATTATGACACAAACAAGATAATTTAATTAAATTATAAAAAGTTATGATTGCCTCCAGATGGGAGACACATTTTTTTTTTCTTCATACATTATGCGGTAGAACAACCTGTTGCTTACACTCATTTAGCCTACATAACCAAAATTGAAGTATTCATTTGATTATTCAAGCATATGTACCTGTAAGATTCTCAGCAATAACAGTTAGACTTGAATCTCATTGGCTTTGCAGTCAGGAACAAATCCTGCAGAGAACATGGGCTTATATAATGGTGCATTTTCACAGTGTACAGACACTCCTGTAGATTTAAAAATGTATGTGTTTTCGGTAGACATAGCAGCTTAAGAGATATTTTGAGTTTCTCAAGCTAATAAATACCAAGTTTTACATTAATTTAAATGCCAAATTCAATGTTGCCAGCAAGTTTGGGATTTTTCCATTGCAGGCAGAGAGATTCCAGTCCCAGAACTGGATCTCTAGTAGGCTTTATTAACCAAAGGCACCCTGCAGAAGCCTGCAGAGAGATTATGTGTGATCAGATGAAAGCAAGATTAGATATGAATCACACTCAGTGATAGCTGAGGGAAGCTGGAAACTGAAATTCATATACAGATATTCAGCACTGATATGACAGTCCTACAGCCCATGAATCCCTTTGTAGCTCAGGCCTGTGGCACTATGATCACACTTTTGTAATGCACAGACAAAGATGTGAACTTTTTAACTATTTTAAGCATTTTAATAGCAAATATCTTGAAGAAATATCCAATTTTTTTGTTGAAAATATATATTTTGGTTTAAACTGTTGTGGTTCAAAAACAATAGGTGAAAGATTGTGGCTGAAATTCACGGAAAAGGGAGACAAATATAAATTCAAGTGTTGAATGTGCAAGGGCTCTTCCCTACAAAATTCTCCTTTCAGATTCTTACAGAAATACAAGATATTTGCCTACAACTATCCAGTTAAATAAAAAATAATCTCTTGGTCTTAAAAATCCCAAGGGCACCACTGTTTCCACCCCTTGGCTGCACTACAATGTGTATGTGATTTTCTGAGAGTGGGTCCAAAGCAGAGGTATGGAGATCTGGAACACAACAGGAAGGTTTAGGTCTGAAATCATTATTTTCATAAGGCCTGATGCCTTTCTGGATGATTTGCATTTCATCTCTACCCATTGAGCTGGTGAATAAACCATGTCTTCTACTCTCTGTGTCAAACACAATACACTCTTTACTCCCTTGCTAATAAACATACGTCTCCTAAAAAAAGCCTCTCATATTGTAATTTTAGAATTTTCAGCAATACTTTCTCTGCCTACAATATATCAGTGCCAAAAGAATGCACAATTAGCAAGATTTGTACCTGGATTGCTGTAGGTCTATTCAAATCGTGCTCTGTTTCACACACCCATCTCCTACTAATTTCGTAGTGAGCACTACGTTACCAAAAAGATTCAGAATCAATCTTTGCTTTTTGTGCTACTGGCACAAAGTGTCACTTACTGGATAACAACAGGAAATATTTTCCTCCAAAACCTTACAGATTTTAATATATTTGCTAATCAACCTCCTCCCATCCCAGAGATTATCTTCCTTTTCCATTGGAAAGATAAAATAGCCTAAAATAACTAATAATCACTAATAATAGTGATTTTTAGGTGCCTTATCACAAAAACATTGATCCTTTATTATTATATGAAAATACATACATGCTTGTGGTGGAGCAGCAGACAATATCTTGTATACATGATCAATATATTCAGGGTTCATAGAGTAAAAGTCCTTGTGAAAGAATCATAAAATCATTAAGGTTGGAAAAGACCCCTAAGATCACCAAGTCCAAACACCAAGAAGATACAATATATGGAGTTTATGATTTGATAGATACTGCCTGCTCCACAAGAGACTCTAAATTCAGCAGGTATATGATCATACATCATTCTTAATTTAATAACAAATCTTGGTTATATGAGTAAGAGGCAGCCTCTACTAGATTATGTAAACCATAAATATTCATTGCAAACTGCACTAAAACATCCTTTCTACTATTGTGACATTTCAGCAGAACATTTCAAAAAGAGAAACATCTGTCTATTTTTAAAACATAGCTAAATTGAAGAGATGTATGACCTGACGGGAGAGTGTGGAGGCGTATCCAAACTCCAGAGCAGAGCCCAGTGACAGCACAAGAAACAGTGGGCACAAACTGAAATATAACAAATTCCACTTCTGCATAAGCAAAAATATTTTACTGTGAGGGTGGTAAAACACTGGCACTGGTTGCCCAGAAATGTTGTAGCATCTCCATTCTTGAAGATACACAAACCTGACTGGACATGGCCCTGAGCAACCTGCTGTGACTGACCCTGCTGGAGGGTGGTTGGGGTGGAGGTTGGACTGCACCATTTCCAGAGGCCCTCTCCCATCTCACCCTCCTGGGATATGGTGATTGTGTGATGCTTGAACACGCTGGATAGGCACTCATTTTCAGTCTTCATACCAATAAAACGACAAAATTATTATGTGCACAATTTTCCAGTTCAAGATCCTCTATCCCTTACTGCAGGCTCAGGTGAAAAACGAGATGCAGAAAGAGCATTTCTCTGAGCCGTAGCTGCTGGCAGACATAATAACTCTGGCACTGGTTACAGAGTGCTCTGGAAGAGGCAGTACACAGTCTCAATAACTTCAAGGAAACTCTCTTGTACCCAGGAAAGAGAAACTCCTCAGGAAGGTTAGCTATGTCATAGGTTCCTGCTGCAAGGTTTCTCATAACTGCTCTGATGCATTTTTTCAGGTGATTAATCCATGCAGGATGCTGGGCTAGAGTAACAACTGCCTGCCCCAGCCTGACTGTAGTCCTGGTCCAAGCATCTGATTCCAAGATAAGCTCAGTGCTACCAGTACTTTCACTGAACACGTCTCCATCAATACTGCTGGAAAGTATTCTATAATTTCTTTTTAATGCACACATCACTGTCTAGACAGGAGGAAATTCAGTGAACACTTATGTTTCTGCATTTTATGAAACTAATAAAGTATATTAAAGAAACTAATATAATGCAATGAGAAAAGAATGTTAAATAAATTCTGACAGTGACCATCTAAAACTATTAAAATTGTATTGTTCAGATAGGATTTTCCAAGTCATTGTAGTTGATTTCTGCCTACTGCGTTGTTCAAGCACCGTTAAGTGAAAGTAAAATCTGTTTGTTCATGGACCAATCTTTTTGATGGCCTCAGCAAAAAATTACACTATTTGGCTTTTTCTCAACACTTCATTTTAGTAGTCTGCAGTGCTCCATCATGAAATTGTTTCCTGTTAGCATGTGCCTCAATCCTGCAAGTGATGCATGCTAACATTGTGGTCTCTGAATTAATCCACTGAACTCAAAAGGAATACTCAGGCTGTGTGAAGTTAAGCACACACAGACATGCTTGCAGGGTAAAGACTGTATTTGAGATGACAGAGGGAAAGCTAAGGCATTTTATAGGCCAGCTTTTAACCAGATTAGCTTAACAAACATAGGGGGAAAAAAAAGGGTTTTGTCTATTTTAGAGATAAAAATTAATCCATTATTTGCCTTTCCACCAAAGTTTAAAATTACTGTTATATCTTTTTATTTAAATATTCTTATTATGGGGGCTTGATTGCACAATTGTCTAGACAGCCAGCTAGTTTGTCTCGGAATTTATAAAACCCATACCACAGTTCCTAATGGTTTGGAGATGTTTTTTACTAAAATTATTATTTTCATGCTTGTAACTTTGAAATTAACTGAAGCGGGAGAAAGAAATTACTTGTTCTTCTAAGGACCAAAATAGTTGCAAAGAGTGAGAAAATGTGCCTGATTGGCAGCTGCACCTGTAATTATCTGAAGACGAGCCTCAGTGTAGTCAGGATCCAGGGCCACATCCCCAGTTTCTGGGGCTGCAAACAGCTCTGGTCATTTTTCCCACCTACTGCCTGTGGTCTCAGTTAAGAAACACCAAGCAGCAGCTCAGCATGACCCTGCATGAAGCTTGAGGTGAGTGTGCTCTACCCTTTCATGATAGCAAGATGGACCATAGTTGTCTATGGGCTTTTGATCAAGAAGTTCATATTTTACTGCAGATATCCATTTATTCTACTGTTGATACTTATTTGTCAGATAAAATAACTTCTAAGTAGAAACCCAAATGCACTATGTGAGGTTACTTGACCACAAATACCGTGTTTTCTTGGAGGAAATGTGCATGACAGAGAAATTCTTTTTTTCCCCCTTCCAGTCTTGCCCGAGTCCAGCAACTGTGAGCACTGAAGAAACCCCACAAAATGTTTTCTGGGCTCCTAGGAGACTGTTCCTCTACCATCTTAGAGGCTATTAGATCTGCTCCAAGTGGAAGAAAGTTCCTATGTTTCTCAAGGTGCCACTATCAACACTTATTATCAACACCTCCATCCCTGGGCAGAACCAAAGCATCTCCCACAAGCAGTTGCTTTTAAGCCAAGATGCCCCTTCATCCCTCAGTACCCAGAGCACTGCAATGCTGTGGCCAGGGGAACACAGGGAGATGGATTTCTCAGCCACTGTCAAGTCACACTTCAAAAAAAATGTTCCACTTTTACATAGAAACTCAAGTAAACTGAATGTCCATTACAGGAAGACTGGCAAATAAATCTGTGAAAAAACACTGGGTGATGAAAACAGACTTCACTTCTCTGTGACCAAATGGGTGGTGTTTTCACCAGTGTGGGAGGTGGGAAAGAGGGAATTGCTTGTATCAACTCAAATTGTTTTGCTGAAAATGCAGAATAGCCAATAAATCCAGACATAAAATACTCCCGGTAACCGGGAAAGTGTTTGGAGACTCAGGAGCCAGGTGAGGCAGCCCCTTGTGAGAGCATCTGCATCTGCCCAGCTGTTCCAAAACCCCATTTGCAGGATCAAACATGAAAGGCATGCTTCAGAAGAGGACATACAGAGGACACACATCAGCACTGACAACTAAGGTGTTACCTTATGACACAACTATTTTCAGGGTTTTGACAAGTTAACCAGAAACAGCTAAGCACAGGTCTGTGCCCCACAGGGCTGGAAACAGCTAATAGCTACAAGCTGTGAGGCTGAAACATACGCGTAGAGCAGGACAAAGGCAGATACTCCACAGGATTATCAGGCCATGGTATATAGCTCCTGGACCATATTCAGTGCCAATATGTGAACAAGTGCCTTCAAAAGTTTTTTACCTCCCTTCCTCCTAATTCTGCAATATTCACTGCTCCCTGTCTAACTATAAGGGCTGGGGCAACAGCTCTATGAGGAATTTACACTGGTATGGACACGAAGAGCAAAGATGGGGTGAGGGAAAGTAAAGGATACATTCACATGAAATTGAAAGCTGGACCACTATCCTATGTGCTCAGGTACACTTCCAACAACCACTAGTCTCCTCTCACACAGCTGCTTCCCAAACCTTGAACCAAGCCACTCCAGTCAGCAATTCACCCTAGAAGGAAGTACACATTGATTGAGTCTCTTTACAGGATCCCCAGGCTTTAAAACACTCTTTCCAAGTGTTTTAATACAAGATATTTCTGTTCTTGGAATGGAAAAGAAAGCCTATTGCCTCTAAGATAAAAGGTCCAATCTGCATCTTTCTCTTACTTGGTACCTCTCCATACTGGGAGGGATGCCAAGGAGCAGGATAACATTTTAAGTCTGTGTAAATATTCCGCTACCAGCAGTTCCCTAAACTTGTCTGCTTCCTATCAGTGCTCTTTAGGTAAAGAGTAACCATCTGCCTGAAAGAATTATTGTTCCTCACTGCTATGTAAAAAGCCAGGTTGCTTGTGTTTATCTGATGGCAAGACCTTCCTATTTCTTTTAGATCTAGCTCTGTTAGTCTTGGGAGACAATATCTCTGTAAATAGTTTAACCCTTCTCAAGCCAATTAGCAACATGAATGAGATGATAAGTTTTCACAGCCAGTCTCACAAAGCAGCCTGACATCTTGTTGGTTGGTGCAGTGCACCCGGTGCCTCCAGGAGAGGGTGATGGGAGGACTGAGGAGGCTCTGCTACTACTTCTGTTGCACCCTTCCACAAATCTCCCATGCCCCAGCTTCTCAGCCTGAGGCTGGGACTAAGTGTTTTTGCTCCCCAATGAACCTGTTGTTGGGATGAAATGTGATGACGTATGTTAAAATCTCCTGGAAAGAGCTGCAGGTTTGTAAAATTTTAGTTTGTATTTGTGACTGCATATCATATAAATATGTAATTGCAATTAAGTAACAGAGCCATAAACTTTACCTTTGAATCAGAGCATGGACTATGACCCACAACTTCCAGAATGATTACAAAATGTTTAATGAACTTCATCTAGTACCAAGCACTAAGTAATTCACTGAATGTCTGATAACAAAAGGATTAGGAAGCGTCTTGGAAGAAACTCCTGTGGCTCTGCCTCCTTCTTAGCTCCCCATTGCTTCAGAGACACAGATTATGGTTTCTAGGGTAACTAGACACACACACACACAAAAGGACACATTGTCTAGTTTGGTTTTCTGAGAGTGTCAGAGCATTGTCAGGCCAGAAGCATTGCCTAAACATGATTATGAAAGAGATTTTTAATTTATTTAGCCACTTAGTTTAATTCACAGTCACGCCTTATGTACCATATTTTGTTTTAAGGGTAATTCTCATATTTAAATGTACAGTTTCTAACGAGTAGTGAGACTTTAAAATCCACAGAACCATTATTAAAGACATAGAAGACAGATGGTCTTTGTGTACATTGTGTATGTGCGTATGTTACTACTGAGTGAGTTTGTACTTGGCTTCATGTCACACACAAACATAAAAAGCTGAATAAACATATGACTTTTCTATGATATTTATGTTTCTGTATGGCTTGCATACATACACACACTCAGGTGACAGACCATTTTAGATCACAGCCTTTCACACTGCAGAGGGGAGTAAATTATGTGGATGTAAGAGGTGTAATGGCCAAAAATGAAGACATGCTGGGTAAAACTGGGGACTAAGGATGCTTCAGAACAAAAGTGATGTGTCTCATTTGGTGTTTGCCAGGCAGGGTTATGGGTACACGTATGTGCTCCCATGTGCACACTTGTGCAGTGTCTCTGATAGAGCTCTGCTCCATTTTCTTTTTTTGAAACCAGGAGACACCATGCACCTGCTGCAAAGCCCACAGGGCACTGACACCCAGGAGGGCTTTGGGCACACCAAACACTTCACCTATAGTATGGACACTCTTACCCTCTTTTCTCTGTACTTCTAAAGCTTCACGTTGTTGCATCCGAAGAAGCTGCTTGACTCCACCTCTTTGGGACCCATCTTTCCCAGTTACCAAGGTCTGTGTCACTCAGAGACAGCATTCCTTCCTCCCTCCACCTTCAACAGCATTCAGGTCATTGATGCCGGGTCACACAACCAGTTATCAATGACCTATAGGTGCACACACTCATGTGTTCCAGCTGGGACAATCACAATCGATCAAACTGCATGAGTGTGCTCCCAGGCACAGAACAGACTGTCAGTTCTGCTCCATCATTTGAGAAGCCCCAACGTGGTTTTGCCCCATGCAAACTTGCACTGCTCTGGAGTGTTCCTGGGTAGGGTTCAAGAGCCTGAGCACTCCAGCAGCCACTCCAAGCGGTTTGCACACAGCCACTGTGTCTTGCTCAAAGAGCTCAGGGCAATTTCCTGCCAGCTGTCCTCCATACCAGACCATCCCCAGGCATATTCCATTTACTAGCACAAACAGGGCCTTTGAGACTTTCACAGGTCAGGGCTGATAACCCCAGTATGCTTGATGAAGCCATAGTTAATGCTAAT
Organism: Eopsaltria australis; assembly: GCA_034509425.1. Taxonomy (NCBI): domain Eukaryota; kingdom Metazoa; phylum Chordata; class Aves; order Passeriformes; family Petroicidae; genus Eopsaltria; species Eopsaltria australis. Next base: position 822,476 of record JAVTVJ010000649.1, on the reverse strand, counting down.
GAGCTGATTTCTTTCTAATCACTCAAGGCATTTAGTTTTCGTACTTACTACAAATAAAGCAAACACCTTGCAGATGTCTTGATCAGATAATCAGTTGTTTTAAATCTAAATGTAATTATTTTTTTACACTCTTACCATAAATATCAGAACTTCCAGTATGAGAAAACTTGCAAGAAAAGGTGTTTGAATCCATGACCAGATAGAATAAGTAACCCAGTGCCCTAAAATGACATCAGTGAATCACTCTACAGCAGTTTGTTCATGCACGGTGCTTCTGTAAGCATCCCATGCCTTGGTGAAATCCAAATAAAGGAAATTAACACAGGTTATTGTCCAGCAAAGAGTTTGCAATAAACACTGAAACTGATTTAACCTTACCTTGTTCTGTGGAAAGGCTGATTTCTTCTGGTATCCTTCATATTTAAAGATTCTCTTAAGTGTCCCACTCCCCCAGCCAAAACAGATGGCAAATATCTCAAACACAGGTTAACCAAGCCATGCCAAGGCCAGAAAGACATTTAATACCATGGCTCAAACTCCTTTGAGCAAAGAAAGACCACAAAGAAATTTGTGATTTTTCACAGGGCAGCTGCAGGAGTTTTAACAGAAGTAGTTTAGAAGATGTCAGAAAACTTGTTTTTTTGTATCCAGAGAGTGTTCAGCAACACTTTCAGGCCAGAAAGAAGCTAAGCCAATGAAGAAAATCAGTTGTGTTAAGATGGTATTTAAATAACCAAACAACTAATCAAAAAAAAAAAAACCACCCAAAACTAAGAAAAACACCACCACCATGTATACACAAAAATATAAGTAAGATGAAAAGTTCAAAGAGTTTGACTATATGTGTATACATACGTGTATACAGAGCAATTGGAATGTTTTATACACAGCCAGCATTTTCTGACTAGAGAATAATGAGAAAGGATTCAAGATGTCCAATTCCACTTCCAAGTGGTATCAGGCACTAACTAAACTGTACTGCAAGCACCAACAAACTTGCATTTCCTGTTCTTAAATGTTTTGAGGCTCTCGAGTTTTAACTGCTGAACTTTGAGATAGAGATCATAGTAACAGCAGCAGAAGAGAACAAAGGGAAGGAAAGCGCAACTGAAGCAGAAGCTTAAACCAAAGCATTTAATTGCATGTTGCTGATGTGCTTCTTTTAAGAGGACATAAAAAGGGGCATTATAAGGGATTCAAAGCATTTAGGGGCGAGGAAAGAGGGGAGGAAGAGACAACACTTCAAATAAACATTCCATGGAGAGGAAATATCTAATAATTTATTGACCTTCAGTTTCACATTGTGAAAAAAAGTGAACTTTACAAAATCTTAAGACATAGTAGCAAACAACAGACAATTTTACTTCTTCACTTGCACAGTTTTCTTTTAGCACATGAACCACTTCTTCAATGGTCAGGAATGGGAACATTATTCTGTTCTAATCACTCTTATTCAGACAGGTGTCAGACATATAGAAAAGGGGCTGCACAATTATACCAGAAGAGGAAGGCTGTCCTTTGTTATATGTTTCTACAGCAACCAGCCTACTAAATAAGAGGAACCTTCCCGTCTTATGCCAGGGTTTTTGTGTGCACTCTGCTGTGAACTGCATTTGCTTCAAAGTGTGGGGTGTTTTGCAGGACTGGAATGGTCAAGCAGTTAGCCAGGATTCCCACAACAATTCATAGAGAAGAGCCCAGTGTATTCCCTGCAGAGCCAGAGGCCCACCCTGACTTCAGTTTCCTTCAGCCTACACACAGGAATTAATTGAGGACTTGAAAGCAGACCACAACTTTGGAAACAGCTGCAAAAAATTCATCCCACTTTTGGAAGCTGCATGGTGCTACAAAACAGATTACATAAGCTAAATAGTTAGATGCAAGGCAGCTTCACCTCTGGACTCTGATCAGCTTGACAGAGAACACAGATCTCAAAGCTACATACCCTTATTCAAACACAGGGGCCCCTGGGGACCCAGTTCTTTACTTCCTTGTACCTTATGTAATTGCTAGTGCCTGGGGAGAGGACATGCAAAACACAGGAAGTCTGATTTTATGGCTCCCTTCACACTCCTGAGAGTGATCCACAAGATGAAAGGCAACAAAAATTCAAGACTGTTTGCTTCAACATGGCAACCTGTGCAAGTACAGGGATACAGAAAGGAGACCTATCCTAATCTGTTTTCCTATTGCTAAAGGTCATCTAAGGGGGAGCAACGGTAGAGAGGCTGTGGGTTTAAATACTTTTCTAATCTACCACTTCAAGGAATCAGTTTCATCAGTGGAACTATAATTTTATCACATCTATCTGGAACTCACCCTTATAAAAACTGCAAATGACTGCTGATTAATCAGTGTTCTCTCAGTCTTCACAGAATTCCAAATACTTTATTTCTGAAATGTAAAGAGTCTACTTCAAACAGCAAATCAAATGTAAGGCAGCACAGAGAAACTTCCAGTGACCAATTTAAACATTTTCAGATGACAAAGCTTTCACAAATACAGCTACAGCACTGTCACACAGAGAAAGGCAAGCATCACCAATGTGATTATTTTTGTTTTGCATGCACACATGCAGCTGTTTACTGACACCACAGCACACACCAACCATGTTACTGAATGTGCCAATTAAGTTGGGCTCCAGAAACATTTAAGAAAAACATAATACAATACAAGCTTCATGACAGGATGTGACAAAGAAAGTACCTGTGAAACACAAGCTTCTGAAATTCCTAAGAAAAAGAGTAGCTTCATCTCTGTCCAAAGATCAAAATAATAAAAAATTTTATTTTTGAGAAAATTTGGTTTCTCAGGATTATCTGAGGCTTCTGAGCAACCAAGTGATTAAAGACACACCTGCATAACAAAAATAAAAAGCAGCAGAGTTTGAGGGCTTTTTTTTTTTTCAATAAGATAAGAGGTTTGAAATTCACTTTCTATCCCCATAAGAACTTTTCTAGAGCACTTGGGTCTTTGACATCTGGCCACTCAGATGATCATCTGAAATCCAGATGGATGAGGCAATCCAGTCAGTGCAAAATTCCTGCTCTGTCTTACTTTTTTTTTTTAAGACTTCATTGTTAACCTGTGTTGAGGTTTTCTTTTTTGTTTTTATTCTTGAATCACCATTCTCCACTCCTTCAGGACAATGTGGCTATATTGTAGGTAACCCTCCTCCAACCCAATAAATAAATAAATAAGCTTGGACAATGACTTCATCTGGGCTTGGTATCCAGAAGCTCTTCCACGGTATTTGCGTTGCAATCAGGAAGCTGCACAAAGAGAGTGTTGCAAGAGACTTTGGCTATTTCCAGGTTAGAAATTGAAAGGCATGACCAACAAATGAAATGTTGCAAGGACACCATCTACAAGACACACCACATGCAACCTGGGGAGCTGGTGGCCTGAGAAAGTGACCTCCATGGCTTCTTCCTTTAGTACATGCATAATTTACAATCCTGTCTTGTAATCCTTCCATTTCCGACTGGGAAGCCACTCCTCCCTCCCACCTCCAACTGTTACCCAATAGTTTTCTTTCTTTGTGCAGCAGAGCAAGCCAGCAATCACAATATGTGCAAAACATACAATTCACACAAGCCCTTGCAACATGAAGACAATTGCAGGCATTGTTTCAGCATGCAAGCACTGAACAATAAATAACTATATCTACAACAAGTAACATAATAGGAATGGGACAGACTGAATTATAAATACAGGGAGGAACAGGAACAATGAGCATTTTGGGGATGTAATGTTTGTTCCCCACGGTTGCAAAAACATTTCACCACTGGACTGGTCCTTATGAGGCAGAAGGTCACTTACTGCACACAGGACAATGCAATACAGGGTGTAACAGATGCTGTAGGCACTGCCCACAGCAAGCACACTCCAGTCCGCAGAGTTCAGCAGCAACACCGCTGTATCTTCATTCACAGCAGCATCTTGCTGTTTCAGACCTGGCCTGCTTCCCCTGCAGCTGGCGCTGGCACTTCAAGCCACCACAAAGAGAGGTGACAACCATTTCAAATTTCACATAAAAACAGTGGGGTCCACGGAAATCAAGTGCTGTGTGGTGCACAGCTAAGAGAAGTTCTGTCTCTGTTTTTTTTTATCTTCGAAGACTGATTAACATTGGCATTAATCCATAATTACTAGCACAAGGACCAGATCACAAGTTTGTCCATTCCTATTTAAACCACATGTTGAAGCATTGAAGACAGGGGTTTCTTCTCCCATTCCTTCATGTCTAGGTTGGATAATTTACAAGGTGCAGATGATTTACTTCAAATGCAAGAGATGCTGAATGATTTTTCTTCATTAAAACTTCTCCACATCTGAGGTTCCGATTCTCTTCTCCAAATAAAGGAGTAAACTAAATGCATGGGAAGAGGTGGAGGGAAAGGAGAGAGAAATTACGTATAAGGTTTTGATCCAACAATATACCATAAGGTTTTTGTTAGATGTCAAAGAAAATCTAAAAGCTAGGTTGAGGATACAACCCAGCTGATGGGCTTCCCTGCCAGCCCTGAACCTCAAGGTTCTTGTACAATACCCAACTACTGATACATAAGTCAAGAATATATTTATTTAGGGTCAGATTCTGACTTTATTATTCTACTAACCTTACCCTGCAAACCATCCTATTGACTGAAGAAAGACTGACTAATTTTTTGGGTATAAATTTAGTCGCTGGAAACCTAAATCAAAGTGGCCCACTTCAAAGTGATGGATTCTGTATCCTGCATACTTCCACATTTTGATGTTCACCCAAAATCTTAAAAGTTTGTGGATTTGTTTTAAGCAAACAACCTTTTGTAACTTCTCTTTCACAAAACCCCAAATGAACACTCATTGCAGAGTTTTTTCTATCCCTCAGCCAAAACAAACCTGGTTGGAGCAAAGCAGAAGGGAAGCTGAAGGTGTCTCGCCCCAATACCTCCATTCACCTTAATAAATTCTGAATTGAATTTACACACAATAGAAAGAGGGCCATAGAATGCCTTTACTTAAAATACATCTACTCTTCATTAAAGCAGAATTGTGCTTCATTTCTTTTTACACAGCAACATACCATCCATCAATAAATTAATCCTAAAGTCCCTTCATAAAATTGATTATTCAATGAGAAACTCAGCCTTTGGATGCTGAGACTGTGCTTTGCTTTTCCACTGTGAAGCTGCATCAAAATTACAGCTTCCAAACCATCATCAGTTCATCACAATTTCTGACAGCACTGCTAGAATTTTAGAAGTCAAATCCTACTTCATTACAATGCAAATGAGCTCCTGTGCACTCACAGATCTTTTGAACACACCATATCTCTCTCAGGCTGTGATGTCTAAGAACAACACAGAACATTCACAGGAAACAACCCAGCCTACATAACAGTCCACAGTGTTTTTGCAAGTGTGGGCTATTTTTTTATGTCTAAAAAAGTGTCCACTCAGTGTTGATTAGTCTTTTCTAGGCATTCTTCAGCATAGCTTAACATTCTTCCCACCAAAACAGACTATCAACACTGAAATCAAAACCGTGTTTCTTGTTATGGGATGAACTTTAAAAAAGCGACAAACAATTCCAAAACAGAGGGGAAAAAAACCCAACTCAAAACTCCAAACGTTGAGGAACAAGACAAAGCAGACTGAACTCTTCCTAAAAGCTGTCAGATTGGGGCCACACAGCGCCATGAAAACAGAGTAATCACAAGTAATTTCCTTTTTGTCCCTCCCACCCACTGACAACGCAGCAGGAGTCAGTAGGAAAAAAAACAACCTACTTGCTGGATGAGCACACAGAACTGGAGAGGTTTCAGTCTACAGCTACATTCAGTTACCTTGTGTGCCAGTTAAGCCAGTTATCTTGTGTGTTAGTGAAGATAAAATAGTGGCTTTTAACAAGATACTGCAGAGCAAAGGAAAACTTTTCGCACCGTTATATTCAGCGAACTCTTTCTCAAAATAAAACACTCCCTCATGTACTGTAAACTCCAGAACAATTAAGTCAGACTCAGAAGAATAAGTCAATATTTTTCTTGGCACAGACCTGAGTCCGGGCATTCAATACTGCTGTTCTGATAACACTGAGAAGCACATAAAGTCAGTAATAATACAAATTAACTGAAGATATCGAGATGTAGTTCCCAGCTAGGGAGGAAGCTGACACACAGAAATGAGGGCTTCCATTTGCTGTTGCAGGGGCAATTACTGGCAGTAACCAGGACATAGTAAGTCTCCAGGGCTTGCTGTGCTTTCCCAGGACAAGTCTGGGAAAAAGAAAGAGGGAAGGGAGAGGGAAGAGAAGAGACAGGAGAGGAGAGAGGGGGTAGTGTTTTCAAGGCAAACAACCACCTGAGAGAAGAGCAGTTGATGGCACAACACTGCCCAATTTCACACTAGATTTCAAAGCTGAGCTGCTGCTTTGCATGGGCCCAACCTTGTGTTCTTTACTCAATCAAAACTCCCAGTCAACTGAAAGGCAACTACAAGAGTGACTGTCTGCACTATCTACACTGCTTCAAAGACCTTTGGGTTTGTGTTGACTGGAAGAGTCAGACAAATGTCTACTGCTGCAAAAACCACCAAAAAACCTGCCCAGTGATCTGTCCCAAACAGAAGAACCTAGAGAAGTCTTTATACACCAGTTCTTCTTCCTATATTCTGGAGAACCTCTGTCAGTCTGAACTTTTGGGTAACCCAGAGGCACGTGCATAGCTTGTTTAATTACTGCAACTGTATTTATTTGCCTTTTTCTTATAACCTGCCTGCCTTCATGGGTACAATATACACTGCTCAAATCCAAAAAGAAACTACAATTCATGGGGCATTGATTATTTAGGATCAAGGACACTACTGTATTTATTTGGCTGGCAGTTAATTGATTTTGTACTAAAGCCACAACAAGGAAGTGGGGAATAAAAGCAACACAACACAAATGGGAGTCTGCCAGGTTTGTTACAAAATACACAGATTAATAGTGAAAATCTTCTCCTCTCCTCCCAAAAATAAGAAATGTATAACAACCAATCAAGCAAGACCAAATTCAGACTTGCTTGTGAGAAGATACAATGCTGAAGTTGCACCTGGTAAGAGCCTGGCCCATTATGTATAATTAAAATTGTTTTGGAACAGTGTGTGCTATAGACTAGTAATTATTTCAGGCAGCAATATTAATTACACATCTTCCTGACACTATATCTAGTTCAACATATATAAGCATAACCATTTTGAAAAAATTGTATTTTAAAGTGCAAGAATGGAGAAAATGCAACTTTAGTCCATGCAGATGCAACCACGCTGTCTAGCTGAGATTGAAAATTAGGCCTGAACTCCTTGTAAAACACCTGTCATAAGATAGCAGCTTTCCCTAAAGGATGTCTGTGTGGAAATTCAAGTGAATTCACTGTCAGGCTTCAGATCAGGATTTACTGTATCTTTTTTGGGTACTGTTACTGGATGTAGAGTGACCTAGTCTCAGTCATCAGGAAAACAGCACTGGAACTTTTGTTTAGCATGCATTTAGTACCTAAGAGCCAGAGTCAATTTCCAAAAGATTATCTGCATTTCCCGACAAGTTGAAAATGTTATTTTTGCTCAGTCCTTTACAGCCAAATCATGCAGGAAAATCATGCCTTGTAAAAGTGGGTGCAAGGTATGTGGTAAACTACTTCCAGGATCTGGCTTTGTCACAGATTTGGTGCCTGGCTTACAACAGCCTGTGAACTTATGTGTCTCAGGTGATCCAGATACAAAATAGCATCAAACATACTCACCCCTCCTCAGAGCTGCTGCTGAAAAGTTTTTTGGAAATCATAATTACAGTGAAAATCAAAGGCGTCATTTCTTACCTGATAACTTGTAATTGCCAACATGTACACAATTAGGAAGGGAGGTGCTTCCATGTGCTGACAAATGCCGTGGGAATTAACGAATAGGGCACAGTTGTTATGCTGTTCCATACATCTAACGTGGGATCATAGCAGTCCAATGTTTTGCACCTCTGAATGCCAAAGTAGCCTCCAACCACGTACAATTTGTTTCCAGATGCCACTGCATGGCAGCTCATTCGCTTCGCTGTCACATCTCCCACCTTAGTCCACTGGTATGCCTCACTGTTGAATTTATAAGCAGAGCATGCGGAGAATTCAGTATCTCCACCCATAATAAAAATCTGGTTTCCCAGAACAGCTGCAGCCGTGTAGCGCCAGGGCTGGGGGCAGGTGGCCGGTACTGTCCATCTGTTTTCACACTGATCATAGCACTGGACTTTGGGCAGCTTGTCATGGCTAACACTGGTGCCACCAAAAGCAAACAGCTTCAGCTTTGCACTGACTACGGCTGCATTGCTCACTCCCTCTCGCAGCGGGGCAACCATGGTCCATTTGTTGGTCACGGGGTCATACTGTTCCACTTGCTTTAAGGATACTGAAGGGGAAGCTGGAAGGCAACCAGTTGCTGCAGTGTGCCCTCCTACTACATACAAACAGTGCTTAAGTTCGGCAGAGCCGTGGCCAAACCTAGCTACCAGCATGGGAGCAGCCTTCGACCACTCCTCATGAAGGGTGTCATACACCCACACGTCTTTGGAGACTCCATTTTCAGATCCTCGTCCCCCAGTGATATACACTTTGCAGCCTATGGCACAAGCACTGAACTCTTTCCGTGGGCTTGGAATGTCAGCCTTTGGAATGATCTCCTTTGCCTTTTGATCCACCAAATACAGTTTGTCACACATAAAGGTTTGGCCACCCAAAAGAAAAAGTGAATGGCCAGTTTTTCGGGGTCTGGCACACAAGCTGGTGACCACTCCATCATTCTGTAAGATCTTCAACTTGCATCTTATTGATTCTTCTACAATCTCCTTACTTTTCCTTTGCTTGGTGATAAGCTCTTCCATGGCCACATTCTCCATGAGGTATATGGCTGGCAGGAGGGCCAGTCTCACTGTCTGCAGTAGCTCTGGCAGGTAACAGTGACGCTTACTCAGGTCGTAGTTGACCCAGTTGATTGCCGATTCATATACCAGCCTTTCATCTTCAGTTTCTAATTCTTCACTGGAAAGGAGCTGCACTACCATGTCTTTTGGCAGCTGGAGGAAGTCTTCACTTTTACTGATACTCTGGAAGTTGCTAAGGCACATCCTCCAAGAGAGCTCATACAGCTTGGTACACTGATGAGCATCTGACAGCAGCAGCATACCAAGACAGTTGGTGGGATGAAGGTTTTTCTCCAGAAATTCTGCACAAGCATCCCGAATGTCCTGAAACTCCAGCATGTCACCAGCCTCCAACAGTGACTCTGCATTTTCCTCGTTGATGATAACTCTGGAGGAATATGCATAGTCCAGAAGAAGCTCCAGGACTTCTGGGTGAATCGAATTGTGAAAGTTGACTTCACTGTCCTGGCTCTCTTTCAGTCCTCCGCTGAACATTGCCTCAAAATAGCGGCTACAAGCAGCTAGAACTGCTCTGTGGCAGGGGAATGACCTGTTCCCAGCATGCAGAAGTACATCTGTGAAGAGACGCTGCTGACGCAGGAGGTTTAGGTGAGTAAGGACACTATCAGCATAGGATGACTTGTGGAACAAGTATATGTTTATGGAGCCAGTACTGGCCCTAGACTTGCGATTTTCATGCATGCTGACCGACATTTTCTTTCACACCTATAAGTAAAGAAAAAATTTAATATAAATAAGAGTCAAAATCATTATTATTTTTACATATCAAAAAGTGTGTCTATTATTTGCTATAGGATGGGGAGAAAAAGCCTGAATTTGCAGCTCAGTGGACAGAGAATTACATCTACCTTTGGCATGTGTTTATTTTTTTGTAAGCTGAGATTCATAAATGACATAGTCTAAATTTGTTGCCCAAGAGCAGGTTTATCTTGGGAAACCTGATTCCCAACTTTCATAGCAATACAGTAAGCAAGTAAGTTGGAGAAAGAAAATGAACCAGGACTGATTTTCTCACCCCTCCCCAACCCAGACCAGCTGATTCATTACATACATACACATGCACATGCTTGAAACATTCTCCTGTACTGAATCATAGCAGGAAGAGCTACCAGACAGAATACCTAAGGAATGTCAAAAGCTGCACAGGGAACAAAAACCTACTAATCCCATTAGGAAGCTTCCTTTTGGTATAGTGATTCCATATGCAACAGCACAAAATGGGGGAAAAAAACCCCCAAACTTTAAAATAAAACCCTGGTATCAACCATACATTTAGACTTGTGTAATTGTAAAAAAAAAATATGACTAGTAAATTCCACAGATTCTATCTTTATCCCACAGAATTCAGTGGCTGCTTGCTATGGTGATACAGCATATACATAGGCAGGGTCAGCAGAAAAACATATTTTGACCATCAGCTGAAGTCACTGGCTCTGAACCCACCTGGAGAGTCAGGTCCTCAGAGCTTAAGTCATTAGTTCATGCTGAAGTTTTGAGGAGGCATAAAACAGAAGATATATCCTATCCTGCCCTATTCTTAACAAACAAAACACTTCTCAGATCCTGTTTAGAGGTGAATGTTACTGTTACCTGCCATGATATGCCAATCTATATATAATTACAGCAGTAAGTTTCCAGATTTAACTAAGAGTCAAGTCGAAATAGGACAGAATATAGGGAAAGGGAGGAATATTGGCAGCAATATAAAGCTAATGGCCAAAAAGCCACAGTGCAAATAGTAGGAGACAAAACACACAGAACTCAGTGCAAGCTGTGGCTGTGACTGGTACTGTAATAACCTTACTTCTCTCTCTTCAAACTGCAGAGAAAACTCAGAGAAAGCCAAGAACCAAACTTGCCTAATTACTATGCTCTTTGCAAGTCCAGAGTACCTTTTAATGCATCTTCAAATGAAGAACTGGCAAAAAGGTCTACCTGGAAAGCATGCAATGTCCTAAATCAGAGCATAACCTGGGGCCACTTGTGAATGTTTTTAATGTGGATATACTTTGCTCTCACACAGACATTTTTATATACTTGAGCATCTTTAAGCAGTATATAACTGTAGAATTTCAAGTCCACACTTCATGCTTCAAGATATTACAAGAGCTTTACAAGCTTCAAAAATAGCATTTTTAATACATGTATTTTTCTAGATTCATATGACCAGAAACACGGATAAAATCAAAACCATATGTTTAATTTGGACAGCAGACTCCATTTCAGAACAAGCAATCTGTGTGTATGGAACATGCAACACCTGCAGTCTAACTGCAGCACAGCCAGTACCATCCTCCTCACTATCTGTGCAAATGCAATTGATTCACCATGTTGAACAGCAAGTCTGTGATACACCTTTCCCTTCAACTACAGCAAAAAAAAGCCCTTTAACCCACCCTAAAGTAAGGGATAAAGAGACACCTCACTGTAAAACTACCATAGCCCATTTCCTTTAATATGTAACACAATTTGCCTGATGAAACTTAATTGATTGAAGAGAGCAAGTAATACAGCTCTATATGCAGTGCTTAATCCAAAGTCCTCTAAAACAGAGAGGAGTCCTATAAATCAGAGCTAGTTATTATTAGCAGAGTATCTGTCTCATTCTACCATGCAAAAGCTTAGAAAGAGATCATACCAGTGCTACCCAGACCAACCTATTAAATGCACTAAGCACAGAACAACTTTAGGCAGCTGGTATGTCTTCAAAACACAAACTCTTTCACAAGGAAAATTTAATTACCTTTAATGAAGTTGTATTGTCTGGCAAAAAGATACCCAGATGGTATTCAAGGATTTGAGAACTAATCTCAGACTAAAATAACCCACTTAACCTACAGCCAAAAATAAGATACTGACCATTTACAGGTTGAAATCTCCTGGAACGGAAGGATTACAGAAAGGTCATGGCCTGAAATACAAGTATACAAGCAGTTTGAAGACACAAATAGGAAGCTGAACACCTTACTGTGAATTTTTTCAAACCTTTCCAGGCACTTTACTGTTTTAAATGCTGTTATGATGCAATGCAAACTATTCACTGGACCTCTACAGGTGGGTAAGTCCTCCTCACACTGAGGACTTACTCTTTCAAGGTTCCTCACTGGGGAGAGTAGGGTGGGAGCTAAACACCCCACTGATCAGAGACAACAGAACAACCAGTATCTGAATATGCTTACTGCCCCTCACCCTCCATTCCAATTAACTCCATGTGTGTGTAGACATCACAGTCTAGGCATGTCAGGATCTCTGTGAAAACACAGGTCCTCTTCTTGGCCCCCACATATTGGGGGAATTCAGAGTGTACTGAAAACTTTCTTTCATCATGCACACAGGGTTCAGAAATAGGGCAGGTAAAGTTCACATCAGAGGCTGCAAATGCAGGCATTTAGATCTTTCACCAGGCTGTGTACTCCCAAGAGCAGTGCTTGTTCAGCACCATCCAGAATGAGCCTATAACCACAACAAAATAGAGGCAAACATTAAAAAACCACCCTGCAGTTATGCATACAGTGGAGGCTAGTGAACTACAGACCACATGCAGAGGGGAGGAACAGATCACTGTCTGTTACCCAAAGCCCACCCACAGCCAGAGTAACAAATACCACTGTAAAAACAAAATCGAAAATTTGTATAAAAACCCGTCTCAAACAGCTACTGAATAAGGCACTCAGCATTTCACCCTACAATAACAGAAGACTTAGTCTCTTGGTGAGAAGTAGGTTTCACATATGCTGGTCTGGAACTGTTCCTGTAAGATTGCCTTTATCATCACAATGTCATCTATTGAGAGGAATTCAAAATATGCCAATTCACATTTAAGATAAGCTAACATATTTCCTCAAACAGAACAAAGATACATATCTATACACATCTTTTTCCTGCACTGTGATGTTGAGATGTGTTCACACATGGACTAGCTGAACAAACATCCTTAGAAGCAATTATCATCATTCACTAACAGGCAGTGTTTCTGTAAATATCCTTTCTGAGTCTCTGGCAACCTTGTAAGAATACTAAAATGTAAAAACGACATCTCAATTTCTCTGTTTGGTGTTGGAAATTATGCAAGCCTCAAATATTTCAGCAGAGGTAATTTACAGTCAGTGATCAAGTGTTCATCTTGAATTATATTAGCCAATTCCCTTCAGGCATTTTTTCCTTAGAAATAGTATTTGTATGTTAAAGACAAGAAGTGGTCAGTAAATTACAGATATAGATTTTATCTAGGAACAGAGGCTGAACCAAGACTTTGATTTATAATTACACTTCAACAGGCTACTTGTCACAGCAGCCCAGTAGTAAACACTACTTTAAGACTAAACAACAGGCTCCTTGTCCTACTTAACAGTTCTACAGCATGCAGGTCTCAGCCTAAATCAAATGAAAAATTAAGTATTTACAAATTACTGACACATCCCTGATCCACGCTCATTTTAATACGACTGTGTAATTACACAGTGGTGGTGGTGTTTTTCTTTAGAATCAGTGGAACAGCTGAAAGAGAGAAAACATACTAATCATCCCATCGATGTAACTAACACCGCTTTCAATTGCTAAATCTGCACCGATGCTATCAGTTTGGCAGAGGCAAACCGTGACACCGCCTAAAGTCTTCAAACTCGGTGGCTGCCTAGGACCTGCAGCGAGACAGAAAGCAGAACACGCTGCTCCTGCTAGGAATGCACTACAGCTCACCACATGCAGACAAAGAAACGCAACTCTAAATTCCCCTCGGTTCGCTCCATCAAAACGCCTAAATAACTCCATCTCGGAGAAGAAACTTGCACAGCTTCTTCCTAGCCTGATATAAAAACCAGTGCGAGAAGCTAAAATGCATTTAGCTTCCTTTATAGAGCAATAACCACGTGCAAAAGTTTCTGTACCGGCGCAGGGAGAGCAGCGCCGCGGCCAGCTCAGGGAGCAGCGAGGCGCTCGCTCATTCCCTGCCCTGCCTCACGCCCGCCGAGGGATGCTCCGGACCGCCGGGGCCCCAAGCAGGAAGCTGAAGCCCACCGGGGAGGTTAGCAGCCTCCGTAACAGGACCCGACGCTTTCCAAGGGCAGCCGACTATAGGAGATAGCAAACCACCGCGGATGCCTACCCACCAGTGCCCCGCTGGTCCCCGGCGTTCCGGACAGGGGAGAGACAGGCTCCGCCTGTGCCAGGGACCAACAAGGCAGCCCGGCTCCAGCCGGAGAAGCAGCGCCGGCAGCTCGGTCCCCCAGCTCTGCCCGCCCGCCTCCCCTCCGCGCCCGGCGCTGCCCCGGGTCGGCGGCACCAACTTACAGCAGCGGCTCCCGGGCGAGCGCGGAGGTCCCTGGGCGGCGCAGCGCCGTGCATGGGAGGGGAGCGGGGCTGTGCCGGTCCGGCGCTGCCGCGGAGACGCGCCGGGCGAGCGGCAGTGCCGGGAGCCGCGCAGCGCCGGGCGGAGCTGCTGCCGCCGGCGGGAGGCGGGCCGCGGAAGGAGGGCGGGAGGTAGGGAAGAGGGACGGAAGGAAGGGAAAAAGTGGCTGCTGCTACTGCTGGCACGCCGGCCGCAGCTCTGCCCCGGCGGCGGAGCGGAGAGGGGTATATGGGCTGGGGGGCGGAGGGAGGCTTTATGCAAAGCCTGTGAGTGACAGGCGGAGGAGGGACAGCAAGAGGAGGGCAGCGCGCTCGCAGTTGCTGTCCCAGCCGGCGGCGAAGAAGGTGCTGTGGGGGGTTCAGGATGGCCTCCCCTTTCTGGCTTGCCTACCCTGCCCCGCGGGGCCGGGCGGAGCGGCCACTCGCTGTACGAGCTCCGGGCGAACAAGGGCTGAGCCGCGCTGCGCAGACAGCGCAGCAGCTGCGCGGGATGGGGAGAGCCGTGCGGACGGGAGGGCTCCCGGTCCTCGTGGCCTGTCCCAGGGGGTGGCGAAGACCGAGCAAGGCAGACGGTGGGAAACTCGTCCTCGGCGCCCCGGGAGGGGCCGGGAGGGCGCGGAGGAGCCCGGGCAGCGCGGGCTCTGAGCCCGCTGCTGGGCGCTGCTCCTCCCGCGGCGGCGGGGCGGTGCCGCCGGGCGACCGCGGGCCGTGCGGCCACTGCGCTCTCGGGAGGCTTTCACAGAGCTGCCGTTTCATAGCTGACCAGTGGAGTGCTCCCGCAGCACAAAGGAAAGCCTGGCTTTAATTATTTCCCAATTAACAAAGTATGTGAAAAACGCATTTGTTCAAAAGGCCGATTTCGACAATAAACATCTTCTAGACATAACAACAGTGTTTACATAATGCTATTGTGTGGCTCTGTACAAGAAAAACACAGGGTACCATACTAAACACTGCACATATTGCTAGTTCACTATTTGCTAATAGCACTTAAAGCAATGGTATTAGTCTAAAGAGGCTTTAAGGAAGATAAGAACAATTACTCGCACCACCAGGAAGCTGCCTTTTGAATATAATAGTTCGGAGAATTTGCTCATTCTTCATAATGAAATGTCACCCAAACTTCTCCTGTTAAGAAAAAAATGCCCTGCAAGCAATTTGCTAACATGCAGAGGGTTATTTATATTTGTGTTGCTGGACTCCAGAGTCTGCAGATTAGCACACACTTAGTGTACAGCAGGACACATCTGTAATTCTAGACAGCCTGTGGGCATATGCAAGCCTGAATGCTGAATTCATGGCTGAACAGGGAGCAGATGAAAGAGTAATTTGTTTAATAGATTATTTCTTTTTACAATATTTTTTATTACAACATGAAGTATTGCAAGTTGCATGGTCTAAAAATGTTGCGCATCTGTATGTAATAAAGAATGTTTCAAAGTTGTTTAGGTGTGAGAAGCTGTTGTAAATTGTAAACAACCTTGCACAAGGGGTATTCACAGACACCAGTGTTCACTTGAGTCATGTACCTGCAGAGGATTTTGGATTAGACTGTGAACGTTCAACCTTTGTTGCACATTGTATTGTCCATGTTATGAGTCCAGGTTTTTCCTTTTGTTGTAGCATAACCATAAAATGCCTTGATCCTATTTTCCCACATTTCCCCCCAACTAAACCTGCAGAGATTCCACCCAAACCCTGTCCATTATGGTGAGTCTTCCACAATCTGGTGTCAGAAAGTCAGATTATCTCATTCTATGCAACTAAAAACACAGGGACACATTACTTCATACAGTGTCAGGACTAACTTTGATCAGGTATAGTCATCACTATGGGTGATAAATTGAAATTATAGAATAATGTTACCTATCTAGTGCTTAGGAGCATCTGAACTGTGGCTGTAAGGAATGGTCAGTGAAAAACAAGATCCACAGAGAGGACAACATACAGGACTTATGTGGATGCCCACAGCATGCAGATTTGGGCAGTACCCTGCATGAAAAAAATGGGGCACTAATCCTGTAAGCAAGTGACCAGATGAAGTACTGATCTTCCTTTTTTTCCATGAAATGAGGAACCTGTTGAAGTTAATCAGGGCAGAATGATTGGATGAAGCTTTAAGTCATCTGTTGGGGAAACAAGTACACAGCCAAACAGATCCTTCTGTGTGTGTAAAGCAGTGGTACTGGTGAGAGCAGAGAAAGAATGAGAAGGAAAAGGAACTCCACAGTCCATGCTTAAAAACCACAACAGTTAGTCTTTTGGATGTGCTCAAATGAGCTCTTATTTATGCTTAAGTGACAAAACACCCGAAGTGTTTCTTCTCCTTTCTGCACAGGAGTTAGAAATAGAAAGGTTTGTCTGAATGCAACTTATAGCACATTTAGAGTAAGAGTGCTTGTTTTGCTAGTGTGGAAAAAACACTCAAGAAATTAACTTGGTCCCAGCAAATCTTTGGCCTGGTTTACGTTGGTCTGAGAACTAAGTCAGATCCCAGTTAAGCTCTATTCTGGTTAAGCCAGTTTTGTAGATGGGCCAATCTGTATTTTGACGTTGCTGAAAACAAAGCTGGCCTAGCCTATCCCAGGACATAGTTTAACATGCCCGCTGAACTAGTTGAAACATGTTTCTCGTAGTATTAGTATGCCAGGATAGATAGGATCTTTGCAGTGTTGCTAAATGTCATGATTTTATCACAAATCACAAGATAATTGGCCCTTTTCTCAAAGCCTCAGCTTCTAGAGTCATGTGAAATTGATAATCTCTTATGGTTGGTTTTTTTGTTTGTTTGTTTGTTTGTTTTTAATAAGAAGTCTGAAAGAATTAGTATGTCAGTATAAACCCCTAAATATTTTCATTTTAATCTCTAGAATTGAGTGCCACATTTGATCCTGAAAACACTGGGGTGGGAAAATCTTCAACTCAAATCCAGCTTGCTTGCTATGCAGAGAACACTGCTGTTTTAACTAAATTATTTCACCTTGCCCTTTATTTAAATTGGTTTGGCTTCTGTGTTAAGACGAGTTCTTGGAACCTTGAATGTATAGCAAACTTTATCATATTACTTTATTGACACTTAAATGTTTTGCAGGCATACCTGTGTAGCTAAAAGATCTCCCAGATTACCCTAGTAGCACTAGCAAGAGTTCTAACACTGGCAGAGCTGTACTGGTAAAATAATCCATTTACCTGGAGCAGGTTATTTCATTTAGGAGATGGAAATATGTATTTTGTTTTGTTTTGTTAGTATCAGCTGCATCTAAACTAGCAGGGTTTGCCAGTACAGCTATCTTGGCAAGCCTTTTAAATGCAAACAGGCAGTATGTGCCTGCAGCACAGTCTGAGATCTCATTTTTAATGCTATTAAACAGCTGTGTCTTGGGCTTTTGCCTTGTTAGACTCTTTTTAACCACATTATTTTGTTCAACTGCTAAATAAACAGCATGGGGTTAAATGTATTAGTGTAATTTATCTTCTTTCCTTCCTAATTTACACTTTGAATGAATTAATTAGAATGATTTAATTAACAATGTACAATGGCAGTACCAGTGCCAGAGCTCTCCCAGGGGAATGGGGCCAGGAGCACCCCTCAGTGACCCACACCTGCTTTTCTTATCATTTGCCTTTGATGTGCTTCTCCAGGCTGGCCAGCAAACAGAGATTTGCGTGGATACAGCACAATGCATTATAGTGCTTGTTTAGTGCTAGAAACATACTGAAAGTGTTTGGGGAGGTCAACATCCGGTATTTCTTAGCAGCAATTACACCAGTTTGTCCACCAGGTCTGGGGGTGAGAAGCCCCTCTTTGCCCAGTTCTCCCTTTTTCATCTGTGTGTGTGTTTATTTTCAAAAGGATTACGTTCAGTCACGCTGGCCCTTAGATGTCATTCCTTCATGACATGACAGCTCAGACAAAAAGAAGAGAAAATACCTGCTGTTGTCTAAAGCAGCAGCACGAAAGGGCAAGTTTTGTTGTATGCCACACATAACTGCTCCTCTCCAAAATACCAGTGTGATAAACTGTAGTGAGGTGTGATTCCCTTGTCACTTTGAAAGTGTATGAACACTAGCCCATTTGAAGTCAGTGAGTTATGCCATCATATTATAGGAAAGAGACAGGAAAAGTCAGGCCTTGGTTTCATGAACTCATTCCATGAATATGTTTTGTACGAAAGATTTTCAGAAGGATCAATTTGGGTGTAAACAATGTAATAAATATGAATAAAGTCTGGAGTGAGAAAGATTTCCTTTTGAGATTTCTTGATTCTTAGGAGAAACCCTTGTAAAGCCTGACTGTTGCATCTAGTCCAGAATCCTTACTTCCAGCAGTATGTACTTAAAAAGATAAGCAGTATGGAGAAAAAATATATGTCTCAAAGACTGTAAGGAGAAACCATTACATACTCTTTTGTATGTAATTCCTCTGTCCATCTTATCCTTTTCCATTTTGTCTTGCTCTCTAATTACTCCTCAAAGTCTGCACCGTAAAAACATTTTACCTGTTCCATATTGTCTGCTCGTCTTCTTAACAAAAAAAGTGATTCCTGTTCATTGAAGACAATGGCGATGATGACCCACTTTTGAGCAGCTTTGATTAGTAAGGGATCCCAATTATTACTGATATGCAAGCCCTTCCCAAAGATATGTGTATCAGCACAGGACTGGGAATACCACTGCAAAGGGTCAGTGGATGCTGCCACTTCTGCCATCACTTGTGGTGACATTTGGCAAAAGTTGTATGTTCACTGTAAGGAGAGTTCAGTTCCCTGTGCATATTTTTGCTGGCTATTCCCACCTCTTAAAAGCGACTCCACACTGGGTCATTTTCTTGCCTCTCTCCAGGAGCTCTCTCCCGTACTGCAGACTCCAGGCCTTCCAGTGGCTTCCTTTTCCTTCTCTCTTGCTAAGTAGCAGTGGCCCCCAGTGGTGACAGCTAAGCTGGCTCCTTATTTCAGGTTTTACTATGCCGTACTGAAAAGCCTTCATGCTGTAACAACCGTGGCATAAGAACTAGTGAGTTTCCCACATCTTTCACTTCTGCAGTTTCTCCTGACCACCTCTTCCCCCACCCCCTGAACAGACCAACACTGATGAGGCTTTGAGAATAGGGGTATGTATTGTATTATTCTCGAAGATGTTTAGCCTTTAAGAAGGAGCTATATCATTTAAATGGTACAGCATGTCATCTAGAGAGACCTCTAAATGATGGGGACATTTTGTTTGTCTTCATCTTTTATGTTAGTACTAGAAGAATGTATTCATTCAAACAACTGCTTTGGCATTTTAAGGACAGTAATACACTTCTAAACAGCTATTCTTGCATTGCTGACTAGCATTACACATTTAAATACAAGGTATTTAAGGACTTTTAATACTTAAGGACTATTTAAGGACTTCGTTTAATGTATTTAAGGACAAGGATTTCTACATTAGATGGAAATACTTACACTCTTTTGGAGGTGCCACTTTGAGTCACTGAAGTCTGCAAACACAGACATGTATGTCTCGAAACAAAAAAACCCCAAAGCATTTTACCTTGGGGACTTGTTTCACTCTTCCACTCATTAGATCATATTTTTGCCCTCAAGTCAGAATGGAACAAGCTTTTCACTTCTCAGGCCTGCTGAATAAGACAAGCCATGCACAGACAGATAGCAGAGAAAAAGAAGGCAATGCATAGGGGCTGCAATGCCCTTACTCTATCTCATATTTAGCTGAGAGCTTATCAGACTTATTCAAGTGAGTAAGAGTAAACATGAGAGAAAAGCTTTTTTTGCTCCTTCTGTTTTTCAGCACTCACGAGACTTTGAGTTAATTTGTCCTGGTATGTACATATATAGGAAATCAGGATCTTAGGTGTAAGTCCAGGTTGCTCACCTGTCAAAAGTCTGTGCCTCAATGCTGCTATCATCCACTAACTAGTTTAGTTTGTACCAAACTAAAATGAGAGCAAACAATCCTCCTGTAGTCATGCTTTCCATTATCATATACCTAGATCTAAGTTTTCAGGCCATGAGGTTATGGAAAGTGGTCCACAGAACCAAAGAAAACTGTAAAGTGTATATTGTTTCCAATTTTAAAAGTTTGAGGATAAGAATACATAATAAATTAGGAAGCTTAACACAATTTGTTGGAGACCACTGCTTTAGGGAGAAGGAGAGTGCAGAATTCTCTGATTTTAGTGGGTTTAGGACAGATCTGGACAAGTATTTTAAAGCAAGCTTGTTTGTGTAAGTATGACTTTATTAATTTTCTTGCTTAGCAATTCACCACAAACATCTGGAACAGCATTATTGGTAGTTTCGAGGCCACATTAATTCTGGATGTTCTTAAATAGCATTTTTACAGATACTTCAGAACACATAAGAAAGGAACACTTTTGAAGGCTCTTGGCAGAACATGAGAAGGTTAAAACAGACTCACTCACCTAGTTTTAATCTGTGAAGTTTGATGGTTTTGAGGACTAAGTAATCTGATTCCAAACTTTTTAACAAAATGAAATGTGTCCTATGGAGTTGGTATTTCTGTGGTTTAGATCAAACTTTTGAACATGTTGCCTACAGCAGGGGTTGTTTCTCAGGCATTAAATGCACAAGTAGCCTCAGTATCCTCATCAGGCTGTGTCTCTTTTACGAGAGGGACTTAAAAGGACACATTTGCTTGTTTTAAAAGACTTGTTTATGTACTTTGACAGTTTATTGTTGTTGTGTACAAAGGAAACCAATGAATTGGATTCTGCCACAGAGCCCATGTATTATACAAAGGTTTAAAATCCTTCGTGGTGGCTTGCATTATTTTATCTTTTTTGTGACCAAGCCTTTATAGAAGATTAATTCAGTGTTGGTGCAGTGTGATGAATTTAGGTCTGCAGCAAAACCTTTTTATAGAAATAAAAGTGAGTTTTTGAGTGAAGAAATGTCACATTTTAAGAGGCAAAGCCTTGAAAGTTACACATATAACAGCATGAGGAAACCAGATTTCTTAGGTGAACTGTATTCCAAAAAGGCCTATTACTCCTCTTCTCTAAATGTTAATTCAGATGATTTAGTTATGCCCAAGTTAAGTCAGAGGCTTAAACTTGGAAGAATGTGTAGTATGGGCAAAGCTTCAAAAGTCTCTTAATACAGTCAGTGTGGCATTTACTCTGGTTATTGATTTGTGTCTTCAAAGCTCTGCCCTATTTTAGGCTAATGGAGTTTAATTAGCCATCTGATTGCTGCTGAAAATAGTAAAAATGAAGCTGTTGATGCTTTATTTGAGCTAAACATTTTCTGGCATTTTTCCCAATCTCCAGGACATGTCTGAACAAGTTTTTACTTTCCTACCTGAAGAGCCATTTGGCACGTCAACATATGTATATTTTGGCTTAAAGAAAAGACAGTCATTCGGAAATACAAAAGACAGCTTCTGTCTTCTGTAACAAGTCTTGTGTGTTAAGATGTAAAAGAGGTAATACATAAATTAGAAAGAACTTCAAGTGCATAGTTGGAAGATAGCTGACTGATCACTTGTGCTTTCTTAAAGAAAGCTATTTAAGGTTTCAGTTAACAAGCAATTTCCTTTTCAGAATCTGCTTTCATCTATATGTGAACTTAGAATTTTGCTCAAATAGAATAACAAAGCCTAGTGACTCACCACACCCAAATAATTGACTGGAAGATGGATTTTCCTTAAAGGCCTAGTGCAGATTAAATTGTGGAAGCAATCTTATTCTGTGATAGCTAAAAGAATAGAAGATTTGCACTCATACATTCTCTAGACATCTCTGAACTTCATCGCTTAGTTTGATAAACCACACATATCATAAGTATTCTGGACGGAAAACTACTTGGAAGCTTTGTCATATCACAATAAACAGATGGGAGTAGCAACTGACAGCCTTGAAACAGTGGTACACACACAGCAGTGATCAAATATGTGTAAATGGATTTAGTAGTTCAAAACTAATAGTTCACCAAAGTACCTGTGCAGATATCTCTAGTGCTTGTGTCACATGCCAGTACATTTCTGGTACACGTGTACACACACATAGAGACTATAGTATGCACAAATCCAGCCAGAGCTTGTGTTTGTACACGTGTAGTCACATTTTCTTATTTAGAAACAAAAAAAGAGAGAAATTTATGGATGACCAATTATATGAAAATTCACCAGATTTGGAAATCTGACATCAAAATTACCTCAAGCAAATGTTACATGATCATTGCTCATATGAAGATTGGAAATAACTGGAAATCTAAATAAACATTAATAGAACTACCAGATTTTAATGCAAATGAAAGCTGTATTCATATGCAAACAGAATCCTAAGATTTATCTAGAGTATCACCTGAGCTCCTATGACTAAGATAGTTTGGAAAAACCCTCTACTCAAGGACTTTTGAAGAAGCTTTCCATTTGCTGGGGGTCATTGAGATTACATTCTGTTAAATGGGGAAAAACCTTAGAGGTATAAAATGTCTGACAAAAATCTTAAACGATTTCATCAGATGCCATTGATCATCCCAGATCATAGGCAGATCAAAAGACAAGAATAGATTAAAAAGAAAAAGCAAAACATAAAACCTCTAACAATTTAGAATTCTCCTTTGTGATAGACACAGCAGATTTCATTTCATTTTCATAAAATTAATAAATAGAATTATCTTATGTTGCTTCACTGAGCAGTGTAGTGAAGATGTGTTTCTGCAAAAGAGTTGTGTTGCCTGAGAGCAAAACAGTTTTAAATTTTCTAGACTTCCTTCATCTCATTTCCCACCAAACAGCATTAATGTGTGAACTCTTAGAACATGCAGTAAGTAATGTGATGTGGTTTAGCTTTTTCATGCTAATGCACCTCAATAAATAGACCATAGAAATGAAAATACATTTAAACCACAGGACTCCCAGTCCATCCAAATACAAAACATAACATTTTGTCCGTGATCTCTAGAATAAATTTTAAAAAGGAGCAATCTTTAGACACCTTGTCAATTTTTTCCTTTTACTGTAGTCTAAATGGTTTTATATTTCAACCTATCCCAATGTATTTCTATCTGAGCAATTAGCTCAAAAAAAACTCCAGTCCATTGTTTAAGGAGACAAAAGAAAAAGATACTTTAATAATTTATTACTTCAACAAGACTTATAAGAAGATGAAATATCTTTAAATCTTCATTCTTCTTCCACGTTAGTTACATCACCTACTACTGTGGAATTAGCATCATCTTCAAATGTGTACTTGCTAGGTATAATGATTTAGACCCCTCTTTTTAAACTGTGATAGTTGTAAAATCTGGGCTGAGTTCCGCAGCCATCCCTCCCCACTCTCCCTGTGGTGAGGTGGCAAATGCCTGCCCCAAGTCAGCACCTCTGCAGGCAGAGCAGGACATGAACAACCTCCCTGCCTGACTAGGAGACAGCATATGGCACCAGGCAAGGCAAGAAACTGCCCAAAATTCATGAGAAAGGATGTTAAACTCACTGTTTAGTAAATCCATTATCATGAACAAACTCAGACATCTGAAAAAGGAAAGAGTACATCCTGGTTTTGTTGAAGATAGTAGATGGATTATTGGAGACGTGGTTTTGTCTCCCTAATTATAGAGTTATGCAATAATGCTTAATGAAACAGACATGCATTTATATTACCTAGGCTCACAAATATAAAACAATCTCCACCCTTCCCTCTTGAAATACATTCCTTTCCCGTTTTTTTATTACTTATGGTACAACTACTTACTCTTTATAGATAAACACATTCCTAAGGAACTCATTACAATGGCATTTTCCCTTTCTTTTCTGTATATATTCCTCTTTGCAAAATTCCTGTTTTGCTCCATCTTTGCACAGTGCAATCATGTGCCTTAACTGTTAAAAACATAGGTTTCTCTTAGCTGCCCTCCTAGCTTAACAGAATTTGTTCATAAAGGTAAAAGGAGCAGCACAGAGAGAAGCCTGCCAATTGCACAGCCAAAATATACTCAGTCACACCCTGGTAATGGACGGATTCTGGAAGGATTGCACAGATTCCACCCTGATAGGTTTTGGTACCACACGCCCTATCTGATCCACTCATTTCAGTAAATCCCACAACCATGAAAAGATAGGTCTGACCTGTTAATGCCTGCAGGCATAGTTATCCACTCTACCCTGATCTGAACCAAGAGATTAACCCAAAGTTTCTGAAGCACTTTCAACATTATTTATTTAAGACTAAAACCCAGCTCCTGTGAAGTCAGAGGGAATTTGCCAGTGAATGTCAACGCCTCTGCTGTTTTATTCTTTGGCTTCCTAAGCAGGAACTGCCAATCATACCGCATTACACAGTCATTTTATTAGGCATCCAATAATGCTTTCATGAAGTAGAGACAAGTTACCGTTTGCCTTTGTCGGCTACAGAATTGGGCGCCTTCAGCAAACCACCACATTCTCTACATGTTTCTTTTCTTGGAAGGCACAACTCTAAACTTCAAACCATTCTGCCTCATGAACGGAAAAAAACCCCAAAACATTATACCATCATGTATATATAGTATCAAACTCCTATCTGCAAGCCTATTTCTTGACATTTTTCCCCTCTTTCAGGAACCTAAGTGTTTTCATATTTCTTTCTGAATAGCAAGGCCTGTAAAATAGACATTGGAAGATTCAAAGTTACATAGTTTTTCATAGAACTAGAACAAAGAGTCAAGGAAACTTAAGGTAATATATAGATCTAATTCTCATTTTTCATCAGAAAATCAACTTGAGCTTTATAAAAAGGTGTAATTATAACTTCAGATTCTTTGTCTAGAGGTGTTTATTTTTGACTGAGGCGTCTTTTTGTGTAGTTATTCTTAAAAGAAATAAATCTACATAGAACAAAATGTATGCCTAATAATATTAGGCAATCTTAAAATATTGGCATGTTAGCATAGCAACTCTTGGCAGAACTGAAAGCAGCAGACAGATATGGCTTAAACTGTCTTCCTCTCTTTGTTTCCTTTTCTCCAGTTCCAGCTACAGACAAGGCAAAAAGCCACCTCCAAGCTTCTTTTAACATTCAATAGCCCTTGGAGAGGGGAAGCAGAAAAATGGCAGTACAAATTCGTTACTTAGGAACACAAAATGGGAGTAACACAAGACTCCTCCACCCAGGGGGTTGCTTTAAAGCCATTTTGCACTCTCAGCATCAGTTGCAGCAGCTCTAAGCACCATGTGCACATTCCCCCTATTTACACTGTTGACTTGAACAAAGCTGGCTTTCTAAGCACTCTTCAGCTGACCAAACAAAGTGCTGAAATTAATAATAAAAGGTATTATAGATTAGTACAGTCTAGTTTTGATACCACTTATTCATAGCAGTCCTATGAAGAACATTTACACAAAACATCCAGGTCATACAAATACTAAGGACCAAAAGAAGCAGGAGCTAAATAACATGATCTGACCACTTCTGACAAATTAAACTGCAAACACAATATGCAAGCCTTAGAGCTCATTGAACAAAAGAGATTACTTACAGATTGCAAAAAAAAAAA
Organism: Eopsaltria australis; assembly: GCA_034509425.1. Classification (NCBI taxonomy): domain Eukaryota; kingdom Metazoa; phylum Chordata; class Aves; order Passeriformes; family Petroicidae; genus Eopsaltria; species Eopsaltria australis. The sequence continues at coordinate 796,677 of JAVTVJ010000649.1, read as the reverse complement.
AAGCAACATCTGTTACTGGGGTCTATACAAAGAAAATATGACTGTTTAACTGCAATCAAAACCATTCTGCAGCTCTTAAAATCCACAGTTCGATTTAAAAGTATTGTTTGGGGGTTTTTTGAAACTCGATATTTTGTAAGGTTTTCTTTATCACTTAAAAAAATGCTTTTCTCCAAAATATTTCCCAATAAATCATGAAATTCTTTTCAACGGGTCTAAGTGTACTGAGCAATACTGCTTACAAAAGCCTTTTAGTTATGTTGTGGTAGCTCTTTGGATTATGAATCAGTGCTTAGATATGTTTTCTTTGAGACTTTCCATAGTCACATCTTTCAGATCTCAACTTTCAAGCTCTACACTGTACCTTTAAAATGTTATCATAATAAATCAAATATTCACAGTAAAGATAAGGGATGTGTGCATATGAATAATCATATTGACTATATATTTATGGATTAATTATTCATTTTATGAACACACAGGAAGCTTAAAATATTTCAAATCTAAAGTCTCTCTTATAAACAAAACACTTTAAATATAAACTCCATAAATTCCATCTAATTTACTTTGCACCTACCCATTTAGTGCTTAATTAAAGTTAATTTTGAGAGTTGAGGTTCCTATGGTGACTAAAGTATGTTGGATTGTTTTCTTTATTACAGACAAAATCATAAAATATTGGCTGGAAAGGGTCTTCCGAGGTCTATAGTCCAACCTCTTGCTCAAAGGAGGGTTATTTTTGCATTTAAATCAGGTTGCCTATGACTCTTTTGAAATTCTCCAGACACATTTTGAAAAATCTTCAAGAATGGGGAATATTAACTTCCCTTAACCCACTGATGATCTTGCTGATACCACCCAGGACACCATTCACCATCATTGCTGTGAGGTCACGCTGCTGATCAGGTTCAACCTGCTGTTCACCAAGAGACCCAGTCCTTTTCTGCAAAGCTGGTCTTGTGACAGACAGTGCTCAGCTTGTACCAGTACATGGGACTTTCCTGCCTCAAGTTACACTTGTTGAACTTGTTTATGCTTGTTCCATGGTTGCAAGGTTCCATGGGCTTGTCTATCTCCAGCTCATTTAAGTATATTCTAACTTGACTCTCCTCTGAGCTATTACAATTAGTATACAACTGAACAGAGTAGAATAATCTGATTCTGTTGAAAGGGACCTAAAATGATCATCCAGTCCAACTGACTGACTGAGGCCAACCAGAAGTGAAAGCACGTTATTAAGGGCATTGTTCAAATGTGTCTTAAACACTGTGACAGGCTCAGGGCATTGATGACCTCTCCAGGAAGTCTGTTCCAGTGTTTGATTGCTCTCTCAGTAAAGAAATGCTCCCTAATGTCCAGTTTGACCCTCCCCTGGCACAGCTTTGCACCATTCCCACACATTCCATTACTGAGACCCAGAAAGAAGAGATGGGCATCTCCTCTCATTCCCCCTGCTCAGGAAGCTGTAGAGAGCAATGAGGTCACCCTTCAGCCTCCTTTTTTCCAGACTAGAGAAGCTGTGGGCTTAGTGGCTTCTCACAGAACACATCTCCCAGAACTCTCACCAGTTTTGTTGCCCTCCTCGGGGCACATTCAAGGACTGTCACATCCTTCTTCTCTATGATTTTTAAACCATGGGGCCCAGAACTGCACTCAACACTCCAGAAGAGACTGCACCAATGTTGGGTACAGCGATAATCACCTCTCTTGCACTGGCAGTGCAGTGTTTGATGCATCTTGGGATGCTGTTTGCCTGCCAGGCTGTCAGGGCTCACTGCTGACTCTCACTGAGCTGTTGCCGACCAGCTGCTGCTGACCAGCACCCCACATCCCTCTCTGCAGGGCTGCTCTCCTGCCACTCCTTTTCCAGTTTATAATTGTGTCCAGTCTTATCCTGTCCTAGGTACAGAACCCAGCATTTGGTCTTGAATTTCATGCCTTTGATGATTCCCTAATGCTCTATTTAGATCCCTCAGTGAGGCTTCTCATCACTCAGGAGTCAAAGGCACCTCCCAGTTTAGTATCATCAACATAAAAATGGTGCATTCATCTCCTGCATCCAGATCACTGATAAGAAGATCAAACAGAACTGGCAGAACGTAGAAGGCTTAGCAGAAGATTCTGCTAGTAAAGACTGAAATAAGTAAAGCATTAGGTACATCAGCATCTTTCATGCCCTTCATAAGCAGATGACCTACCTGATTCACCACCAGCTCTGTGATTTCCCTGGACTTCTTTTTGCTGCCAATATACCTGCAGAAGCCCTTCTAGTTGCACTTCACATGCCTTGTACATTTCAATACCAGTCAGACTTGGGTACTGCTAATTTCATCCTTGTATCCCCGTATGGTGTTTCTATTCTTGGTAGTATATCCCATCTTCTGCTTTTCATACACTCCTTTCTTGTGTTTGAGCTCAGTCACATGGTCTCTGTTGGACCACACTGGTTTCCTGTGGTGCCTGCTGTATGTCTTGAAGAGTGGGTTGATGTCAATGGCCAATAAAGATTGAGTGAAAGCAGGTTGTGTCTACAGGGATGGACAAATTTCAAAATAAATTGTTCCAATTTGGACTTTGGGAGCATTCTAATATTTTGGCTTAGAATTATTTTTTCCTGATGAAACCACTTCATGTTCCTCATACCTGAATTATACATTAAGGCTGAGACATGTTATCCCTCTCTGTCAGGGCTATAGACAGTGAATAAATCCATTTGTGACAGTTTATTTGTTACTGTAATGAAAGGGTTGACAGGAACACTGGATCTTGAACGTCAGACCTTTTTTGCTACACCATGGTTTTCTTTTGCCTGCATGAATCTTGCTACTGAATGAAGCATGTACACCCACTCTATTCATCACAGACTCAAAATTAGAAAATGAGATACAAATTCCATTGAGAATTCTAAAAAGCAGAAGCTTGATGTTGAACCTGAATTCCAAGATGCCTGACTGGAGCGACAGATGGAGAATATACATGAAAAAGTAATGTAAGCACAAAATTCTGTGTCTCCTGAAGCCTAAAATTATACTGATTTAGAAAAACTATGAAAGAAAGAGCTGAAAAAGTTGAGAGGGGAAATGATTCAAAGAATAAAAAAGAATTTCAGTAGAGTCAGAGCTGACTCAAGGAAGAAGCCTGGCAGTGCTGTAGGGATTGGGAAAGGTCAGTGGCACACAAGCAAACTGTAAGGAGGGTAGAAGATTTAGAAATCAGGTCAGACTCAAGGATGGCTTCAAGATTTCTGGTCTTCACTACTGCAGAAGATAATATAGTGAATTATTGCATTAGCTGGAGTCCTCTTACAAAGTTTTAAAAAAACCCCATATTTCATAGCTGCCAAACCAGCATCCCTGCAGACTTTTGCTCTCTCCCAATAAAAGTGAATGGAAGGAGGGATGCACTAGTGGGGTTCTGGTACTGACACCTGTCAAGGCTGCCCTCAATGCACGTGCTTTAAAACAACCTGTAACATATTCTGAAATACACATGTAGAGGATTTATTTGTTTGAGGAGATTATGCAGAGTGAAAAAAAAAAAGAAACTAAAGAAATTGTAAGAGATTAAGAGATTGACATTGGCAGCTCTTGTACAGATAATAATCATGTAAAATGATATGGAACAAAGAACTATAGCAAATGCAGAATGCCATGTAAACAAAGCCCAATGTGGTCAACAGAAATGGCAATGGTAAGTGAAAGTTCAAAATGCCGTTTTTGAAAAAGCAGTGGTTTCAGGGTGAAAACAGTAAAAACCTTAGACAAAGAAAAGGTGTAGAGGAGAGACTAGCCCAGTTACCTGCTTTTCAGAGTTATTTGGAAATGAACAATGGCAAAAGCAAGGTGGGCATGATTCAGTGGAATCCTTTTCCACTCAATAGAAGATCAGTTCACCTTACTTGAAAATGTCATGCAAGACTGTAAAAATGGAGACTTTGCAGCTGGCTTTTATGCAAAGCTGTTGTCCTAATGAGAAAATGTGAAAGGCTGAAGAACATTAATTTCATAGACTTGTAAATCTAACAGAACACAGTCCTAGAGAAGAAATAAACAACTCTTACATCAAAGACTTCATAGATCACCTTCACTGGAGGAAAAAGTAGAAATTTATTAGTCACTTTTTTTCCTTCTTTTTTTTCTTTTTTGAAGCCAGCTCACAATGAGTATACAGTTTAATGTCAACTTAAATTACATCTACAGTTTTCTGACAGATTCATTTGCTTTTTCAGGTTTATGTCTAACACACTGACAGTTTCTAATCAATCGGAGACAATTCCCTTTGAGAGTTATTAAAATATACCTTGCATTTAAATGCAATAAAAAGCATGACTGAACATGCCTCTGTTCCTCATAACACATAAATACCACATCTGGCCCATAAAAAACATGCATTATACAAAGGTTGTATGAATGCCAGATACATATTATTACATGGAACTGTTTTATCCATCTAGCCTAATTTCCAGATGTTTTATTACTTGTAGACAAGAGTATTGTCAAAACTGTTGCTAGAAGTCCATTTATTTCAAGAGGGCAAGGGACAGGAATAGCAAGTTAAGCTACAGGAAATGTTTGTGATACAGTTAATGGCAAATCATGTGACTGAATCATCAGTGCTATCATGTTTAAAGAGATGCACTTAAAAATTCAATTTCAGACTAAGATTTCACTTGACTGCATTTTAAATATGCACTTACTTATTCTTCCAGCAGTAAATGGCACATAATTGTAGGTAATATTTACAAAAAACAGAGCAAGCAACTAATGAAAATGAAATTGAAACCATTAGTACAAAAATTGCTGGTAACCGTAGCTATATCTGAAAACGTATCAAGCAGTAAGCTAAAAATTCTGAAGACATTGAAAACTAATATCCTTTAATTCTTCCAATTTGGAATTGGGCTGTGGGATTCTTCTTGGGTTTTGGGAGGGGTTTTGTTGTTGTTGCTTTTAATCTGTAAGGAACAGAAATATATTTTCAAGTATATTCAAAATTAGAGTGACAGTTCTCAAAGAACCATATGGCATCTGAAAATCTTGTTTGGGTCCCTCACAAAAGCCAGGTTTCTAGTGCAATAGTAAAAGTATGAGGTAGAGGAGGGGATGAAAAGGCATGTGAGCACATAAAAGAAAGGAAAAGCAGCAGACACTATGTCATAAAAATGGTGTTTCACCAAGATGTCCGAAGAAACAGGACACTGAAGACTTTAGGCACAGCAAAGTAGAAATGAAGAATTGTAAGAATGCCACTAAAAAAGACATACTAACATAGGGGTTGGGCAGTAACCACTAGTTTTACTTGTTTTGAAAGTATATTTTATTAAATGTTGGGTTTGGTTAAATGAAATACAAAATGTACAGAGATGTGAAGCTTATCAAGTGAAAATACACATTTTTAGAACAATTGATGTATCAGTGTGACATTTTTTATTTTATTCTTGAAAACAAACAAACCAAAAAGCAACAATCTTAGACTATAGTAAATATACTTCACAATCCTATTCAAAATGGCATCATAACATGATCTCAGAACTCCTGTTTCTAAAAAGTAACATTAACCCCAGAGTCTTTTCTGTTCTGTAATATTTCCTATACTGGCACTGAAAACCTAAAAGTTCCTCTGCTCAATTCATTGTGAGTCCTGTTTCAAATTACATACTGCTTCTCACACCATGCCCTGTTTTTCAGTAAGTCCCAATCAGGAGCACAGCCATTAAAAAAAAAAGGCCCAGATATTTCAGGTGAAGGGAGGCAGACCTAATAGGGTCTCAGAGAAACCCGGAGGCTACAGCCTTGGGTTGACTTCATTTGTTTACCTCTCATCAAATTTACTAAACACCAGCATTTAAAACAGGGTTACACTATATCCACTACAAATAAAAAAACCCCAAGTTTTTTGAGATACATAATGGCTGTGAGGGTACAATTAATTTCAGTCCTATGACTACCCTGACCCTGTAACTTGAATTTACCTGAAACCCAACAAAGACTACAAAAACATCGCAAGGTTTTAGTCAGGGCTCAGAAAATGAGAAAACATTATCTTTCTGTCCATGAAAAATATGATGGTTGATCCACCATCACTGGTGATTCCTCAGAAGTTGAGCTAAGATGATGATCAATAATTTACCCTACTTCTCAAGTTAAGACCTGTCCTCCTGCAGCCATTTGTTCTCTTCTCCAAAGACAGCTCCAATGACTGTCTGATTGATTAGCATTTCAGCAGGCCCCCTAAACCAGTCAGAAAACCTGGGGCTTACTGTACTGCCCACTACAAGACATTTAGAGTTACAGATTGAGTAGCACAGCACAGGCAGATTATTCTTAGTAAACACAAAGCTAGCTATTCACTTGCCTTGCTGTGAATAGCCAGCTGAATGGCTTTTCAGTGTGGTTTGTGACCACAGCCAGAAAACTTCTTACATCCCATGTCTAAAGGTTTGTGTATAATGATTGAGATAGCTGTGCCAAGACTAAAGAGGTAATTAATATTTCTCACTGTATGTATCAGCCTAACTGCCACTGCATTTATCTTAGAAACTCTTTGTTCTTTTATTGTAAACACAAAGTAATCTGGACCAAGAGCATACCTGATTCTGACTGTACAATGCATTGCCCAAGGAGGACAGAGTACACAGAAATATTCTATGTACAAACACTAGCAAGAAGAGAGAGACAATGCACTTGTGCAATGCTGGAAGGAAAATATCCTGCACATTCCCTGCAATGTTTCTGAGTAGGAATCATAAGTGAATTTTTCCTTCCCAAAAAGAAGGCCTGGTTAAATTAGCTTTGAGACTCTGCATGACTTCTGCTATTGAAAATAAAAACTTCTCAGACTATCTGCACTGCTAAATATCCTGACACCTCTAGGGATCAAATTTGTCACTTAGAATATGTCTACAATGTATCCAACAGCATGAAATTAAAATTGACTGATTACAGCAGTATAAACACATAACAAAAGAAATTCAAAACAAGCAGCTTGTTACACACATCACAAGACTTACATATTTATACTAAAATTATTTTTTTCTCCAAAGCTAAGAACTCAAAGATAATAAATACTACTAATAGTGTTTATGTTAGGAGGTCTCCAAACACTTCGCAAAGGAGACACAACTCTCTCTAAATAAATGTAACATGCTAGCCCAAACCATGCTAACCAAGTCAGACAGAACAATCACAAGCTAAATCAGAACAGATGCAAGTTATATGGCAGGTAGAACTGGCCTCAACATTTAGAGTAATGCATTCACCTGTGTTCTACTATCAGTTTTTATTGAAAGCATCTGCAAGCTCTCACTGCAACACTATTGTCCAGGAGAAACTCAAGTGTTGTTAAAAACAAAACAGTATTCTCAATGTTTTCCTCTCTGGAGATTTTTCAATATACTGTTACCTATATTATTGTCTAAAACACAGGGTATTCCTTTCACATTTCTCATGAAGTCCAAGGAAAAAAAGGACATCCATTTATCTTTGATTTTCTGGTCTAGAAGATGCATCTGCCTTGTATGTACTCTGGGTCCTGTTTGCAATCATGCTGGGATCCTAACACATGTTCTTGTTTCATTTTATAAGGACCAGTGGAAGAGTTTGTATGCACTGGCTTCTTTACTGCTCCATAAAGCATGACTCTTCTGTAATCAAAGTTCGTGTTAAAAATGAAATGAGTCTAAGGAGGATAATTTATAACTTCTTCCTCCATATTCCCCCATCCATGCCATCCTGCATCAAGACGACTATACTTGACACTGCAAAAAAACAAAAAGGGGTTAGGTTATTTTCTTCTTAACAGACTGCAACTTGCTGCTTTTGATCATAATGCGGTATTAAAATAATAAAAAATCAGTAACAAGTTGCCAGCAGTGAACAATGCACCAGATCTAGTCAGGCAATGTACTAGAAGACATTACTGGTCAGCAACACTATCTGACCTTTTGGATGTAAAGAAACCAAACCACAGAATCATAGAATGGTTTGGGCTGAAAGGAGCCTCAAAGATCATCTAGTTCCAGCCCACCTGCAGCAGGCAGGGACACCTGCCACTAGACCAGGTTGCACAGAGTTCCAACCAACCTGGCCTTGAACATTTCCAGGGATGGGGCATCCACAAGTTCTCCAGGCAACCTATTCCAGTGACTCAGCACCCTCACAGTGAAAGATTTATTTCTAATGTATAATCTAAACCTAACCTCTGTCATCTTACAGCTATTCCCTCTTGTTCTATCAGTACATGCCCTTGTAAAAAGTGCCTCTCCACCTCTCTTGTAAGCCCCCTTCATGTACTGGATGGTGTTCTAAGATCACCCAAGAGCCTTCTCTATTCCAGGCTGAACAGCCCCAACTCTCTCAGTTTGTCTTCATAGGAGAGGTGTTCCTGCCTTGTGATCATTTGCACGGCCTTCATCTGGACTAACTCCAACAAGCCCGTGCGTTTTTTGTGCTGGGAGCCCCAGTGCTCCAGGTGGGGTCTCACCAGGGCAGAGCAGAGGGGCAGAATCCCCTCCCTGGCCCTGCTGCCCACACTGCTTTGGGTGCAGCCCAGAACACGTTTGGCTCTCTGGGCTGGGAGTGCCCATGGCTGGGTCATGTCCAGCCTCTCACCCCCCAGCACCCCCAAATCTTTTGACTCAAGTCTATTATCAGTTCATTCTCTACACAGCCTGTACTTGTGCTTGGGATTACTACATGTAGGACCTTGCATTTGACCTTGTTAAACTTCAGGAGATTTACAAGGACACAGTTCTCAAGACTCGCAAGGGTCCTCTGGATGGCATTCCTGCCCTGCGGTATATCAACTGCACCACAGAGTTTGGTATTGTTGGCAGCCTTGCTGAGATTGCACTCAATCCCACTGCCCATGTCACCAACAAATATTTTAAACAGGGACAGTCACAATACTAACCCCTGAGGAATTCCACACATCACCGGTCTCCTCCTGGACATTGAGCCATAGGCTGCAATCCTTTGAATGTGACCATCCAGCCAATTTTTTATCCACTGAGTGATCCACCCATCCAATCCACGTGTCCCCAGTTTAGAGACAAAGATGTAATGCAGGGTAAGGTCCTTTACAACAGAAAGAGCAACACAAGCACCCCATTTTTGGAGCACCTCTGCCTTTTACCTTTAACTAACCCTTTTCTTGCTAGGTGATCTTACTGCCCTTGAGCCAGAACTTGATGTATGGAACTATACCTCAATGGAAAAACTGGAGTACTGAGTGACACATACTCTTTTTTGTTCTGCTCTCTTGCTCTCCTACAAAACTTACTTCTCTTCCAGGACAACATAACTGCAGTCATAGCTTTGTTCCATGTCCAAATCAGCTTTAGTAAACCCTACCTACCCCAACATAAAACAGTGAAGCTGTAGGGTCCCTCTGTTCAGCTGCAGCAGAGACAGGCACAGAATGGCCAGGTGACATAGAGCAGATGAACCTGGCTTAGGGTATCCAAGGTGAACAGAAGACAATATCATTAGGTTCCTGTTCCTGGAAACTTTTATGTCATACAAATTTCTCACATTGATCAGTGCCTGTTCTCAATTTAAGTATACTCTGTAATACAGATCTAGTGCAGCGGGCACTAAACCAAAGCAACATGGATGAAGGACTACTAGCAGGAAAGGAAATCTGTGCAAAATGGTTTAACAGCAACACCAGATTAGGTCACCTTCAGCGTTACTGGGCCAAGCTCAAATGCCCTATGGATGAAACACCACAGCCTCTCCAGAGAGCTTGTTTCAGTGTTGCACTGAAGAAGTTACCAACCAGCCTGTTCTGATGCGCAGAGCACTGGCACTGAAGTTTATGAGCTTTTTTTTAGTCCAATCCTTAAGTTTCTCCAAGTCTTTCTGAAGTTGTACACGTAGGCATGGCACCCTCTCTGACTAAACTGTACTGTCCATAAATTGGATATTCCATCACAACAGACCAATGGGTCTCCACTTGAAACTACTGTGTGTGTTTGTTTAGGGGGTCTTAGTTTTAAGAGTAAAATTAGGAGAAAGAGATGAAAACTTTTCCAAGGCCAGAACAATTTAATTCATCGTAAGTTTAACATTTTCAGTGACAGCAAGGAAGGAGGCAGAAACAAAATAAGATCTACTCAGGTTCTGAGAAATAATAATTTTATTTCTTGTCTCTAAACATAGCTGATTTAGCTTTTCTGCCACTGGAAAGTTCTTCTAGTGTTTCTGAAGAGGACACAGACTTGCCCCTGTACACTAGGGTTCCTATTATCCTGTAATCTGTAAACACTAAATTTGAATGTTAACTACACAGAATACAAAGAGTCATTAAGTAGGCATCTAATTTGCATGGACTTCTTCAGTGACAAAATGCAGTAATATTTATTTTGCCAAATAAACATAGCATGGAGAAACTCAGCAAAAAAACTATGTGCATGGAATCATGGGATGGTTTGCAATCAGCTAACAAGATGTGCAGACGAGAGTAATTGTCCTTGTCATCACGCCGGTAGTTACTACTTCCAGGGTGAAGTTCCCGGGAACGAGACACGCTGATTTAGTGAGAGCATAGCACCACCTGCTGGTGAAGACATGGCTTCAGAAGGGAGGAAAAAATTTTGTCATCTTTCCCCATAATAGTTGGATTTAAACAAATAGATACACAAATAAGTAAAAACTCTCTGTATAGATTTCGTCTCTTTTATTATTAAAGGAATCTCCAATATATAAAACTTGCAAGGGCTCTGCACCTCAGATACTTTGTGGACACTACTGCAGGATGTTTCTACGCCATTTCAATTATTCTGTCACATTCATATTCAGTGCTGACAAGGTGCTTCTCTAGAAAACACCCCTTTCAGAGCTTGTACACATGGGCAGTTTGGTCTAGTGTAAACAAAAGGATATAGAAAGATCTGTGGGTTCGATGTGTGATTTATTACAATGATGCAATAGATAACTAAGATGCTCTGACAATAATTTAGCTTCAAACAAATGTACTTTATGCCCATGTGTGTCTGCCTTTAGATCATAATACATTAGCATATGCCTTTTTTTACCTCTCCTCTTCCTGATTCACCAGTCTGCTCATGTGGATGTGCTTTGCTGTCTTGAGATATTAGAACTCTGATGTCATCTCAAAAAAAAAAAAACCAACATGCTGCTGTACAGTCAGGAATACTGGGGTTTTGTGGCAGGGTTTTCTTAGGTGGGGAGTTACAATGGTGGCCTCTGTGAGAAGCTGACAGAAGTTACCCCTATGTCCAAAAGAGTCAGTGCCAGCCAGCTCCAAGATGAACCCATGACTGGCAAAAGCTGATCCCCCACCAGTGACAGTGGGTCACTGTCTCTGGGATAATATATTTAAGAAGGGGGAAAAATCCCTTGTGCAACTGCAGCCTGAGAAAGAAGTGAGAATATGTGTGAGAAACAGCTCTGCAGACACCAAGGTCAGTGAAGAAATGGGAAGAGGTGCCCTTGGTGTCCCTGTGGTGTAGACCATCGTGAGGCAGATGTGCAGCATCAGCTGAAGCAGCCCAAGTAGGTCCACAGTGGATCAGATATACCCCTACAGCCGATAGAGGACCCCATGTTGGAGCAGGTAGATAACTGAAGGAGGCTGTGACCCCTGTGGGAAGCCCAAGATGGAGCAGGCTCCTAGCAGGACCTGCCTGTGGAAAGGAGCCCACACTGGAACAGTATTGCTGGCAGGACTTGTCATCCCATGAGAATCCATGCTGGAGCAGTCTGTTCCTGAAGGACTGTACCCCTTGGGAGGGACCCATGCTGGAGTGGTTTGTGAAGAACTGCAGCCTGTGGGAAGGGCTCACACTGGAGAACTTAATGGAGGACTTCCTCCTGTGGGAGGGAACTAAACTGGAGCAGTGGAAGAATGTGAGGAGCATTCTTCCTGAGAAGGAAGGAATGGCAGAGACAATGTATGTTGAACTGACCACAATCCCCTTTCCCTGACCCCCTGTGCTGCTCAGGGAGGAGGCAGAGGAAATTGTGAGTGAAGCTGAATCCAGGAAGAAGAGAGTGGTGGAGGAAAATGTTTCTAAGATTTGGTTTTACTTCTCATTATCCTACTCTGATTGGATTGATATGAAATTAATTTTTACCCAACTCGAGTCTGTTTTCCCCATGACAGTAATTGATTCTCTCTCCCTGTCTTTATCTTGACTCATAAGCCTTTCATCATAGATTCATCATCTAGCCTTTCATCTATCTTCTAGGCACCCTTGCCTGTGGCAGGGGCATTGGAACCAGATGATCCATTCAAACCCAAACCATTCTACAATTCTATGATATTCTCTGTGTCCTGTCCAGCTGAGCAGAAGAGTGACGGAAAAGTTTTGGTGGGCATCTGGAAACCAGACAGGGTCAACCCACCACACTGAACTTGGTCCACTTTCCAGAAGACAGCACGTAACCAGTAAGCTCAGTACCTGGTCTATGTGCTATGTTGCCTTTAATGTTATCAGCTGGAGCTATGCTGGAATCCTGGATTTTATTTCCCCTGGGAAGCAGCAAAGACATAGGATGCCCTGAGTACTAAACATCAGAAAACTTTTGAGGAAATTACTGCCTTGCACTGCTATCATAGTTATCTTGCATGGACAAATTAGTACTCCTAAGTCCCCTCTCACCATATGAGTTTCATCCTCTATCTATAGGTACTGATGCCTTTTTCTGGTCTTAGGAAATAAAGGCTCAGACACGGTTAGAGGGTTGGGGGTTGTTTACCTCGGTATTTTAATAGGATCCCATTCGATGGCTTCTGCCGTCCAGGTAGAACACACCGCAAAAGCCCCGTCCCCCCAGTCGAGTGTACAATTAAAGACTCTACACATTAGCATATCTACCAGAAGGGCCCAATAAGGGGCCTGGGTGGTCTAACTTCTAGTGTACAAAATCTGTCCTACTAGGAGACCTTGAGGGCCCACAAAAACAGGGTGTTTGGTCTTCTAACTCTACGTAGTTTCAGGGGTGTTTAGTCTACCGGCCTACTAAACACCATGAAACTGGGCTAAACTATCACCTAAAGCATCACAAGTATGCATGCTAATACTTGTGAATATAGGGAACAGTGTAAGAAGTATTCAGGAGAAAAGCAGAAAAATCCTTCAGGCATCAGTACAATGAGGCAGTAACATTATTAGTTTTGCACTAAAACACCTTTTAGTAGTACACACTCCCAGGACTAAGGGAATGCAGAAAGTGAGACACATAAGAATGGAGACTATAGTCTGTAATTCTAAAGAAGCTTGCCCAGAAGAAAGTCAAGAACAAGTCAAGAGCTAATTTTAAGGACAATTGTATTTAGGCTATAGTGGTAAAAGACCTGGAGATCTTTGGGGAAGTAGTCCTGGAAGTTAAAAATTCTCCTTCTGCCTGAACAGTCCTTCTTCCTCTGTGCTCAAAATTGTTACTGACCACCTTGCTCCTGAAAGGACTAAGATGAATGTGTCTTTACAGACTCTGAGAACCTGCTTGGAGATAGGGTCAGGAACTTAGACATAGGGAAGTAATGGAAGGTACTATCAGTTCTAGATGTTACTAATTGACATTAACTGCTGCTTAGCCAAGGCGGTGTTAAATTCCTGAACTTAGAGAAAAAGAACAAAGACTGAATAGAATTATGAATAGTGTTTTGTTATAGAAGGAAAAAAAAAAGGGTGTGCATATTAGAGGAGGGCTTAGAGTAGGCAATTCAGGAGGTCTGTACCTTCTGAGTACCCCAGATAATGGGGAAAGGAAGAGGGTGATATGGGCAGGAACTCAGGATAAAGAGGGGGCTGTGTCCCTCAACAATTTGAGAGACTCCAGGGGACTGCCCCATGGGCTCTCCCTTTATATCAAGTGAATAAAGTTACTGGACTCCTCTGTATCCTTTTTGGACATAAACCTCTGATGTTGTGAATTTTTCCACACACTTCTAATCCTGGACAGCTCTACTATGTCCTACTTGACAAACTGTGTCTGAAGTGATGACCAAAGCACTTTGAGAAATCAGCAGGTAATGAACAGGTACAAATCGTTACTCAAAACAGACTGTACAAGAGGCCTTACTCAGCCTTTTTCTCCCTCTGATATCTTATTGCAATTGCTACAGACCAAAGAACCAGTGCTGATGAAACCAAAGACCCCAGAACAATCTATTCGGGAGCAGCATATCTCTACTGGAATAGGAGGCTCCACGAGTCTGAAGTCCCTGAGCCCAGTGGCAGCACTGCTCCAGACCTCACTTTCACAGAATTCACAGACAGCTGTGAAACAAAAAAGACAAATCAACAAAAGACCATGAGGAGTTTTATAGCCACCCAGTGGCCTAGAACCTTTCTGCATCTGGCATATGTTAGCACTTTCTCCCAGCATGTTTTTCACACCTTCTAGGGGCTTAGGCACTGAAGCCACAGACCTCACCCAGTACTAGAATCATTCAGATTTATTTCTATCCAACAACATAACAAACATTAAAAGTAGTCAGACAGTAACACACAATGAGGCTGGCAGCCTAAACCACAATACCCTTTACAAAAGAATATGTGTGTATTATATATGCTGTGTCCACAGTTTGCTTTCTAGCTAGTTCACCTACTTACACTAATCATGCATCTGGCATGTGCATCCATTCACAAACTGTCCTTGCTATTGTTTGAAACATTTTCAGCCTGTGAGTTTCCGTGAAGTTGCATCATTTAAACATCCTGTTTTCAATAGTTCTTGTCCCTAATTATGTATGTCAACATCAATACCAACATTCTCAGCATGTAGCTCACAGACAGCTCATGTATAATCCTCCATTTGGAAATTCTCTTCAGCTAACAAACATACTTTAAGTCAGACAGTTCTAAACCCATTAATCAAGCACTCATTGGTCACACACAGGATTTCTAGGCTGTCAGGGTTTCCAGCCTTCTAGATGTAATAGGTGCATGGATACTCCTGATATATAAAAGACATCCATAAAAATATATCTATACAAGGTGGCCAGTATGAAAAAGAACAAATATTTGGAAAAATGTGGACATACAATAACCATACAGAAGACTGTGTGACAGCTAGGTTAGGAACTTAAAGTGCAGCAAGTGACTCTCTGCTAGAAGTTTATTACATTTTCAAACTGCAGCCCCCAACAGAAGTTTATTTAATTTCCAAACTGCAGAATCTTCACAATCTTCCCCTATACAAAATTACTGTCAGCAGCTAAATGTAGTACAAAATTATCCTCCTACTTTATTCAGCTACAAAACCCCCTTGAAGGCAAGACCTTCATCCAAGGTAGCCTATGCCATGTACCTACCTAGTAATCAGCTTCCGGGAAAGATTCAGTCCCATCTGAAAAGGTTATGTACTACTCACATGTTCCACTATTCAGATAGTGGAACAGCAGAACTTATTACAACCATGGTAAAAAACATTTACTTGTGATCTGTCAGTTTCAGGTAACTTAGGAATTTAGCTTAGCTTGGAAATACAGCAAATAAAATATCACCTGGTTTCCAAATAATGGGGAAGTCATACTTTTCACTAACAGAGATAAATTTATTCCAAAACTTAATGGATGAACCTTTAACGTACTCCAAAAACGTCTGTGAGACACTGGTGTGCAATTCCCAGTCTGGTCTCAATTCACACCCTAGTCTGCTGGGTAGTAACATTACCGTATGTTGACCAGACTACAGTGGCCACAAAATATTACTCAGTGGTAGTAAGTCACTGTTTCCTCTATGCTGCTTTGTTATTTCTCAAATAAGAAGTGAAGTCAACAGCAGATACTATATGGAACATTTCTTTGGACACCAGGAAACACTGCTGAGAGATCTCCTGAAGTGACTGCTGTAGCCACAGAACAACTGCAAGAACTGAAAGCTACACAAATGGAAGAACTTCATCCTGTAAAAGTTACTGGTGTGCAGCACAATTCCGCTATTTTTGTTAGCAAGGTGAACTTTTGAGATTCCTAATGTCCAAAACTGCTTTTTTTAATTTTTTTTTTTTTTTTTTTTTTTTGTTCCTATTTAACATAGGAATGTGTGTAAAGGAATCTGTACAATTCTGTTGTAGGAGTGAAGCTCAGCTACATTTACCATGTTTTTTTACTGTAGCAATTTTCTTCCTGTTTTCAGAAAGGATTAGTCTGCAACTAAATGACACATAACTTTCACCTTAGGGAATGGAAAAGCCATCTCTGGTAGAACCAGGGGATTCAAATTCCTGATCTGAATAACTCATGATAGCACTTTTCAACTTTTCCACAAAAATGCAAAACAGTACTTTGGTACTCATTCAATAGTATGTATAACCTATAAAACCATGTAAGTCTTTACAAGCCTAGATAAGAGTACATTCCCATTCTAACACAGTTTAAAGTCTAGGCAAAAAGTCAACAATAAAGAAAGATCAAAATCCATTCCTCTCAGAAGCACAACATCAAACTTGCAGAACAGGCTAAGGACAAAGTATGGTGGATTTCCACATTCAAGATTTTGAGCTGACACTGGAGCTTTTTTTTTTTCCTTTTTCTTTTTTTTTCTTTTTTTTTTTTTCAGAGCATGAAGCACACTGAGGTCTTCTTCCATTGTGCACATGCTGGAAATAATTACAGTCCTAGCTCTGCAGTTTCATCATTCTACTGTTTTCAGTGGAAATCCCACTGATATCAGCTGGCCCCTGAATAGAACAACTGCAGTCCAATTCTCTTCAATTCTATGCATTCTGCTTATCCTCTACTGTGAGCTTAGAACCAGTCCTCAGATACAACGTAAAACTGGGTTACATCATAACACTTCAAGCCTAAGTGTCTAAAAATGCCAATGCAGACTTAGATTGCTTGTGGTAACCAAGGACATTACAACAAGATTTCCTTAGAAAATGAGGATAGTATATTTATGTCTGAGTAGTCCACTCAGAAATTGTTAAATTCTAGAGGCTAAATTAAAGTAAAACTACCAGAGATATAAATATCTCAAAGATACTAAGTTTCTACAATTTGTCCAGTATACCAATGGGTATACGAAAGAAACTATATTCATAGACTTACACAAGGAAAGACTATCTGTTCTCTTCATTGATCATCAGAAAATCTACCCAGAGCAGAGAAAAAAGCATAATTCATTTAATTAGTAGTTTGTGCACAGAATAAGTATTTTAAAGTGTGATAATAATAAATGACTAGGTGATTACTTATTAGATGACTAATGGATAGATGCACTTCATTGGTATAAAACAGCCTTGCTCTACAGAAGATACAGCCACTGAAAACAACAGAAAGCAAAAATTCTCAGTGTGTCTGTAGTAACCAGCCCTTAGGGGTGGCCAGGCTGGTTAACACCTACCTGTAAACAGAAGATTTAGTTTAGTATCTTACAGTCTGCCCTGCAACTGCATCTACCTATCCTTACCTTCTCCTTCCCTGAGAGCTTACTGATCTCTCAGATGTGTCAAAGAAACCCATGAAACTGTCCATAATTTCTAAGTATGTCTAAAAAGATGAAAAGAGGTAGGCAGCATGAACAGTTGAATCAACACCGTTGAGGAGACAATCATACCAGGCAAAGGAAAGCTACAGAAGGTATATGTAATAGGCAGCTGGAAACCTCTGCCACCCCATGAAGAGTAGAGTGTCACAACTGCCTCTGAGAGCGTCAGAAAAGACAGCACTGCCATTTCCATGTGTCTCCTGGCATGCAGGGGCAAGAGAGCCGACTTGCATGTGTCATGTCCTGTGTGCCTCTTCAATATCACCTAATAAAGAATTGCTTTTACTTATAGCACTACAAGATTAAATAACATTCTGCTATGGATAGCCTGCATCAAACACTTTCCATCAAGCCTTTGTACTCCAATTGCATGGCTGGGCACAGCAAATGGCAAAACCAAGATGTTTTGTGATCTATTCCTTTAAGGATGGCTGACCAGCTCCTCAGTTACTCTGCAGTAGCAGCGTACAGGTGTCATCACTGCTGTGGGTTTAACTGGTGCACCAGTCAAAGAAACAAGGATGACACCTCAGTGTTCACATTAACCATTTAATTAGAGGTGACATAAAGCCTGAATTCCTCCCCACTGTGACTTCCACTCTTGAAATGCTTGATTTGCCTTCTTCACAAACGCTTCAGAACAGCTTTCCTAAGTTTGCATCAAGATCAGCCAAAACACTGGGTTTATTTGGTTAAAGGCTGAAACACTTCACTGCAACTCAGATTCCTGCTTATTCACCATATAGCTTGTAACACATTCTGTAGGAAGCCTGTGAGAAAGTAGTTTCTGCTGAGACTGAATTTGTTTTGTAGCAGTACAAGAGATGCAGAGTCTTTTCCTTGTAAAAGTGTGGCCTGCATCACACCCTTTCCATACAGAAATTAAGCTGGCCCAGCCACACTCCCTTATTCTGTAGAGTGCTTCCATGTGCAGGACCTTATGGTGCTGGCTGATAGAAAGTCACGGAATATGATGAGCTGGAAGGGACCCCTCAGGATCACTGAAGTCCAATTCCTAACTCTGAACAGGACAGTTCCAAGAATCACACCACGTGCCTGAGAGCCTTGTTCAAATGCCTCTTAAACTCTTGCCAGGTTTGGTGCTGTGACCACTTCCCTGGGGAGCCTGTTCCAGTGCCCAACCACCCTCTGGGTGAAGAACCTTTTCCTGATAACAACGTAAACTTCTCCTGACTCAGCTGCATGCTGTTACCTCAGGTCCTATCACTAGTTACCCGAGTGAAGAGATCGGGACCTGCCCCTCTGATTTGCCTCACGAGGATGCTGAAGACCTCAGTGAGGTCTCCCCTCAGTCTCCTCCAGGCTGAACTGACCAGGTGGCCTCAGCCGCTCCTCATACAGCTTCCTACTCAGACCCTTCAGCACCCTCATGGCTCTCCTTTGGTCGCTAATATTTAATGGTCTTTTATGTGAGAAAACCCCTCAGAGGAGCGTGAAGAGCCCACTGTCTCCAGCGAGTCCCCCCAGCCCCTTACCGTGCCGCACTCCCGCCGAGGGGCCGCCAGGCGCTGCCGGGGGCGGGCACTGAGGCTCCCGAGCCCGCCCCGATCGACCCCGTGGCGCCGGAGGCGGAGTCGGGCTGCCCTGTGAGTGGAACGGGCGGGCTGAGGCAGCTGCCCCAGTATGTGCAGAGCCATGGGGCTAGCTGGGTTGCTGCTGGGGCTCGTGGTGGTGCCTGCCGTGCTGGTGAGCACCAGCCTGCGCCATGGTTACCCCCGGACCGAGGCCGAGCCGGAGCCGTCCGGCTGGGAGCTGGCGGCAGACCCCGTCCCCGAGGACTCGCTGTGGCCGCTGCCGCAGCAGGTCCGCACGTACCCTCGCCAGCTGCAGCTAGCGCCCAGCCGCTTCCAGCTGGTGCACGGCGCCGGCTCCTCGGCGGGGCCGGGCTGCGGGCTGCTGCAGGACGCCTTCCGCAGGTGAGCGGCGGCGGGGCCGGGGTGCTGCAGCGGCGGCCCGGGGACAGGAGCAGCCGCCTCAGGGCCCCGCCGGCTCCTGTGCTTCCCCGGCAGGTACTACGAGTACATGTTCGGGAATTCCCGGCGGCGGACGTGGGCCCGCAGGCCGCTGGCTGCCCGAGCGGAGCCCGAGCTGTTCCAGCTGCAGGTGGTGATCGAGGCGGGGGACCCTGGCTGTGACAGGCACCCGCACCTCACCTCCAGCGAGGCCTGTGAGTACCCGCTCGCCGCGCTCCTCCTTCCCCGGCTTGGGCGGCACCGTTAAGCGCTTGCTTTTCTATCACGTGTCCGGTGTAGAGGTCAGCAGGTTTGGGGTTTCTTTAAGGAACTGGAAAGCAAGGGCTCTCGGAAGCGCTCAAAAACATTTCACAACAGTGGCGACCAGAAGATAATTCTTGGTCTTGATGCTGTGGGAAATCTCAGCCCTCAGTGAATCATGTAGCTCATCACGTGTCGCCTGTGATTCCTGCAGTTCAGCAATCATAGAGCTCGCTTACATGCTACTATCCTTTCTAGCAGCTAGCATTAAGAATCAGAGATACCGTGGTGTGCAATAGCCAGGTATCTTTGGTGAGATCTGTGCACAGTCAGGAGATGATCCCTTTCAGGACAGGGTATTTATTGAGTGAAGGCTGTCACTGCTTACCCGTCCCCTAAGAAATTACTGCATTTGGATTGAAACTACTTACACTGAGATGTGTACATGGTATTTCCTGTTTTTCCAGGAAAACCAGAAAGTGCTCGTTGAACTTGTTATTCATCTTGCAGTCCTATAAATCTACTTCCTTTCTATCTGTAGATAAAAGGAAGGATTTTAAAACATGATGTTTATATTGAATTTATTTTTCTATGCTTCTTTAGTTCTGTGACTGAAGTTCAGAGAGCAGAAGTACTCTAAGTAAAGTACTAATCGACAGAGAATTTCCTTAACAGAAATAAGAATGAGCAATAGTATTGCTTTTTGTCTGGGCAGGCTAACACAAAAATCAACACATTCAGTTAATCTGGTCCTGTTTTGAGATAATATTTTGTTGTTTGGTATCTAGGATACAGATGTCTAGAAAAAAGATCCTTTTAATCTTAAGTCATATATCTGCAGCAGGATTAATTCCACCTGACTTGTAATAGAATGTAGTGATATTAAATTTACTCAATCCTTTTGGGGTATATAGCCAAAGAATTCAGTTTTTATGTGCAAGCTTATAATACTTTTCAATGCAAATGAAATATAATAGCAAAAATGCTAATGCTCTTAACATTGTTCTTCCAGTCAGGTTATTGTGCTGCTTTATTGTTATTTGAACTTTGAACTGGTTTGTAAACTTTAGATTTTAAGCAAAGCTGGTTCTTGTCTTATGTCATGGGATCTGTCAGACCATGTGACTTTTAGGTTGCATTCTTCAGAACAGGCAGTTTTCCCCCTCTGCTTTAAGAAATAAGTTTCCTGTTACAAATAGGATGTTTTCTTCATATAATAAGAGGAGCTTTCCAGACTTCAGCAGGTTTTAATTTTCTAGTTTTTAATGGGCTATCTTTTTAAGGGTGCATATTCTGAAAGATGCTGTTATTGGTGACTTTCTGGTTTGGGTGGTCTGCTTCCTTAATAAAGATAGTATGGACCAGTCAATGACTATCCTGTAGCAGGAGTATTGGATATGTAATCAAAGTACAGGTTATCTGCCCTGCTGAGTTCTTACCTGTTTGTGTAAAATGTTCCAAGTTTATTGTAAAATTTTTCATGTTCTTTTAAGGTATGATACCTGTTCAGAAAAAAATCCTTGCTGTGTTGGAAATAAATCCTTGACAAGTTATCACGTTTTCCCTACAATTTACCTGTGGAGATTGCAGTAATCACCGAAATCCTCTTTCTTACCCCAAACTTCCAGTATGTGTAATCAGTGCTTAGCTTAACATGGAAGCTTGAGATACTTTCTTCATGTCACTGAATGGCTTTTCTCTGGTAGTTTAGATAAATGTTTGAACTGTTTAGATTACAGCCAACTATTCTTTCATACTGACACAGATCAAATAAGTCACTGTACAACAGTTCAACCCTTTGATTTTTTCCTCTGCTGTTTCAGATGTGCAATTATTGCTTTGATGTTTGAATAAGAATATAAATCTATAGATTTGCAGATGTAGTATATTTTATGCATATATATATGTATGTGATTTTAAAAATATTTAAAATATACTTGTTTCTTCTTGAAAATTTCCTGAATCACCTTAAATCAAAACCAAAATTATTTTAGCTTTTTTTTCTCTCTAGTACTTTGTACTGTACTTCAGTACTCAAACTTGAGGGAGGATTGTTATGGTTTCCTTCAGAGGTACCATTCTTCATTTTACTTACCATCCTTCATCTCACTGCCCCCATACTGGTGCTCAGGTCAGGAGGGTGACTTGGCACCCTGTTGGTGCATCAGGCACAGCATCACCAGCCAGGCAAGGGAGGAGATTGTCCTGCTCTGCACTGGGGCAGCCTCATCTCGAGTGCTGGGGGCAGTTCTGGGTGCCAGAGTAGGGGAGATATAAAGCTATTGGAGAGTGTCCAGAGGAGGGCCATGAGGATGGTGAAGGGCCTTGAGGGGAAACTATATGAGGAGAGGCTGAGGACACTTAGTTTGTTCAGCCTGGAGGAGACTGAGGGGAGACCTTGTGGTGGTCTTCAACACCTCCATGAGGGGGGAAGCAAAGGGGCAAGTCCTGATGTCTTCACTCTCATGACCAGTGACAGGACTTGAGGTAACAGCATGAAGCTGAGTCAGGGGAGGTTTACACTGGATATCAGAAAAAAGGTTCTTCACCTAGGCTGCAGTTGGCCACTGCAACAGGCTCTCCAAGGAAGTGGTCACAGCACCAAGCCTGATAGATTTCAAGAAGCATTTGAACTATGTATGTAGTGTCCTGTGCAGGGCCAAGAGTTGGACTCAATGATGCTGATGCATCCTTTCCAACTCAGAATATTCTCTGATTCTGTATTTTGATTAGTAATTTTTTTTTCTTTGCAATAAAACCTTAATAGTAAGCACCTGACAATATTAAATTACAAGCTATATCTAAAAAAGCATGTAACCATAAACTATAAAAAAGGAAGTGAAAAGAGAAGTAAACTTTTCATGCTTAGGTTTGGCTTACCACAAATGTCTTAAATGCAAAAATACAGTCTGTTATGTTTTAAATCAATTGGGTTAAACTTTGCTGGAATTTTGGTTCATGTAAAATGTTTTAATATTGCCATTACTAAGCACCTTACTTCTTTTATCTTCTTTCTTATTAGCTGTTGACTTTATGAACAGTAGCTTGCTTTATATCAGGAAAACATAGATAAAAAATAATTGCATGCTATCACCATTAAAAACAAGGATTGGTTGAATTCAAAAAATGAAAGGAGATGTGGCACTTGAAGAATCTTTTTCATGTCTTTTGGCATTGTCCTGTCAATTCATTATTTCTTGACAAGTAAGGGATTTTTTTCTTTTCTTTAGACCAGTTAACTGTAACTGAGCCTGTGGCTGTACTGAAAGCTGCTGAGGTATGGGGTGCTTTAAGAGGTAAGTTATACTTTTCACATCGAGCTATTTGTTTAGGGCTTATGCAAACTTCATGGCAGACCAAGAACCAGCTGACCACTGAGCCTTGCCCTCATTCAGTACTTCATTGAAAGTAAGCTTAGTCAGGCCAGAAGGATACTCAGATGTGTATCAGTTAGACCCTGGGTCCAGCTGCTCAGCATCTCAGATCCAGTGGCACACTGTGATTACATTCTTGCCGTGCTTGAAATAAGCCAGGCAAAGCAAAAAGCTTTCTAAACTACAATTTGAACAGATTATTTTCTGACTGCACCTAATAACTGGGCATGCTGAACACATCACAAAGAATAATAATCCTGATGTTTTACTCTGCTGTTCTTACTGGAATTTTAAGTCTATATATTAGTTCCCTGTAAGTCAACAGATTTTTCATGCTGAATTAGAAACTTCACTAGTTCCAGAAATTACAGGAGTAGATGTACAACAAGACCAGAAATTCCCACCTTTCAGTAACTTTCATACTATTTGGGAATTAATCTGCTACAGCTGAGCAGTAGCACAAGTATTCAGTATCTGTGCATAATAGAGAATTTGAGTGGTTCTGTCCAGAATTTTTTAAATGGTGGTGCTTGAGCAATTAAGGGAACTGCTAAAGAGAAAGAAACTCAGCTACAAAGCATTCTTTCTAGCTATGTGAATGCCTGTAAATAGTTATGGTGCTGTTCGTAACTAAAATTTTAAGGGCAAGTACTGGATTATGATTGAGATCCTTTTCTTGGGTATTTTTCCAGGTTTGGAAACCTTCAGCCAGTTGGTTCATGAAGATGACTATGGAAGTGTAAGTTTGGCTATTAACTAAATCCACTGTCCTGGTAACTGGGTGCTTTTCTAGAAACAGCAGACCTACCAGTTTCATTCAGCAACATTTCAGTTTGTTACAGATTTCCGAGAATCATTTTCTGAAAAAGTATTTCCTGTGTGAAATTATGAATATGAAAAGAAAATTCTAATTTTTAAATTTTGTTCTCATAGTTTCTTGTCAATGAATCTGAAATCTATGACTTCCCAAGATTTGCTCATAGAGGAGTCTTACTAGATACTTCAAGGCATTATTTACCACTGAAATCTATTCTTATAAATCTGGTAAGTAGACAATTTCGTATCATTAATAATGAAGGCTTTTTGTTGTTGTGTTTTGTCCCCTGAAGTAGGTAGCAACTGGAGCTGGTATGAGAGAAGAACCCATCTCCTCTGTCTGACGTTAAAATGACAGAGTGGACCTTTGCTAAGCAAAGGTCTGAACATAGACTGGAGAGGAATCAAGTGGGCAGACACAATGGTTATTGAATCTGTAAAGGGGATTGGTGTTTATGGTACCTTGGATTCTCTGTATTTTCTGATCCCTAAACCAGCTTATGTATATTTCTTGGATGCATGTTTTGAGACATCGGACTGTCATCAAGAAATACAAGGGATACCTTGCAAGTTCTAGCTTCAGTGGCAGTGATTTCAGGAAAACTCCAGTATTTTGGAGCAGGCTTTGGTAGTCCAGCAGCAGCCTTCCGTAGGCTACTAAGTGCAAGCCAGTAATTAAGTATTACAGAGCAAGGGACAAAATTTGAAATGTTCACTGGAACCTACTGGAAAACAAGCCCAGACTAAGAAAAGAACCAAACAAAATTTTCTCCGAAAAGCTTAAGTAGGCACATTAAGAAATAATGTGCTCCAGTCTTGATGGAAAGGTGATGTATTTGTATAACCTTAACAGCCAAAGCTGGAGTGTTTTCTGTTTTGCACTCCCCATTTTTTTTTTGTTGAAGTTCTTACAGGAGGGATTATTCTTTTAGCTGAAGTGGAGGTACAGGCAGTTTCCTGTCTTGTCTCTGTCTTGCTTCTCCAAGATGAAGTAATATTCTGCATTTCCCCTCCATGTTGCAGAACTTTGAAAAACAAGTTTAAGATAGCAGGAAGAGTGCAGGTAAAAACAGTCTTAATTTCTGAGATCATCCTTGAGCTATGCTCAGAACTTGTCCTTTTGGTATTTACCACTTACATTCACATTCAAGGTCAGTGTCTGTTCAGCAGGTAGTGCTTGTGTAATGTTACATTTGCGACAGAGAGTGCCTCAAAGTCTCAAGTAAATATTAGAGTCAATATTTTTTGTCTTGTCTAAAAGAGATGTCCAAAGAGACTTGCATTTCTATTTTTGTGGTTTTGTAACTGCTGCTATTCTGCTTTCTTTCCTTAAATTGCAAGTCTGTCTCTAATATTTTATCAAAGCTATGTTTTATGCTCTTCGTTGGTTTAAGAACAAGTATGCTTTTCCTTCCACCTCTGTGCCTGCTTGAATCCAGACTACTAAAAAGCATCAGTAATCTCTTCTCTGACGTGTGGTGATTAGATGCTTAGGGCAGCAGTTCAAGTACATTTCTTGTTTGTTTTCAATTGCTGCACTGTATTGCCATTGTCCCTGAGGAAGGAGTAGGTGAACTGAAGATCCAGAGGTGTGATTTTCTATGTAGAAGGATGGTATTTGTTAGAAATGCATGAAGATGTGGTAGTTAAAATTTTTGCAGTGTCATGAAACAGATGAGAAACATTTGGGGAATGGACAATACATAAATCTTCCTTTGTACGTGGTGGGAGTTCCTGAAGAGATTTTATCACCTCTTTAAATACACCTAGGTAAAAAAAGACTGGGGGGAATGGGTGGTGAAAACAATTGTGTTGCGGCAAGGAATTAGGAGCAGCTGTGGTGCCATCAGTCATGAAAGATGTAAACAGTCACTTGGTCTGCTCACAGCACACACTTCTAGTGACTAACAAGCCAGCATAATTCAAGGTATGTGTGCAACTGTCCAGCTGGAGTCATAATTCTAAAATAAGTGTGTTAACATTGATCTTGATTATCTTCAAGACCAAAAAAAAGGAAGTACTGACACTGTTATGAATGAAAGCATAAAAGAAGCAGTCTTTCACAGGGAAAATGCATAGTTTATTTTGCATGCATTTGAAATAGATTCTGCAGAAGTCACTAGTGAGAAGGGATGTACTATGTAGCAGGAAACTCATGCTGTTGTTTTCGAGTCCAAGGTATTTAGTTAGAAAAATATAAGCTTTTCTGTAAGGTGAGATAGCTGATGGTGCATAGAGAATTACCCACAGAAGCATCTGTGTTGAAAGGGACCCAGAAGGATCATCATGTCCAGCTCTTAAGTGAATTGCACATATAGGGGTCAAACCTGCAACCTTGGTGTTATGAGCACCATGCTGTAACCCCCTGAGTTAATCTCAGGGTATGTGTCCCGAAGTGGAAGAAATTCTTAAGTGTTCGTAGCAGTTCATACTACACAGGCTGGTAGAATGGGAATCAGATCAAGAGTTTGTTGACAGCAGTGGTGAAAATAGATTGCAGAGGGAAGGAGCAGTAGAGGTATGTGCTTCTAGGATTTAGTGAAACAGAATACTTTTGGTTTGTTGATGGGGGGATTAGTGGTTTTTGATTGGTTTTTTGGGTGGTTTGGTCCGTTTGAGGTTTTTTTCTGTTTTAGTTGTTGCTCTAGGCATCTGGGATATGCTGGGACAAGACCACTTTTTTGCGTAGATTTTCTGTGAGAATTAAGTGTTTAACGGGACTCTATTGCATTATTTGTTACAGGATGCTATGGCTTTTAACAAGTTCAATGTTCTCCACTGGCATATAGTAGATGATCAGTCCTTCCCCTACCAGAGCTTTTATTTCCCTGAATTAAGTGATAAGGTGAGTGAACATCATTGGAGCAGGGTGGAAGGGCACAAATCTGGCACATATTTCATGAAAATAAAATGCAGTTTACCAGTGCTTGAGTACATCTGCTTTGGCTGATTGTAAAACAGTACCATGGGACCAGTAACCAGCAAGTCCACATTTAGGATCCTGCCTGAGTTTTTATGTGGACCATTTTTAAGTCTTCCTTGGTGGATACATAGTAAATGGCCTTCTTAACTCTTCCTGTGCAATTTTTCTGAATGGTCTTCAGTCTTTGCAGGCCTTTGAACGCTAATGGTATGCAAATAATTAGTGAACACTGCTTGGATTTCTGTTAATGGGTTTCTTTAACTGGTTGACCACTGCCACTAAAACAAATGTAAGAGATTTTCCTGCCAGCTCTTGGTATGGAACCACTGCAACAGTACTTCTGTCCTGTCTGATACCTAGTTAACTTCACAAAACACACCATGTCTGTAAGAGGTCCAAAAATGCAAGGTTGTTCCCTAAAAGAAATACAGCTCTTTATTTCTAGATGCCTAGTAGGCTTTGTTACATTAGTGAGAGCCATCATGAGGTTCTTGCTCAGTCGCAGTACAGTAGGAGCCAAATCAATCATAGTTAAGTAGTTAAGAAGAGTTAAGTAGACTAAGCCTAAGTACAAGATTTGTGATTCTGTTTTAAAATGCTTGCTAGAATCTGACCCTCGTGAAAATACTGGCAGTGCTTGAGCAGATGCTATGAAGAATTTTATAAGTCAAAAATTGTAGATGTTGCATAGTGCAGACAGATTATTTTGTGCAGTAAAGGCTGTGGAGTTCCATCATGTTTCTCACTGACAGCTAGAGAGAGGTACATAGCCTTCTCTTTGAAAAGCTCCTCTTTGAAGGGCTTCTTATCTACTGTTTCCTTTTTTAAGTAGCTCAGCTGTGGAAACCATTTCCAGAAAACCAGAAGCTTAAGGTGCTATTAATCATGAAGAGTCATGATGTATTCTTACATAGTTTGGCTCTTTCGCAAGCATCTGTTTCACCAAATTGTTGTAATCTGGGTCATTTTCACATTTGTTGGCTGTGTGGGAGTGGAATTACACTCAAATTCAGTGTCACAAAAGAAACACATGCTGATGCTAAATTGGTCACTGTCTCAAAACTGAGAAGCAGAGATGTTGGAAGTTCTTTCTGGCAGAATTTTTCCATTAGTCTTGTATGTTATATAGCAAGGGCCCTATGTTCCAGAGCTAATGGGAAAAAACAACTTGCCACTATACAAAAGAATTGAAAACTGTACCTTTAAAAATTTTGAAGGAATAAAAACTAGCTTTTCTGTGTTCTTCATTAACTGTGAGTTAAGGAGGAAAGGAAGGTCTCCTCAAGGAGATCTGTCTCAGTGTTGTGAGTTTGTTGTTTTGATGGGTTTTTTTTCCACTCCGTAAGTTAACTGAAAAGTTTTGTCTGTGCAGTTGATAAACTACAGCCAACTTGTATAACTGCTCTCCAGTCTAAGTTAAAATACTTCCATCCAGATTTTGTGATCTGCTGATAAAGTATGTTGTAAACTGTCTCTAAATGTGAATATTTTACAGGGGGCATACTCCCCTAATCTCATCTATACTCCTACTGACGTCCGTCTGGTGATTGAGTATGCCCGGTTAAGAGGCATCAGAGTTATCCCAGAGTTTGATACCCCAGGACACACGCAGTCTTGGGGAAAAGGTATGCCCAAGAAAGTATTAATTGTTAAGAGATTGTGGTGAGTAGTAGCAAGCAAATGAATTCTTTAAGAAGTAACCAATACAGTGCTTAGGAAGACCCTTGATAAGGGGTAAGGAAGAGGCATTAAGTGATGTCATGACCTTTACAGGTTACAGGAAGTATAATGAATGAAGAAAGCTGACATCTTCTATGCTAGATGTGTGTGCAAGGGTACAGATATATTCTGGTTTAGACTTCATTCTACCTTGAGCTGTGTACCTCTCACCAGCTTAGGTGTTAAAAAAGCAGAGTTAATAAAAAAAGAAGCCTCTGAAGCTCACTCATTATTCTTTATTCTGACTTCCTTCTGATATTCATTAAAGCTTTTTTTGGTGTTCAAGTAGTTATCCGAATGCTGTTTTCCAGGTATTGTGACAGGTTACATAAATTAGTTTGTGTTAAATCACAAATCTGAAAGTCAGAGTCCTGATTGCTAGTTAGAAGGTTCTTCAACCTTTTGCAGGTTGTCTTATTTCATCCTGCCTCTATTTGATTGTACCTAAAATAGGTGAGCACTTAGGTCATTAATATTTACCTTATTAATATGGATAACTGCTTCTTCCTGCTAGCAAAGTTAGCACAGCAACATGAAACTGAATATCATCTATTAATTGTTTTTATTAGGTCAAAAAGATCTTCTCACTCCTTGTTACAGTGGAGGACAGCCTACTGGGTCCTTTGGACCTGTAAATCCTGTTTGGAATACAACTTACGACTTCATGACTAAGTTCTTCAAAGAGATCAGCAGTGTATTTCCAGATGAAGTAATTCATTTGGGAGGAGATGAAGTGGATTTCAGTTGTTGGTATGGTGACAATTCAAGGAACAAGTATCTAGTGCCTCCTAAACCTGTCCATCTCCATCAATTATGGAACTCAGTTGCATGAGACTAAAAGATCTCCACGCCTACCTCTGTAACTATTTACAGGCAGGTCATTTGTGATCCTCGAAAAGCAACTGATGTACAGAATTTTGCTTTGACTTGTAGTTTCGTAAATATTCAGATATTCTAAAGGATTTCTTTATGAAAATTACCCTGGCAGGAAAGAGAACTAGTATGTTAGAAAAGTACTAGATAAGAAAATTAACATTTAAATGGTTTGTGTTAAAGTAGATCTTTACATTGAGTTCTGCCCACTAGAAAATCTGCTCACAGTAAGAATTACAAAACAGATTCATATGTGCTTGTATTAGAAGTACAGCATGTATTAATAGTTTTCTTAATTTGGTTGTGGATGTTGAATATTTTGGAGTCTCTCTGCTGGAGAGACTAACTCATAATAAGGAATTTGGAGCATTTTGATGAGTATTCAAATTAATCTAGTTAGTATTTCTACATTCTCTTTAAAGATCAAATCCAAACACTCAGGACATGATTTAATTTTTATAGGGAAGGAAAACTTCTGACAAGTGCTTTAACACAAAATCGTTGGTTTGTTCTTTTGGTAGAAACACAAAATTGCTGAGTTCTCAGACTGCTGATAACCTTGGCACAAAGCGACTGAGATGTCAGAAGCCCCAGAGCTCTTAGGAGTTTGAGACAGCCTGCCACAGACCACTTCAGAACAGGGACTCCATCAGATTTACCAGAGAATTAGGTTTATTGGCTTTATTTCAATTCAGGATGAAACTGTTTCAAAATATCTAGTCTTGTTAACCTGCTGCTTCTGCTCTGCAATACATTCCAGACTTTGGCATGCCTGAGGCATCAGTTAGTGTGCTGTGAATAGGTAGAAATTGTTGGGAAATCTGGTTTAAAACACAACAAAAGTGATCTTTTTTTAAAAACTTGTTTTCTTGTTACTATTTAAGGAAATCTAACCCTGAAGTGAAAGAGTTCATGAAGAAGCAAGGTTTTGGCATTGACTATGCTAAACTGGAATCTTACTATATTCAGAAGTATGTAGTTTTTTAAATTCTTGCTTGGTTTTTCACAGCCATTTTTGGAGGGCGGTGTTGGGGTGCAGATATGGAAGCTGGTTTAGTATCTACATTATTTTGAAAAATTGCCACATACTTGGGAGTATCCACTTTATTTTAAAACACCAGGCCTGAAGTTCATAGCCTTAAAATGTGGGACATAGCACAGGTGTGTAGGCTCATTTTACACACATAGTGAAGGTATTGGGTATCTTAAACGAGGTATCTACAGTAGTGTCAGCACACAGGGTGGGGAGGAGGTTTTTGCAGACATTTCTTCCTCTCCTTAAATAACACAGATTTAGTCACCTGTATGAGTTGCTGGTAGTTCTGAACATCAGTTTGTGTTAATACATGTGCACATTATTCTACATGGTAGAACATGCTCTGCAAGACAGAGCACTGAAGACCAAAACCAGAACAATCTGCTTTTTCTTGGTCCCCTGTGCAGTGGTGGAAAAGGTCTGATGTGTCTTGGGGTAGAAAATGTTCCTACTTTGAATGCTTGTATTTATCTCATTGAAGTTCACAAACCTGATCTTATTTCTAAATTCTAGCATTTTGGACATTGTTTCCTCCTACAACAAAGGACAAATGGTCTGGCAAGAAGTATTTGATCACAAAGCGCAGGTAAAATGGGAAAATCAGTAAGGTATTCTTGCACAACAGCACAATATTGTGTGAGGCTTCCAAAGCAGACTGTTGAGTAGAACTGGCTTTGTCTCTTAAGAGTTAAAGCAAGTCTGCTAATATTAGCAAGTCACTCCAGCTGTAGATAATTTCAATCCATTGAAATTATAATTTGTTGAATATGTAATAGGCGAAACAGGAACACCAGCATTGAAGTGCTTTCTAAAGGTGAACACAGTTAATAAAATATGCTTTAAAACATCAAAGTAAAGGGTGGAGAAGTTTCTATGAGTTTTCTTCGTATTTTTTTCTTATGTGTGTCTGGTCTAGTAACACCAAATGCTCAGCTTTTAAGAGCTGGTCAGATACATGGTGCATGTAGGAATCCTCTTAGAGCATTAACTTTCTATAGTATAACCTAGGCTTCACTCTAGCTGAGTTGTGTTTAAAACTAGCAAAGAGCTAATCAGCTTTAGGCTTTGGCGGGGGGTGAGGAGGGGGTATGGGCAAAAGGTCGTTTCCAAAATGTTCCTCTTCAAAACAAAATAGAGAGTTTTGAAATTCATGATCATTTCACTTGATAACAGCAATTAGGATTGCCATTAATGTTTTTGCATTAAGTTGGTTAGTTTGTTTATTTTGTCTTTTCCTCTTTTAGCTGAAACCAGAAACTGTAGTTCAGGTGTGGATGGCAAATAACTATGCTCACGAACTGAGCAGAGTCACTGGAGCTGGGTTCACTGCTGTCCTGTCAGCACCCTGGTACTTAGACTACATTAGTTATGGGCAAGACTGGAAGAAATACTACACTGTTGAACCACTTAACTTCCCTGGTTTGTTACTTTTTTAATATGCATGTTCTGTGCATAGAATTCCTTGGTTTATAGTACAGTGTAAATGGAAAGAATAGGGCTGTTTAGAGTGGCCATTCCATCACTGTGAGTCTAGTATAATCAAAGGAATTATGGGCAGCTGGAACTCTGGAAAACTCTTAAATTAAAAAAGAACTTTGCACTTCTCACAGGGAAAGTTGTTACCTTCGTCAAGCATCTGGTACTGGTGTTTGCATCAGACAGAATGCTGGACCAGGTGGGGCAGATGCTTTAGGAGCAGAGTTGTGCAAAATGGCTGTTTGTAGACAGACACTGAATTTATGTTACCAAGCTTCGTGACTGTTAAACTGTTCTAGAAAAAGACGTGTTCTCTCCCTGTGTCTAAAGTCGATACAAACATCTTATCCACTGGGCTTTCATTTTGTGCAAGGGAGCTTTCAGAGCTCATTAAGGAGAATACCTAAGTAATTTTTTCAAGGAATGTTCTGCATGTGATAAAATGAACAGTTTCCATCAAGATTTCAGTCTCTGAGGAATGCCATAAAGCTGAGGAATCTCTTCAGAGCATAAAATGTAAAATCCTTTCTGACAGAGCAGAGAAACGGCTTCTCTGGGAAAATGGCTTGGTGGTTCTCACATTCAGTAACAAGACTACAGAAATGTTAAGTTAATGTTCAGGATAGGTATTTTATATGAAAAAACAGGAACATCAGTCCTATCTAATTGTTGATATATGCCTATCTTCTGGACAGAGAGAAATGCTGACTTTTTGCTTTGAATTCAGGGTCTGAAAAACAGAAGAAACTTTTAATAGGTGGAGAAGCCTGCATGTGGGGGGAATTCGTGGATGCAACTAACCTGACACCAAGATTATGGTATGGACTGCTTTATCATTAGATTTTAAAAAGCCAGCTACAAGAAGCACTAATTAATCCCACAGGACTCTATGATAGTGGTAACAGTGCTGTGTGCTGAACCTAAGCAGCTATGAACATTCATGCTTCTGGGTATTAAAGTATTATATCAGACCTGATATTAAGAAAAAATTTATCCATTCTTGGTTTATAGACCATACTTACTCTAAAACTTAGTATACCTTTACAGGCCTCGAGCAAGTGCTGTTGGGGAAAGACTCTGGAGCAGCAGCAATGTGACCAACTTGCAAGACGCCTACAAAAGGCTAACTAATCATCGATGCCGCATGCTCCGGTAAGATTTAGTAGCTACAGTGTATCTTGGTTCTCAAGTTTTATAACCAATGGAATAAAGGTACAAGCATAAACTGCTGGCCTGGAGATGAAGGGAAGAGAGCTTGCAGTTTAATCTGACTGTAAATGAAATCCCATGTGATTTTGGATCCACAGAAGAGGAAGGCAGATACATTAAGACACGAGCTCGGGACAGTTTTGCAAGTAAAATTTTCAGAACTCACTTTTTTCAGTGAAGTACTAGGACTCATCTGTGTTTCTTTTTCATGTAAAGGAAGAATGTAATGAAAAGAAGGCTGTTGTAGTCTTAGCATGTATGCAAGGACTATGTTCCTACTCATGTTTTTATTCATTGCACTGCACAGACTGTGGCAGTTGTAGCAGGACAAGGGGCCTTTCCAAAGAATAAACAGCTCTGGCTTCCTCTGCAGCCAGGGAGCAAGGGAATGGGTAGGAGCACATGGTAACGACTAGATCCTGGTCACTGGAAGAGCAGTAACTCTGCGTACTGAAGATCAAGGCCACTGCTCTTGAAACAGGACTGTGAATACAGTAGGTGCTATTCAGATCCAAACTCAGATTCTTCTAGGATACAGCAGCCCAGATTGCAGGGAAATGGTGATGGGAAGAAGGAAACAAGAAGATGGGCATATATTCCAGAGACCTAGACACTAAGCCTTGTCTTTACTAAGAATGTGTCTTGCTTAGAGGCAGCAATCGTTCAGCTGAGCTATTTCATTATTCAGTTTCTTCCACTGCACCACTTTTAAACATTAGTAGCAGTAGTATCTGTATCTTAAACATTTGAGAAGTAGAATTTTGTTTACAACTACTTTAACTCTGAAACATGTTTTTATACTATCTTACTGCACCATCATAAGCCAGAGGGGTTGGTTTGTTTTTAACACCACATGAGAACAGAGTAATTAGGATAGCGTAAGCTGAAAGAAATCCTGACTTTCCCCCTGCCTACCCCCACCCCCCCAATAATGAAAATTATGGAATTAGAGCTGCATATGAAGGAAACATTGAGGTTGGGAGAGGGGAGAATGTGTAAACGTCAGTTGATTCATATTTCTTATGCCTTTCATTTTCATATTATTCATATTATTTTTTTCACTTTCATATGCCTTTCTTACGACTTCAGTAAAAGCAATAGACTTTGCAGAACATCAGAAGAACTAGCCCCTGAATTTAAGCTTTTCAGCATGTTTGCTAAGAGCTTAGTGCCTCTGATTGAAACGGAGGTTCAATCAGAAGTACAATCACAAGTAGAATAGGGCCTTTTTTCACTCCCTAAACAGGTCATCTGTTTCTTGGGAGTAGTTTTGTTTATAGAGTTATTAAAACAGATTGCCAGTATCTCTCTTCCTGCGTACACAAGCAGCCAGTTGTTTGATTACAGTCATACCCATTCCGCTTTATTTCCACAGCCGTGGCATAGCGGCCGAACCGCTGTTTGTTGGATACTGTGCCCATGAAGCAAGAGGGCCATAACTGCTGCAAAGACTTCTTGTCAACAGCCTGAAGTGCCTCTGGGGGATATGTACATGCAGTTTTGTATCTGAATCAAGACTTAAATTTTTCATTTTTAAAATAAAACTATTTGACAGCCTTGTTGGAGTAAAAATGATCATTTTTAACCTTTCAAAAATTTGGATTCTTCACTGTGAAATCATGAAACTTGATACCACATAGTTACTAATTCCAGTTTCCTTACACTCTCAGGTTGAAGAAAAATAAAGCTAAGACATTATTTAAATAAGGAGCAAACTATGGTTTTTATTTCAAAGTACCACTTCCCACTTTTCTAGGTAACCAGCTAATTGCAACCGATAGCAAATCAGAACCATTACAGCTTAATTCACTAATTCCTAAAGGTAAACAAAGAAACAAATCCTTCCTCAACAAACTGCAGCGTGGTAGGTAGGAATTACTGTCCTGGAAAAACTATCTTTCTTGTATTTTTTTGCACAGATCTGACTTGATTTGCAGAAATATCCATTTCACTTACTAAAGGAAACTCAGGTAGAAATTATACCCAGTCCTGAACTCTGGTTCATAACTTGTTTCTACCAGTAAAAGTAATACCTGTAAGTTGTACAATATAAAGTGCTTATTAATCATATCCTTTCATACAGCTGAAAACAAATCAAGATACAGAATACCAAAACTGTAAAGTTATTTCACTGATAGACAAAAATTTCACAAACTTTATTTACTAGATTAGGATAACAGTCCCAGTGGCACATTAAGGTGGACTTAGTGCTCATTTCTATGAAGATGATTTGCATCACTTCCCATTACAGATGTCCACAAGATAAGAATTTGCAAAGCAACAACTTGTGGTTGCATTTATGCTTTGCAGTCATGAGGTTATGCCAGCAGAGCAGTCTCTCTTGAATCTTCCTCTGTGGACAGTTAAAAGCAGTCTATTCATACAGCTGCTAACTCATTATTTGCCATCACCAGTTGGTCCCAGACAAACACACTGGTGTACATATGACAATATTTAACAGGAGGATAGAAAGTACTGTTCCTACAGAGCAAAGATCACACCAACCCCATCCTCCTCTGAAGAAGTGCACTTTGCTCTTGACTGCTCAGGGCTTGGTAACTGGCAAGCTCCAATGTGAAGGTTGCTGAGCCTGATGTTAGAGAACGCAGAACTGTTGAGTAGCCCTGGACAAAATGAAGAACACATATCACTCAAGTTAGGACAAGGGGAAGATAAATTAGCATAGAAAGCTGCTTAAACCACAAAGAGAGAGAGTGTCAGAAGTATAGTGCAGTGTACTAGTAAGTTAACATTCAGTATTACTGTATTAGAATTGTAGTACATGCATGAGTCAACAATAATCTTTTTAAAAAGCTGTTCTCCATAAAACCTATTTTAGTAGTACTGACTACTCTAACTTACAGCTGAATAGATTCTGGTTTAGCAGTCTGAATTTGGCATAAAAATTAGTGTGGCACTTCCTTCCAACCTTCAATAATAAAAATACCATTTAAAAAATCCATTTACTTCTTCATAATAAAAGGAAAAGTAAACTGAAGCCAAAATTTTTAAAGTGTATAAAAAAGATCAGATTTACCATTAGTAAGGTAATCACATACCATCATTTCTGCTAGTGGAACAGCAGCAACTACAACTCTGTTATCTTGACGAGACTGGATTTCCTGAATATTACCTCTCCGCTGTGCAAGATCAGCAAGTGCTGCACTGAGATGATCTTCACTTACTGTGATTTCTAGGTTCATCAGGGGCTCCAGTATTTGTATACCAGCTTTTTTCAAAGCCTACATGGAAAGGAAGGAAGTTATGCTGATGTACTCCTACGGGTTTTTTTAATTAAAATTGACGTTAAATACTTGCATCACTCAATCTGACTCAAACTCTACTTTCAAAAGCTATGAAGTCCCCAGCAATGGCATTACAAGGGCATGCAAAGAGGAACAATTACCAGATATTGATACACATACATGTTCCCAGCAGTAGATTATGCTACTGTGCTTATAGCAGCTTACAGTTTCAATGTACCTTTTGCATGCAACGGGAGACACAGGCTGATACCATTGTGTGTGAGGTGTCTGGGTGCACTGTCAGTGATTGCACTGTCACATCTATATCTTGAACTGGGAATCCAAGAAGTGGTCCTGGGTAGGGCCAGGGAGAAGAGATAAAAGAAAAAAAAAAGCTTATTTATTTTTCAGAATATTAAGATGCAAGCAAAAATTTTCCAGAATTCATTTGAAGTTGCTCACTTTCCTCTTTGCTCCCTCCTTCCCTGTCCTCCTCCCAGGGGTGTGGCTACTGGTCGTGTTCCTCATTTTTAAGGTTTTATCGTTATCCCACTTTGCCAAAAGAGACAAAGGAATGCAGACTCATACTTTCTTATTCTCTATCAAAAGCACAGGTAATTTTTAGAACCAAAAGCTCCTGAATGTAGTCATCCAGACAACCATTACCAGAAAGTTATTTTTAAATACATTCTATTATCTAAAACTAGTCAGTTGAACAAGATATTATTTGAAAAAGCAGGGAAAACTTCTGTTTAACCAGAAGTCAGAATATTTTCTGTATTTTCCTTTTGAACAGAATATAATCACAACAATCCCTGATACTAACACACAACCAGAACTCCAGGGGTAACTCAATTCCATAAAGGATAAACCAGTGTTCCAGGCAGATTACCTCCCTCCAACCCAAGATTCTCCACCAGACCAGACTGTACTGGACTAGATGTGAGACCTGAACTCATCTGAGAAAAAAAAACATGACTTTTTTTTACAGAGAACATGGCCAGGTATTTTTATTTTTTTTTAAGCACCTAATGGCATCAGTTTTAGGTTGGAGACAGCACAGTTCTGAAGTTTCTTTGAGGAGCATAAAGAAAGCGCATGGTTAAGAGTCATTCCACAGCCAGAGATGAGAGGTGCTTTTGAATTCCACAAAACAACATTGAAAAATCACTTTGTTCTGCTTCTTCCAGAGAAATCCTCCTTTGTTAAGCCACTGATGATTTTACTGTAAGGCAGTTTTTGCCCACAAGTTACTTAAGGCTTCCTATTTTTAATCAAAAGTCAAGGACACTTTTAGTCCTTTAGAAAATGCAGACTTTACAATTAGATAAGGCTTTTTACTGAAAACCCACGGATTTAACATATTTGAAAATAAAAAAAATGCATTAGTAACAGCAATGGAAGTGCAATACATGCTGGCCTATGAAACCATTTCTGTTGTATCACTATGGTTTATGTGATGTCATCAAGTAAATGCCTTATCTCTTATATCAAATTAAAAAAAAAACCCAAAGGAACTCCAAGCTCACTGCTGAGGACTGAGAAGACATCAACCTTAAAAGCAAACCAAAGGCATGCTGACTTCCATTCCTGGCATAGAGAAAAAGGTGTTTGGCAATTTTCATAGCTGAAGACATTTTGTCATTTTCCTTTGTACCTTACGTATATGTTAGTTGTACGTATATGTGCTGTCTTTTAGTTTTCAAGGTACCAAGCCGTTTTTCCTTCTAGAAAATCGCTTCTTACAAAACTATTAGACCATAGACTATAGCTGTCATAGCATTTCCTTTACCTTGAATGCATGAATTTGTGATTCCATTTTCTACAGCTCCTTGGAGTTCTTTAGGCAGTACTTCACTGACACTGTCAGCATAGCTGATGATGGGTTTTGTTGTTGCTCCTTCTCCTGACCTGGGCCTCACCTCCACCTCTGCAGTTACAAAGTGTCGTTTATCACCTACTGTTTTGTCCAATATATCTGCAGGGGGAGGAAAAAATAATACATAAAATTCATCTGAAAGTTACTCATATATTGTCTAAAGTAAATCAAGCTGCAAAACCAGAAACAAGAGGCTCCTTCCATTCACTCCTTTTACCTGTAGCTTGGGCAGCATTTAAGATGGTTTCTCGGTATGCTATTTGAAGAGGCCCCAAATAAGTCTCAATTCCATATTCACGTTTGATTCGGTCATGAATGATTTCTATGTGTAGTTCTCCCATGCCACAGAGGATAGTCTGGTGAGAAAATAATTAAGAGAGAAGTGAAAAAGCATGCAAAACTCAGGTTTTGATACAAATTCTTTAAGCAAGGACTTGCATGCTTCAAATTGTCTCTTATAAATGCTTCAAATTCTAAGGACCATATTAATCAAATTCTAAGTACCCTAGAGTAGCACACTGCTTTAAGTCATCTGACATAAACACCATCTAAGTGAGAGAGCTGTTACCAGTTGCTACCAGTACTGTGACTACAATAAAAAAGATAATATTACCTAACCTGAAAGACTAGAAACCTTTTTAAGTACACAATTGCCAAAAACATGCAGAGCATGGGGTGACTTCTTCTGTTCTGTAAAGTACAAGTGCCCAAGAATCCATTTTAGTTTCATACACAAAACCTCGTACATGTATCATAGGAACATTTATAGCGTCCTTTTTATTAAAGAAAATCTCAATATGCAAATGAACTAACTAAAATATGGTCTTGGATGTTCTAAAATAATGTTACAAGATGAGCAATAGAAGATTCATCTTACTTGTCCTGTGTCAGGATCTAGCTTCACTTTTAAACTTGGATCTTCACGCTGAAGGCAGCTCAATGCATTATCCAAGTCTGTACAGAAATATCAAACATTATATCTGAAGTTAATTCAATAATTTGAAGATTAGTAAGTGCCTAAATATCACTTTCCCTCAAAACAATCAAAAGGATCCTAGAGGAGCATATATTTTGGCAAAGTCAGATCAAATTACAAGTAACTTGCAACTTCTGATTTTATCCCACAAATCAACTGTGCTACAGAGTGCTTGAATTTAATTATTATACATACTATTTTCAGAGTGCTATTTTGTGCTTCTATGAAGACAGACCGGAACCTACGAATTACTCATGAAATCAGTAAAAAGTATGATCCTTTTGTACAGATAAGAAAAATGTCAACTGCGACATGATTTACTTAAGTATTTCAAGATGAGTTTGACTTGAAATTATTGAAATGAAAATGTACGTAGTTTTTGTACAGAGCTGCTGGGGTTTTTTTTTTTTTCTGATTCCCCATTATCTTAACTGCTGAGGAAAGCAGCAGAATGATGAAGCAAGAGCTGAGACTGCATTTATCTATCTTACAGTCTTTGGGGGAAAAAAGCAACAAAAGCAAACAAACAAACAAAAGCAAACTAAAACATCCAAACACCACAAAATCAGTAACACCTTCTAACCCAGTCGCTCAGCCCACAGACATGTCGCTCCAAATCTGTTTTCTACCTTACTCCATTCTGCCACAGCACACTGGTATTTATCATATCTCCTCCTCACCCCTAAACAAGCTCAGCTTTGTTAAAACAAATATACAGAATTTAAAGGGTATTTTCAAAAAGAGTCAAATTACCAAGCCCTCTGGTTCAGGTACTTCTGGGAAAGACAGTAAGATTACAGGCCTGTAAGGATGCAAGGATGAACCCTAACTGGACACAGAGAAGTCGTGGCATACGAAGACTTCATACAGTAAAACTGTGAGTGCCAACTGAAAAACAACCCCACATTGCAAGGTTATTTGTACTCAGGACAGTATGTACCGCCCACCAGTGTGACTGCAGGAAAACTCAGAATGAGTGTCTCCATCTCTCTGTTTCTAAATGAAGAACTACTACTTTTCTAGAAACAAAAACTAGAAAAGTAGTAGTACCACTACTGCTTGACACAATAATAGCAAAGATTACAGACAACCGTGATCTAAAGTAGACTATCAGTGCAAAACACCAGAAAGAACCATAGTAGATCATTGACTGTTAAGTTTGTGCAACTCACTCATCCAACCAGGTGGCTGCATCGTACCTTGTTGTCTGGCCATTGAAGGAGGTTCAATGGTACAGAAGAACACAGGCTCAGGGATCTCAACACCTGCCAGCAGAAGACTGTCTACACCACTCACAGACCCCTTCTTTTCCCCAACATCCCTTCCAGCTCGACGTGCTGCAGCGACAGCTGAAGCCTTTGATGACACTATGGTATCCCCAGTAGCACTCTACCGATCAAAAAAGGACAAGTGATGTGAAAAAAAACCCAACAAACAAAAACCCCAAACCCAAAATGTATGCCAAAGCTAGTTACATTTTAGAAAATCTGTGCAAAGGAGATTCATGCAGTCTATTCAGACAGTAAGAAACTATTAAACTAATAGAACCAAGCATGAAATAAACTTATTTGAACTTAAAACCGTTGCTTTTGGCTGATTCAGAATGTCATTCTGTCCCCCCAGGAGGTCTCTTTGTGGCACTACACTGTATTTTAAGAGCTACTGTATTAATACAAGCTCAAACCCTAACAAAATACATTTTCAGCTTTCAGTCCTTTCCTATCAGCACTGCAGTTAGCAGGTCAATTACTGATATTTGCACACTGTGGTATTTAATTTTAGGGGGAAGTACATCTAAATGTACTTCAAATAAACCAAGTTTACGTATGTCACCATAATCAAGAACACGACTGAGATACAGTATCACAGAAGCAGAAAGCACACTAGTGAAACAAGTTCCTTTATAGTACCAGTATTTTTCATTACCTGTTTTAACCCAACAGTCAGGGCAATGTTGCCAGGCATTAGTGATGGTATTTCAATTTGCTGATCAGCAAAAGGCAGGAGCAGCCGGCTCATTCTCTCTCTGAAAATTAAATTTTCTGTTACTCAGGACTTCAATAAGTATTCTAATACTACACTGAACCACACCTCTACCTTACTCACGTGCAACTTTTGTTGATATTATATACAGCTGACTGAGGTTTCAATGAACCTGAGTAAACACGAACAAAAACTAGTGGTCCACGACATTTATCATGAAGAACTTTGAATGCCAGGGCACACAGGTCATCCTTGTACCACTGCCTGCAAAATAAAAAGCACCACAAAAAGCATACTTGTAGGATTAATCCACTCATACTCACATTTACCTAAATTTCCACTCATTTAAGAGCTGATATATTTCTTACTGTAATGTTAATGGAGGAAGATTTTCAAAAACCGTAATTTGTACTGCAAAATAATAATCTAAGCAGGTCCAGCTCCAATAGGACATGTAAGATGTCATATGATTCAGACAATACTAAACAGGATTCCTAGATCACATTTTTGTAAAATGAGTATGTCCTCAGATTAAAAAATTACTTAAGAACTCTGAAGTGGGAGTTTGACAACTGCAGAAAGATACATCCAATTCCAGTAGAACTGACCAAAGCAGGCTCAGTATTCAAGTTTTTTTGTCCACACATCTCTCCTGTTATTTAATACCTAAAGAGGGCAAATACTTTTAAAGAATATGAATGCTTTGTTAATATATTTCATTTTCTCCTTTTGTGTTTTCCTACTTATTTTTCCATCTTTTTTTTCTGAATCTTCTTTTGTACTGTACTTACAGAAACTCGTATGAACGCTCATTAGGTGCAGGCAGGTACAGAGTAATAGCATCCAGTAATGGCTGCACCCCTTTGTTCTTCAGTGCACTGCCACAGAGGACAGGGACAGCCTTCTGAGCGAGTGTGATTCTGCGGATAGCAGACTGCAACTGCAACAAAAGAATTATTTTCTGTTAATGCATGAGCTACAATTTAGCCTTAAGTTGCACTCCAGCTATCAGATACTGCCAACCAGTCTATGTTTGTAAGTACCACATCACTCATCCAAACTCCTTTCAGTGCTTTTAACAAGCCCCAAAACATAGACCCAAACATTTAGATGCTAAAACAGAAGACACTGGTTTTAAGATTTCTAAATATTTCATACAGATCTGCTGCTGTTTTTGTTATAACAGTCATTTTTATTCAGTATGTTGTAATTCACTGCTTTCAACATGCAGTGTCTAAAGATCCAACTGTTTCAAAGTAGCTGAGATGTTATTTCTGTGAGAATCAGCAGCTCAGTCACTAACTGCACTGAGTCTACCTGAGAGCTCCATTCACCTTTCCATGAACTCTTTTGCAGCAGGCTAACTTTCAAAAAAAAACAAAAACAACCCTCCTTCCTGAATAAATGTACCCAACTTTTAAAATTATGCCCAGCATGCCAAAGAATCACAGCACATAATTATAAAATTCCTATGAAGTCTGAATATATTCTGTTCCAAATTCATGCTACTGTTAATTTACTACACAAGATGGTGTGTTTTTTTATTGAAAAATCTGCAAAATCATAATTTGCATGTGTCGAAGTATAACCAAAAACCTTGGAATAAGAGCTAGTAAACACTTGTAAATGTAAAAATTACCTTGTCAGCTGGTATTAAGTCAAAATTATCACTATTTTCTCCTAGAACCAGTTCAGCAAATTCATCATCCAGATCTGCAACCTTCAACACAACAGTTATTATTTGGCATGCAGCAGTTGCACAGAAAAGTTACAAATCTTACTTAGGATATATAGCTAAGCAGAGCAGGAACAAAGCCTTTAATGACATCAATGATTATAAACTCAAATCATACAAAATTTTGGAAAGGAAGGCTTCAGGAAAGGATGGGGGGGGAAAACCTATTAAAAACCACTTATAAAGCTGCTGTCAAGCAAAACATCAGTGGGAAAGAGAATGCTTGTACTTCTCCTTGAAATGGAAAAAAACCTCCAGCCATACAGTGACAGCCATGAAGGGTTTAAGTGGTGTACTTCAGTCCTGCAAATACAGTGAAGTCTGAAGCAAGCAACAAGCAACCTTTGCAAGTCAACAGATACTGAGCTGGAAGAAACAGACAAGCATCAGGGCATTTTGGCCTTCTTCTTGTCAAGGGTTTGTAGGTCCAAGAGCGCATCTCTGTTTTTAAATTGTACTAGTCAGCTTGACACGCAACTTAATTCTTTCAACATCTCACATACATCCCTGCACTGT
This sequence comes from Eopsaltria australis, assembly GCA_034509425.1. Lineage (NCBI taxonomy): Eukaryota > Metazoa > Chordata > Aves > Passeriformes > Petroicidae > Eopsaltria > Eopsaltria australis. The sequence continues at coordinate 753,222 of JAVTVJ010000649.1, read as the reverse complement.
CACAGACTCAGGACATGGAAGCACAGGAAAGCACTTTGGCCTTTCTATTGGCTACAGCAAAAATTGGCCAAATTCTGAAATAAACCCTTGATAAGCAATTAGAAGTCTTATCAATATAATAGCTAAAACATGAGAGATAAAGGAAATAGTTCGTTAATTAACTGAAAGTAAAGTGTGCAAAAAGGCCAGTATTCAAAATGCTACATTTTACAGTGTTTCTGATAAGGAATAATAACAGCACAGAAAGCATTTTGAAAAATATTTTACAAACACAAGGTTATCTCAATTATCACACTACTGGTCCACCCCTTCCTCCTTCAGGAAGGGCCCAGAAAACAAAGGGAAAATAAAACAACACTGTTCTTACAAACCTTTCTACCTGACAATATATTTATTAAGATAAAAGGCTGGTATTAACATTGCCATTTAAAACCTACTAAGTTTGAAAACCAGGTTGTGTATATATTATCCTGAACTCAGAGCAGTATAAAACAGAATTCTCCGATTTCAAAGGAAATGGAAAGCTAGCATCATGTGTTTATGCACTTGCACAATGTTATTCAAAGTTGTGTGGAAGGAAGCCCTTTCAACAAAAAGGATTGATTTATGATTGGATTGAGCTGCCTCTAACACAGTATTCAGTGCCATTTTAACTAGCCTACAACATCCCATCCAGCTTCTAGCTGTCACTTCAGCAGAGTATGGATACCCTGCAGGTTTCAAGTCACATCTGTAAGGCTTCATGTGAATGTAACAAATAAGTTTCGGCATCTAAAACAATACAAACACTGTCAGCTTTTAGCTTCCCCAGCACAAAGAAGACTGAAAAATTGTAGGAACTCCATTGAAAAAACACTAATGGGGCTGGTGTGCAGCTGGAGGCTCAGACAGATGGGTTTGTCTGGCTTGGAGAGGCTAAAGCAGGATGCAAACACTGTCTCTTACTATTTGAAATAGTGGTAGTGGGCCTGCTTCAGGGAAAACGAACAAGATCCTCAGAGGTACACAAGGAAAGCACCAACATTGCTGTCTCAGCTTGCGACATGGTAAATTCCCATTGGACATAAAGAAATGATGATCAAGCACTGGGACAGGCCGCCTACAGAGAATCATCATCCTTTGACTTGAAAACTCAACTGAGCAAGCCTGAACAAGTAGACCTAATGCTGATGTTAGCCCTACTTTAAGCAGGTCACTTAACCAGACACCTCCAGAGGTCCCTTTCAGCCTATTTTTCCTACTGCTTTAAGTAATGGTTTTAAATATATTATGTATTTACTTTAGAACTTTACTTGTTCTATTAAGGTATTTCTTGCATCCTGGACTTCTTGGAACAGGTCTGGATCATCAGTCTCCAGTAGCAGCTTTCGTTCAAAATTTTTTCCATCATCCAAATCAGAAGTAGGTTTCCAAATTATTTGCTCCTTAGTCACAACATCAACCAGTCCTCTGAAAGTCTTGGCTTCCCCAATGGGCAACTGCAAATAGAACAGACTTTAGACAGCTGCAAAAAAATAAAAAGGAGTTCCATTCAAAAGAAAGGAAATAAGCATTTAATCTCTAAGCTTACCTGCAATAGTAAAGGTTTTGTCTTCAACTTTTGTTTGATGCTCTCAACAGCGTATGTAAAACTACAGAAAAAGAACAGATACTAAGTTAAAAATTTTATGATATTAGTAAAATAGGCTCACCATTCCCTATTTGCTGCAAAAATTACTCCTATAATTACAAAAAAATGTGCATTTGCATAACCAAAGAACTATACAGTAAATATTAACATAATTGGCTTGCTCTATGCTTAACAGAAAAATGCTAGACATTCTCTTACAAGTTTTTTAGCAATGATTAAAATAACTGCCTAAATACCTTGCCCTGTTTTTGTCCATCTTGTTTAGAAAGCAAATTCGTGGTATCTGGTGTTTGTCCGCTTGTCTCCAGACTGTCAGAGTTTGTGCCTAAAGCAAAAGACAAAATGCAAACATGAGTGTCAATAGCTGAACTCCCCAACACCACTGAAGGTCTGAGATCAGAGCAGAGAAGGGAGTTGTACAGTGTACTGTGACAATTCCATATCTAGCAGCACAGATGAACTCCTCAAGCAGCTTTGTCTCATCTTGTCTCTCAGCTGTTGTCTTTCCTGCACTAAGGACACGCAGGCATAGTGGCAAGGGAATGTGAAGAGAAACTAACCATTACAGGAGGCATATACAGGGAAAACGCAGTAATGTAGAGACTTTATGCTTTACTGCCAAATTACTTAGGCACACACAGGCAAGCATTTCTGTGGCTACACACAGAACACTAAAATCTACTGTGGTTTTAACAGTAACTTAAGCACTGCTGAGCCATTTATCGTATGTGTTTTTATTTGAAAATTAAAGTTCAGATTCAGTAATAGTCTCTTACCACTATGTGGAATAATTCAAGAATTTGCTACAGAGTTTTGGAAAAAAACAAGCAGATCTAATTGTTTTGTTGTTGGGGGTGGAAGCTACTACTCAGTTCAGGTTCATATTTAATGGCACCTAAATGTTTTCCAGTAGCAAGTCAAATAATGTGACTTGGAGTGATTAAGGGCTCTGTCATCCCTCAACCAGGAAAAAAGGATGTCCCATGCAAGAGGGATTTCTACAACTTTTCTACAGGACTGAATTACTGAAACGTCTCATGCCATAAAAAGTCCAGCTCTAGCCTGCCTCCACCTTTTCTGCACTATATTAAAAAGGCCACTGAGGAAGGAGAAAACCTGGCTGAAAATTACCTATTTTCTACATTAAACCTGAAAATGAGAAATTGACAGATACTAATTTCTTTCCATTTGTGGAGCTAGTCAGAAGCATTCACCTCAATCAACATTTGTAAAAGACAACAACAAAACAACAAAAATATCCCAAACTTCTAATGGTAATCCCACTTATTTGCTGCTTATTACCATGGAAATTCCTGTGCACTACAGGATTCAAAACTAAATGCTCACCTTCCTGAAGCTGAATTTTGATACAACCATTGAGAGATAATACAGAGAAAAATCTCTGTACATTATTTCAGCCTGACTTAAGTCATCAGACACTGTGGGAAAATAACTGAGAGGTAAAATCAGAGAAAACTGGGAAGGTCCATTCACCCTCTAACAGAATTTGTGGAAATTACAGGGTGAAATGCAGTTGCTACTCCCCATATAGGATGTGGTCAGCATGCCCAACTTCCCCCACACAATACATGCTGGGGGGGACTAAGCGGAGGCTGGAGCAGAGTGCAGACACTGTGTCCAGGCTCTGTTGAAATCTTTGCAAGAGGGGGAACTCAGCCATACCTTGTAGCTGATAAGCCACATAGCAGCTGTCAACCAAGGGAGAAAAAATAAGATTTCTTGCTGTTGAACCAAGAACCGTGACAAGATCATAGACTTACCCCTCTGTCCTAAAGGTGACCTCAGATGTAACACTGATATTACCCACCTACAAGGTATGACCACCCCCCACTGAACATGATGCAGACCTACAGTCACTCAAGCTCCACCTAAACACAAAAATTGTATAAAAGTAAATTAAAAATGGGGAGAAGTTAGAGACTTCTGGGAACTTCTGGGATCAGTCCATGGGCTGAACTTGTCTTCACTCCCACAGCGACATCTATTGGGTAAGAACTGTACTCTATGCATGCTGAATGACTACATCAAGATAGCTTTGGTTAGCAATTAGAGCTGGTTAGCATATTGCTTTGAATACATTTTCACAGCCAGATGCTATCACCAGCAGGCTTCAAAACTTAACCTATCACAGTTTTGAATTATATTAACGAGGAATGTTATTCCACAAACTGTTAACTCTCAGTCTTTTGAAGGATGCTAACGGTTGCTGGCAGCAGATAACATACTTTGCTGTGGAGGTCCAGGGTCTCTCTTATGCTGGTAGGATGTGTCCCTGGATTGTTCCGGAGGCACCAAAAGACCAATTAAGGACCCCCCAGGACGGTGTCTTTCTCTCTGCATATGACCCTGAACACGGTAGTTGAACCACACTCTGATACAGAGGACTCTTCAGTGAAGGGTCCCTAGCTCCTCATAATGGGACACTGACAGACTGAATTGGGCACAAGGGTCTCATCTTTCCTGGGGAACTGACAGACTAAACAAACTCAAAGGATTTGAGAAAATCTCTCCCCTTTCCCATGACAGACTGCACACACACACAAAATATAACAGCTAATTTCACCTCAACACCAGCTGAAGCATCAAATACTGCTACCGCTCCATCCAGGACTCTCAAACAACGCTCAACTTCCACTGTAAAGTCCACATGGCCTAAAAAACAACCTTAGTTTTATATCATCATAATTCAATCAGGCAACATCAACAGGTCATTACACATTTAAACAATTTTTTTGTTTCAAATAATGTCAAAACAACTTTTTCTTTACTTGTAGGGAAATTCACCTATCAGTCTTTGAAATAAACAAGATTATTACAATGCAATCCTATAACTGAGAACAATTTGATGTGGAAACATCTGAGCTCACTTTACATAAGCTACATTTGGAATCAGCAAACAATAATTATCCAAAGTTTAACAAAGCTTAGTATAGGCATTTTTACTGATGCAATTAAACCAAATAAATTCTGCACCATATTTAAGACAAAGACACTCTGTGACACTCCACCCACTCTCCCTTAATAATATGAGTACTGCCACAGAGCAGTACCTGGGGTGTCAATCAGATTGATTCTGTAGTCCTTCCAGTCAAATGTAACAGCAGCAGACTGAATGGTAATACCACGTTCTCGCTCTTGTGCCATAAAATCTGTTACCGTGTCTCCATCATCAACATCTGTAAATAGAAAGCAGGATTGGGTAGGTAATCAATTCAAAATCTGAAATTGTCTTTGAATACAGATGCCAAGACAGAGTTGGGAATGCTGTCCCTTTTACATATATATATCTGTAAAAGCTATGAAAATTAGCCTCTTCAAAAACATTATAATGCCAGGTAATTTATCCAGGCTCCCTTTCCAAGGAATAAGTGCTCTGCAAGTGAAAGACAAGCAATTCCAACAACATTTTTGTTACTCTTAATCCTAGTAACACCATGAGCATCTAAAAAACTAAATGAAGTCCAAAATCATTAAGAAATTACAGCTTTGAAAAACATGGCTGCACGAACTGTGTGGAATGTGACTGACACCCTAAAATTTCATAATCAAAAGGTAATTAAGCCACAACTAAAGTACAAACAAACCACCAAATAAGAGCCTGGGCTTTGCTTAATTTTTAATAACAAGAGAAGCAGTTCCACATTTTTAAATTGGCAGGATCCCAAGTTCAACCACTTCACAAGCCTAACATCTTCTATCAGTCATACACAGTAGAGAATACGGTATAAATTTTAAAAGGTTAAAAAGAAGCACAAACAGAGGCCGCTGTTGTTGTAGTCCGCTCCCCATTGGCCCTGGCTGCCTTTCCCCTCCCCTCTCCCCACTGACTCGTGTTAATGTCAATCAACCTTGTCTCTGCCCCACGCCCTCAGACCACTGGTCAATGGTGCTCTGCCCGCCCCCTACACGCCCCCTATAAAACAGACCTACTTCCTGTGCCTTCCCTTCGAGGAGGATTGTCCCTGGTCCTCCTTCAGACCACAATAAACTCCTTGGAACCGCAAGCTGGATGGTCCCTCCCGTGCCTCTCCATCTCCAAGGACGCACAGGAGTGTGTTTGTGGCTGCCTACAGGGGTGGATTCTAAGTTGGCATAGGTGTTTTTGGGACACCGCCTGAGCGGCTCTGCATGGGACACTGCAGGAACAGGTGTGGCATGTGTTCATCTGACCACGGCACTGCACATCACACTGTGACTATTTCAATCTTAAAGAATTCTGTTAGACTTGGTGTGGCAAGGAATTCTTTTTGTGCTATGGCTTTCAAAAGAAATGGATCCTTTTTCTTACTCTGGTTTCTTCACAGGTCAAAAGAGAACTCAACAAACTGCTTTACCAGAATGGGCAACCAGTAAAATAAGGGGATTCTCTAATTAAATGTTAAACAAAACACTATGTGCTAAAAGTAAAACATGAACCTATGATCTCTCAAAGCAAAACTGCTTTAGAACACAAAATGCATTAAAATTCAATTGAACTGCAGCAAAACCTTTGAAAAATTGCCTTCTACAAGAGGTATTCCACCAGCAACTGTACTGCATGTAATTTTACACTATTCTTAAACCTACTGAAAAACAAAAAGTATTTCTAACCTCCAAGTGTTCTTATATATCCAGAATAGTACAGCATTCTCTCTGTTGTTGTAGTTTTGCCTGCATCAATGTGGGCCATAATTCCAATGTTTCGGATTCTGCATAAAGTGAAAACATTGTGGTTAGTGTGGTAATTTTTTTATCCTGTGACAATTCTTATTTGCATAAATAGCTCATATTCCCCAAGAATAGCATGCCAGATTAATAGTATTATTCCTCTGCTGCATATCTGATATGGTGTACATGCTAACACTGAAGGATGTCAGTATTGATATGGAGGATTTCCTCCAAATCAGTAGTACTTAACAGTGCTGTAACAGGTTTCCAAGCTCCACTTCAGGGAAGGCCCCTTCTTGGGCTCATCCTCACCCACCTGCCCTCCTGACAAACAGAAGCAGCCACTCTCCTCTCTTGTCCATCCCAATTGCTGACACCTGGTGCCCAAAACAATCTATTGCATATATACCCGTTATGCCTCAAATACAGCATGCAAATTCCCATGAAGCAGTCCTTGATCTGCTTCAGCCTACTGTTCCTTTCTGAAGTACCTCACCAGCAGCTTCCAGAACTGCTTCACTTCCTCTGTGCAGCACAAGCTTGTGATCAGACCCCATGCTCACCATTAATGCTGGCTTGACCTCACCCTCAGGCACACCCTACCCTCAGCAGCCTTGCCAGGCAACTCCAGCCCTAAGACATTTCTTTGGCAGCTTAGCCCCTCACTGCCTTACCCTCATCTAACGTGGCAAGAGTGCTCCCATGAACACAAAGCACACAGCCCTGCCCACCAACAGCCATCTAGTTGCCAAGACATCCTTCCTCCTTCTGTAGGTCCCAGCAACACCATGGATTTGGAGCTTCCCTAATAGCCTGAGTTTGGTTATGATGGTGCAAGCAAGAGATAAGCCAGGACCTCTGTGCCACCAGCAAGCACTCATATTGAAATGTCACAAGGGTAAAGGTAAGCAAGTACTAACTTTAAATTAAACATGCACATATGATAGGCATGGGAACAACCTACAATTCTTTATCACACCAACTGCTCTGACTAAAGTTACATCCAAACAATAAACTAGCTTGATGTACCTGGATATATGAGGATTAATGACAGAATGCAGAGACTTAACATCTCCTGGAAACAAACAAAATGAAACAACTTTTCAGGCAGAACTCAATGTAAAAATATATTTAAGAAAACTTCTAAAAACTTTATTTAAAAAAAATATTCTGAGCCACAAGTCACGACAATCTGTACCACCTCAAATTTTTAAAGACACATACTCAATTTTAAATAAACCTCTCCCTCCACAAAAAAGAGAAACACTTCAAAAAAGAGCTGTAATTTAAAAACAAAAGGAAAAAGCCAACACAGAAAAGTATCATCATCTTACTCTGCAGAAGCCTACCTCAGTTCAAGACAACTGTAATGCTGACATTCATCTGAACTGGTTATTAGATAATAAATCTGAAAAGTTATTACTCCTTTGAGCCTTAAAGCTATACAACATAATTCTCAGGGATAAAAGGCAAGCTGACTTGTGTTGGGAAAAATATGGGACTGGGAAGTTTTAATTGCTATTTTCTTGCCAGATATATTCTTTCTCACACCATTTAGCTGGAAAATAATTGTGAAGGTTATTTTTTATGAAACTTACCCAAATTCCATTATTCAAGCTATGGAAGTTGTGTTTCAGGAACACTCATAGTACTTCAGTTCATCTTTGATAGGCCAAACAGAATTCAGTATTTAAGCTAACATTCCTTCACCATCTACAGATCATCTGTCTCATCAGAGAGATAATAAAGAAGCACCTTACAGGAACCCTTAATGAGGGGTTACAGCACACTTCACAACTGACCTGACTTCTTAGAACGTGTACCTTTTCTTATTGTTTTCTAAAGGCTTTAATACTATGAATCTACTGAGAAAAGAGCAGCAACATAAAACTCTTTAGTCCTTGAGCCATTTAAGTGCTCTATTTATGCTTCACGCACTAAATTCTATAAAGACCAAAAGAATATAATAAAACAGAAAGTATACAGAAATAGAAAGTATTTTTCATTTTTGTTCACTTTTAAATTAACCCTTACTATAAAGAAAACAGTATAAATGTATACCTGGTGGAGAACTGTAGTTTCTTAGACTGCAGTTTCGCTGTGTCACACCCATGACTCTCATTTTTGTCTTTCTGAAATACATGTACTTAAAAGAAAAAAGAATAATTTAGAAGATTTAGTGTTACAGCTAGTTACTTTGTAGCTACTTCTTAGGCAGTAGTAGAAAAATAAACTAAAAAAATATCTACAGGAACAGATACTGTTGTCAGGTATTCATTTAAGGTCAAAACACCAACTATTTAGAAGTAGATGCTTGAAGAAAATGCCCACAGTGAGGTTTAAACCAAATTCAATCCCAATAATATTTGAGATGTTCAGTAAAAATTTATAGCAGCATCAAAACCAAAATTTTTTAAATACATCTAATTATTTGTGTAAATAATTTAACAATGGTAGGAGTTAAGTAGTCAAAAAATTTATACAAAAATTACAAATTCGACTTCCTAATTCTGAAGTCCCATTCCAACATGAAAATATGCATTGTCTGGAGGCCAACTGTAAAAGACAAAAAAAATCCCAAACAAAAACCAACACTCCAATTAAAAAAGTTTACTCAGAATAACCCAAGCGTTTCCCTTGCTCACAGAGGAAGTATCAAAACTGGGGGAAAGCTTACCTTATTGTACAAACTTGATGACTTCAATGCATTCACTGAAAATTTCCCCATAATTCTCAACATTCTGGCTCCTGTCTCTAAAGCTGTTCCCTGACAAGGAAAGTAAACATTGTACAGAATGTTTATGACAGGCAACATGCTAACTGTGTTCCTTTGACAAAACTCAATCACAAAACTGCATTCATTTTGATGGGAAATCAGGTTTGTATTTTTCAGGCTATTGCTTGGCAGGTTAAATCAGTGTCACATGTGTAATAATAATGTCATTAAGCTTTAACAATGCAGCAAAAACGCATGCCCACAAACACTGAATATATTTCTCATGGAAATAATATATTTCTTAAGGAAACAGTAAAGCAGAATAATGAAAATCTGAGTTTACACTCACTCTCAGATAAACTCCAGAGCATCAATTACTGGTCAGCAAAGTGCAAACAGCTTCTCTAGTCTTGAAGGAGGAAGGATTGCAGGGCAAAGTACCTATTTAGGACAGAAATAACAGAAAATATTAAGTAGTATAACCTCTTAAGCATAGCCAAAAAACACTGCAACAAAAAGCCCAGGTGCAGTCGCTTCAAAAGCATTCCTAGATGGCTGCTGGTTATTTGAGGAGACGTCACTGTCCAGCTCCCGTGATTTTAGGCATCGCAGTAGTTTCACAATGAAGGGTAAGAGGCTCAGCGCACACACTCACCTCCACTCCCTCATCCTGCGAGGCGCACACGTCTCCTGGTGGTGCCGGCGCACTTTGATGACCGCGGGAGCGGGACGGGCACGGTGCCTTCACGCTGCCTGTGACGAGCCCCCAGGCCGAGCCCAGCCGAGTCCCGCCAGGAGCCGATCCCCGGCGGCGCTCCGCAAAGCGACAGCGCCCTCCTCGCCGCGTTAGGAACCTCAGGGGGGTTTCTGCACCGGCTCCGGATCCTCTTCTGCCCCCCGGCCTCTGACACGGCCCAGCCCGGGACCGCACCGGCCCTGCCCCGTCACCACCGCCGCCGGAACGCAACCTGCTTCTCCCTTCCCCCGCTACCTCACCTCCTTCCCGAGTTCCGCTCTCCCGCCACAACGTGACAGACCAGGCAGCAAAAAGCACCTCTTCGGCCTCTCCCGCTCCGTTCCTGCCCCTCTCCGCGGCCTCGCCAAGACCGGCGCGAAGCCCTCGGGGGGCAGGAACCGCCGCCTCTCCGCTGGGAGGAACCAAAGAGGCGCGGGGGAGAGTTTCCAGCCGGGGCCTCTTCCCAAGAGGCTCGCCCTTTCCGGCGCGGAGCAGGCCGCAGGACTGCTGCCATGGTGGGAGCCGGGGCGGCGGGGTGTGGGAGCGGGGACACGGGACGCGGGCCCGGGGCGGCGGGATGCGCACGGCGGCGCAGGGGAGGGACGGGGAGTCTGCGGGAGGCCGGGTGGGCCACGCAGTGAGGGTGCCGCCGTCGGGCCGCCGCCACCCCGCGTGTGGCTGAGGCGCCATCCCCGCTGACCGCGCTGCCTTGGTGCCCACAGCCGCAGAACGAGCACATCGAGCTCCACCGCAAGCGCTATGGCTACCGGCTGGACTACCACGAGAAGCGGAGGAAGAAGGAGGGCCGGGAGGCGCACGAGCGGTCGCGCAAGGCCAAGAAGATGATCGGGCTGAAGGCGAAGCTGTACCATAAGCAGCGGCATGCCGAGAAGATACAGATGAAAAGGACGTGAGTGTCCGCCTCCTCTCTGATGCCGTCCCGTCATCCTGACGCTTGAAGGATGAGACGAGTCGTTGATATTCTTACAATGTCGCTATTGCTTGGGTCACACGTTAAGGTCTTAAATAGAGATCAGGCTGCAGAAGGAAGGGGGATTTGCCGCAGCAAACATATTTCAGACTCCCTGTGTTTTAAATGAACGTTAAAAATTCTGCTGCTAGAGGTACTCCATGAGAGAAGTGCTGATAAGCAGTAACTGTGACTAATGTAATCATGACAAAAAAAGTGAGCTTTTTTTCCTTGGAGCTTTTGTATCGAGTGCTGTGTTAGTGTCCAAGAGGCAGCAGGCATTTTTTAATGGTTAATAGAAAATACACAGTAGTGTATACATTATTTAAGCAGAAGGTGAAACCTGTCTTCAAGGATAAGTAGCAGTGTCAAGCACAGACAAATAAAAGCGTTTTTCTGTGAATTTTACCTGTTATCCAGAACTTGAAATCAAAACTGTTAACAATGCCCAAAAACTAGGCAAGAAAACAGTGCTCCATAGTATAAGGCCCATAGAGCAGGTGTTTGTTTATTTGACCCTGGGAGTGAGGGGAATAGCTCCAGCACAAACTCTCTCATCCATTCTTTGCATAGTACTAGCTTTTATCCCTTTTTTTTACTTAATGGGTATATTATACTTTTCCTAACCTTCCTATTGTAACATATTTTCTAATTACGTGATTATGTAAGCCCTTGTAGCACAAGCATGATTTCTGCATGAGGTGGTTGTTTTGATGAAGGCTCATAAGTCTTCCTCAAGCTCAAACTTTTCAGCCCTGCTTCCTGCACATGCTCTATAAGATTGTCTGCTCAAATAGCCAGTGGTTAGCTTTTTGCAGTTAGCTTGTTCTACTAAATTTGCTGATTTCTAAAAAGTACTTTCTTCACATATCCTGTTACAAAGTAACTACTGCTTTCTGCATAACTCCAGGTTTTTGCATAGCTCAGGCATTGTCTTGCTGCCTAGGCATCATTAACAGTTCCATTAATTGCTAAGGAACTTCATACCTGTCCACTATGTTATTTTTGTGGGTTTCAAAGTGTAGATAGCTGTTTTCTTCTGCTCCTTGAAAAGATAATGGGTTATTAACTAGTTGGTGGATCTTCTCTTCCCTGCTGCAAACAACCTCAAAATTAACAAAACTTGGCCCCTTTTACAAACACACATTCATCACATATGTAAGCATTGCCATCAGATCTCAGAAGAGGAGTTGTTATTTTTTGTCAGCAGAGAGGAAGGCTACAATCTCTCAAGGAGCTTGGCTGTTTGCTTTAGGTCAGTCAGAAATTTGTTAAAGAGGTACATGTCTTTCTTGTGTTCCTGTCCTGCTAGGAAGTGACAAGATTAAGTGAAGGTAGTAGTTTACCTTGAAAATTATTTAGTATTATTGCCTAAATATAAATACATAATACTTCACAAATATCACTTGAAGAAAAATTTGAGCAGACACAGGCTAAGTTAAAATAGTATACCTAAAAATAAGTCTTTTTTTCTTGTGCTGTTAATATTGGTTTTCTTTCTTGGCAGCATTAAAATGCATGAGAAGAGAAACACAAAGCAGAAGAGTGATGAAAAAACACCCAAAGGAGCTGTACCAGCATACCTGCTGGACAGAGAGGGCCAGTCCCGGGCCAAGGTCCTCTCTAACATGATCAAACAAAAAAGAAAAGAAAAAGCTGTAAGTAGATGTATCAAAGTTCAGATACCTAAAATTACGTGTCACGATGACCACCTTGTATTGCTGATGCTCAGGTTACCTAACAGCCTTCAAGCAAAGACTAATTAAAACATGAAACCTCGAGTAACAGAACAGTTCAGGAAAGTGTGAGCAAATGCAGTGTCTTGATTCTTGTAAATTTAAGTGCTAATTAAAATAAGTGGCTATGAGTTGCATAACAAGTATGGTCTACCCCTGTGCTTTACAGAAATTTGATTTTATGCTTTGGTTTTTTCCCTTTCATTTAACTATGTGACATTTAAGAATATTGACCTTTTTTTTGTTTTACCCTACTTCCAGGGGAAGTGGGAGGTTCCTGTGCCAAAGGTTCGTGCACAAGGAGAAACTGAAGTTTTAAAGGTGATTCGTACAGGAAAGAGAAAGAAGAAGGCATGGAAGAGGATGGTTACAAAAGTTTGTTTTGTTGGAGATGGCTTTACTCGGAAGCCGCCTAAGTATGAGCGATTCATTCGACCAATGGTAATGTTTTAGGGTCTTAAAGAACATTTAAGTAATAATTCTTTTGATTTACTGCTTTGATTTTCTGTGGTAAGGAAACTTTCTTGTATGATAATGCATTTGATCATTGCTTACGTAGAACATTCCTATTAGTTTCCTTGCAAAAATACAAACCTCTAATAGCATGGGGGGTGGGGAGGTGTCTCTGCAGTCCCAGTCTATGTTGAAATACCTGCTTTTATTCCTCAGATGATGCCAGTAAGTTAAAGCTACGAGCTCTCAAATTAGCATGGGAAAATATTTTATCAAAGATTTGCATACCTTTTAAAGATGGAGGTGTCTTTCAAGCTGCTGTGATTCTCTGAACTGCAGAAGCCCACTCTGTTCTAGGACTTTGAAATTCCCTCCTTTTGGCTTAAGTAGACTTGAAGCACAGTTGTGACTGTATGCAAGGGAAAAGCTGTGCCTCCAGCCTGACCTTTACTTACACAGCTGCAGGAGCAGTGCCTAGGCTCTATCAGCCTGACAGCACACAGGCAGAAAAGCTGGATTCAGTGACATAGTGCTATTTTTATATAAATACCCATTCCTGTTCCCTTACAGGAATCAACAATCACTGTGCAGGCTGCCTGTTGAATTGTACTTGACTACTAGTTTGATGGTCTTACACAGCAGCCTTGGAAAGATTTTTTTGACACAGAAAAATTTATGGTATATAATGGTAAAGTACCCTCTGTGAAGTGCGGGTCACTAGATAAAAAGTGCTGTAGGAGATGGGTATTTCATATTTTGCCATATTTTCTTCATGGAATAGAAATTGTCCAAGGTAACAAGTATTATTGTTGGGCTACTACTGAAAACTGACATCATGATAACATACATGGAAAGCTTTATCTTGTCATTAATCAGGTTTTAAAATAAGTCTGGCAATCTACAGTAGGCAGATGGCATTTGAAGTTGTTTCATTCTTCTCAGTCTCTCTAAAGTATAAAGATGCGGACATAATTGTCAAAGTGTTGCGGTTTAGAGGTTTGGGGATTAAAATTAGGTATGAACATTAATTTTGTAGTTTAGATTATTTGATTTTGTTGTGAGATAAGGATTAACAGTAGGCAAAAGTAGGCTTATACTTTAAGGAATACAAAAAGGAATTTTATTAACAGACTTAAAATAGGAATAATAATCAGAAATCAACACCAAACCCTTTAGAACACTCTTTTCCCCTCCCCACCTTTGTTATTTTCTTTCTTGCTGACTATACAAAAGGTAACACTTCAACTTACAGTTAATCTACCACCTCTGGAACAAAACAGTTTTCTTAATTTATGTAGAGAGAGAAGCTTTCTTTTGTTTTATCATGTTGGCTCTCATAGGAAACACAGTTTCTATGGTTATTAGCTTTCTAGTAAGTAATTCTCTCTTTGAAGGGAGGTATTTGCTTTTCTAGACCCCTTCCCATTTCAGTAGCTTTCCCAGGGCCACACCAATGGACATATGATGGTCATTGAGGTGTTCTTTTGAGAGCAAATGTTTCTGTTACAGTGGCAACGACATCCCCTTACTTTATCATCAGCAACACAAGTCTTCTACTGTTTTCCTGGGGCGAGGAAAGAAAAAAATCTTAATACACAAAAATCTCAGTTTACTGCTTATAACTTAGAACATTACATTCTCTTTTTCTCACCTTCTTTAGACCATTATTCATATATTACAGGGTATATTACAGCTAACTTTATCAACGTGTTTTTACAAAAGAACTTTCAGCATTAAAGCACTCTTCATCTCTTCCTCCTTTGAAAATAAGCTTAGTTATATTTATTAACTTAAAGTCTCTATGCTGTACCTTTTGTAGGTGCTCTCATCTTTGTGCTCTTTCTGTGTGGGAGGGGGAAATGCATGTCCTTAAAGTCTCATTTTAATATTAGAAAAGGAACAGTTAATTTGTCTTTCGGCTGGGCAATAGTCACGTGGCTTTCACCCGCATGGTTTGAGTGTTGTTAAGTCCTTGCCCAAACTGAAGGAAAGGAGCCCATCCATGTCGGCTCCCATCCAAGCCGCGTTTGAATCGTAGGAGCCCAGCAGGACCATGTCCGTGCTGCAGGGGGCTGGTTCAAGCTCCCTTCCGTGCTGGAGTGTGTGGGAGGGGGGGGGCCGCCCGACAGGAGCTGCGCCCGAGCTGCAGGAGGGGCTCAGCCTGAGTCCTCTCTCCCTCCCGCGCAGAGTTGCAAGGAGTAAACGAAGCCGCAGCCGAGCTGCGGGAGGGGCTCAGTCTGAGCTCCCTCTGTCTCTCTCCCGTGCTGAGTTTGCTGCGGAGCTAACCGGGCAGGGCGCTCCCGAGGTTCAAGGGACCCGACCCCAAACCCTCTTCCCGCTGGGCCGTGCCACGGACAGGGGGCTAGGCAAACAGAGCTGGCGAAGTTCTTTAGCCAAGGACAGCAAGATGAAGCAGCTTGAGTTTTCTCTCTCTCTCTCCTCCCCCTTCCCCCCCACACCATGTGGGTTAGCAGCCCCAGGCCATGTGGCTTGGAGAGACCTTACCCAGTTGGTGCGGAGGGGAGGAGAGCGGCATCTTTCCTCTGTGAACCGGAAGCCTAAAAGAGAGCTTTTTCAGGTGCTTTCCTGGTTTTATGAGTTTTTTAGGTAGGCGGAGTTTATGCTGGCTACTTCATTTCCAACTCCACCTCCCCTTTTTACACCGGGAATTTTTAACAGCATTTACCCCGTGACACAAAGTGTTTAACTAAATCAGTTGTGAGAGCTTAAAGCAAATATTAACTCATTCTAACACTCTTTATGCAACAGGGCTTACGTTTCAAGAAGGCACATGTGACGCATCCTGAACTTAAAGCTACTTTTTGCCTACCTATCCTTGGTGTAAAAAAGAATCCATCATCTCCTTTGTATACACAATTGGGAGTAATTACTAAGGGTACCGTCATTGAGGTGAATGTGAGTGAGCTTGGCCTTGTGACACAAGGGGGCAAAGTTATCTGGGGTAAGTAAATTTAACCAGTTATATTGCAGATCTACTTTTTAAAGTTTTTAGTCTTCATTGCATCGTGTATTGTTAAGACCTTATCCTCTAGTCATAATTAATCCATTGTTAAAAGTTAGGTTTGGGCTGTAGCAGAAGCAACTAATAGCAACCCTAAAAATACAAGCTTTAACTGTTAATCTTAGGTTTTCCATTCACACTTCCAAAATCAAATTAGATGAAGTTCAGAACAAAGACTGAGCTCGCTTGCCTGTGTATCACATTGAGCAATGCCACAAGTCTATAACCATCTGAACCATGAGCAACTGAACTATGGTTGCAGTGGAAGTTCTCTATAAGAGCATCATCGACAGATTCTGCACCTGCACTGGGGCAGCCAGTGTGTATGGACTGGGGAACAATCGGCTGGAAAGCAGTGCCATGGAAAGGGACCTGGGGGTCTGGTTGATGGCAAGTTGAACATGAGTCAGCAGTGCCCTGGCAGCCAGGAGGGCCAAGAGTGTCCTGGGGGCATCAGGGACAGCATCAGCCAGGCAAGGGAGGGGATTGTCCTGCTCTGCTGTGCACTGGGACAGCCTCACCTTGAGTGCTGGGGGCAGTTCTGGGTGCCACAGTGTAAGAGAGATATAAAGCTATTGGAGAGTGTACAAAGGAGGGCCACAAACGTGGTGCAGGGTCTGGAGAGGAAGCTGTATGAGGAGAGGCTGAGGACACTTGATTTGTTCAGCCTGGAGCAGAGGAGACTGAAGGGAGATACCATTGTGGTCTTCAACATCCTCACAAGGGGAAGCAGAGGGGCAGGTCTTGATGTCTTCACTGTCATGACCAGTGACAGGACTTGAAGTAACAGCATGAAGCTGAGTTGGGGGAGGTTTACACTGGATATCAGGAAAATGGTTCTTCACCTAGGCTGTGGTTGAGAAGTGGAACAGGCTCCCCAGGGAAGTGGTCACAGCACCAAGCCTGATAGATATCAAAAGGCATTTGAACTGTGCTTTCAGGCATGTGGTGTGATTCTTGGGGGTGACCTGTGCAGGGCCAAGAGTTGGAGTCAGTGATCCTGATGGATCCCTTCCAACTCAGCATATTTTGTGATTCTGTGATTTTCATAAGATCAGACTGACTTTGTTTAACAGAGGGGTTCACTTGAACTGTAGGAAACACAGGAATTCTTTTTTCCATCCTCTCAGAATTCTAAATGATCCATTTATAAAAAAGAGCTTGAATATAATGTTTTGAGAACACAAGTTTTGAGAATGTAAGTTTACAGCTCAGTAAAAAGTAGATGCATTTGAGTCCCTATACTTTTGAGACTTGTTGATTGAATTTGCAAATATAGGATGATCTAATCCATATGAACTACTTCCAGATTTTGTACACATGTAATTTCCTTTTCTCTCTAGGGAAATACGCCCAAGTAACTAACAATCCAGAAAATGATGGCTGTATTAACGCAATTCTACTTGTTTAAATTGGATACCAAGCATTGGATGTGGGCACCTACAAAATAAGTGGACTTCACCCAAATTTACAAAATCTTCGGAACCTTCAGCCATTCCAGAACAGTGACCCCACAAGCCGATGTGGAACTTCAGCCAGAAACAACGGCTCACATTTTTATATTTATGTTTGCTCAGCTGAACATTGTCCAAATAAAGAGATTTAATTTTTATGCTTTGCTCATGTGGTACGGATTGGATGTAAACCTTGGTGTTTTTACAGTAGCAGTTTCCTTGCTTAGGTGTGTTGTACCTAATTCAGCTCACATTCCCATATGGGAAATACAGCCACTGTCTCACATAATGTCCTGCTGTAATAACTAAAGGTACAGAAGAGGATGCTAATTTGTATTTGACTTCTGGGAAGGCAGAAGAGCTGAGGGGCTGCAGCTGGAATCTTACTGCACACTGACATTAGAAATTAAGCACCAAGTATGATACTTGCCCCTGCAGAATCATGGGCTTGGGAGGAACAGTGAGGGTGTGTGTTACAAATGAGTGTTTGAGATTGCTTAAAAAATCACTGGCAAGGACACCAGAAAGAAATGGATTTAATATTAAGCAACAGCACAACAAAGTTCATTGACTTCTACGAGACATTGTACTTCTACGAGGCAGTTAAGGCACACTAAGGAAGAAGCGACACAAAAAACTAGAAAACGAAATCCAGTAAATCAAAACAGAAATGAACCAAGAACTGTCAAGGGTGTGTGTGTGTTTAGGTGTGTGTGACAAAAGGACAGAAAGGGCAAGGATAAAAAGGAAAATAGCCTCAAAGCCCAACAGCACTCGAATTTAACCGTGCTTAACATATACCTTAAACTTCACTCATGACTTAACTTACAACTTAACTTTGACAATATAACAGAGGAATAACACTTAACAGGACTTAACCTAACTTAAAACTTAACAACTTAGCTAAAGAACAGCACTTCACAACATTTAACTTAGCTTATGTCTTTACCTTACTCTATCAGGAGTTTGGAAAGCTGTGGAGTCCTGTGTGTAGGGAGAAGGAAGCATCCTTCCAAGATTGAAGGGAGGGAGGGAGGGAGTTGACCCAGCTGATGGGGTGTCCGGGTCCTGGGGCACATGTGTATCTGAGCTTTATAGAGTCATGGGGATACCTAAATCCCGCTCCTGTGCCTGCTCTGTACTGTGTTGTGCTTTATTTCCAGAAGCCAGAACAAGGATGTTTGTCCTGGAAAAGTGCCACCCTACCTCTGTATGTCCCCATCTCAGTCCACGTCCTGCTCTTTTTCAGTGTGTAATTACCAACAAACCTTATCTTCTATGCTTCTGCAAAAGTAAGGGGGTGCTCTTTGAACCTCATGACTCAGTAGGTCTCCCTCACCCTTTTGCGTTCTCCATCTCTGTAAATAATTTTGGATTGATCCTAATTCAAATTTCCTTTGTATGCTTCATCTCTTTAGTAAGTAATACGGGGAATAAACTTTTTTAAGTCATGCTTTTGCAAGTTTATATTAAACCTGCTTTTGCTAATACCTTTGACAGTGATTCTTTTAGCAACCTAAACTACTCATGACATACACTCCCCTTCCACCAGGTATGTGTATACAAGGTTAAGACTCTCCTAGGCTTTCTCTTCTCCAGGAAGAACAATTGCAGCTTCAGCTCTTCTATCACAGATGCTTCTCCAGTCATGTTTCAGACCTGCAACTCTGGAAGGAAGTCAAGCTAGCTGCTTTTGCAATCTTCATACGTCTCTTATACACGATCTTACAGTAACAGTAACCTGTTACAACTATTTCGTCAGTATAACACTTTGCCCTAGTCTGGACTTAATAACTTAGGAGTTTTATTTTGTGTTAGTGACAAGCGATTTGAACGTAAGAGAAGGTCACAAACCAGTAAGTTACTTGCTTGGAGAGAGGGCATTTTGTCAGAACAGATAAACCTCCATTTATTCTTATAAAGCAAAGTTCTTGTTGCTTTAGTCTTTGCTAGACATTAACAACATGAAGGGAACAATTTCCTACAACTGTCTTGAAAACCTTTACTATATTTAGTGCTATAAATACATGACTTGTTGGCTGAATAAAATAATTGCACTTAAGACATTTTAAAGTACCATGCTGTAGAGGTGTGTGTTACAGCATTTCTAGTTGGCTTGTCTATAGCAAACTACACTAATAACTGCTAAGTTTACAACATCTTGCATAACTAATATGCACAGCAGAATGCATGCTGTAACATTCAGAATAGCCAATTCTGCTTTTTTTAAATAAAATCTGATGCATAAGCTAAAGAAAATTATTTTAATTGATAAGAGATTTTTTAATTAATGATTTTTGGTTTTTAAAAACTTCTTTGTAGAATTCAGGTTGTAAAATGATAGTTTCAGTGAATTGAACCACTTTAAATGTGCTTCCTATATAGCAGAAAGGACTTAAATATTAAAAATCAAGCAAAAAATAATCACAAAATAAAAGTTTATTACTACTTCAAAACATTTCAAAAGCAGCCAAGACAGTTCCAAAAAAAGGAAAAATTAACACAGTAACAAGACTAAGGTACAGTACTATGCAATAGCAATACATCTTTCATAAGATTTATAAACAGAGTATCACTAGTTTAGAAAACATCTAACACCACATTTGTGGAAATCAATGTAGAAGTGTATCCCCATAGTAATATTTTAGAACAGTCACTTAGAAGCAAGGAAGCTGAAACTTAGGCCTATTTGTTGCTAATAGTGTCAATGACTTTGTAAATGATCAGTTTGATTACTGACATTTACAAATGAAATGGTACAAAAAAGCAGCAAGGTTGGACATAATTTGAAATAAGTTAAAGAGTTTTTGAAATCAGATGTATACACTTTCATGCGAAGGACTATGAAACAGGAGAACAGCAAACAAGAATTCTGCATTAAATTAAAATTGACCAAGAGAGAATATGGGAGAAGCAATACAAGACAGACATTTGAACAAATATTGGATTCAAGTACAAAACCATTTACCATTTAAGTGCAACAAATTAATGTTCTTTAAACTCTATTCCTAGACTAAATAAAGCTCAAAAATAATACTGCCTGCTTTCACTGTTCACACATAGTTCCACAGCATGTTGTAATAACATTTGGTACAAACTTGTATAAAGTTGATGTTTTAATTGTTTGTTGCTGGTGCAATAGGATCTTTAAAATTATTTAAGAGCTTGATGTTAATAAGACAATTAATAGTCCCCAAGGTAAAACACTCCAGTCAATATAGTTGTCAAACATGTTCCCTTACATAAGTGTAACAGGATTAATAAGGTATTGAACTACTGTTCCTGTGGGACAATCAGTACAGCAATACAAACTATTACTTAAAGTCAGTATTTTGATTTTGCTACTCTGCATTTACTGGAGAAAGATTGATGCCAAAGAAGTTGTAAAAAAAAAACCATGTCCTTTGGTTCAAAGTACTGCTGTGATCACTGTTAGAACAGTGTCTGTTTTTCAAGACTGTACTGGTTATTGGAATTGCAAATTGCACCACAACTGCCCACATTTTGTTTGTAAAAGTCTTCATCAGCTATTATCCCAGGCACCCCAGATTAACAGAGATATCTACTCAAGGGTATACTTTTAACACGTGAATTTAAGTTCAGTATTTAAAACTGACTCACTGAAATGAGATCAGAAATTTTATTGTTCTCAGTAGAAACCAAGACTATCCTAATATTGTAATCTCATAAGATTTATGTATTTACTCTACAAATGTCTCAAAATAAAGATATTAATTGAAATCATTCCAACTTAGCCATGAAAAGTAAAAGCCAGATGAGTGAAATTACCTTCTCATGAGCAGTTTTCCAACCTCACCAGGAATGTAAGTGATAAATATATATATCAAAAATCCACCTAGAAGCAATTAAAATTCATGACCCTCATAAGCAAAAGATTCCTTAACTTTTTCAAAGTGGATACATTTGTATCAATTGAATGATTCAGGAGATTAATCTTGAGTAAAGCTTGCCCTAAAAATGGAAGATGAATTGCAGTATACTGTATACAACCACTCTATTTTAGGCCATCAGTCCTCAAAAATCCCCAATTCTTAGCAATGCAATAGATGTGTTTTCTAGACACTTCTTTTTTTTTAAACAAGCAGTGAAAGAGAAGCCATACAGAAGATACCAGAAGATTTTTCTTATATGCATTATATAAAAAGTTTTATGAGTTTTAGAAATGCTTAAGGTTCACTTGAATATGTTTACAGACAATCAGGAAAGATCTTGATCTATTTATCAGTCATGGGTTCATAACGAGTATCTGTATGTACATGGATAAGATACTATAGCTACATGCAATAGTTGAAGAAACCCAGATTTAACTCAGTAATCTCTGCACACCCTGAATCTAAAGTTTAGGTAACATAAATTTTTTTTAAACTGCTGTGGTTTTTTTTTTTTTCTGTAAGTTACTCTTAACAGATTAAAAACGAGCATGGTACTTCATCAGCTGAAAAAAATAGTATGAATGTATCTTACATAGTTAAAATATCTTATAAATAGAGTTAAACTGTATAAGCATAAAAATCCAAACCCAGATTCTTACATTACCTTCATAAAGGAGTAAAAGTTAAGAGAGCATTGCAACTATCCAAGTGAACCTTGTACCTCTGTTTTTGAGACACTGTGAAAGACTAGTTCACTCATCTTGGAAAAGGCATATGCAGGACAAAAAGTAGCATAATTTCCTGTTCTCAGAATCATTGTTCTTTCATTTCTGAGTTTTTAGCCCATCACAAAAGGAGCTGCATTTTTTGGAAAGAAAACACATAGCAAACTAAGGAGTAACTCAGGTGTGTGTGACAAGTTAAATACATGGTTTGCCAAGAGAACCTCAGAAGGGAGGTAAGCATAAAAGGTCTGGATTTATTCCTGTCTGCATACAGCAAAGTTTGGTTGCTGCTCTTAAGAAAAGTCATGAACTGGGAAGCTATCATCCCAGGAGTTACACTCAAGTTAGAAAACGAAAGTGGGAATCAGAAGTATTTGCAAGGTATCACCCACTAACTCCTAAAGGCATAGAAGTTTGGCAAACAAGCATTTGCTGAAATATCCACTAATACTCACACTAATGAATATCACAACCACCTGAAATGTCAGTGCTCACAGGAGTCACACACCTGGAAGACACAACATTTTAATTGTTACCCCACAGCACCAGCCAAGTATTTGGAAAACACAAAGAACCACTTCCATTCAGACCAAAACAAGACCAAGAGTTTTCATGTCCTTTTCCTGTAATGCAACAAGTAATCAACTATCCACTCAACACATGAAAGTAGTTAGGAAGGCAGTTCAAATGATTCCATACAGAGGCTACATTCCATACACTCTGGAAAAACTTGGGCTTACCAAAATGCTTGCTTTGGAAGCTACAAATAGTTTACTGCGTAGGCATCTCTTAATCTTTGCACAAGAAATCCATTATTAGGAAGCGCTGTGGCAGACACTGCACTGCATTCTACCAGCTCAGCTGTTTCAAGTGATTCTCATGAAAGACAAGTGCTGCTCACGTTGCAATGATCTACTGAGCTACACCTTCTTGTACATTTTGAGACCTAGAATGAAGAATCTTACATTCTTTTAATCTCTTAAGCCTGTGGGAAGGGAACAAGAAACAATGAAGGATTTTGCTTGTTCTGCTTTTCTCCACAGTAGAGAACACAAAGTTATTAAAAAAAATATTATCTCGAGTGATGTCCAGTGACATGGAAGTCTACAGCAATTTAAGGGACCTTGACAGGGCCAGGATTTCCACTGCATTTTTCTTCCATGACTGCAACCTCAAATATACAAACCATTCCTTTTGATAGCACAACTGTATTTATTCAGCATGTATCCTTTATGAAGGGAGGAGACTGGCTATTTACTTTCATACTATGAAGAAGTTCAATTTCTAGTGGTTAAATTTAAAAAACAAAGAAACCAAAACTTGAGGAAAGGTGATGAACCCAAGAGGAAACCCAACCCAGAATTCTAAACATGTGTGTCCTGTGCCAGATATGGTGCAGTTACACCCTAATATTTTACACAAAATAGCCTTGTTATAAATAGATAAATTATCACTATTTGATTTTTAAGCTGGCTTTCCTTTTTTCTTGGGTGGACCTTTGTAGCCTTTAGCCTTTCTTCGCAGATTTCTCCGATCTACAATGGGTACCTCAATTTCTGCTTCCTCAGAGCTGCTGTCAGCAGCCCGCTCTGCCACTGTCTGCGTGTAGTGATCTGTCTGCTCCGTAGACTCTTCTGAGGGCTCTTCCAACTGGTTCTTCTGTGCTTCCTGTCCAGAAGGCTGCTGTAAAGAAACACCCTCAAGTTCAACCATTACCAAAGAGCTCTGACTCAAGGCAGCAGGGGCCTCCTGTGAGTTGTGCCCTGCTTCCTCATTTTGATCCTCTAATGAGGAAGGTAAGTTTTCAGAAGCAGATTCTTCTGCTGCTTCAGTTACCACAGAGTTGGGCAGGCCATTGTCAGAAGGCTCTTCCTTTGATGCCGAAGCAGCTGTGTTTTCACTGCTGGCCTTTTCAGATTCCTGCTGTTCTTCGGTGCCCTCCTTCTCTACTGATGTAACTTCTTCAGTCAGCATTTCTGAATCATTTTCATTTAAAACCTATGGGTGGAGGGTGCCAAAACAACCAAAAGGACAATTAGTAGAAGGTAAAAGACACTGAACAACTACTGCCCCTAGCTAGCTACCTCAGAGGATACTTTGGCATTCAGCAAGTTTTTAATTCTACACACATAACTTGACAAAACAGTTTTTTCCTCCTTTTTGCACAAGACTATTTTGTGACCTGCATTTCATATCCAAAGTTGCTCTCTGATTTTCAAGTTGTTTAAAAGAATAGAATAATGTGAGGTACAGAAAAAGCACTGTGATATGAATCCCAAGGGAAAAAATTATTTTAGACAAATACAATTATTGTTTTGCTAGCATATAATAATCTGCTTTTGCACTATAAACAAAAAAACCCAGTAAAACCTGTGTTGTGAAAGCAAAGGCATTTTAGTAGCAGGTAATTATTTGTGAACCTCATCAGGCAATAATTGTTAGACAAAATAAGCATGTGGCTTTTCACTCTTACTGAACCAGTATTTTAGTGAGAGACAGCAGTTTCATGATTGTCAAGGCAAACTGCTGCAAACATCTTTCTTTTGGGTATGACATGCATATAGGTCCCACTTCTGCACATTGAAACAGAAATATTAGTGTATTCTCCTTATGGATTTACATCATCTGGCCTAATAATTGCTTCTCCCAATAATTTCATGCAGTGTTAGGGGCCACTTTCTATCTGTTACTTAACAAAAGAAAAACATCCCTGTAAGACACATACACTTTGAGGTAAAAATGACATCACATTTTGTTTCAGTTCTCTCACCTTCTCTGATTCAGTGTCTTCTGGAGGTTTTGCTGGAGCCTCAAGGATTAATGGTACAAACAGCGTTGCAGGTTCTTTTCCTTGATTCTCAGACAGTAATTTTGATTCGCCACTTGGAACTTCATTTACTGTCTCCCCTTCAGCCACGAGTGAGGCCTTATCAGTTTCTTCTAATACCTCACCATTAAGAGGTTCTGATGGCATTTCCTAAAAAAAATAAGTCACATTTGTAAGCCAAGATTATGCCCAGGCATTGTTGCCCAACACTAATGGGGGTACAAGTGATCTAAATTTGCAGATAATGTGAGAAGCAGATAGCTCAGATATCTAAGAAGGCAGAACTTAATGCAGATTAGCTAATTTAGCCAGAGTACTACTTTGTTGTTGTCACCTGCAATGAATTTCTGACCATAGCTTACAGTTAGGAGCCAAGACAAGAAGTTTTTATGCACCTCACATGAATGCATACTGAAGTTGTTCCTTGAACCCAACATGGGTAAGATGCACTTTCTCATTCATCAGTAAGAACATAAAACCCTGAGGGCATTGGTAGGCACAAAGAATATTCAGGAATTTAAATTCAAGATGTCAACAAAGTGAAGAAAAAAGCTGAGTTTAAACTTGATGTTTAAATCCAACAGGCGAGTTTTAAGTGGAGAAGTAAAAAGAGCCAATAGAAATCACTGAAGCATACCAGCTATTGACTTCTTCAAATAAACTCTTTTTAAAAAAAATTAGAGATACTGGGTCAGATCTTGACCTTATTCCAGGTCTCTGAAATTTCTTACTAGGAGAAATCAATGAAGAAAATTAGGATGGTAGACAAGCTAGAAATTCGCCTTTCTGAAGATCCTATAACTCCATTGTTCAAAATACATACAGTGAAATACTCACTGAAACTAATTTTGTACTGGCCTTAACTTCTTAACAAATCACTGGTGTGAAAAATCAAAGCACCAAGAGTCACATGGAGCAAGGTAGCAAGACTGTAATTAATAGAAACCACAGTTGTATTCTGAACTTATCTGCTCTTGCTATCCCATCCAGCTCACCTCCGTCTCACTTTGTTTCTCAGAGGGTGATACATGCATTTCTGCTTCTAATACAGACTGGCCCTCGTTTTCAACAACTATTTCTTCATCCTTCTCAACAGTATCCACCTTAGGCACTTCTACCAAGTCTTCAGAGTTTTCAGATGTGTGGGCAAGAAGTTCTGGCCTGTAGAAGGTATGAAGATATATCTTTTAGATTAATACATCATTTTGGTGATCTCAGCAGGGAAATTCTCTCAGTCCCAATTATAGAGTGCTGTAGTGCATGCTTGCCATAGGAAATATGAATCAAGAAATCTAAATGCATCTAAAAATGGCTAACTCCTCATTAGGAAAAAGAAATCAACTAGGAAAATTGCTTTGGCAATTATAAAATTATATCTGTCTCACTTCCATTTTATGGGAAAGAAATCTGAAATTTCTCTAAATTTGTTATTTTAAATTGAGAAAGTAGTGATGCATTATATATTTGAAAGCTACAAAGGGTTAAGAAAAGCAGCAACTTCTTTTTCTCCCCACCCCCACTGTAGAAACAGTTTCAAATTATGGAATTATGAAAGCAACTGTATTTGTATAATAATTGAAAATTCAGATATTACAAATTATTTTCCATTACTTGAAAATAATTCAAGGCAATAAACACATCGTGGGAAAGAAGTTGCCATTAGCTAGAGATTACATTAGCAAGTAGATGAAGTGCTGATGCACTGCCGTACTAGCACAGGGTAGTAACAGTAACTCAAACATTCAGTTCTCACTTTTGAGATGACAAAGTTTAGATGAACTAAAACTATTGCATACAAAGAAAAAAGTACATGCAATAGATTTACAGGACTCTACCTTGTGATCTCATAGTAAAGGCACTGTTGGAGGGTTATATCCTACATGCTAGTCTTGAGATGCAGACACTCCATAAGAAAGTCCCCAACAGAAGACCCTGTTTCATTTGTTGATGTGCATGGAAGGACAGAACTAAGCTGATATCCTGTTCTGTTGCCTTTATTTTAGCATTCCTCTTAGCTCTGCTTAAAAGCACCATTTAACACATCTTGTGTAACAGCAATACCCCATTAGCTTAATTTTGCAAGGCCCAAAATTGACATTCAGTATCAGTAGTCCTCTCACACATGAACTAGCCAAGTAGTAGTAGTACTAACAGCATTTCTTAAGCTGTGGCAGCATCAAACTGTGTCACTTAACCTGTTTGAATCAGCTTAGGGCAGTACACTGACAGTGCAGCATGGCAATACAGTATCTATAATTCCACAGAGAAATTTAAACACAAAAATTAGGCAGTACCTAGTTGAAGGCCTCAACTGCACAAAGAAAACTCCCACAACTAATCCTGTTTAAAGAAACCTCATGGAACAAGCTTGAGTGATTTCCTAGAAAATAACCAAATTATCATCAGTTTGTCAAAAGAGGCTTTGGGGGTTGAAGTGGGTTTCTTTGGAAGAGAAGGAGAGGGAGACATACACATGGAGCAGGGTGGGGTGGGCACAGTGTGTCTGTGAGGGAGGAAGGGGCTATTTATTTACTTAAAATATATATTCTGAATGGAAGCCAGTAGAAATTATTACTCCAAGCCCTGTAAGAACTGTTATGGCACACAAGTCATACAACTCTTCATGTCCACATCTGATGATTGTTACACAGGTTAACATCATTTAAACTAAAAATGTTTTTGGGTTCCTTTCAGGATGTTAGATCAGATATAATGGTTTAAAATACTGTCTGAGCAAAGGGCTTTACTTTGAAGACATGGCTCCCTGTAACACTTGTAATTAGCTGACAAGCAGTAACCAGCTCCCCAGCTGAACAGTCAGACCATATTTTACTGCAATATATCAGCCATCACAAGAAGTCAGGAAGGGGACACCTCCTCAAAGACCACACAGAGTATTATGGACACAAGTCCAGATATCTCAAAAAACTATGCTGTGAATAGAAATATTTTTACCATTGTACAGATTCAGTTACAACAGGACACTCTCAGCCTTCACTCTTTTCCTATTATTTCTAGTATCTACTGAGCTTTCACAGATACTACATTTTGGTGCAATCACTCTTCAAATGATGTCTCACTTTTCTTTATTTCTTGCATCAGACTTTACTTTTAGTAATTTTAAAATCAAGCAAATAAAGCAGGAAGAAAGGAGAAGAATTACCAGTTGCACACTCTGAGACACAAATGTAGTTTGTGACTGCCCAAGCAACAAAATAAGAAATCTGTAAAAATGGGTTCCTGGTACCTGCTTTTGGACCCTTGAAGAGCATTTTCCTCATCTCTTTGAGAAGTTTCAAGTCCAGGTTCCTGTCTATTTCTATTTATTCTCTGACGTTTTAAATGACTGCTTCGTGTCCAGACGGAAGCATGAGTTACATTAGGGTCTAAGGAGAATAACAAACACAAAAAAAACTTAAAAAAAAATATTTCAAGCGAACAAATTCAGTCTAAAATCTACATATAACCTCCCCACCCAAAACAGTTAATGAAAGAAATTAAGTGCCAGCAAAACAGCATTTAATTGTGGTACATTTTTTCTGAATAGTATCTTTACCAAGACTCATAACAATTTTACCTGAATTCGTCTAAAAGGTTTGAGTTGAGTCTCAGCATCTTAGAGGAAAGCAGGTTTTTAAATACATTTTACAGATGAATGAAGTAAAATGGAAAGCAGTAAAATAGCCTGCAAAACTATTGATCTAGAGTAATTGCAATACTGATAAACAAGGATATTTTTACCTTCAGATGTGCTTGCATGGGCATCTGTTGGTTCTTTTCCTTTTTGAGAGTCAGCCTGTGAAGCAAAAGCAAAGCTAATGTTATTCTAAAATTTTCTGAATTGACTAAAATACCTTCATAATCCTACCTATGGCTGCATCTTTCTAAAGCACTATTTCATAGTAATGATCCTATAAAACAGCACATACAATAATTCTTAATTTATATCTAAGTCTTCTCTCTCAATGAATTCAGTAATTTTGTTAAATTATGTCTATGTCTTGAATGACTAGTTTTTCTGTGTTTTACTTCTGGCCTCAACATAGAAGATAAGATTTGAAAGTGACCTGTCACTATAAACAATACTACCAATTTTTTTTTTAACGGTTCCGTTTATAACAAGTGTCCACATAATTCAATTACAGGAGCCTCTTTCTGTATAAACCCAAGGGAATACACTACAGTGGTTGGCAAAATTTAATTGCAAAGTCTTATTTTTATACTTGTATCCTATTCTATAGTTTTATTTCTATAATGACATCCAACAGAATATGGCAACCCATGTCAAAAATGAGAAAAAACAGAACTTGGTGATTCATCAGTAATTCAGCTTATATGCATAGTCAGCACAAGAGTCTGCTTAGGTCCCTCTCCCTAGAGTTTATTTTGTCTTCTTTTTCTCCACACCATCCCAATACCTTAATTTTTCCTGCAAGTTATCTGAGGATTCAGCACTTGATATAGAAAAGTGAGTACAAGCTGACACATGAACATAAAATTATGTACGTTGTTTTTTCTTAGCTGCTAATAGTAATCTGGAACAGCAATTATCAGCATCCTGGTCTACTTTTCCAGTCTCACTTCCAATACCATGGAAGAAGGCCAGCAAAAAGTGGCCATGCCTACATTCTGCTATTTGAAGTAGTTTCAAATGAGTATTAAATACATAAGAATTTGTAAACTAACAACAAATTATCCTAGAATCAAAACACACAAGCACTAAGTGAAAGGTGAAAATTAAAGTTAGGGAATGTTTTTTCATGGTTTGGGGGAAGGTGAGGTATTTTATTTTCTTAGGTGGTCCAACAATTTTCAAACCATTGCAGAACTGCTTATAGATACAGCAGATGTCAATTATAGAGCTGCCAGCAGTTTTACCAAGCTGTGAGGAATTGGAGCACTTTGAGATGTACTGTCTTTCCCTCTGGAAAAACCCAAGAGGCAGGGCTTGACTTCTTAACTCACAGCAACAAAAATCAGAAGAACTACTATCACTCTGCTGTTTTCTCCAAGAATATCCATACAGCTCTATAACCACAACATGTGAGTTTTTACATCGTTTTGCTGATATGATCATTATTGGAATCTATCTAAAACTCACAGATGAGGCTAGAGACACTGTTAAAAATGAAGGACAGCTAAGAGTAATTGCTTCCAGTCATTGAGAGATTAATAACATCACTACTTTTCTGTCAATTTTGGTTTTGGTAAATACCAGTTTTCTCAATTGGGAAAATATGACTTAAATTCCAAATCTAAAGTTTAAATATTAATATCTGAGAGTATTGATTTAGCCATTATTTCCCATTTTTAATTAAAGCACTGACTTCTACGAAAGCATGGTCATGTCAATAATACAGACAGTCCTACAGCACACAAATCCATGCTCATGGTATTTGGAGCTACAAATGATTGTCGAGCACATTCTGTGTGGCTTCAGAACACAAATGAAATAAAGGAAGAGCTTCATAATACTCAATGACCCAAATATATTCATGACCCCATCCATAGCTGTAATCTAGTTGCTATATTAAACACATGCAAAGAAAGCTGCAGTATTTTTTCATGGACAATGTATAACCCTCCATGCAAAATTAACATCAGCCATTGTATCGAACTCTGACGTGGATATCTGCCTCTAAAAACAGCCACTCTAAGCAGTTTAATCTCAGAGACAGTTGAAATACTCTCCCTTATGTAATCTGCTAGTAAACAGGTCAAATTGCAGACTCTGACAGCTGCAGCACAGACTCTCTCCATGCACAGGGAAACCCCACCTGCCCACAAAAAAGAAAACCAAACCAAAAAAAACAAAACCAAAAACCAAACCAAAGCCAAACAACGCAAACAGACAAACAAAACAGAACCAAACCAAACCTGCTGAAAAAGCACCTGCTCATCTTAGTCATAAGCATTACATCACTGGGAAGCATTACATCCACATAGAAAGTAACAAAACCATTTATCTTTTATATACATTATGGTCAATTCAGTTACAATGATGTGGGCAAAAATAATTTCTCATAACTTGTTTTTCAGTAATAATACAATCAAAAAAAGAGGTAACAGACTGTGTACCTACACTTAGCTGTGTTTCTACCTCAGTCCTTGGTTCACTTTCTTCAGATACTGCAGACTGATAAAAATTATCCTCTGCTTGCAAACTCTTACTTTCTTTCTTTGCAGCCTCTGCTGTGAAGATTTAAAAGAGGAAACAGGGAAAGAGAAAATTATAGTACCTTTATATAACAATCAACCATTTGTCCTGCTTTCAGCTGGGATAGAGTTACTTTTCTTCCTAGTAGCTCATACAGTGCTGTGCCTTGAATTTAGTGTGAGACAGTACATTGATGTTCTACTAATAGGGGTTATTCTAATTCAAGGGTTTTTCAGTTTCTTATGCTGAGTAAGCAGGTGCACAAAAAGCTAAGAGACACAGCCAGGACAACTGACCAAAGGACTATTCCATACCACATTGTCCAGCCCAGTAACTGGGAGGGGCTAATCACAGCAACTGCATTGTGCTTCAGTTCTCTCTCAGGTTTTAGTTTTCTGGTTTTGTTGTCTCCCTTTTCATTATAATTATTATTATATTATGCTCCTGTTTAATTTTATTTCAATTATTAAACTATTCCTGTCTCAACCCAGACGTTTTAAATTTTTTTCAGATTCTCTTCCCCACCCCACTGAGGGGGGAACAAGCAGATGTGTGGCACATAGTTGCTTGTCAAGTGTGAAGGAGAGGTGTTCAAGGAAGGCATTCCCTGTCACCCAGGCAAGGGGACCACCCTGGATAGAGAGGCATCTAGTACCTGAGGGAGCTAGCTGTGCTAGAGATTATTTGTTATCACCCAAAGAATGTGCAGTCACATACAGACCTAGATAAAGTCCAATGCATATAACCCACACGGTAGATATTTGTTTATGTAGCACAACACCATCATGTGCCAACTCATTGGCATTAATGACCTGGAGAAATGAGGAAGTACCCACAGTGGATGAAGTGGTTTGCTAACTCTGGGAATACAAAGAAAATCTCTCGTCCTGCCTAAGGACTTGCCTCTCAGTTGTGAAAAAATCTGTTCAAAAAGTATGAAAAACAGCTCCAGGAGTTCCAGCAACAAAAAGAAGACAGGTTCTACTCCCCACCTGTACAGACAAGTATCTCAGCTATTAAGAGAGTATTCTTTGGCTCAAGAAAGAGAACAAAGAGTACACACCATGATTTTTAAAATCCTGTGGGTTTACTTGTGGGACCAGAGAAAAGGTATGACAAAATGAGATGGAAAATCCACCTCCACCCTAGAATCATGGGCATGTAAATTGCAAGGAAAAACAATCACAAATGTGGATTCTTCTGGGAAAATTGCTGCTCCAGCCTCCAGTAGGCAATTCCCCAGACAGAGTGGAATTGCTAATCTTACTGCTGATTCTGTGGTAAATAATTCTAACCCTTTTTCACAAGAAGTGGGTGGAGAATTCTATATCCAATACTAGAGGGCCCTGCCTCCCATCAATGTGAGAAGAGGATCAGTTAAGTTCACTGGACTGTGAGGATCCAGTGGCCTAGAATGTCAAACCCACAGGAGCATAAGGCTCTAATAGATATTAGTGCTCAGTGTGACATAATGTCATCAAGTTATAGAGAGGAAGAAGTATTTGTAGTTCTGGAGTGACAGGGGAATCCCAACAGCTGACTGTATTGGAGGCTGAGTCTTATTTGAATGGTAATGAGTGGCAAAAACATGCCACTGTGACTGGCCCTGAGGCTCTGAGCATCTTTGGCTGAGACTATTTCAGGAGAGGATATTTCAAGGACCCAAAAGAGTATCACTGGGCTTTCACTATAGCTGCCTTGGAGACAGGGGAAATTTAGCATATGTCAGCCTGGCCTTTTCTCTCAGAGGACCCTTCTGTTGTGGGGCTGCTGAAGAATAACTGGTGCCAGTCACTACCACAATGGTGCACCAGCAGAAATGCTGTACCAACAAGACTGACCAAGAATATTGAAAGTGATCAAGAACTGGACTGCAAAGATTTTGGGATATCACTAGAGGAGAAGGTGACCCATACTGAAGAGGATTCTCTGTGTAATAAACTACCAGAAAATGAGAAGCAATATGCCTTATTTACTGATTGTTCTGTCACTTTGTAGGAAAGGATCAGAGATTGTGTCTCCTGCAATAAATTGCTGAAGGAGAAGGTGAATCAAGTGAGTTTGCAGAGATGAAAGCCATCCAGTCGGTTTTAGACACTGCTGAATGAGAAAAATGGCAAAAATTTTAGTTCTGTACTGACTCGTGTAGCAGCAAATGCCCTGTAGGGTGGTTGCAATGATGGAAGCAGAGCAACTGGCAGCACAAAGGGAAGGCCATCTGAGCTGCCACATTGTGACAAGCTACTGCTGTCCAGGTGGAGAACCTGCCTGTGAAAGTACTTTACATAGAGGCTGATGCACACAGGAAATGGGCCACAGAGGAACAACCAGAAAGTACATCAGGCTGCTAAGATTGAAGTGGATCAGACTTGGCAATAGCAGGGAAAATTATTTCTAGCCTGGTGCACCCACGACACCTCAGATAATCAAGGAGGAGATGCAAATTATAGATGGGCACATGATCTGGGGTGGACTTGACCATGGACACAATTATCCATAATTGTGAAACATGCACTGCAATTAAACAGGCCAAGTGGTAAAAGCCTCTCTAGTATGGAGAATGACAACTGAAATAGAAATATGGGGAAATTGGGCAGATAGACTATATCACACACCCCCAAAAGTCCAAGGAAAGTGTCATGTGCTTATAATGGTAGAAGCAACCACTAGAGGGGAGAGAACATAGCCTGAACCCCATGCCACCACCAGGAACAGTAGGCCTTAAGAAGAAAAGCTTAAGAAGGTGATAGAGTGTCCCAGAAAGTTCAGAATAAGATAGTGGGATTAATTTCCTAAAAAATATCATAGACAACCGGGCCGAAGACCACAGCATTGAGTGGGAACATCACACTCTCTGTCATGCACCAGCCTCCAGAAAAATGATATAACAGACTGTTACCCTTTTATCCTGGAGCAGTGGGTGGCAGGATCTTCAAACATTGGGACACACATTTAGCAGAAGCCACCTCTTAAGTAAACATTAGGGAATCTGACAGTCAGTCTGGCACAGCACAGTGCAAACTTATACACACTGTAGAAAAGAATGAATTTCCTATAGTGTGTATAAATACGCAGGAGGAAACAGTCTGGGTTATTCTTGCTTCAGAAAAAGGCAAAAAATTTGTGGAACTGAGTTTGCTGAAGCACCTGAGTCCATTTAGCAGGTAATACAAGAAGATGGGGAAGTCCATTGCATTCCTTATGGGGATTTGATTTTGGGTGAGAGTAGCTAATAAATTAAATTGCATGATGTTGCCATGTAAGACTTTATGCTCTCTGTTTCATGGTTATATGCCCATCACTGAACTGGGTACCTCACACCACCTGTTTTCACCATTCTGAATTTGGGGATCTGAACCTGATTCCCATCCAACTGCCATATCAAGGGTATTACAGTAAAAATCACCCAGATAAATGAAGAATTAACTTTGTGAAACCAAATGAGTGCAGTGGTGATGGAAGCAGAACTGGCTCCAGCATGCAACAATCCAACTTGATGCAAAATTTTTTCTGCCCTGAAAGACTGTTACGACAGATGGAGCTCAAAGTCATGGGCTACAGGAACTCAACAGACATTTTAGAGGGATGACTCATAGACTAAGGCAATGATACATGTGTGTGATGTGTGTGTATGTATCAGAAGACAGGAAAGGTAACGGTGTATTGTAAAGAACAGAACTTGGGCGTGACATAAAGGATACAGAAAATAAGGAGGGGATATCATCACCCTTTCAGGAGAGATAGAATTAATTTTCTTCCCAGTAGCTGGCACAGTGCTGTATTTTGAATTTAGTATGAGAATTATGTTGATAATACACTGTTTTCATTGCTGCTGAGTAGTGTTTACCCTATGTCAAGGACTTTCCAGTTTCCCATGCTTTGTGAGTGAGCAGGTGCACAAGAAGCCGGGAGGGATCATAGCTAGAACAGCTGACCTGAGCTGGCCACAGGGATATTCCACACCACAGAACATCATGTTCAGTACATAAACCGGGGACAGTTGGCTAGAAGGGGCTGATGGCTGCTCGGGGATTGGCTCAACATCTGTCAGCAGGTAGTGCGCAACTGCACTGTGCACCACTTCTCTCTCTTGTGGTTTTTATTTCACTGGTTTTGTCTCCCTTTTCATTATATTTATTATATTTAATCTTACTTCAATTATTAAACTGTTCTTATCTCAACCCACAGGTTTTACTGGTTTTTTCACACTTTTCTTCCCATCTTACTGGAGAAGGAGAGGGTGAAAAAGCAGTTGCATGGTACTTAGCTGCCAGCTGGGGTTAAAACATGACACCATTCCAAACAGGATCTCACAGGTCTCAGGACAAATAGAAAACTTTCTGCTAGTTTCTACACAGTGTTCATAGAAGTCACCCTTGTAGAGTATTTGTTCAACAAGTGTCAGAAAACAACAAAACAAAGCATCCATACCTGCAATTCTGAGATTTTCCTTTTGCACTATAGACATAATAGATTTTCTCTGGAACCAATTTCCTCCTCCTTCCACTTGCCACAAAAGGTTTTTATCCCCAGGATATTTCTCAAGGTACTGCTTACAAGCTGAGCAAACAAAGAAAAAACGCTGTATTATAGATACTATATACTCAGCTATGTAGTATCTATGTACTATATACCTCAGTTTTTAAAGTTTATCTGAAATCAAAGTATTTTGCAATCTACCATCATACACAAACAACAACAGAAAAAACTGTGTAACAAAATAGTCGAGTCTGAAATAAACAATATTGCTTTACCCTACACATCCTTCTTAATTAATCTTTTCTGCAGGTTTAAATACTTTCCATTATTATCTTAAATTGAGAAGGTGAATGGGATTTTCTTCCTTTCCTGGTACCCACTTGAGATTTTTGCAACTTCACTAGTCACTGTTCCTGCCAATTACAAGACCCAACTCAGGACAGAAGGGTTCTTAAGCAGAGGATGTACTCAAGTGCTTTTTGTCACCCCACACTGTAGTAGGCACCTGTAAAAAGTACTTGCTGGGAGTGTTAACATGTTACCATTAAATGGTTAATCACTGTTCACTTCTAGAATATTTTCTACACTACTGTCCTTCCACCTCTTTTCTCTCTATACCTGTATCAAATATACCAGTGAAGAGGCATGCATGCTTTGACATTACTCTTTGGTAGTTGCTAGAAAAACTACAATTTTCCCCCTGGTTCACTGCTGATGCACTGTTCCAGAGCTCAAGATCCTCACTGTGTCATTTCTTGACTATGGAAATGAATTAGTCATTAAATTCTGCTCAAGTAATTTTTCTGATTGAAGCCTAACAAATCAGGTCTTATCAGATCCAGTGACAGACTGTGGTGCTTGGAAAAGCAGAAAATTTCTATTGGTTAGGAAGGCCAGATAAAAATGTTCATAGAAGGAACCCTGGCAAATGGCCTAAGAAAGAACAGGCCTTGAGAAACAGGGTGAAAGAAATGTGCTTCTTGTCTGAACACAGTCCCAAGAACATAGTTTACAGAACCCATGTGATTTCCTACATGACCTAGTCCTCTTAGGTTGCTAATGGAAGATGTCTTTTCCTTGTATTTTATAACTGTGCCTTCTGATGACAAGTTAAAGCAGAGCCTAGTATGTCCTCTTCACCAGAAGTTCAGAGAAAGCATGAATTAAGCAACTTCGTGAGGTTTAGATGTGAGCAAGAAAAAGATACAAGGCAGATATACATTAGATCCCACACAGAAACACCTCTGTGGGGGAAATGGGACAATGGTAAACTTCGCAGTACCAGAAAGGCAAAAGAGTTCAAATAATCTAGTTTTACATAGAGGATTAAAACTTGAATCAGGAACTACTTCATCTTAAACAAATCAGGATTTTTAACCTTCACCAAAGTGCAGAAAATTTAATGTAGAACCTGAGGATGAGGCCACAACCATGGAGCTTGAATGACAATACTCATATGGACATGTAAAGAAATCACAAACAAGATCAGAAGAAAAAATTAGAGAACTTGCCTGTATACATGAAGGATGACAGTGGATATCGTAGGCCAAGAGGCTCTTCAGTAAAGGAATCCACAAAGTCTTCCAACATGATTAGCCCGGAGTCCTTCCCACGATGTTTCTTTCTGACAAACATTGTGTCTAGCACTGGCAATGTATACTTCTGATGAAGCAGAGAGCTACAAACACTTCCTGAAACAATCAGAGGGAAAAAATATCCATCAGTATGGATGACATAATTGCATGCTGACTGATTTGCTGCAGCATGGATTTTAGCATATTTAAATAGAGTTTTGTAAGTTATAAAAATTCCAAACTATATAACAATAAGTAAAAGTAATTTATAACTTAATTAGAAAGAAATAATTTCTACTAGTCATTTATTGTCTTTTTTGGGCAAGCTTCATAAGGTTGCCAAGATATATCAATAAAATAATGTAACAGAAAAAGTCTGTAGTACCAGAAAAGATAATGCATAGAGGAAAGGCTCACTTTGAAATCTCACTAATTCAGTACTTGTTTAAAGACTGAAACAATTATCCCAGTTTTTTAAATGAAGACCAAAGAATACTAGGACATTTTTCACTGAAATTCTTCCATAAACAACATATTATCCTAAATTAAGCAAAGATGGAACAGATGGTCACAACACATAGGTACTTCAGTATCAGAGGATTCCAAGGGTAGCTATGAACTCAGCAGTGAGAAAGGGATGGTATATGATGGCATTAAGACAGTCCATTAATAGCCAATCCGTTTTCAGGCCCTTCAGTGAATCTGTGAATTATGCCAAAGTGTTGCCCTCTTCTCTAACAAGGCCAATGAGAAACAAAGCTGGCTATACAACCCCAGATAGTCTTAACAACCTTGTATTTTCCAGGATCCATGAGTATAATTATTTTAGGGCCACAAAAACAATGACAGGGCTGGAGCACCACTCGCATGAGGAAAGGTGAAGAAAGTTGGGGTTGTTCAGCCTGGGGAAGAGAAGGTTCTGGTGTGACCTAATTGTGGCCTTTCAGCACCCAAAAGGAGGCTACAAGAGAGATGGAGAGGGACTTTTCACAAGGTCATGTAGTGATAGGATAAGGGGCTATGGCCTTAAGCCACAGGAGGATAGCTTTAGATTGAATATTAGGAAGAAATTCTTTACTGTGAGGGCTTTGGCACAGGTTGCCCAAAGAAAGTGTGAATGCCCCATCCCTGAAAGGGAATGTTCAAACTGTGTTCAAACTGTGAAGCCGTGAATGCCCTATCCCAGGCTCAGGTCAGGCTGGATGGGGTCCTGGTCTAGTGGAAGGTGTCCCTGCCCATGGCAGGGGCATTGAAACCATAGTGATGGTCTTTATGGTCCATTCCCACCAAAATCTTTCTATGAGTCTATTATTATTTTCATTTTTCAAGCAAGGGAAACCTGAGCAGAGAGGTTACATTACTTGGGTACCCCTTTGGGATGCTTGAAGAGCTCCACCACTCTTCAAAACATCTGTTTACAGAGTGGTCCTTTCCACACAGGCTATTCATTTGGAGAATACAACACACTCAAACATGGGTGAAATTTTGAAAATGTATTGAAAGAAAAATCTTCCGTTTTTGCTAAATCAAGACAAGCACAGTCCAATCCAACCGTAAACAATTGTTCTACGGAAAAAAAACCCAGCTGTCAGGTATATAAAATTTCTTACGGTTTTAAATATGTTCTGTAAATATGAAGAAAGCTAAGAACTTAAACTGCTAAAGCATGTAAGTATTTCAGCTAGAGATTTTAACAGCCACCTGAACTCTTATGACTGCATGAAAGCACCAACTCAATTAGGCCTGCAAGGCTTATAAAGCCTACTAATACAATATTCTTCAAACAAGCTCTCTATCTCCTCCCCTTTACTGCCCAAATCCCACAATCCTCAAGTGTTCTACCTGTAGGTTTAACAGAATAGAACCCAATAGCCTCTCCTTTTTTCCACATGATCTTGGCATAATGGCTGCTACCATGACAGAGAAATGGAGTCTCATTTCTTTCCATTTCTTGCGTTCGATAGATAATTCGATTCAGAACATAGAGAACAACTCTCTCTCCAACAGACTTCACCTAAGGGAACACAGAAAAAGCATTTCAGCAGATTTGTCAGATTAGTTGATAACCACACATGAGAGACCTTATTTTTCAAAGTTGCCAGTTAACACAGCTGCAGACAGATTTAAAGGGAAGACTGTAAGTGCTAAAGCAGGGTGACTCTCTGGGGTTTGTTATAAGGCAAGAAGATGCTCAGAAGCCATTGCAATAGATTAAGTACAAATCACTGCCATAGAGGATATTATGCATGTCTTCAATGTCACTCCTAATCCAATGGGAGAAGGACAGTGGAGTGGGAATGTTATGACTAACTCAAAACTATTTTTGCACTTAAGAAGCATTCACCAATAGCATTACATCAGCCTCAGAATTCCCAGGCTAGCAGGTAACTGAAGTCTTACAAAGGAGAAATGATGAGCCTCAGGGTGGCAGGACTTGGCACACTCAATCACTCCTGATAGAGTGGCAGGCAACAGGACAAGATGCAGTGAAAAAACTAGTTACAACAGTTTCTGTGGCATGAAATAAGGAATTCAATATCCTTTTCTCTGTCCTGCAGGGTTCCTTTTATATGTGATATTTGAGCTCACCACTATTATTGTGAAGGAAGGAGGAAGGACTCTTCCAATAGAAGAGTCTCAGCTACCTCCCTTGTAAAAGATTCAGCTTTCCTGGTTTTCCTACCATTAAGAAGTACGTGGAAAGCCAGGCTACATGCCAAACTCTGTACAGAAAATCTTACAAATGGCAAAAATCAAAGACAAATGCCCAGATTCCATGAGCAGATATAAATTACAGCCCTGGAAAACACAGGTTTCCAGTTTTGGAAAACTCTATGCTACACAGGGTTAAATAATTGTAACAAAGGTCAGTGATGACTAATAAAGCAGATACCAGGCAACTTACTTTTCCAAACCTCCTGTATTGCCACTGCAAGCCACCAGCTCCAGCTTTCTTCTGTCAAACACATTCCTGACAGCATTTTTGGTTTACTAATCTCCTGATAAGACCAATAGGTGCTGCTGTGGTACAATGCACTATTCTACCAAGATGTTTCAACACAGCCAAATCACAATATTCTAAAGAGTAGAGGAAAAAAATGGTAACACAGCTAACATCTAAGTTGTCTACATATGAAGCTGCTGTGCAAAGGTCATTCTTGCTCTAGACACTATCTTGACATTGAGGTTCCTTTTCCTCTTGTACCTATTCCTCTATTCCCTTGCAACAGCCCTCTCATTTCTAAATGAAATTAAAACATGTAATATCTTGCACACTATCTATTTGCCATTATCTTGAAGTATAAGATTAATTTCTAGGTGAGTGCTGGAGCGCTTTACCTGATGAAGCCCCTGTCTAGCAGGGACAGATGTTCTCACAATGTCATCAATTGACCACCACTGGTCAGCAAGATACAGGGCTACAGCTTGAAAGAAACAAGGGAAATAAAAAGTTAGTGATTCTTACCATTCCAAAAGAAACATATTCATTAAAGTTGCTAAATAATCAGGAATAACACCGTAGTAATCAAATTAGGCATCTTCTAGATGGCACTGTATTAATGTAGCTCCTACTACCCTAGCATAATCAATGGGGCACTGTACACTCCACCCATATAAAATGCTCCCTAGTTCAAAATCTGTTTTGATAACTGAGACTAATAAACACTAATGTTTTGGGGTATTTTTGCAGTATGGAGTACAGAAACTATTTTTTCAGACTTAAGCACTATCCTTCAGCACTGTGCTCTAACATCTTCTTCCACTAAAACTCTACCTGTCAAGATGAGTCTCACTCATACATGTATTTTACTATTGGGTTGCTAATGGATATTGACATTGAAACTGTGCAAGTTTTAGGGAGTTAGATGAATGTAAAAAGGCTGATGGCCATGTGAGCAGCAGACAGGAACAGTGTGATCTATAGGCATTTGTGACGTACTTGGCAATCATACACATGGCATTAAATGGAAGAAGGAAACATGGAGAATGGGAAGGGGAGGAAGAAGGAAGGAAGAAATGGAGAAAAAACCCCACAAAAACCATGTCATCTCAGCCAGAGCTATGATAGGACTTCAAGCTAAAGACAAATTTACACACTATGTTGATCAATCACTATTAATAAAGAGCACCTAAATTCATGGGGAAATTAATGGATTCTAAGACTGTCCAATAAATACCTTTTGGAGAGATGAAACATATATAAAAAGATCAAGAGATACATGTTGTACTATGATCCAGACAAGCACCACATTACTTCGCTACTTATCTTTTGAATTCAATGCGTCCAGTTCTGATCTGATTAGTGTGCAAAATTCTAGCACTTGTATATATTAATCCATGATTAAAAATAACAGTATGTGAACAAAAAGACAGGCAACAACAAATGCACAATGGAAAATGAACCTCAGTAGCATGAAATGAGCAAGGGCCTGGTTACATGTATTTTTCACACACACTCACAAAAAAATAGCAATACAGAGATAAAAAATTTAAAATGAAACCTGTGAGTGAGTCCGATGGTGCAAACAGTGCAAGAACTTTGTGTGTCTGCTCTTCACCATAAAGAGGAACGAAGCCCACAGATGTCAAGCTAATAGGAACCTGAAACAAGGATGTACAATAATTCAGTAGATTTTTGCTAAAACAACATTAGTAAAATACACAGAGAATATTTACCAAGGTAAACAAGATGAATATTGAAAAATCAAGTCCTTAATGGCTAACTACAAAAGACAAGAATTAGACTCCAGTCCTTACTTTAGACATTACTTCTTAGAGATAAGCTGCAACTAAAGCGCTCTGACTCCCAAGCTCTGGCAGATTTAGCTACACTAATTTGTACAGCTCTCTTCTGCCAACAGTTTGCATTTTTGTGCGCAACTGAAGTAAGGTGTGCAAGGAGCCAGCATTATGTTCACTTCAACAGTCCCAACTGTGCAAGCTGTCAAAGCCAATAGAAGAATGAGGCAGTCAGTCAAGCACTGAAACAAACTGGCACAGCAAGTTTGTTTGTTAACAAGTTCTAATGTGCTACAGTGGGAAGGCAAATTCAAAAGCGTTTTGTTCCCTTAAGTTACACACACATTCTGATGAAGTTCTGAAGTTGTCTACTTGATTTTCCTCCTCAGCAAAAACATGAAAAGGATCAAACAATCTTCTTTTAAGGAATCAAGTACCTTTGTGGAAATGCATTTTGATGTTTAAATTCACATGATTCCATTACTAAATTATTGTATAAAAAACTTGACAGACATGAATGGTGTGGTAGACAGACTTGCTTAACCAATTTAAGAAGATTATGACATGCTATTGTCACAAATGAGGATGTTAATACAAGCAAACCTTTAGGCATAAAGCATTTGCACAAATGCAGGAAAGTAGTCAAGATTCTGCTTCTGCCAAGGAATCTGTGGCACTGACCTTTAGATCCCACAGAAAATCCTCTCAGCTCACTCACTTTTCATTACAGCTATTCACTGCTGGTTTTATTGGTACTAGTTCTCCTAGAAGCATTCATCTGGGCAGAACCGACACTGACCAACTCATCACACAAGGGATACGTGTTTAAAACATAGAAGTGTCACAGTTATTCTCTACAAGAGCTCAGTAACAGCACAGAATACTTCAGATAAAGAAAAAAGGACCACTTTTGAAATTAGTGAAGCTTATTAACCAAAACTTGAACCCAGACATGGAGAATACTGAAGGACTGAGATACAAAAAGAGCCAGTTAGTGTAAGTAAATCATGAACCCCTTAGTGATGATCATAGGTTTTTGAGAATACGTAAGGATGGATTCATCAGTTGAAGATTTAAGGTTAGAGTCAGGTGGGGGTTTTTGGAGTTTTTTAAAATTACTTAATATACAGATCCATTGCCTAGAAGTAGCACACAGTAACTGATACCCAGATTTAAATCCAGTTACAGAGTGAAAAAATTAGAGTTTAACACAAAAATTCTGAATTCAGAAAATACAAAAGCTTTGATAAAACAAATCTGAAATTCAATAGGACTGGATATATTAAATCTACAATTACATTAAGAACACCAGTACTATAGCATTTGCTGGTTCTCACCTTGCGGCGGTCTGGCAGAGAAAAGAATTCAGGAGCGTTGGGATTCCCCCACCGAAGGTCAAAGAGGTAGTCCTCTGCTGAGTTCTCCAAGTCCTCATGACTGTAATTGTTCAATATATCCACAGGGAATGACATGCTCTTGAGAAACAAAGCAACATTATTAATGTTAGTAGTTTGAGACATACATTGCATACGTAAATAAGGCTGTTGAACACTTACACTCCACTGTTCACTGCAGTCCTCTATACCCATGACAGAAAAGAGAAATGCTCTAGCATTTAGGATTAATTAGGATGGTGACCAATAACACACAGTCTGTAAAAGAATCAAATCTGTGCTCATAAGCAGAAAAGGATGAGATTAGCCTACAGATCCCCCTAGCCCTCAGTTGTGCCAGATGTCCAACATACAAGCCCCATGTTTGCCGTACAATTACATGCTGCTTTGAGGTGGCAGACTTAGTCCTATCTCCCTCACAGATGATGTTTTTGATGTCACAGGTCAAACTATAACTGGGTGATAAACAAAAAATAAACCACCCAGATGATAACAAGATGGAGTCAATTTAAGACCTTGCATTTAAATCCATCTCTGAAGAAACTAAAATATTGCTCAGGATTTTTCTCAACAACTGGCCAGTTAGTGGTTGTTTCCATAAGCATTTCAGCTGTGAACGGAAACTTACAGAAACTCATTAAGAACAAGAGCCCACTAAAGAGAGACACTTCAAGGAGGTGATGAGACTAGACTAGAGCGATGAAGCCAAAAAATAGTGGCAATAACACCTTAAAAGCTCTTAGATTCAAATTTTCCTTGTCAAAGCAGAGTCAAATTAAAATGAGCAA
Source organism: Eopsaltria australis (assembly GCA_034509425.1). Lineage (NCBI taxonomy): Eukaryota > Metazoa > Chordata > Aves > Passeriformes > Petroicidae > Eopsaltria > Eopsaltria australis. Next base: position 709,260 of record JAVTVJ010000649.1, on the reverse strand, counting down.
GATCTCCTGGAATCCACTGTGTGGTCTTCAGGCTAGGCTCTTCCAGCTCCCCTCAGCTGCTTTCAAGCGATGTCTCAAGCTCTCAGAAGTATGAATCAACACAAGTTATGAGAACCTACTCTGGTGTTCTGGAGGAACACAGGGACCTTAATCTGTCTTGCTCAGCTCCCATGAATCCATCACACAAGTCTCTGAGCACACAGGTTTTCATACAAGTTTTATGATTCTTAGTCTTCACTAGGGAGACTTTTTTTTTTCAGTTTTATTTTAAATCTTTGTGTGCAATGACTTTTTTTCCTCTTTATCTTCAACCCTCTCTATTTAATCCACCATTCATTATTCTACTGCCACAGGTAAATCAAGTGCAAAACAACATCTTATTCTGACTCAATCAGTAGAAATTTAAAATCTGCATTTTAAAAGCTTTTAAACACCAATAATATGCTACAACTAAGTTGATTGAAGAGAAGAGGCTGCTCCTTCTACAGAAGAGACTTTTTTCCCTGTTAAAATTGAATGATAAATCTGGACACAACTTCATTGGCATCTACAATTGCTGCCTTTAATACTGTTGCTGATAAAAACACTAGTGTTTTCCATGGATGCTATTGTTCACATATACACATACATTCCTCAGAGCCATTTCCTTTCAAATTCAGGTCATTCCTTCCCCTCAGCTGTTATTTGCATTTCCTCCTGCCTTCCCCTCCAGTCTCTCACATTCCTCCTACTATTGCTCATTGACTCTATCAGATACTTAGCTGCATCTCTTAATTCTCCACCTGTTTCTTCCAACGTTTCAGGGCTGCCCTTGCCCTTGCTAACACCAACTCCTTTGGCTCCTCCTGTTTGCAAGCAAACTGATTTCCATAGCCAAAGGTGAGGTGTGTATGTTTTTGAAGGCAGCAGCAATGCACAACAGAGAGAGGAGCTGCTGTCAGGGGTGAAATTCATCCACCACCAGCCTGCTTATCTCTAGCAGATATGGCTTGCCTGCCCCCCTACAGTTCTCAAACACACCAGGGATACTGCACAGACTATGCTGACATAGGCACGTTGTAATGCAGAGCAAGGAGAACTATAAGATCACATGACACTACTTCCACAAGAGGATGAGGCTTTGCCACCTCGTTAAATGCAACAGGCCAGGCAAATTCTGCTGTAAAGGAATACAGGTATGTGAAAAACACAAAGTTTAATTTTCTGTATGCTGGAAGAAAGCATAACCCCTCTCTATTATTAAAGAAATACCTCAGTGCTTAGATAACTCTGTTATTAACAAAGAAATTATTACATGACAGACAACCAAGCCACAAGCTCTAACTTTAGGCCTCTAGGCAAAAATTTCTGACATTTTTTTTGGAATAAAATAATGAAGAACCAAAGCAGAAAACATGTAATAAGAAATCCAGTCGATTGTCTGAGTTGCAACCACTACACCACTATGAAAATAAAAGCAGCAACCATATCTTTGCTTAGAAGCAAAAAAGGCTAACTAATACATTCATTAAATTACCCTCAAAATCATTTACAGTCTTTTCTGTTTGCTATTTGGGCTGCCTAATTTTTCATGGCACAATTTGATTTTATTTACTCTCAACTCACGTTAGTCACTTTTGACTTTTACTTTTACAGCATTTACAGAGAACATGTGCAAAAGAAAACAATACAGACAAATTTTCAAGACTAAACCAAGTAAAACCTACTCAGTACCCCTCCCAGATAACCATATATCCTTTTTACCATGTAGCAGATTAGACATGTAAGGTTACAAGCTCTCATACACTTGTGCGATGTATTTTGTCTCAGTGTTGATGAAGTCAGAAATAGTTCACATTTAAGTTCACTACATCCCTCAAGAAACCAGTGACTGTTCAGAAAGTTATCAAGTTGTAATAAAAGTACTAAATAAGTGATGAAAGAAGAACATTCCACGCCAATCTACAGCAGAGCATAAGGAAGCACTTCACAATACAAAATGCAAACGTTTCAAATTTGAGATGCAAAACAACCTGCCAAAGACAAATGAAATGTCTTCCAACAGTAATGAATTGATGTAAGTCCCTCAGTAAAACACAATTGTTTGTTAGTATTTTAAACAATGTAAAAACACAGATGGCTCCACATCTAGCCAGTCTCAAGTAAAACAGGAGAGTGGAAAAGGACTAGAGAAAACAGCTTTTCAGGTTTTGTTGACTAGAGCATTAACACATTTTTACTGTGGAGGCAGCAGGAACAGCACAGGTCTCTGCCACGCAGTCCCTCATGCTGCTTTTTGCTGCTCTAAACCTCCATGCACTGCACAACTGTAAAACTGTCAGGTCAAATCTTTGTCACACGTTGCACGACCATGCGCTGCTCACGGGGTACCATTCCAATTGGTTAGCACACAGGCAGGCTGACTGAGCACACGCAATGTAGCCCTGAGCAACCAAACTCATCATGACCATTTGTACATAAAAGCATGTTAGAAGAGTGTGTTTGGAAGAGAGGGAAGAAAATTAGTTTTATTTTTCAAGTGAGGCAACTTAATCATTTCATTTTTCAAGTGAAAGAAAATAAGCCTTACACTCTTCAAAAACATATCATTTCACAAAACTGATACTAATGGTTTTGCGTAATAAACTCACACGGACAATATTTGCTTTAATGTGGAATTGTATTACTTTCTCCCTTGTCAGCATCATGCAAGCTATTACACGAGAAATGGCACGTCCTTTTTTAGGAACAGCTGCAGCACCAGAGGGTAACAGATCAATTCATGGAACGCCAACAAAAACCACATTTAACATGATGAGTGAACACATTCCTGTGCAACACAGGCACTTCTTTATTCACAAAATCTTTATTACTATTAGCATTAAGTTTAAAAAAAGCCCCATGGAATAAGTGAGCAACATTGCAAATTAGTTTAATTATAAATTATATCTACAACCCCTATTTCATCTCAGAGTGCATGAAAGAGACATGCACAGTACACACAGCTTCCAGCTTACGTGGATTTGAGCAGGAATCAAGAGATCTATTCAACCCCTTGCAGTTCCTCAATAATGAATGACACAAAATTGCAGGAAGATAATAAGCCAAAAGCTATGTTATTTCTTACAGTATATCAGAGGGCTTAAATACAGCTCAAAACTGGATTTGAGCCTTCATCTCAGGGAAGTGAAGTCTAAGTGGTTAGACTGGCAGACAAGGATTTAGAGGAATTTCCAGCTGTAGCAGACTTCATGTGAACACAGACATGTTACTTGATCTGCCTGAACTCCTCTACAAAACACAAATAATCATTATCTCAGAGAGACCAGTGTGAGAAATACTTTACTGACATAATGAGACACTTGAACAAACACTGTATCAAAACTTGACAAGTACTGGAAATACACAGTTACTTACACAGCACAGCTTACCTGAGCAGCTCATTTTCCTTAAAAAAATAAAATAGTAAAAAAACCAAAATCACCAAAAAATCATCCAAGGCCTTTTCAACATAAGATAATAACTGGGACAAATAACCATGCAGATGAACAATCTTCAGGTTTAAATTTGTTTTCAATAATAAATAATTACAATTCAATTAGCTGGTTTGGTTTTTTTTATTGTGATTTGCAGTTCAGAGGGCAGGTGCCGGGGTGCTCAAGCCATGACCTGCAAAATTTTTCTGCTAAAACAGGAAAACCAACCCAGACCCAGCCTGAGGATACAAATACAGGTCCAGTCCTGTAATGAAGCATTGGCCTACTCAGACAAAAAGCAATGTCTGACCCAAGCTTTGCTCTATTTCAATGAGTGCAGAAGTATTGGATCACCAAACCCCTCAAGGACAGCCATACATTTCCTATGAATCATTACACACCTTAAAACATGCTCTGTTTTAAAAATATAATGCTTAATTCTAGCCTGATCTCCCAGACTAGCTATGAGCTACACCTGGGCTCACATCATGAGAGGAGAGATAAATAACAAACTAAACATATACTGCCACACATACAGCAGCTCCAGAGAAAGCCAAGCCAGGACTGCAGAGGTCCCAAGAAATGCTCCAGACCCAGACTGATGATGCACCAAAGCAGCAACAATCTTGATCAGAGCAGCAGGAGCCTCAACACATTTTGCTGTGTTTGTTTCCCACTGTGCAACATCTAGTTGCTGATCTGGTGAAAGCTGTGAAACTACATAAAAGCTGTAAGAAAATCTAAAATTTTTAAAAAGTAGTCTTTTCAGTCTTCTAGCTTCTACTACAAAACAAAATCATCACATCTGCCACTTCTAGAATTGTCAAGCTCTCTTACCAGTTAATCTATTAACAGATAAATAACATAAATGTTTCTTTGTTTTTACTACCAGCTGTTACATACACACCACATTTTCATTTTGTTTCTTCTTTATTCAACATCAACTACTTTTAATTGTGAGGAGTTGTTTTTAAAGTATTTTTTCTTGCATCTACAAAAATAGAGTCTGAAACACTTAAGTTGAAGAGTTCATAATTTTCTATTATAAAAATAAGTAAATTTTAAACCTATGCTAAAATAATTATTCATTTAAATACGTTTAAGAGAGTACATACTTGGTTTATCATGAGTCAACATAATTGAAATAGATAGAGAAAACCTGTCCCATAATCACCTATTTAGCCCACTATTGTAACAAAGTTTTTGAGTTTTATAGCTCATCGCTTAAAAGTCTATTAATTTTAATCTGTAATGTAATGTACATTGACTGTAGGAAGAGGAAGACATTTTAGGAAAGAGGTGCTAAAATTTTAAACAATGGAGTGTTTATTAGAATTTCTTGAAAACTGTACCAGCTTGAAGCAGCAACAATAATTCACTGTTCTTTCACATTGAATAGACAACTCAAACCCTCCTCATTCAAGCAACTACTTATTTACAGGTAGGTTTTCTTGGGGTTTAAATCGCAAATTTGGAGGTTGGACAACAGGTCTTCAAACCATGATCTGCACCTTAGCACTAAGGCGTATAAATACTATTTCCCTGCAGTATCGCTTTTGTTCACATTTCTTGAGAATATAGGCAAATAAACACAAGTTCTTGACAGCTCAGATAGATTTGTTCTGGTGTCTTTTTTTTTTTTTTCTTAAAAGGAAAAATAAAGGGTTTTGTTAGTTTGTTTGCTTTGGTTTTGTTTAAAGTAACATAAAACTCAAACAACATTTATTCATACCCTGCAAAATCACAAATAAATAAATTCTTAAGGAAATACAGGGCAGTGTCTAGAAATTGCAGTCAACATCAACCAAGATCTCCGGATTAATATGCCAGCCACATTACCCGTAATCTGCTTGAAGCAGCTTATGCAACTCTGGTTTTCTATCAGATGCACAAATCAAAGCTGTTGATCTGAATGCAAATAAACAAACAAACAAAAACAACAAATCCTTTACATTCATTAATCAGTCACACAATGTAACTTACATGTATAGCACAGAATTATGAAGTCTACATACAGGATTCAGTTCCCCAGCAAGAATTATGGTCAGAAATTCTAAATACTGGGTTTGAGCACTCTCTTATCAAATGAAACATGAACAAGGACAGAAAGAGGAGGAGTCCTCCACATTAAAGAAACAAAAAAGTACTTGCATCTGATTTCTTTCCATTAAAGGTGACAGGGTAGTATTAGGAGAAAACATGCAACTTTCCTCTCAAACCCATCTTAGGTAGGTAAGATTCTTACACATATGCCCAATTAGCCACCTGTGTAACACCCCTGGCATTTTACTCAGGTGATTTAGATTAGATATTATATTAGATAGCTTATTTAATCAACAACTAAGTTCTTCGGTATAAAAACCTGATATTTTCATTTTTCTACAGTGTCACATTTTAAAGAGATTATCATCTGGTGTTTTGAAGAGCACTTCCTTCAGTAGGGCGTTTTGGAAACTAATATGCACAAGTGTTTCCCAAAATGACACTGTGCCAGAGATACACTAAATCAAAATTCTGTGTTTGAGACTGGTCAAAATAAACACAATAAATTTGGAAAATTAGTTTTTCTTAAAGAAATCTTTCATGCCATCCCTTTCAACTACTCCGATTCAAGGTGACTATATCCATATATAAAATGAAAACCATTCTAGCTGTATCTGAAAATAATTAACATGTATAAGATAGAAAGATACAGCCAGGTGGGATTATTACTTCATGAATCTGCCTCTCTATGAAGTATATCTGATCTTTCGAGTGCTCAGCACTCACTCTTCTTTCTAATTTCCCACTTTCCTCTAACTTCCCTTCACTACATGACAAACCTGTTTAGGGGCAAGGAAAATAACATCAAACCCCACACAGATACCTTTAATGACTCACCTTTTCTCTCTGGTCACTATTCTTGCCCCCATCCATGCCTTAGCAGCTGGAAGCAGTTGGTGTGCAGTTCTCCAGCTCCATCCTCAGTACCCTTCAATTTTGCTCCTGCAGTTTAGGCCTTACACCATCTGCTCCTAAAGCCCTTAATGACCTTCCTGTAGCTCAGCACTTAGAGCCCCCACACAGCCTCTCTTCACAGCTGGCTGATGGGCCACCTGGGATATACACAGTCACACTGCTCTTAGCCCTGCTCATCTTCTATAATTTCCGTAGGTTTACCTCCTGCTTCTCCAGGCATCTAATAAGGCAATATTCTGAAGCTTAATCTGCTGCTTGATATCAGAAGATCATCTCTTACTCCCACTTGGCACCCACATTTCTTGGCAACTTCTTCCATTCTCAAACCTTCATATCCTCCTCTAACATTATCTCGCTGGTTTCCATGGGCCATCTCATAAATACATCTAGTGATTTCAGAGATAAGAACAAAAAGAAAAGCTCTTTTTTTTACCATGCTTAGAAAAAAAATAAAAGGGACAACAAAACCTCCTGAATATGGGTAGACAGCTGGTGGACTCTCAAGCCTAACATAACTAACGAAGCACCACATTGAGACTGGAGTTGCAGTAAACCCATGTATGCATTTGCATCTATTTTTGAAATGCTTGGCTAGGCTGTCCTATCCCCACAACTGGGACGGACGTCAAAGCTGCACAGATTAGATTAGCCAATCACAGATACGTGTTAGCACAGTCTAATGAGTTACTTCTCGTCAGCCAAACAACAGCAACTCTCTCTCTGGCTGTTTCCAGAATATTCCACATGGAAATTCAAGTGATGGTGTCTATGGCTACTAACAATGAGGAGCAGGTGATAAATGTTTGCAATCACAGTCTCCATACCCAAGGAGTTACTAAAACAGTTGTCTGAACTACAACTATGCCACATGAAGTCTGGCTTTCAGCAGACGAGCTGTAGGAAAATTCAACAATTAGGCAGTATTAATTCTGTTTTTGTCTTGTTTAAATTATCTGCAGGTGGTTTTGCTGGTGTTGCCTGCTTTTTAATTTGTAATTTGCAGCAGGAGACCTACAACTAAGAGAACAGCATATAACTCAGAAAGAAGAAACTGCCTTGGTTTTCTAGGTGATTCAAATGAAAATGTAGAAAAGGGAATAGAAATTAACATGAGATGCTCCTGGACAAAGGATTGCAAATAAACAAGGCTGTGAAAAGAGATCCCTGTCAGCCAACCATAAAACTTTCTTGCAAACCAACAAGCACACAGAATTGAGGTGTTTCAGACTCTCACTGTATGGCCCTATAGCCCATTTATAACAGCCTGAGGATCAAAATTCTGAAAGTATTAAGACAGTAAATGTAACACATTTGGAGCAGTGAGAATTTAAACCTCATCATAGATTAAAAATTTCTATTTTTCCCCAAAAGGGAATAGGCAGCTCTCTCCAAATTCTCTATCCAACTCCAGTATCTTGAAGATACTACAATTGTCTTCAGAAGACAACAGATGGCTAAAAATACGGTGTTTAATATGAGCAAATTCTGAATTTTACCTGCCTCTTGCGCTCAGTGTTCAACTGTAGCAAGTGCTTTCAGCTTTGCACAACAAATGATGAACTACAACAAGATGATGAACTTCACATGCATATTCACAACGTAGTTTGTGGACTTACCAAAACAGTGTGAGATCACTCCAAAAGAACTAGGGACACAGATAATTAGAAAGAATTTTACCTTACCTTTCTCAAAGGAAAGGTAAGGTGTAAGTCATATGTCAAGATTATCACACACATCAAAAACATTGTTCAAAGGCTTTCAGACAACATACTTGGGCCACAGACAGGATAAGGTGTCATTACTGAGTCCCAGTCTGAGCCCAGTCATGTTATGAAGAGATATTACAAGCTACCATCCCAGGTGACAGAGACCATTCTCACAAATACAGTAATAGCTGTAAGCGGCCCCATATGTCCATGCAAAACAGCATCATTACTTACTCATCTTTACAAAAACTGACCACCCCTGCCTAGCTCACAGCTGTAGTCAGCAGTGACTATGTTTATCTTTCTCATCCCATCTTCAGAAGGATGGAGAAAAGGTACATATGGGCTAAAACTAGAAAATTAGAAGTAAACCCTATCCTCTGAAAAATAAGCAAGTAACAAAATAATTTGCAAACTTAGCATCAATGCAATTTAAAAGCTAGGAAAGAGTCAGGCATCTTGTAAGCTGCTCCAGATAATAGGAAAAAAAAGTTAGGAAGGTCTGCTGTTTGTTTGTGTAGAAATCCTGTTCCCATAACAAAGGAAGAACAAAGCACGATAAAGAGTATTTCGTTGCCCAGAATCAGAATCAAGAATCTGTTCAGACTGATAGAATCAACTGACTTATGTCTCTCTTCCCCAAAATTAATCTCTTCTCCCCAGTGTTCACACTTCCTTGTCATCCAAACCAATATTTAACAAAATCCTTAGCAGATTGATTCCTGAGAAGCTCTGCATTTACCTTCTATATCAGTAGTCTCATACTTGTCGATGGTTAATTTTTGTTTCCCACTGCTGTCTGGGTATAGCCACTTCTGGTTTTGTTCAAACCATGACAGCCACGTTATAAAAACCCATCCATTAACATGCATCCACAACGTATCAGTAAACATGTTACTACAGGACTCAAGATCTATGTCTGCAAATTTTAGCAAGAATGTCTCTAATAGTAGAAAGGAATTCACACACAACCTCCTCCCTGGTGTCACCTGTCCTCATCTCCATCAGCAATCATCCTGACATTCCAAGAACTCACAAGCTTCTGTCAGCATACTGCATTTCCCCTGCTTCTCACTGTAATACATGTTTGTAATATTCAAACTTCTAAGTTACACCTTCTAGTACCTAGGGTATCCTGTTATGGGTGTACCTGAATTTTTGAAAAAACAAACTGCTTTAAAAGCTTCAATAACTTGTCTTCTCCAGAAATGCAGACATAGCTTCATTGCTAATAGTTAATGGTGGATTTGGACAAGTAAGTTACTCATACTTCTGAACATACCACCATACTGCACTTTGTTAAAAAGGAAACAAACAAAACCTCCAAACCAACAAACAAAAATCCCCCAAGAACAAAAAGAACAGCACTGCTGACTCATTATACTAACCTTAAATCAGTGCTTAGCTTAAGACTGAGTTGCCAGGAATCAGCTTATTACCTCCTGCTCCTTCAAAAAACCCCTTTCTTCAACTTCAGACTAAATGTTGACAACATAAACTCTCAATGTTGAGGTATCAAAAGGTATAAATTATTCCAACAATTTAAAATCCTTTAAAGTTGTCTGTGCTGCACTGTAGTAACATTTACATTGCTATTGTTAAAATCCCCCGCTACTTCATCATTATCAACTCACAAATTATTCAAATTCCCCAGTTATGGTTATTGCTGGCTAACCCTGCAACAGCTGTGAGAAGTATTATTCAGCCTAGAAAACATTTCTATTTGCAGAATTTGCTGCCTACAAAAGAGCTAGATAAAAAATTAGTCTTCCAGCAACACACTTGCTAATTTAAGCACACTCCAGGTTTTTACACCTAGTGTTTTAGAAGCATGAAGCCAGCTGGGTTAAGACAGCATTTCATACCATTCAAAGTTCACCGATCCTCCGTGCTGGGGAAAGGCTGGTGCAGCTGCCGGCTCACAGCCACCGCTGCGCTGGAACTTCTGAACTGGGTGTATTCTTCTAGCACTGCCTCAGGGGCTACTGATTTGACAGAGACCACACCTTTACTGATCATTCTTTCTCTTCAGTAATCCACAGAATTAAAGAAACCTATTTAACCACCTCTATTTTATATGTTCTGGTGAAGCCTAGAAGAAAGGGTAACAGTGGCTAACCGTTCATCCTGGTCCGTAAACAATATCTAATCGTAAGAAGCAGCAAGAGATGCTGGCACTGTGAATATGGAGGTCCCCTGTCCTACAGTATTCTGACAAAATGTTAATGTACACAAAACAAAGTACAAGAGAAAGAGAGGGACAACTCAGATTTGAAAACAAATCAAAAATCAAAACTATTACTTCGAATAGCTGTACAACACACAGTACAGTGTACAATTCAGAGAAATGGGTTTTCCTAGATTTTCAATTCAAGGAATCATTTAGAACTTTTAGACTTATCATTTAAAAAAGTAGGAGGTTTTCCAGTTTACTCTGAAAGCAAAGAAACAGATATGTTAGTCCTGACAATTCTCACTAATTTTATTGAGATTTTAGGAAAGACTTGAAAGCTCATTACTCTTTCAGGACAGGATTCTTTTACATATTTTAGGAAAATATTTAAAAGCTTCTCTGAAATTTCAGACACACTGGAGAACACCAACTAAATTTACAATGATTAAATAAATAAATGCTGTCACATCCCATTGTTCAGGAAAAATAAATTCAGCAACAGCAGACGAAACTGCAAGACTGTGAGAGAATAGCTACCAATACACTGCATATGCCATTTTGGTTATGTTTAAAACAATGCAGTAGAGGAAACACATTAGAGCTAGCTTTTCCACTCAGACTTGTTGAAACCTCGCCACAAGACCTGGAAGTGTAAGTTGTAGACGAGGGTTGAATTCTGATTGAATGATTTATTTTTTTAAATCCATTTCTATTGTGAGAGAAAGTTTTTTTGTTTTTCAACAGGTTACAAAATGATTACCCAAGAGACATTCATTGACAAAAGCAGTTCCAAAGTGCACACCTCTACCACTGCTGCCACAAACATTCACAGACAAAAGCATGTCTGCGGCTTTCTGGAATGTATAGTTGATACAATGTGATGAATAAGTTAACCTTGAGAGTCAGGAGTAAAGTATTTATCTGTGAGGAAACAAGAAGCTACTATCTTGCATGGAAAAATATTTAAGGAATGCCGATGTGAAAACAAGCCTGAGCAGACATTGCTTCAGCTCTAACACTACTATTCGTACCTGCAGTTTAGAAACACAATTCACAACACCTTTAAATGATCACTACTACTTGATATTTATTGAGTGGTAGAAAATAGAGATTGATACCAAGTCTTATCATACCTAAGAACGAAAAGTAAGTGAAGGGCTCCTCTACTCTGATTAATTTCTCTAGTACCATCTAACCCCATGTTCATCTTTTAGTGATTTTTGTGTCAAACATGAAAAAAAAAGCATTAATAAGTGTCAGCCATAATACAGAAGTGAACTTCCTCCATCTTTAACTGGCAAAGGCTCTGCACTGGACTTGATATGCAAGTACAGTTATTTAAAACAAATTGTGCTTATACAATGTGTGGATAAGAACAGCTTTAAGATAATTTTGAGCTGTGTTATCTTTGCAGCACTAACAGACATTTGGAAAGAGAAGAACCCATGCACACACATAAACCTCCACCCTTTTGATTATTAAATCAAAGAGATACTATCTACCTTAATGTGCATACTGAAAAAATTAAGAGTATTTTCCAATTAATTTTGCAGAGTAATGCCCCTTTGTAAAATGTCTAGTTATGTAACACTCCAAAAAAAGTTCTGGATCACACATTGTCAGAGAGGTATTGTAAAAGTATAGTAGAATCCCATCTTAATAACTCATCTTGCATAACAGGAAAGAAACACACTGTAAAACATTTGATTCCACACAAAGAAAATGATAAGGAACATCAGACTGGAGAAAGAGAAACAAGGAAAGGACTTAAAAACCTGTCTGCTATAACAGTAGCTCAAAAAGAGTGTTGAAATGGAGATGCTCACTGACATTAATAATATGAATTTGAACATTAATTGCATAAACCACTCTCTGCCCTAACATTTTCCCACAGGTGACAAAATGGTTTTTTACTAGCCACCATTGAGAGAAAAAACAAGAAGTTCTTCAGTACCTAAATCAAGCAGAATTCAATTAAACAAGAAAGGTTCCAATGTGGTTGAGGAAACGGAGAGAAGATGCACTCAATTTCTATAGAGTTTGATTGAGGAGGAAGATCATGATCACGCTAATCTGCAGCAATCTTTTATAGGTCCTCCAGTGAGGCAGCACTGATTTTATTATAATGATCATTCTGACACAATGTTTATTCCCCATAGAAACTGGTGGGCTCTATACTAGGCTGTGACCAATGGTGCAGCCCAATGCATAAAATTAGTAAGTGCAGTTTTGCAGTACGAGAACCTCCACCTGTATGTATGTACACAAAAAAGCAAGTATCAGCTAAACAGTGTCTCCATACCAAAGACTAGCTTTCTAAATTTATGATTATTAGTAACTCAAAACTCCACAGCTCAGAAGAGCTTAAAGGTAATTCTTTTATGGTTTCCTCTAAATAGAGCATTAATATATGTACAAAATCGGCGAGTTAATGTATTTTGTTTTCCATTAATGCCAGTAAAACCTTCTGCTCCAGCTCTCAGTGCAACCCACTTTCTCAGGCGGCATTTAACACTCATAAGCAGGATAGCAATGTTACGTCAATGGGTATCTCAGGCAAGATGCTTCCCTATGTTTTAAGATGAATTAATCTATCCTACCTCAAAATAACATTCCAAAAGGCTTACACGTCATGTGTAGGAAACAGAAGAGTGTGCGTGCGTGTGTGTGTGTGTGTGTGTGTGCAACTGTGCGTGCCCACTGGTATTTGCACACGTACCCACAGAGCCATCTTTGCGGGAGACAGCAACTGTAGCATTACAATTACTGTTTTCATACACACGTAAAGGTGTATGGATGTATAATAGCTCTTACATGTCTGTGTGGCTATAATACGTAAATTTCAACGCTACAATAGAAGACCCCACAAAAGATGGCTGATTCTGGCCACCACGGAGTGGCCTGGGCCAGAACTCACACCGAACTCGGCGTGCCGCAGGCACCGCGAATGCCGGGGGAAGCCCGGGGGGGTCGAGCCCGGCCAAGCCGCGCCAGCCGCGGGGGAGCCCGGCCTGTCCCACTGCCCCACCGAGCCGCCTCCGCCCATCGCCGGCCAGCTCGGCGCGGCCCTGCCGGCACCGCGATGGCAGCGGCGGCAGCGGGGTCGGACTGCCCCGGGGCGGGAGAGCGGCGCCCGGCGAGCGGCGGCGGGGACGCGGGCGGGGATGCGGGCGGGGATGCGGGGGCACACCTGGCGCCCGCGGCGGGCGAGGGGCCGCGGAGAGCGGCCAGCCCAGACCAGCCCAGCCCCCCGCCTCCCGCCGGGCTGCGCCCCGCGCCCCCGGGCGGCCGACCAAGCGCTGCCCGCGTCCTGCCCGGCCGGGCCCGGCTGGGCTGCGGAGATGCGGGCCGCCTCGGCAGCTTACCCGCGACACCCCGCCGCGCCTCACCTCAGCCGGCCAGGCAGCCTGCCGCGGCGGAGCGAGAATAAACGGAGAAGGAGGCGGCCGGGCTCCCTGACAGTGTTCACGGCACACCCCCGCTCACCTCCGGCGTCGCCCGGTCCTGCTGCCCGGGTCCTGATATCATCTCCCCCGGCGGCCTCCCCGCCCCTCGCCGCTGACGCACTCCCGCTGATGCGCCTGGAGCCGCCGCCGAGCGCCCCGCGCCGCCTGCCATGACGGCTGCGGGGACCCCGCACGGCCCCCCCGGCTGCGGAGGGTGTGGCACCGCCACCGCCCCGCCACCCATCACCGCCGCGGCAGCCGTGCCACCCATCACCTACGCGGCAGCCCTGCTATCTGTGTCGTGGGCAGCCGCATGGGCAGGCGAGTACCCACGCCATCGCTCACCACTGTTGGGCTGGTGGCACCTGTTCTGTGGCGCTGGCATACAGAGCGAGCCCGGAGCTGCCTCACAGGTCTGTGGTACTCGCAAAGAGGAAGGAGCAAGGCCATGCACCGTCTCCTAGAGTTTGGGTGCTCATCACAAAGCTAAGGGTGAGATATCCCCTCTACAAGAAACGTGGCTTCATGGACCCGGCCAGTAAGGATTGCCTCCCCAATTCCGACAACCATCACCGTGGACCAGCCCGAGGCCTCACCACTGCTCCTGCTCACCAAATTGGAGTGCTGATTGAACTCAGTTACTGGCAGAAGCCTGCTTTCCAAACAGAAATATTAGTCCCTGTTCCCCAGCACTGACTGCCACTGGCCACAGCACCTGAGTGTCCACCCCCAAGAAGACCTGTATCCCAGGAAGCTGAAGAACACCAAAATCAAATGAAGGTGTTTGTGAGAGGATGGCACTTGCTCTTGACTCTGGCTGTAAAATGTGCCCTTGTTTTATAGCTATGATGTTTTGTTCTGAGAATGAGAAGGTAGTAGGTGCACATCTGTGATAACACCTGTGGGACAAAGGAGGCTGGGCACAAGTTGGAGTCACTGCCCAATATGGGGGATAGCAGTCATTTCAAGGGCTTCTCAGTGTTATTTGCCAAAGACAGCTCTGTCACTCCAGGGACTAGAGGAGCAGGTATTCAGTGTGTTTATAATTATTATATGCATATACAAACATATCAGGTTTGTCTGGCAAGGTTTTGGTCTTGGGGAGGCTACAGGAATGGGTTCTCTGAGAAGCTGCCAGAAACTTCCCCTGTGTCTGATAAGAGCCCATTCCAGATAACTCCAAGATGGACCTGTCACCTGCCAATGCTGAGCCCATCAGTGATTACTGTACCACCTCTGGGGTCATGTATTTGAGATGGGAAAAAATCCCTGCACATCTCCAGTCCAAGAGAGGAGTGAAAACGTGGGAGAAGATGCAAAGGTATTAGACAGCATCCAAAGGAGGGCAACAAAGATGGTTACAGGCCTTGAGGGAAAACCATATGAGGAGCACCTGATGTCACTTGGTCTGTTCAGCCTGGAGAAGAGACTGAAGGGAGACCTCATTGTGGTTACAACTTCCTCATGAGGGGAAGAGGAGGGGCAAGCACTGCTCTCTTCTCTGTGGTGAAGGGTGACAGAATCTGAGAGAGTAGCCTGGAGGTGTAGGTTGGATATTAGAAACAGATTCTTCACCCAGAGGATGGCCGGGCACTGGAAGAGGCTCCCCAGGACAGTGGTCACAGCACAAAGCCTGACTGAGCTCAAGAAGCATTTGGACAGTGCTTTCAGGCACATGGTGTGATTCTTGGGGATGTTGCTGTGCAGGGTCAGCAGCTGGACTCGATGATCCTTGTGGGCCCCTTCCAACTTGGCATATTCTGTGATTCTGTGAGAAACAGCTCTGCAGACACTGAGGACAGTGAAGAAGGAGGTGGAGGAAGTGCCACACACCAGAGCAGATGTTCCCCTGCCACCCATAGTGAAGACCTACAGGGGCTGTGCCCTTGCAGCCCATGGTGGAACATGGGATCCACTTGAAGCCTGCGGTGGATCTCACATTGGAGAAGGTGGATGCCCAAAGGGCACTGTGACCACATAGGAAACCAATGTTGGAGATTCTGTCAAGATCTGCCAAAACCTGTGGATTTCTGTCAAGACCTGTAGACCTGTGGAGAGACTAGCCCAGTCTGGGGCAAGTTTTCTGCCAGGGCTTGTGATCCCTGCCCCAGGCTGAGTTGCCCAGGGACAACTCAGCCTGGGGCAGCCTGTCCCTGAAGGACTGTGCTCCATGGGAGGAACCCACACTGGAGCAGGTCATGAAGACAGCAACCCATGGGAAGGGCTTATAATGGAGAATAGGGACAACTGTTTTCCTTAAGAGGGACCCCATGCTGGAGCAGGGGAAAAGTGTGAGGAGTCTTTCCCCTGAGGAGGACACAACAGTAGAGACAGCATGCGACGAACTGGCCACAACCTTCATTCCCTGTCACCCTGTGCTACTTGGGTGGAGGAGGTACAGAAAATCAAGAGTGAAGTTAAGCCTGGGAAGAAGGAAAGGGTTGTCGCCAAAGTGCTTTTAAGATTTGGGGTTATTTCTCATTATCCTACTCTATTTGGATTGGTAAGAAATTAAATTAATTTTGCCCAACCTGAGCCTGTTTTGCCCATAGCAGTAATAGGTGAGTGATCTCTGCCTGCCCTTATGTCGACTCAGAAGCCTTTTGTTATACTTATTCTCCCCTGTCCAGCTGAGAAGGGGAGAGACAGAGCAGCTTTGGTGGGCACCTGGCATCCAGGCATGGTCAACCCATCCCATTAAAATAATGTAACTTTGCTGAAACAGATTACAAGATGGGGGCTGGGAGACAGCATCAACAGAACTTTTATGAATGAGTGGTCGTCTTAAAACTCCACTTATGACAAGCTTTGACAAAGTTCTCTTGCCTACAGAAAAAGGGTCAATGTTTATGCTCTCCTAATTTTTTTCTTTTAGTTAGAGTAATATTGATTATATTTTGCACTTGCAGTTCAAAGGAAAACTTTTTTTTTATGCAGCATTATGTAGTGAAAATTGTTCTGCAGTACATAGTATACAAAATAAAGTATCTTAAAGGAGTAAGATTACAAACTAAACCTGGCAGGAAATTCCTAAAATAAGTGCCGTTGCTTCTTGTATTTTTTTTGTTTTCACAACAAATGAAGGAAAGAACCTAGAAACTGGTGGTATTTTACTACCTGCATTGTTGCTAACAGTTTCATGGAAGAACCAAGAACCCTTGGTCTTTTTTGGTGAAAAACTTTTTGGCCATGGTTAATTACTAGGCATTTCAAAGGAGATCAGGAGACTTGGACATGCACGATGTAATTCCTTCTTAGTTGCTTGGGAAAGGGACATGCTATTAAAATCCTCTCATAAAATCTTTTAGGAGAGGAAATAAAAGGCAGAAAAAATAATTAATTCATGCAGAAATCCTCCAATAAATTCCTGCCTTTGCAGGTCACCTCCAGTATTGTTTAGAAACAGATTTACATGTCAATTTTTTTTTAAACTGTTACTATTTCTATAATGCGACCTCTTATATCTGGAAGAATCTCCATGCAAACCCCACATTTTCTACTGTTGTGAGGGTTACAGAGATCTTGACGAAAGATTTTTTGTTAAGACTAGTGCTTTTTCTGGTAATCATATCAATCTCACTGTGAGTTTGTATACCCACTTCTTCTCTTCTGTATCATGCTTATGTTGCAAATTTTTGGAACCATGTTCAACCTTACTAGTACAAGTACTCACACCAGTAACATCAAATATGTGCAGTGGGAGACCTTATAGATTACCCTACATAGTGCTAGGATGATCCTCTGAATATATGTGCAATGGATCACGCACACACACACATTCCCACCTGCCAAAAGGAGACTTTAGCTCTCTTTCAACATTTTGGATTGCCATGGTAATTCTTACCTGAAAGGAATCACATCACATTTGTGGTAGCATATAGAAGAAGGTGATGCTCCCACAACTAAATACTTTTGTCAAATCCTTGCATTAAAGACAGAATGTAAACATGAAAGGTCTGACATCTTACCTTGTATTTTCACACCTTCTGTCTCTGGTATCTTAGCACAGTTGATACTTTCCAAGAAATGTCAGACTGGAAGAAACCCCAGTAAATTGTCTGTCACATCTGGCTGTCAGATGCTCTTCTAGGCTGATTTTTCTTAAACCTCTAGTGAGGAAGATGCCTGCAGCCTGCCTAGGGGGACTTCCAGATTTAAGGTTTTTCCAGTAAAAGCAACCAAAAGGAAAGGTAGCAAGTTCTAATTGTGCCATAGTCATGAGTAGAGTGTACTAAATGGCAAGCACACTGTGTAGTATGCTCAATGCAAGCATGCTATGTGGCAACAAGACATGCGTCTGAGCATGTATTCAGCATAACTCCTGACTCATACTCCACACAAGTGACACAGGTGCTTGGAAACAGAATCATAGAATTCTTTGGGCTGGAAGGGAGCTTCAAAAATCATCTAGCTCAACTGCCAGTGCTTTAAGCAGGGACATCTTCCACTAGACCAGACTGACCAGAGCTCTGTCTACCTTGACCTTGAGCATTTTGAAGATGGGGCATCCATAACATCCCTGGGCAACCTGGTCAACGGTCTCACTACCCTCACAATAAAAAAAAAAGCCATAGAAATGAGACTTCTCAATAGAGAAAATAATGAATTTGACAGGCAAAATACTGGGTCAGGCAAGAACTGATGGCAGATATTGCTGGGTAGCTCTGATGTCTATATTCATGTTGAAGGGCACAGGTAGAGCTAGCAGGATTTGGCAGCCAAGGAGTTAGTTCTTTCTTGCTAATGACTCAGGAGTGCCTAACCCATGTAGAAAAAGGGACAAGCCTGCTCTTGGCCAGATCTATGTAACAGACCAAAGAATAACAAAAAAGCATAGAAAGCATGCAAAATCACAGCTACTGACCACTTCACTGCATTTCTTTCCTTTCATCCCCATAAAATGGCAATCTTAGGGAAATTATTATTATTTTGTGTAAAGAAAGAAAGATTTAAAGAAAGAAACATGCATCTGGAACTTCCTTTTACTGACAGATTCTTTGAGAGCACATCAAGCAGCTATGTCAGGTCCAACTACCTCCTTTCTCTTCTTTAACCCCACCCACCATGCTCCACAGTAAGAACAAATGCAGCCTTGGCATCCTTTGCAGACATGTTCACTCCAGAAGGAGTGATGTTACCGCCTCATTTTTATTGATTATATTTATTGATCATTTTTATTGATTATATATTTCCATCCATCTGACTTTTTAGCAAAAGTGTATGTTCCACTGTGGTGGGTTAATCTTGGCTGCTGTGACGTTCTCACCAAGCCACTCTAACACTCCTCATCTGTACAGGGAAGAGACAATATAATGAAAGACTCATGGGATGAGATAAGGACAGGGAGGGATCACTCAGCAATCACTGTCACAGGACAAACGGGCTCAACCTGGGGTATCTAGTTTAGTTTATTGTCAAGCAAATCAGAGCTGCATAATGACAAATAAGAACAAATCTTTAAAACACCTTTCCCCTTCCCCTCCCTTCTTCCCAAGTTCAGTTTCATTCCCAATTTCTCTACTGTCTCTCCCAGAGTCTCACAGGGGAATGTGGAATGCGAGTTGTAGTCAGTCTGTCATGCATGCTGCTCCTTCCTCCTCACACTCTTTCCCTGCTTCAACAAGGAGTCCCACACTTGGGAGAACAGTCCTCCACAAACTTCTCCAGTGTCAGCCCTTCCCATGAACTGAGTTCACAAACTGCTTGCATGCTCTGTTCTAGGGTTCTCTGCAGGCTGCAGGTCTGTGTGTGCTCTGCTTGGGACCTCCATGGGCTGCAGGGAGACAGCGTACCTCACCATTGTCTTCATCAAAGGCTGCAGGAGAATCTCCTCCCCCTGCTTCTTCACTGTCCTCAGTGTCTGCAGAGCCTCTGACATTTTCTCACTCCTCTCTCATAGATGCTGTTACTCTTTCTTAAATACATTATCACAGAGGGACTGTGATAACAGCTAAACACCACTGATGTTTAGCTCAGCTTTGGCCCCTGGTGGATACATCTTGGATCCAACTAGAACTGTCTCAGCTGGACATGAGGGAAGCTTTTGGTAGCTTCTCAAAGAAGCAACTTCCTTCTACCAAATCCTTGCCACACAAACCCAATGCAGTCACTATCACACTGCAAAGTTTGTCTCTCTCTTCTTACATTCCTGTAGTAGGGCTAGAAACACCTCTCTTTCTGGTCAGCTTATTTCACACGCGAAAGGGTTTTTATGTCTCTTTGGAAGTTTTGTTATCCAACTCATGCAATAGAAATAACACTACTTCAGTTAGCACTTCTTTCCAATATCCAGTTTCATCATCTGAAATCTTCCTTTTCCCTCCAAGAATTGTAGGATTTTTGCTTTCCCAGTCTGACCTTATTTTGCCTAGCCCCTATTCTCTCAAAGACTCCATATTCTGCATTCTGGTATGAGAACATTTTTGAGTGATTGGCAAGTTTTACCAGAAGGTGAAATTTTTGGAGCATTTTAGAATTATTTCATAAATTTCTGTCTGCATCTTTCATTTCTTTACAAAAGCTTGTTATTCCCCAAGTACAGAATGGGCATTTATAGGTAAACCAAATATTTCCTAAATGAGCCAAATAGAAAGCTTTCTCCTGTAAAAAAAACCGTGAAGGTGAGAATAAAATATGGACAGTTCTTCCTTGCCTTGTTTTGAGGAGTCACTTCATACATGTGGAGGTCTTCTGACCTCACACAAGTGGAACTGCATTTTAAATCACCAGCAGAGACTTCCTCTTGCACCACATTGATGTTGCAGTCAGATGTGTGGCTGCCATGCAGGCAAGCACAGTAATGTGCATACAGTGTGCAGGCCTTTAACCAGGTCACCTCTTTTATTCATAGCAAGAGGGCATTAGTAATGCAAAGACCTGTGACTGTTTTGAAAGATGCCACATGGAATTGTCAGTGTAGAAAGTTCTCCAGGGGAGCTCTGTCACAGAGCAATCCAAGAGAAGATGCTTCACAAAGTCTCTAAAACATCTTTACCATTCTAAGACTGATCAAATTTTTTTGCTCAAACGTAATTATTTTTTCTTCACCATCCACATCTTCCAATTAGGACTGCCTGCAATCAGCAGTCTGGCTTCTGCAGGATGTATATGCCCTACTCCCCCACTCTCCCAATACAAAGGTCTTATTATGCACTTAATTTGAAACCTGGCCTTGTGGCCCCTGCCCTCTTACTGGCCCCATGACTTACTGCTCCTTCTGGCTGCAAGACTTACTGCCCCTCACAGTTTTCCTAGTGTGAAATGAAATACGGCAGCAGTCCCATCTGCTCTGTGCAGGAGAAAGTCAACAAGTCATTCAGGAGTCACAGCCTTTGGGAGTTAGAGAGGCCCTCAGCAGGGCACACATGGGAAGAACGAGGGAAAAGACACAAAATGAAAAACTTGCAGTTAAAGTGCACTGAAAAACTTGGATCAAATTTGCAATGCATTATTTAAATGGTGACAAGCAGAAAGCATTAAGGTGAACAAGGTCAGCCTATCTCAATTTGTAGTGACAAACTGAGATTAGCTCAGTGGGTTAAAGCAGAATGTTAAAAACACCAAGGTTCAATCCCTGTATGGGCCATTCATTTAAGACCTGGAGTGGATGATCCTTGCAGGCACTTTCCAACTCCGAATACTCAGTGACTCTGTGACTGGAGCAAGTTGGTCTGAAACAATTCTTCATATGAGTTTAAATAATCTATAGTAACTACCTATGAAAATACCTTTACCCAGATTTGAATAAGGTGACTGTAAGGGAGTTACCCTTTAAAAAAAAACAAAGCCCCAACAAACTACTGTGCTGTAACCCTAACTTCTGGCAGAAATACGCACTTAATGGTATTTTCATAAATACCAAAGTAGTTCTCTATGGCTCCCTTCTAATCCTTTCTTAATGCATATTTTTGTTTGTGGTAGCTGCAAACACCTGATAGAAGATGGACAGAGGCAGACAACTCATAGGCTTGACCACTCCTTGTCAGAGTGGTCACTGTTGTGTCCCTGTTGCCTCATGCTTCTTCTGGCAGCTCATAAACCCTCATATTTCTTTCCCTATCATGAGACTAAATTCTTTAAACAGAAATTATCTTCTGGTCATAGATAAGATTTGTTTATGACAGGATTAATATTTTATGGTAGGGGAGAAAAACGAAGGATGGCCTTTGCCCTAAAATACCACACGCAGATTACCACAGACAAATGGTAACCCTGGAGCCAGGGTTTATCCCAAAGCTTCAATAGAATCAGAAGAACCATAGGTTGCTGTACATGTGACAGGAATGTGGCTTACATTGTGCTTTTGAGGATAAAAATGTCTCACTACCTCATCTTTTCACTCATCTAATACAGTTTGTGTGTGGGTTTGTGAACATTTTTTAAAGAATTTTGAAGAATAACTAAATAAAAGGCAAGTTGCTGCTGTTATACTTAATTTTACTGTATAAAAGTAGGCATTGCAATGTAGAAGTCTGCAATGTGGGAAAGAATGGAAACGATTGCTCTAACTGAGCATACATTTAATATAAAAGAGCTGGAAAACAGGAAACTCTTTGTTTCACCCTCAGGTTATCTATGTATATTTATTACTACAAAACACAAATTTGCTTGCTTCTCAGCACTTCAGTGACCTTACCTGCTCACCTGGAAAAAGGCAGATCTCAACACCCACCAAGGAAAATATTTCAGATTTTTGAGAGGAGTGATCTGCAAGAACTTTTCTTTGAAGCAACTATGATCAGGAGCCCTTAACCTCAATTTGACTACAGGCAAAGGAATTAAAGATTTTTCCTTACAACATCTTTAGTGATACCTGTTCTGTAGACAATCTTCATTAAAAAAACTAAACCAAACCAAACCAAACCCCCAAAACAAAACCGAAAACCAAAAAAAAACTTCTTTCCTGATTACTAGAAGCAAGTACAGATTTACTACCTGTGTTTAGCATTCTGCTTGTTCAGAGGGAATACTGTTAAGAAACTGAATACTTGCATATGTTGCTGCAGGACCAGGAGCTATATTTGTTTTAATTTTTGATGTTATACTCTTCATATAAGTGACAAAATGGCAGCTACATTATCCAAATAGAAAGGTAATAATTTCTTGTTTTGCTTTGTTTGTACATACAGCTCTTGCTTTGCGTACTAAATTGTCTTTGCCTACACCCCTAAGTTTTTTCATTTGTACCCTTCTGATTGTCCTACATCAGAAGGAGTGGAGGAGGGTGGCGTGTGAGTGAGTGAGTGGCTGTGTCAGTCTCATCTACCTGCTGTAGATAAACCATAAACCATGACAGAGATACTGGGAAGAGCATTTGGGGATTATTTAAGACTTAATTCGGGTTGATTAGGGGAGAAAGCTAGAGATCAAGATGTTTTTGAGAGGAACAAGTATGAGAAATAGAAGGATAAGAGGATAAATGGTATAGCGACAGTTAGACATGTTCATTGCTGCTCTGGTTGCTTTTCTGGCCATGCTATGTGCCTGGTCACCACACTCAGGAGGTGTCTTCCCACTAAAGTCCATTCCTAACAATTTCCTGAGTGAAGGACTGTCTATTCTGCATGCACATGTGGGCATGGGTGTCTGAGTGCCAGCTGCACCAGTGGCCTTGCACTGTTCTCTTCTCTGGCTCATCAGGATGGAGCAGGGACCGTGTGTCACAGGAGTCCATCCATCCATGGTGCCAGGGACTGGCATGGGTACAGGTGTGCAAACCGGCTCCTGGAGGCATTGGGAGTCCAGGCCAGAAAGTAAGGGTTGGGGTCAACTGAAAGACCTGTTTCTATCTGTGTGTGTGTGTCTGTGTCTGTGTGAGACAAGTGGAGACAGGAGCATCCAGCTGACGCTTACTTGGGGAGCTATGGTGTGCTTATGTCTATGAGTAAAGCTGCAGGCACTGGGAGCATGTGTGCAGAGGTGCTAGTAACCCTGTAAACAGGACCCAGCTCCAGTTAGGGAGGGTTTCAGTTACTGGAGCAATCCATATTCTATTTAAACATACAGATACATTTCCCACCAACTGACCTTTATCCTGATGAGCCAGAGAAGGCAACAGGGCAAGGCCATTGGTGCAGTTTGTGTGAGTGGTGCATGTTTGTGTGTGAGTCCATCAACATGGCCAGCTATGTGCATATGTATATGTACGTGTGTTTTGTATACGAGTTTCTGAGTATATAGTGTTGGAGGGACCTGGCAGCGTGGAGCTGCAATGGCTCTCTCTCTGTTGGACTATCTGATATGCCCTCTCCATTACAAGGTTTTGATGTCATATGAACACAATTGCATTGCAAAGAGTTTTTATTTTGTTTATAATAATAAAATCTCACCCCACGCTCAAATTATTTTGTCTAGGAGAGAGTTGGACTTCTTGTTTCAAATTAAAAGAACAAGAATCCCAAATACAGAATTTTTAATGGGGAAAAATAATTCCTCATCACTTGTACATCTGAGAGTCTCTCGCAATTCCAGAAAGGATAAACAAATTACTAGAAATTTTGCATTAGTATATAATTGTTAAGTTTATTTGAAATAAAAGAAGAACTGCCACAGATTGAACAGAGCAAACAATTCCATGGTAGAGTTACCAAGTGCTGGTATCTACATAGACAATAATTTCAAAAGGCCCAGGATGACCCGAGGAGAATACCCTCATTTCACCTCAATCAGTTATGCTGCAATGGAAAAGTTGTTGTCCTACTTCCACTGCAATTAAAACTCTGCTCATTAGTCCCAGATCTTCTCTTACAACACCCCTTGTGTACTATAATAAATGAGGAGCAGACTGCTCTGGTATTGTATTCCTGTTTAATGGGCACTGATACACAGTGGGATGCCCAATATCCTCCTGGTGCTGCTGGAGTTGGAGGATTAAGCCCCTGAGAACACAAGCAGCAGTTTAGGACAAGAAGTGTCTCCTGTCCTGTCCAGCTGAAACTGTGGGCCAGAATTTAAATAGGCAAAATCAGCCATCCAGACTGGTATTAGAGTGGACCAGAACAAAAAAATCCAGCCAGCTTTTTTTTCTTCTTCCCAGGAAAGATCCAGAGATATCAAAAAGCTTTTGTAAAGCTTGTCAAAAGAAGTTGAACTTTACTTCTGCTTGTAGTCTTTAGGTTTTTCTGAGAACATTTTAGTTTTCTGAGGTACTGCACAGAATTCACAATTAATTCAGGCACAAGACACAGTAGTTAACAATTCTAGTTTACCTTTTAATTCTGCATCCAGAGCTCATCTTAAAGTCATGGTGGGCTGTCTAAAGAGACTTATTCAAGAAGACAATCACAATTTTCTTAATTAAAATATATAACAAATCAGATCTCTACAATCTGATAAATGATAAATTCTGTGATAAGCTTAAATTTAACTTGGAAAGTTCAAAGTAGACCAAAATTAAACCTCAAATTCAAAAAGTGAAAGTAAGTATTCATGCAAAATACTGCCCTTGCTTAACTCCATGACCAAATATGATCTTTTTAAGTAGGTCCATATCATGTGTATTGACACTTCATTTATGATTCACATTTATTTGTGATTGAATGTATTGTGTTTTTAACACTACAAATTGAGATCTAAACCTAGACTTTCAAATACATATGAATAAATCTGACATAATACCTGTGTATGGTTTTTGTTGATTTCAGTATTTCGCTGATCATTCAATCTCCTCAGCTGTGCTCCCAAGAAATTCCAGAGTTTCAGGATACAGCAGTGCCTGTGGTGTGATAATGTTATCTGAAAGCAGGGGAATTTTTTGAGGCACAGCTCGCTGGTGCCTCCCTTCTTAACAAGAGCAAACCTATCCAAGTTTGCTCACCTTTATGCTGGGGCTCACACTATGCCCACTGGTCAGAGACTGAGTTCTGCGTCTCACAGCTGACTCCTGCAATGACCTTCACTAAAGCAGTTTGGCTGGCAGAGGGGAAGGAGCATGAAATGTAAATCTGACAACTGAAATTGTTAATGTCTTGGAAAGGCAATGGTGGTCCATTATAGTCATCAGCACTAAAACCAGAATAAAGCCACAGTGAATTGTGAAAGCCCTCCAGGTTTGTATAAGTCATCTTACACTGTATATAGAGAATCATGTAGGGAGGGAGAGAGAAATTAAAAGTGACACAGAAAGGAGGAAATTACTTTTTCACATTTCTTCTACTCGTTACTGCTTGTCTCCCCAGCAGAGGCCCTGGGTACAGATCTGTTCAACTCATGTTTCTCATTTGTCAGCCTTGTGGCTTCAGAGCCTGCAGATCAGCTATCACACAGAAAGCACTGTTCCCCATTTATACCACCAGCTTCACCACGGTACCTGGATATGTGTTGCATAGTGCTTTCCTCTGGGACTGTCTTTCACTACCCAAGAGACAAGCTGGGCTGTTTGCCATTTGAGAGCGAGGGGATCCTTTTTACACTGGTCTGAAAAGCAATCACCTTCCACCTCATGCCATTGTCTCAAGGCAGGAGGGAGCTCAGGTCTTGCTTATGCCTTGCTCAGTTTCCTTAGATAAACTTACTAAGTGCATGCAAGAAGGGGTTAGCTGCAACCTTCATTCTGCTTGTCTAACAGCTTCTCCTATTTCAGAGCAAGCCAGTCATACAAACCTTGTAACAGAAGCCAGAAACCTTAACAGAATTGCTAATCACACTCTTCTGCTTGCTTGTCTTCTAGGAATTTCTACTGTATTGCACTGTACTCCATGCACCATCACTCACACTGGAAGATCTCTAACTGAAAAGAAACAGCCTGAGTGGTTGCAAATGGAAAATAATGGAAGAAGTTACCAATAAAAGGCAACACATAATAGTGCTTGTTATCTCCCTGAATATCTTGATGTATATTGATGAGACAAGAGCCCCCATTTCTGGTTTCTCTAAGCCTGATATGGACACACTGCCATGAGGATGCTTGAGCAGGACAATGACAAATGCATCACAGGAAGACATGCAGAACAGATGCTGTCAGAGGCACCATTTTGTCATCTGGGTGCAGGGCAGAAGTCACAATCTCTTTCTGCTACTTAACAACTGCTCTGCTTTGCAGCCGTTTAGCCACAGCAATAACTCTCTTGCTTTTAATAAAAATATTTACTTACTTAGTAACTATGCATCTAGCCACCTAAGAAAGGGCAGTTATTTCTAGAAAATCTTTGGGCTGGGCACAGCAATTAGATATGTTTCCTTTAAAATGTTTTTCTTCACCTACAGCAAAACTGAGCTCCATTCTCTTATCCTGTCTGAAGTCCACCTTCAATTCACTATGCATTTGTATATTGTGAAATGTAAGATTATGCTCCATCACCTGGGGAACATGAAGGGTGCTGCTTCATTAGACAATCTATTCTTAATTCTGTAAGCCATGGTTTATTAGCTGAAGCAAGCATAACACATGACTGACAGCATTGAAAGCATTAGTTGAAATCAGATTGACCCTGGGTTTAGTTTTTAACCAGATTTGAAAAAGACAGATAGTTTAGACTGGAAATGGGGAGGAAAAAAAGAAAAGGGTGACACTGTTTGGAGTGTTAAACCAAACTGTTTTTCCTGTCCCTGAATAAAAACAAAAGCAAGGGTTTTTTTTGCAAGTCCCTTGTTTGTCTTCAGTAATGTAACATTTTGTGGAAGAGATGCAAGGGAATGGAATGCACATAAAAGTCTTCTAAGAAAGGTCAGGCTGAAAGTCACAGACCCAGAAGAAAAACAGAAAGAAAGATGCAGTATCAAAGAACAGACTTGAAAGCCAGGTATGAGTATCAGCTAAGATTCCAAGTGTGTTGATACACACTTAGAATAACTATGGTTCCCCATAATGACTTATGGGGAAAAGAAGTTACAGTGGGAATTACACACTCTCCTCTCACTTGTAAGAGAAGTAAAGAGCTGACAGTATTTAGTGATAGACCTTAAGATACAGAAGGATTATCTGTTTTTTTTTCAAGGTACTACTTTAAGGCAAAGCAAAGTCCACATGGAGATCTGTGAGACTTAATTCTTGAAACACAGCTTGGTTGAAGAGTTAAAGCTAAGAAAGCAGAGCAGTCAGCTGCTTCATCTAGGCTTCATCTAGGCTAGGTTTCATCTAGAAAGAAAATTCAGTCATGTCTCAAGCATTAAAAAAATCTAGCAGGTAGTGTAAGGCGAGGTCTTCAAATCTTTTGCATGGGCAAAAAGCCTTAAATTAAAAGATTAATATAACTGCAAAATAAAAGGCCATAGCAAATGATTTTACTACAAGGAGAATCACTCTAGCAGTGAGGAAGATGTGCATTTAGCTAGCCCTCAATTAAGAGGGCATAAATACAAAAGACAGAATGCAACACTTGACAAGAACAATATAGGAAAATCTAGATTTCAATATTAAAATTCTACATAATGCCAAATATAACATTTCTAATTTCATTATTCAGATTATCCCCTCAGGTTTAATAATTATCTGGTTGTCAGCTAATCTTCAGGAGTTTTGTATGTGTTTAATTGATAATTTATATGTCATAACTCACTGGTGTGGCAAATTTTTGTCAAGGGCTTAATCTAAATCCTGTGACAGTCCATGTACATCCAGCCCAGTCCATGTGCAACTGACACTCCAGATAGTGCATGTGGTCAAGTGAGATAACACTGCTGTTCTTAAGAAAAAACTTACTGTGGTACAAGGTGTGTGTGTTCATGGAGCATATTCTCACTCCTCTCTTTGGCTGCAGTCACTGTTGTCCAGTAGTGTTTTCCCCCTTGTCTAACGCATTACACCAGAGGTGCTGCCACCATCGCTGATGGGCTCAGCCTTGGACAGTGGCAGATTCACCCTGGAGCTGTCTGGAACTGGATCTGTCAGATACAGGAGAGGCTTCTGGCAGCATCTCAAGTAAGTCACCCTCACAGCCCCCTGCTATAAAGCCTTGCTTTGCAAAGCCAATACGCTTTGATTTTTCTTTTCTTTTCTTTGTTACCTTTAAGAAAAATCAGGTTTCAGGTGAAGGCTTCAGAGAAAATGTGAAATTAGTTTAGGTTGGGTTGCAGGCTATTACACCAGGAGGTTTCGGTTGCCCTTCAGAGGCATGCTGACATGTCCCTGTGGCGAACATGGTGCACCCACAACTTCTGTGCTGACAAAACTTCCCAATGCATGTGTCATATTTGGTTCACAGTTAACATGGGGTACTTGAAAAAACATGCATGGGTGGTATTCAGTTATTGCTGAAGCAATAATTTGGTAGCAGTAGAGAATACATTAACCACAGTACCAGTTAAATTATAGTAGTTTCAGGAAAAAAGTGCATTCAGACAACTTAGAAAACCAAGCCATATGAGGTATTTCCAGGAGATGGTGCTATTCTCAAGCCTTTGGCTTGAGCCTTTGCCTCTCAGGGAAAAAACTCAGAGGATCACCATCCTTTCCCCACTAAGATCCAGGTTTGCATCTTTTATAATTAAAATAACCACGAATTTGATTTTGTTCCTGAACTGTGTATTGAAGGGTCCACAGTGCTGAAATCCCCTCAAGAAATGCCCCGTGCCATCAGCTAGAGGATGGAGGAGGCTTCCTGCACCCACATGGAGGGAATCAGTCTACACTAGAAAAGGAGTCTTAAGGGAACAAGCCTCTGATGTTTTTTAGCTTTCCTTTTCCAGAATCAAACCCTTATGTCTTATTCTAAACAAGAAATTTAAACCCAGATCTGTAATATGAGTCGCCCCTCAGTCTCACAGCAGCACTTCAGCAGAGAACTCTCTCCTCGGGTCCCCGTTCAGTTCCCAGACAAGTGCCAGTGGGAATTAATACCTTCGAACTAGAAACCATAACAGGCAGTGAAGAGAAGGGAATTGCTAAAAATAGCCTGAAATGTGATGCCAATGCAAAACAGTGCCTCTCAAAGCCTTTTCCACATTAAGCCTTCACCACCACACTGTGCTATAGGTCTTTTCTGTGCCTCCAATATGAGACCAGGATGCCTCCCCCTTCCAATGCCAAATGACTACTGCTCGGATGAGTTACAGGCTACAGAAGACACAGCTCCCGTTCTCACTTTTGCCTGACAATACTAAACCACACATGTCTCCAGAAAGAGTTCTAGACACCTACTAGTCTTTTTCAGGAGAAAAGTTGGGTTTGTATTCTGTTGTAAGCCAAGCAAGAGTTGTGAGAGAAACTAAATCTAAAGGTTAGAGAAATCAACTGTCAATTAGAGACTCAGTTATCAAAATTGCACAGGTGGGATTTGGAGCCTGGATGCCCATTCCCAAAGATCGCAAACCATTTGGCTGTAGTTCTACATCACTCTACATCTTGTTTATTTTTTGCTAGCAGCATGGCTTCATGTGGAGACCTAGGTCATTTTCCCCAGCTTATCCTTCAAAACAATGCACCTGGGTCCTGATAGGTAGAGCAAATCTGCCAGGCACATGGGGGAAGTGACGCCAAACCTCCTGACTCAAACCATGAAGAACACAAAAGTCTTGCCTCACCCATTGCTCTGGAAGGAAGAACCTGCATTTTACATGAAGACCAGTGCACCAGGTCTCTGGGCACACGTGAAAAATGGTCTTTTTTAAAAGGCTGAGTGAGGAATCAGCAGGTTTGTGAATCTTGACAGGCTTGGTCTTCAGCTGCAAGGTGATCCATGAAGCAGCAGGAACAAAGAGCCTCTAATGTGCCCAGTAGAAGTCCTTCAGGCACCAAAGGAATTTTAATTTCAAAATTTCAGACACTGGAAGGCTCAGACAGTAGACAAGGGGGCAGGTAGACTTTGGATAGTACTGCCAAAATCTTCTGATCTCTCAGAGACTTGGTCTTTCGACTGTAAAAAGGAAAGTAATGTTTATCTTAGGGTTGCAAGACATGCTTGAATAATGTTCCAATCCTACCAAAGTCACTGAAATACTCAAGTGAATGAGGTGGCAGAACTGGATCCAGATTCTGGGTTTGATGAGGAACAGAGCCCCAGGAATTTCACTTGCAAGCAGCATTCATATTCTGAAGGATGAATGGTATGTAGTCTCACCTAAAGATGAAAAATCAGAAGTATTAGTTTTGCTAAAAGAAAACTGTAAATTTTAAATCCACAACTACCCAACACTAACAACTTTTTTTTTTTAATAAAAGTCTGAGAAGTTTAATTCATGGCTGTATTTATAACAGGCTAAATTATCATTTTTTGGCTGAGATTTCACAAGGCCCAAGAATTAGAACAAACTTCTGAAATACGCACATGTAGTTCATAGCCACTCTTGGCTGAGCATTTCTGGAGGAAACAAGCAAACAGATAGTCTAGTGTTCTCATGGTCACTTTTTTCTTATATTCACTACATTTTTTGCTACTGCTTCTTTTGAATGTGCAAGAGAAATTCTTGGCCTCTGTTCCCCTGAATATAAAACCACAGCAAAGACTCAAATATATCTTAGTTAAGGTGTGTAATTGTAATTTGTCTTCTTTGGTTTCTAGGTAGATAAACCCTTCTGGTTTTGGTAAAAGTTTAGAAAAGCCTTTTTGCTGTGGGAAGATATTTAAGCATACACTCCAGTTTTAAAATATATTTGAGGCTTGTTTGAGTTGTGATCAAACACTTTCCTGATGACTTCAGTGAAAGAATTGGGATATTCAGTTGGGTTTGTGTTTTACTTCCCAGGAAAGTCTGCAACAAGAAGCTATAAACAGTGAATTAATGAATCAATATTTTAGACCAGGAAGCTGCTCTGAATTACATTTTTCAGCTTTTGGAGTATTACATTAAGCTCTGAAAATGAGTCATTGGGAATAAAGAGTGGATCATAAGAATCTATTATGAATATATTAGCTACATTGCATTTTAGTCTTGTAAAAGAATAGTTTCCCTGCTCAGCTGAAGGACTTGCTGAAAAAAAAGTATACAGAAGCATATGTTATGCTGTTCCATGACTCCTTACACCATTTGTGCATGTGCAAACAAAATAAGAGATTGTTTTGTGTAATTTGTTCAATGTGCATAAATTTATCCATGTAGTTGCTCCATTGACTTAAAAATAAGGACTGCATTTGGCTATGTATCAGCAACAGAGAAGTGAGTAAATGAGCAGAGCTTTGGCATATATTTTTTTTCATATTTGTGTGGAGAAATCAAAGAACAAGTGAGTTTTTAGTTTATTAGTTAGCAGATGGAAAACATAGCCACCCTGCATGAAGTCCATTTATGATACTAAAAAGTAGTCAAAAAAACCCCAACTAACTAGTGTCTCTATCAAAGAACCTCTGCAAAAATGAGAATTGCATAAAAAATAAGATTTGCAGCAGACATCTGCTAAATCCTCTATATAACATTCACATGCAAGCATTACAGCTCCAGTGCTGTAATGCTCAAAGCCAAAGGAAACAGCTGCACCTGCACAAACTTCTCAGGTCACTCTGCACCCGGACAGTGTGGAGGTACAGGAAACTCACAGTTCCTGCCCAGGTTATGGCCCCTACCTCTTCCCCTTCTGGGAATTTTCTGCCAGTTCACACCAATTATATACTGGTTTAATAAGTAAATAGGACTTCTATTAAAATAAGGATATCCTCTGATGTGGGAGATCTCAAGACATCTTCTCTCTATTCCAAGTACTATCCATAGGCTAGAATGTCTTTCCAAAACTGGCCCTGTTTTCACTGAAGATTCATAGAGATTCAGGTTCCTCTTCCACTGAATTTCAATATAATTAAGTTCCTCTGAAAATTTCAGATTTTTCCACTGATAGTGGAAATAGTTTGATAAACGGCAGATTAGCATGCTAGAAAACAGATACAAAAAAATCTCCATTCAAGAAATTCACTACTCCTCTAACCCAAGGGTAAGCTGAGTATTTGTGTACCTGAATTAAACCAGAGTCGGCCAAGCTGTTCCAAAAGAAATCTGTATTTTTAATTATGAATCTTTATTGTGTCCTGACAACATTTTGTCTTTTAGCTCCTTAAGACAGGTTTGCACACAGACTCAAAACCAAACACAGACATTCTGACTAGTGCTGAGCCTGAGCTAGCAGTCTTTTCATGGCCTAGAAGGAAATGCTCTCCCAAGGCACTCAAAGCCCTGTCAGTCTGCCTTGGCATAGGTCAGTCCTTGCCAAGGTGGAGCCACCCCTGCCCCTAAACCTTTTGCTCCATAGGTATGGATGCCAGCACTCTCCTGCAATGGTCTGCATTTGAATGTAATGGAGGCAAAGGCTTCATGAAAAGGAATAGATATTGTCAGCTTGCAGTGAAATGCTGAAGTTTGGCAACTCTGCACTTGAAGGTTCCCAGAGCAGAGCTCCCAAGAGTCCTATACTGTTGGCTCCAAGCTCCAAAAGCTTAATACAAAAAGTTGCCGCAAGACTATCCCTCCCACCAGCTGAAGCTTCAACTCAGCTTATATCAAGTCATGCAAATTATTCCATGACTGGAGAAGGTGTAGCAGAGCATTACAGATGCTCTCTGAAGGCCAGAATCCCTGATACATGTTTGGGGACTCTCCAACCATGCTTATGCAGGGTAGAAGTATCAAAAAAGTCTTTAAGCAATGGCGTATTCTTTATCCTTGTAGTTAACTGATGGAGATAAAACACTCTGAGACAGAAGGACCACACAATGCTCTTCTTGGATTTGTTCATTCTGTAAAGTTTTATGGAAAGATTTGGTCATTCTACACAAGCAGTTTGAAATGAGTTTTAATGTATGAACCACATTTCAACAACCATCTCTGTTCTGCAGTTGCTTTACAAACGTTACAGGTTATCCCCATCTCCCATCTACTGAAGCTGGGCAGAGCTTTGCTCTCGTTAGGACCAGTAAAATCATGCAACGCTCACTCATAAAGCTCCTATTAATCTCATTTCATGAAGTTATTGCTGTATTCAGGCTGCACGTCAGGCAATGCTGCCATCTGTTCAGCTTTGCTGCTGCAGAAATGGCTTTAA
Source organism: Eopsaltria australis (assembly GCA_034509425.1). Classification (NCBI taxonomy): domain Eukaryota; kingdom Metazoa; phylum Chordata; class Aves; order Passeriformes; family Petroicidae; genus Eopsaltria; species Eopsaltria australis. Next base: position 675,622 of record JAVTVJ010000649.1, on the reverse strand, counting down.
GCCAGCAGGTGGTGGGGTCTGAGTGCTAAAGCTCAGGCTGAGATAGGGATGCAGGGGAGAGAGAGTCTCTGTACCACTACTGCCCTCACAGAACTTCGTCTGTTGTACCTCACTTTCTCAACAAGTTAAACAAATTCAGCACTGTGTCAAAATATCAAATATGTACTTCAATAAAAACTAAATCTGCCTTTTTAGCTCTTTCCATGTTCCATTGCTTTCACCTTTCACTGCAAGCTTGTGTCAAAGGGCACCACACAATCTCTGGCACCTTCCTGGAAAGTTAGAGCTAAACAGCTACAATTGCTTATAATTTCACAGAGCTCCTATTATGCTGTCATGTTTTACAGTGGAAAATATCTTTAACTGAGTTTGTTTTTGTGTGCATTCGCTGATGTAAATCAAACCACAAGCCAGCTTACAATTTCTGATAGGATGACAGAAATGTTAATCTAAATGTTAATGAGTGTACTGAACTCAGAAAATGAAGTGGCCACTAGGGGACAGGAGAAATCCCACTATTATGGCACACAGTAAATAGCACTAAGTATAACACAGCAAGGAGATGTCAAACCCAAATATATTTTATCTCTTTGGACTAAGATACCACTTGTTTTGTCAGGGAGCTGCCCGTCAAATTTAGTTATTTGGGTGGTAAAACTAAAAGTTGTTTAAGATAGTGCAAGAATATGCAATAATGAATGCTACAAACCTTTATGAAAATAACTTGAAAAACTGTGCTTAATTTTATCAGAGACAAAATTCTTTCTCACAAACTACCTCTACAGAAAGAGACAAGTTAGTGTAAATTAATAAGTGCAGATTAAATTAGAGTGTAAATTCCCAGACATGGGAGCTAGAGTTGGATTTGCTGAAAATAAATCAACTTTATCCAGAGAGAGTGAAAAATTTTAGTTGCTTTAAACAGAATAATCTGAAGATGTTTGTGGACAGAAGAATTCTTCTAAACTATTCAGTTGTCTCATGCTGGTTTTAGAGGAATACACAGGAAGTCATAATCTCCTGATAAAAATTTTCTGCAGGTTACCTGATTCTGTGTTCAGAACTTTTATCCATCAGAGCAGAAAACCTGAAAGGGACACATGTTGGTAAATGCAGCTCCAAGAGACATGGCACAAGTGCAGTCAGAGGATGGTGTTATGCTCTGAACTCTCATTCTCCAGGCAATGCAAATCTGTTTGCCTGCAGCTGTCCAAGTCCCTTCCTCCAGAAAGGAGTTGGTTTGGGGCTGTTCAAGGCTCTTTCAAAAGACATGTGTTGACCAAGGTTCACATTAATTGATGAAATGTTTCATTTCCCTGTAATGAATGTTTAAACAGTGGGGGCTTAGCTAATGCATTTTGCAGCTGCGTACTAAGATCAGTGCCAAGACAATACCACAAACATAGTCTGAAACCAACAGACGATAAATAATCTATTGCTGCTCCTGTTATCAGATATTGGCTTGCAATCTAATAGCTTTTACAGTTTTCCATTAGACTTGCTGGCCATTCATTTAGCCCCTGTGAAGAGGTGCTATGCAGAATGGAAGAAGAGGGATGGTCTGGTCTGGACAGTTTCTCTTTTACCAGGGAAGTTTAGCACCCAGTCTGAGCAGGGGTGCTTGATGAACAGCGCAGTGGAGGGCATTGTTCAAACATGTCAGCAAACAGTGGAAATAAACACAAGGCTCTTTTGCCCACCACCAGGTTCAAGACTAAAAGCATACCCAGTCCCTCCTAGACACAGGAAGAATGGCTTAAATAAATTGTGACATAAAACAGCAAGAAAAGGAATATTTAGGCCTGCTCTCTGGTTTGGGGACCCTCAATCTTTGGTATTCCAAGTCTTCCCACACAAGTGAGGAGGTTCCACACCTCTGGGGCTTCAATTAGGACAGCAGTGAATGACCACTTTTGTTATCAGTTTAAATTAATGACACTGCAAAAGTTCTTTGAAAATTTTTATAGAGTTCATTCTTATATGTAATCCAAATTAAATCTTAAGTTTTACATGGAATATGTTAAAAAAGATTACTTTTTCTTGTAATCATAGTTGTACACTATGAACTTCACCTTACGAGACAGATGGTAATGAGTAGGGAATCTCTGCCCAAATCCTGATATGATGCTGATATTAAAGACATTTTTGAAGGTGGGAAATTGGCAGGTGCAAGAACTGCAGCTCAGCTGACATCAAGCTGTTGGAGTGAGTCCAGAGGAGGCCATCAAGCTGATTAGAGTGATGGACCATCTCTCCTAAGGGGAAAGGCTAAAGGAACTGGGATTGTTCAGCCTGGAAAAGGTTTGGAGGGACTTAATTGCCACCTTCCAGTACCTGAAGGGGGCCTACAAGCAAGATGGAGCAGAACTTTTTACAAGAGCATGCAGTGACAGTATCTTGTGCTTTAACCCCAGCCAGCTGAAACCAGAGCTCAGAATAGGGGGAAATTGCTTCAAACTGAAAAGAAGAATGTTTAGATTAGACATTAGGAAATAAATTCTTTACTGTGAGGGTGATGAGGCCCCGGTACAGGTTATCCAGAGAAGCTGTGCCCCATCCCTGGCAGTGTTCTGGCTGGATGGAGCTCTGAGCAACCCAGTCAAGTGGAAGGTGTCCAGACCCATGGCAGGGGACCTGGAATTAGATGAGCTTTAAGTTGTTTTCCAATACAAACCATTCTATGACTCTGTGATTTTCGTGGCCATCTCCCTTGTTCCAGAGCCAGCAGGTCCCCAGTAATTTGTTATTTATAAATCTCCCACAACTATGTGAGAGCTGCTGCTGATGCAAACTTATACACAAACATATAACACAAGGCTTATTTCAGTGAAATTCTTGATCTTGAAAATGCCACAGCAGGTGATCTTTGATGTTTTCGCAGAGACACAAAGTGATACCAAAAATAGGGACAGAAATTTATCTAGAAATACTGAAAAGAGATAAGGGTTAGTTTAGAGACAGGTAGGCTCTCCAACTGAATAAAGAGTATATGGCACAATATTGCCAAAAAATTGCTTGGATTAGTACCATTTCTCAATCAAAGAAATTGTATGGGCAAGATTTTTATTGCTCCAAAGGCCTCCATGCAACTTGCTTTCACTGCAGTAAAGATGAAGTAAAATAGTCCCCCTAGCCTATATTTTCATCTCATAAAAGTATGGACTTTTTGTATATAGTTTCCCACAAAGAGAGAAGGTTCCTAAATTTCCTTGTGCTTTTGAAAACCTCCACATCATGCAGTCTACATGCCTTAGTGTCCCCTTAATATCTCTTCTAACTGTATTCTAAATCTATATGCTAATTTAATCTAAGGCTAAAAAGGACAGAGTTCTCTGAAGGTTTTACTCACGTACACAAAATTACCAGAAACAGAAAAAGCACTGCTTGGTCAGTCATCTTTGTAGGTAGTGCCTACTTGTGCAGCAGGTTTCAAATCAGCAACAGGCAGATCAGAAAGGAACATGAAGAAGAAAATGAAGGCATGACAGCAGGGTGCAGTGGGAAGAGGGAAAGAAGCTGTAGATGGTCTTGGAGGAACTGAAGGTGCTGGGGATGGTGAAGTCTAGGAGTATGGGAAGGCTCTACACTGCCCTGGAGTGAGGTACTTGGCATGTGAGGAAGGCTGGAGAGGAAAACGGACAGAAATCTTCTTAGTTGCTCCGCTCATGGAATTACTTTATACAACTATTTGAAAAGTTGTTTGGCAATCCTTGAAGAGACTAACTTTCCAGAATCCCTAGAGATATTTGGGCACCTAGAGATACAAATGTTGAACCACACAAGAACCACCTGCACCATTTTTTCATTCTTTTGTCTGATTACTAAAAAGGTCACAGAAATTACTATTGTTTATGCCTCATAGACACAGACTGATGGAGGAGAATGTTATTTCTTTGTTTTGTGCCTTCTACATATCTTTCCAGATGCTCCAACGTGCAGCAAGATCAGATGCCACAGAGAAGAGATCTGAAATAAAATTCCTGACACTCCAGAAAATAGGCACAGGAAGATTTCCTAGCTGCAAGGATATTAGACAACTCTAATTCACTATATTTGGAAGAGGCAATGGGAATTCAGATGTGAAGGCTGCAACATGAACACCAGCCCAAGAAGTTCTTCTCTTGATCTACAAAATCTAACCCTACAGACACAGTCAACAATTGGATACACCATATACACATGGGAGGAGGATACAAGTAGGGTATGAGAGACATCTAAAGGAAGTGAGGGGATTATATATGCACCGAGGTATTGGGAGGCAAGGAGTGGAGAGATGGGAGTTGGAATAGAGGCAGTGGTATAAAAAGGAAATCAAGGGCATTAGAAAACTCTGGCCATGCTCCTCCTACAGAACACAAGACCTCAGGCTGTCCTGCAATGATGAACATGTTGGGACATTGGCAACATTCTTCCTGTTCTTTCAAGATGTTTATGCTGAGAGCTTTTCCTCTTAAGACAAGCAAATTCCTGGAAGGCAGGCCCTAGAGGAAACCTCTAATGCTTGACTAACTTTCCACATCTGAGCACTACTGAATTTTGAACCACTCAGGATTAATTTACCTTCACTATGAACATCATGATCTATAGGTAAGACGCTCTAAGACATTCCTAGCAACCAGTCTCATTTGATCAATGTGGTATCATTTTTTTGTTATGGTGCTGAAGACAGCCATTAAGCCTTGCTCTTAAAAAATCAATGAGGAGAATGACCTTCACTGTGGTGAAAGACTCAATCCTAAATATAATGGTTCTACAAGCAAAACTCATCCCATCTCAACTTTCTTTCAAGTTAACTTTGGGGTTACCTATTTCATTTATCAGCTATTTCTTTATAGTAAATATAGTATGAATGGTACTAGAAAAGTTTTGAAGTGTTAGAAAAATGTTTACATTTTTAACTGGAATATCTTAGGATATTTTAGCATATGAAGAGAGTGTAAAGCCCAGATATGTTTTCTTTAAGGCTTTGCTTTTCTCATACAGAAGAAAATCGACAGAAAATCTTTCCCATGAACAAATGAGATACAGTCAGCCATATCACAGTGGTTCATGCATTCCTTTGTCTGTATTTTCCTCTGCATCTGCTTCCAAAATTTAATTTGAAATTTCCTGTCTTCTCATCTAATGTCTGAAAGCAATCCAAACTCTCAATAGAAAAGTTCTTTTAAAAAATCATCTTTGACTTTTACCTTCATGGCAAAACTTATGTCAGGTTACTATACCAGAGAAACTTTTGTGCAAGACCTAAGAAAAAGGAAGCTTATCTTTATTTCTATTTTTAAAAGTCTTATCCTAAATTTCAATCAAAAGCACAGCTTCAAGAGTTATTACATTATCTCTTCTACAATACAAGGTTCCACAAATCCGTAGCAACACAAAACTTCCTCACTAAATTATAGCATATTTTTCAAAGCATCTCAGTTTGAAGCCCACAGATAGGCATAAAAAATTCCACGGGGAGAGGAAAGGTTTACATTAGGTTGTTCTACTACCTAATTGTACTAACTTGTAAGAGAAAGCCGTCAGTCCTCCCTCATCTTTCGTCTCCTCCTTCCTAGAATTTCTTTGATGTTCACTTTCAGCCCTTATGAGCTGGCTGTTAAACCCTTACCCTGCTCTAATTTTTAGACAAGTTTATTATGCCAATCTATTTTGTATCACATGACTTGCAGTACAGGTCTTTGCTGCATTTTTTTAATAAACAACATATGAAACCTCCTTATCAAGAGAGTTCATTTCCCTAGAAACCTGACATAGAATCTTTAAAGGCATGTGACTTTTCTGCCTCTGTGCAGTTTCAAAATTAATTTTTTAATGTACTCAAGATTTGAGTAATCAGTCAACAGAGGTCAGCCTGTCCCAGTGTCAAAATAATATTTCTTGCTAGATAGTGAAAATTGTTCATTTCCAAGGACTACAAAAGGAAGGCTTCTGTTAAACATTTTGCAATAATTGAGTATTATCTCTATTTCAAATGGACCTAAAGTTTTATTATGACTTTCATGAAACTTATTCGGTTAAATTGTGATTAAAAGGTCATTGTGATCACATTGGATGTACCCAGGCTCAGGAAGCACAGCTGTGCTATCTGTGCTCAAGAAGCACTTCTGCACATACTTTTGATGAAGAGAAATTGAATGAATGAAAATAATCTAGAAAACAAACAGAGGAGAAACATCCAGACAATCAATGTCATTTTTCCCTCTTAGTGGCACAGTTGTAGGCCTTCTAATACAATTGCCAAGAAGCTAATTCCTTTTACCCTGGCCTTTACAGCTTTCAGGACTGAATTTTAAAGCCAGAAGAAAGATTTAGAGATAGAAGCCCTACTGACTTCCAGAAAACCTTACGTTCTGACCATTAATCCCCCAAATGCTTCTGATGTCTCCTTGCATGGAGTTTCTCTATGTCTGAAACAGTGGGCCAATGAATCAGAACATCAGCAAAAGTCAGGGCACCAGTGAGTCCCCAAACATATATCAGTATGTCCTGTCCAGCTCCTGATGGCCAGTTCCTCGTCTCTGACGCATTTTTGAAGGCTGACTACTTACCACTTCCTCCTGTCTTATGGAATAATGTTGAAATGCTGGACTCTCAAAGATATCTGTCCCCTAAGTCATTCTGACTGGCCACCACATCTATGGATGTGTTTCCCAGAAGGGGTGTGTCACCCTTTTCAGTAGAGAGCAGACCTGATATATGAATGTATTGGCAGGGAAGGGTACAAGAGTCCTCGTCCCTCCTCAGGGAGATCACAGAACAACGTAAGATCAGAGGAGACTGTCAGAGCCAGCCACACGTGATCACATTTATGAGGCAATTCACTCAGAAGAACTATCAGACATCCACTATTCCCATTCCCAGAAAGTTCCAGGCATTGCCTAACACTTGTCAAAGATGACCCAAAAGGAATAGAAGCACAGTCGTGTAAAAAAAAAGTCAACAGGGCTTAATCTCACACTGACACCTTGGTTCAATGCCAATAAAGCTCACAGAATTAGCTCATAGATAACCAGCATCTTGGTACTCCTAATGTCACAACTCACCAGTGCACCCATAGTACTTCTGCAAAGTGGGTAACGTTTATTTTAAAAATAAATGCTAAGAGTCTGCCATGCTGGCATTTGCCTGTGATGGATTGTACCATAGTTTACAGAATCACAGCATGGTTGGGATTGGGAAGGGGCTTTTGAGGTCTTCTTGCCCAGCCCCTCTGCTCAAACAGGGCCACCTACAGCCAGGAGCTCAGGACCACATCCAGATGGCTCTTCAGTATCTCCAAGAATGGAGACTCCGCAACCATTCTGGGCAATCTCTGGTAGTGCTCAGTCACTTTCACAGGAGAAATGTGTTTCCTAACATTCAGAAAGAATAGTGAATCCTGTGTTTCAGTTTGTAAATGCTCCTTGGTGAATCCATTCTGAGCACTCCTGCTGATTTCCTTTCCTTCTTGTGCTCAAAAATGGTTTCCAGGGCTATCTGTTCCATCACTATCCCAGGAAACAATGGGAGGTTAACCAACCTATAATTTTTATTTCTACTGAAGTCATAGGACCTCAGTGGCTTCAACAGGCTTTAGTTCAAGTCACAAAGAAAATGAGAATAGACCCAGGAACCTTACCTTTCAGTGTTAGCCACCAAATACACCTCTTAACATTAGTGATGATCTCCACTGAGCCAGTAGTTGCCTTCTGGACACAGGACAAGTAGAGCACTTGTTTGGACAGCTGAGTAGTGAAGTGTCTTCCAGTATCACCTCTGAGGAAATCAGAAACAATAAGAATATACTGAATAATGTTATTATGAAAAGGCACAAGTTTCTCTTACTACAAATGGCAAACCTGCAAAACTACACAATTCAGAGGGATTTCCATAACTCTCTGGATAGTACTTAAATTGAGACATTTCTCTCCAAAGTACAAAATATGCTCTCTGCATCTGACTAGCTTTCTGTTTTATGGGGAATTTTTTTTGTCTGATTTCATATCATCTCTCACTGACAATCCCTCCTCCATTTTCCTAGCCCTGCAGTGAACAGACACACTCTTGCTGTCATATCATTTTCCAAGCCTCCTGGTATTCAGCCTCTTTTATTAAAATCTCATCTAACTTCATTATTTTTTAAATACAAAGGGGAAAAATCTATTCCCTTTCCATTGCACTGATTTATTTCTTGACTACATGCATCATTCCAAAACACAGCCCAATTGTAAAAGAGCAAGATGGAAATTCAACTTGAACATCACTTCTACAATCCCTTCTGGCTTGTGTGACAGGGAAGAGATACTAAATATAGAAATTAAATAGCTTCTATAGTTAATCTAGACAAAATTAAAATTTTAATATTGGAATTGAATATCTAATGTGGCATTTAATCAGCATACTAATGGAATCATGTTTCAAAATATGAAACAGAAAATAGAACATTTAATATTTTCCACCTCAGAGTCTTTCTGTTTGGATCTGTATCAGTTTTTGCTTAGGTGCTTATAATTCCTTTCATACGCCTTAATAGACAAAACAGTTTTAATCTATATGAAGGCTTGGCCACAGCCCAGATGAAGATGTGCTTCTGGGTCTCTTCTGGCATTTACAACACCTGGCACAGGCCTCCAGTGGCTGAAAATTGGCTTGGGAGACACTACAAAGCAAAACTGCTGCCAAGCCAGCAGCAGGTTGCTGCCTGGCATGAGCTGCTCTGTGCTGATTTAAATCCAAATCTCCTCAGAACAGCTGGGCTCTGTGGAGAAATCTTACTCCTAGTTGGATGATGCCAGTGACTCATTCTTGAACAGATATCTGCTGCAAACCACAGTTTAAGTATCAGAAGACCTTGTACCACCCCAGAGGTGCTGGAAGCCCCGTGACCCCCAGCTAGGGAGCTGCCTTCTGTGTCCCTTTCCCTGGATGCTGCTCTGCCTCCCTCCTTATCTTGCATATCTCCACACTTTGGGTGCACCCCCTCATCTCGTCATGGCTCTCAGCTCCCCTTAGCCCTGGGGAGCAGCTGGGCATAGCAAAAGGCTTGGATGAACCTGTCACCACCAGGGACCAAGGGGCTGGAAGCAGCAACCCTCTCTCCTAAAGGTTTCATGAACTACTCTCCATTAGCACTCTGCAATTATCGGTGCAGAATCTGGAAAGCTCACATCATTTCCATACCCCATTCCTGTATGTCTTTCACTGCAGTTCAGATAATGGACACATTTGGGTTACCCAAGCAAGCTGTGTTCCTCGAGTACCAAAGCTCCCAGATTATTTTGTCATAATTTTGCTAATGCCAAAGGCTTGCAAAGCTGTCCTTGAAGTATATTCTTGCACCCAGATGCCTTAATAATTTATAGTCAGCAAATTACAGTGTTGGCACAAAGATGTTTCAATATTAAGCTGCTGTAAGTTTGGACCAGATACATTCTGCTGAGTCCAATGAAAGGCAAATTACAATAATGTGACAAGACAGTTGAAATATTCAGTACATTTGGAAAGACAGTTGGAAACCCAAATATTTAGCAATTTATGCATTGCTTTTGCAGATGCTCAAGAAGGATTTGATTTGTCTGAACACAAAACTAAGCTACTAATAGAGTCAAAACCAATTTATGTATTTAAAATAGATAGCACAGTGTTATATAAGGAAGCAAACCCCTCAAAAGCACTATATGCATTTCTTTCACAACATGCTATATAATTGTAAAGTAATTCCTCTCGTGTACTTCTAGTCATGTCAGGCACATGGCACAGGAGATAGAAATGAATGTGGGAAAAATATCCAGCTGAATAAATTCCCATCATTTTGCCCTATTGGAAAAATGGCAGTCACAAGCAGTCAGCTCTGGGGTAGAACACAGCAGGTTCCCATAGCACTAGCAAATGCCACATGTGTGCTTTGGGATGGGGAGGAGACCTGTGTGATGTAAGAGACATAGAGCAGGAAGTGCCACAACTGTGTGCTCAGTCTGTGTGGGCATGCTTTGTTACCTGCAGCAGGAGTAGTTTTCAAGCATGTCAAGTTTTTCTTTGTTTCAGAGGAACCCAGAATACGTGAGCAAAGAAAACACAGAGTCTGTGAATAAGACAAATGGCATTGCAGCAAATAGAAAAGTAGAGGGTCCCAGACTGAAATCGGGATCATAGCTGGAGTAACAAAAAAAAGGTCTGGTGATATGAAGCACAGTACATTTGCACTGGTTTTGGCTGGAGTAGGGTTAATATTTTTCATATAAAAAGAATTTTGCCTGGGGTTAAACTACAACAACACTGCAAGGTTAGAGTTTTTTTTAAACCTAACAGCCATAATGTAAGGCAATTCACAGATTCACCAGCTCTCTCTTTGTCTACTTTCATTTGCGTTCCAAACCAGGCATTATGACATCTCCCATCCATGTTTCTAAGAGCAAAAGGCATTATACGTAGACCACAAAGTTTTGTCCATATCTCCCATTATGGCTTCTTACCAACCCTTCTCCAGTTTCCTTTGCTAGCCACTTCCTATCATTAATACTGTCTTCCAGACATTGGTTTCACCTTTCTCCATACCCAATCCCTCCCAGGGGGCTCTCCAGCGACTACTATTCCACCAACAAAACTAAATGTTAAATTATCCAGCCAGTTGACTTTGACCTTCTAACTGTGAATTTGAGGTTTCATATTTGGAATTTGAAGCAAAAAATTTGCCAGTCTGGAGCTGAGAAATGCCAGGTGAGTATCAGATGTATGGGAAAAAAGTAGAATGGTGTTTCATCTAGCCTAGAGAGACTTTTCCAAGCAACAGGGATGAGCTGCAGCAGCTCAGTACATATATGCCTTTCAAAGAGAAGTACATTTAAGTTCTAATACTAAAATAACTTGTGCATGTAGACAGTAACTTAACAGAGCAGAAGTCTGCAATGGAGCTTAAAGCATGCTTTGGCAAAGTCCCAGTAGCACATAAATATTCCTTGGGAAGGCAACATTGACAATATCCTATTGAAATCAGAGGATCATTTCTTCAATTCAGATGCAAGTCCTTATAAACAAACAATAAAGGTCTTTGGCTTTGTGCATCTGCAGTGTGCACTGCACCCTATGAGAAGCATAGCTTTAGCCTATCATTCTGCCTCAAACCCTGGCATCAGCACCATCCCCTTCTCATGCAGTGGTGAGCAGAGGGAAGAGTCTGTATCCACACTCAGAGGCAATTTCTCCACAGATGCAGTTCTGTCTCTGTCTGCTCTTTATAAATGTTGGTACTTGAAATGAGGTAGGGGTAGAGGAGCTCTGCAGCCAGGTACCTGGAGTGCCTTGCATGATGTGGCTGTGGTGCAGCCCGTGGTGCAGCGCCAGCCCTGTGGCAGTCTGTGCTGATGCTGTGCCAGGGCAAGGCACCCCCGGGCACTGACTGTGCAGGAGTGGGGCTGATGGTGCTGCTGCAGGGCACACAGCTGCTCCTCTCTGCCATGGTGGGGCCACCAAACCCCACAGTGCTGCCATCAAGGACCAAATATTTCAGAGGAGAATTTTATTTCATTAGTTTCATACACATTTTGAATCTGATTTTAACCACTTCCGTGGTTGCTTCTTGCCCTTGCTGTCTAGATCTTGTTTCCATCAAGTTCAGTGAAAGCCTCTTCACTGAACTCAACAGATCTGCTTCATGTCTCACAACCACCATCACATTTCTGATTGCAAAGTGCTGTATTCCAGCTTTGTGTTTGATCTTGTGCCCCTGTCTTGCCTGATCTCAACTATAGCACCCTGCTGCTCACAGCTAATGGGTGCCCTTTATAGTGCAAGTGATAGATGTCTGCCTTTTCAAGCTGATTATTTCCCAGCTGCTGCACTTTACTGCAGGCAAAGAGTCGGGAAAGCAGTGAGGAGTTGTATTTTATGAGAAAAATTATTTTTCATTTAATTTAGTCATAGAGCTAGTTAGACTAGATGAACACAGAGATCAAGTAACATATATAAAATGACTGTAATTTAAGTTCAAGATTTGTTTCCCAGATCACTACCCAGCGAGAGTAGACAAAAAGCAAGATTTACACAGATACTCAGCACTGGGAAAACTCTGTGCCAGTCTCCTGATGATGAGGGACACAGACACCAGAGAGAAAAAGAAAAGAACTGATAAAACATGGTTTTATCTTGTCCTGCTGTCTTTTTAGAAAAAGTGAACATCAAATAGGTGTGAATGTCTTTGAGTATTCCCCCCACTTAGGAAAAAAATACTGCTGAAAAAGCTTTCATCTTCCAAATGAGCTGCTTCTTTACAAACAACATTGGCTGCTTGCCATATCAGGCTTGACTTCTGTTTTTTCTTTTAGCACTAGTTAATGAGAATGCTTGTCTGATCAGATAGTTGGAGTCAACAGACTACAACGGTAAGAGACAACAGCCCCAAAAAGGCTTGGTGTTGACTGCCCAGCTTGTCTGCCAAATACATCAGTCCTGGAGAGCCACCAGCTTTGTTCTGTTCTGCTGAGCTGCATGGGATTTACAAATTACAACAGGGTTAATGAGCTTTGTTTGTCAATCTCATAGCACAAGCCCCACACATTCATAAGGCATCCTCTCCTTCAGGATTGGGAAAGACCTGGGGAAAAAAGAGACCTGACTGACCGGTTTCTGAAGAGAAGAAACCTGATGAATGATGAAAATTCCTTCCTTTTAACAATACTGCCCTCAGGGATACACAGCTGGCTTTCTTCAGGAGGCAAAAACTTAGTGGGTAAATGGGTAGTTGTTTGATTTGGTGTGGTTTTGCCTGCAGAAACGTGAAGCTTGCTTCCTAATCAAGTCACATGTTGTCTAATGTTTGCTCATAGACTCATCAGTAAAGTAGGAAAGCTGTAGAGCATTGTATGCTGTCCCCCAACACGTGGCCATGTGGTTGACCTGATGCCCAGAAAAATTCTGAATTTCAGTGCTTCACATAGTGTGAAACCTTTTAATGTAATTTAACTTTGTGGGTTTTATAGCCAGTCAGGGAAATTTAATGCTCTAATTACCAAAAAAAAAAAACAAACCCTAAAACCAACAACAGCAATTTCTGCCCTGCACATGTTCTCTCTGCTTTCTGTTCCCACCTCTTCTCAGCCACTTTGCCCACACCCTAGTTATACGTTGCCATATCCTGCTCAGCAGTGAGCAGGAAATGGAAAAAAACCAAAAAGCAATCACCATAACATAATTCTCACCAAAGGAGATGCTCTTCACTGGAGATCATTACATATATGTATATCTATTTATCTCTATCTTTCTGATAGATACATACAACATATAACATATAATGTATATCACATATATAATATATATTTTTAATATGTATGTCTTATATTGCTTCATTGATATCAGTGCATAAACTACATTTCTGTGTCTTCAACTGCTGCAAGAAATGCAGAAAATAAAGAGGAGGGTAAAGCAGCAGAGAGAAACCCTCCTGAGACTTACTGAACATTAGGCTTGGACATAATCTGATGAAAAGGGACCACACATATTTGTAGATGACAAAGTAAGTTGTGATGACACCAGCCCACAGCATGTCACAGAGCATGCACTTCTCACCCAAGGGCAAGTAAAATAAGGTTACTTATAAACTATTTGAGTAGGAGCCTAATTTGTATCCAGGACATTTCTGTCAATAAAAGCAATCATCCCAGAATGTTGTCTCTTGTTTCCTTTTCTTCCTGGTTGCTAGTGAGCATTGTCTTATCCACAAGTCAGTACAGAAGCTCCATCAAATACACTTTAATCTTACCACTGGCCAGAAGAAAGCAACTTTTTGTTGGATTCCAGGCTACAGTTTAATCTGTTTTACTGAAACACTGAAGTCATACCTTAATTCAAGGTAAGCTGGAAAGCCATCTTCCTAAAATTAATGCCTATGTTCCCAAGAGAGAGAAGATACAGGGACAGACCTGTCTGCCTGAGACTAGCTGCCAAAATAGGATCCAGTAATCCCAAGTGTTTTGACTTGGCTTGTTTGGTCACTGAGTCAAATGCACCCTGATTTAGTGGGTGGATGGTATTTGTCAGCAATGGCAGAGGTCACTGCCCTGTTTCACACTGCTATGTAACATAGAGCATCTCCAAAAAGTTTGAAGGCAAATAGAGCTGAGTTCTCCTCTGTTAATCTCAAGAGATGAGCAGCCATCTATCTCTTCAGCTACAGACTTTGACTGAGCTTGCTGTCCTAATGCTGGTGGGGCTGAATTGCAGAAGATAGGGCCAAATGCTTTGGACACTTCAGCAAAACAAAATATTCATAATAATAGGCAGATTTCAGCTTTAACTAAATGGCATAGGAACTGTGAAGGTATCTCCATCTCCTCTGACCAGCTTCACATGAACAGAAAAAAGTCTCAAAATTACTCCCTGTTATGTCTGAGCACAAGAGATACATTTCACTTTTTCTTTCCTTTCAGAGAAAACAGAAGTTCCCCATCCCATGCCTGGGAGAGCCACTGCTGCAGATTCAGCTGTGCATTTCTGCTGCAGAGCTGCTTTGAGGCTTCTCTGGTGACATCAGAAACAAGGGCCAGGGCTGGACCAACGTCATGTTGTTGTGCACTCTGGAAAGGAAATAGTAATAAGAAGGGATTGTGGAGAGTTAGTCTTCATGTTCCTTAACCATTAGCTGCCAGAGATTTTGGGAAGAGATGTATTGCCACTTGCACAGCACAAGCTCTGCACAGCTCTTTTCTGGGCGTAACTTCCCCTCCTCTCCCCTTCCAGCCCAGCTTCCCACCTATCTGGAACAGCCTAAAAGGAGGCCATGCCATTTTTCTGCCCTGATCCCTTTCATTCTCTGACCTGGCTACAGCTTGCCCTGCTTTCTCCTTGGCCTGGGCTGGCAATGCAGGTGCTGCTGTACGATATCATGTTCCAGAGTTGCAGTGCTGCTTCATCTGACTGATTCTGTCACTGTGTGCGCCCTGAGCCACAAGCTGAAGTGTGGTGAATCCTTTCTCCTCCTTCTGTCTGATTTCCACCTCCTGTGTGCTTGCTACAAAACCACGATAAATATGAATCAAGGTGATACTAACTGGAGAGGTCAGCCAGCAAAGGGGCACATGCAGCTCACTTTAATGGCCTTTCACTTAACAGTCATTGAATGAGAAAGATTTTGTTGTACTTGTTCTTTCACTAATTAATGTCAGTATGACAGCTTTCAAGAGAGGTCAGACAGCATCTCAGGGAGGCTGCTAAATGCAGAACTCATTTGAACACGGAGATTGCTGCAACTGCAGATCTTAATAAAAAACTTGGTATATTCAAGTATTGCAAGTAATTAGTATTTTCCCCATTGGAAGTTGCCTGAAAATGATATGATAGTGAACCCTTTTCCTGTAGAGTGTCAAAATATATTTTAGAAGTCTATGACTCTGCTATCAGACAGATATGCAAGTTCTGGACACTGAAAATTTATGTATCCTAATTTTTTACTGCCATGTTTGTTCCAGTACTTTCTTGGGCCTTGAAAACAGCTGGTATAAATCCTAACAGCAAAGACTGCTCCAAAATTAGGGCTCCAAACCCTTGATATTACTGATAATTCTGTGCTGTAGAAAAATGAGGACAACTATGGAAAATTTTTTTCCATGCAGCATTCACACATAGGTCTTTGAAACATTTACCTGGAAAATCATTTATCCATTCTATTAACAGCAGATCAATTGCAACCTGTAGTTACATCTCCATGGACAGAACTACTTACATTTATACCCAGGCTTAAGTTTCACCTTCTGTCATATAGCCTGGACTTTTAATAGGACATGATCTCCAAAGGCCTCAATGATAATCTAATACATTGATTTTCCCATTCTACATTTCCTCATATGTAGTGTCATTATGACCAGAAAGTTCTTCTTGATTCTGCTTAGTTCTTAGTATTAATATAACTACATGCACACACTCACAGACTCCTAACAACAAATCTGTTCACAGGACTGAAAAGGCTGCTTTGTGATTTTTCACCTACTGGTACTCATAAAGAGATGTTGAATTTTCCAGGGTATTTTGTAGGTATTTATGCATTAATGAACTTAAAATCCGATAGTCACATTTTGTGCTCCTCTGAACATTTTCAGAATAATTAACTCCTTTTGACCAGGTTCTCATCTCCAGCACTATGAAACCAGCAGATCCAACAGTATGGAAAAAGCTATTGAAGATTTTTTTCTGTAATTTACAACTGGAATAATAAATTTCTCTTCAGCTAATTCATGCATAAAGCCTGCTCACATCCACAAAACCCATAAGACTTTACATTAAACTATCACTGTGTGAGTGGCAGGAACAAACACTGTGTCAGGAAATCACTTGCTGGGAATAAAGGATATAGTCAGCAACAACAGCTTACAGATATTGTGCCAGGTAATGACAACCTTTTGAAGGTGGTGGGAGATTTACTTTTATCAGCAGAAGAGAAGATCAGGACTTCATGAAAAAATATTTTATTTTCAAGACACAAAGAAGGAAGTGTCTGCTATGTGGGACACAGTGAAAGCTGCTGTGAAGAAAGAAGGGCAAGAAATAATTGAATGTTCTGACACCCTAGAGCAGAGCAAAGCAAAAATGAACAGGAGCAAAGCACTCTGGATACAGATCATGCAGGACTAGCAAAAGCACAAAGGAGCAGATACTGAATGCTGGTCTCCCAGCTGCCAGAAAACCCCCCCACATTTTATGCAGCCTATGTTATGTCTATGTACTAGACCTGCATGGGGATAGTTTTGAATCCTGAAAGCATGGATGAGAGAGCAACAAAAGTCCTGCATTCTCCCTGCTGGACCAGGCTGTGCTGGACTGCAACAACTCAAAAGGACATGGAATTATGTGCTCTGCTTAGTGACTGAGCCAAATGCTGCTGTTAGAATCAGGGTAATGTGACTGAATCAACAGTCTTCACTCTTCTCTTTTTAACCTATGCTTTCAAAAATTCTCAGGCAGAGCCATGGGAAGTGCCAAAGGGAGATCCCAAAAACGAAATAAAAGCAATGCCACAATGAAGCCAGTAGAGGTAATGAAAAAGTTGAAAAGTTGAGTTCATTCTTATCTGAAAAAAGGACCATAAAATGTTCTAATAACCATGCCAATAAAATGGAAGAAATTTACCAGAGGTCATTAATATGCATTTTATACTCATGAAATTTTGTACTTAAGTGCAGAGAGCAACAGGAGAGTTCTTAAGCTGAGTTCAAAGAGAAAGACATGAACTATACATGTTTTCATCTGAAAAGTTGCAACAACATAATTATCAGTGATTCAGGAAATCAAAGACAAAGCCTTTCTTTTAGAATATGTTTTTTATGTCTCTATTAGATGAAAGTGTATATTTACATCTCCATAAATACACATAGAAATAGATGCATACATTCATGCACATAGGTGTGCTCACACAGGGATGCTGTATTTGCTGTCTCTGGCAGAATGAGTAAATTCTGCCTCCAGTGAGTGACGGGTGCAAAAAGTCTTGCTTCAGAAAAATAACGTGCTTTGAAGCCAGAGTCAGCTGGTGCAGGAACCTGAGTATTTCCTTACAGCCTCTGGTGCCCTGCTCACCGCACACTGGTGACAACTTGCCAAGTGACAAAGCCCTCTAACCCACGGGAAGTAGCAGAACCCTCTGCCGTGAGAAAGAGCTTGCTCACTGAAAAACAGTTTCTTGTTTTCCCCAAAACTCTTAGAGCTGCCTTCCTAGTAGGCTTCCTCACAGAGCTTTCTCAGTAGTACAGAAACAATACTATTTAAAAATCTCACTAGAAGGAAATAAGAGACACTGCTTGTCACAATTCCTGCGGCCTCCCTCCTATTCTCCACACAGAGCATATCAGATGAGTTCTTCCATTTAACTGACACTGCAAAAAGATATCTTTTTCAAACTCTTTTTTCCCTGGAGGATATTAATTCTGGAAATGCAAGGGACTTTTCCATTTGGGAATTTCTTTGGAAACATACCTTACTTTAATATTAATTATATTCCTCCTCAGTCTGCATCACAAAGCCCAGTCCTCATCTCTCTCTTCAGATTTTAGCCTTTAAGCTTGCAGCATCCTTAGGGTTTGTCCAGAGATTCAAGCCCATGACCCTGTCACTCAGCTCAGGCGCAACCCCATTGCTGCCACAGCCCAAAGGATACAGTTTTCAATCATGTCCATCCACCTGAACATGGTTTCAAAACTAAGCATTTTTGCTTGCCATCACAGCATCTCTTCAACATCCTAAAGTCTCTGTGGTGCTATGCACACAGCTGAGAGGAGTGGGCACTCCTAGCAACATAGTCTCAGGATCATTGCTGATTTAACTGCCCAGGCTCTAAGATTTTTTTTATCACCTTCTCATGTACATAACACTTAAATGTCAGTAGTAAAATTAACACACCAAGTTCAAATCAAAGCCCTTTTATGGCCTCTTCTATTTTTTTGTTATCTTAAAATCACTCTTCACACTGTAAAACACAGTTCAACTGTGAGCTTCAAGCGAAGCCCACACTCCTCTACCAAGACACACAACAGCCAAGCACAGGCAGCCACATCCTGAAATACTGCAGCTGCTGCTGCTGAGCTTCTGAGCACCTTCACCTATTGAGAGAACTGAGAGTGCAGTATTTAAAACTGTGAGAAATCAGCAATGCAATGAAGAGCTGAACAACCTGGAGTCTCATGGGAGTGAATGCAGAAGCAGCCCCGTCACTCTGCAGTGCCTAAGCCACTTCCCATTGTCCTCAGAGGAGCAGCACTACAATGGCACTTGCTCCAGGATCCATTATGAGAAGCAGACACACTCCTCCAGAGGACAGCATCCTTACTGCCAGCATCACCCTGCCTGTCTTCTGTGCTGTGGCTCCTACAGGCCATTATCTCTATTTAGAGCCAAATTTGTCAGATGAAGGAGTTATAAAACACATTGAAAAAAGGACGCATTCTGATCACTGGGAAAAACACACTGAGGTTCTTTTTTTTCCCAGAGTCAATTCCCTTTTCCAGACAATGATGCCTTTCTGTGAATATTAGAAAAAATCTGCCTGTAAGTTTTACAGTGGAATAGTCTGCTACTTGTTACATAGGATTTTTTCAGCCACTCATGAGAAAGACAGCTTCCTGCCAAACCCTCAAGGATTTGCCTGTAGAAGTTCTGGTCTCATGATGTTCTCAGGCACCTTGCAGAGACTGAGAGCCTTTCACCAGGGAACAATGAATGAGTGCCCACTAAAAGATTATCTTCTTTTCCACTCTCCAGAAGTGGAAAAGACACAGTGGTTTTCAGTACAAAGGAGGAAATCCTTACCAGCAAATCAGGTTTCTGGGTAGCAACAAACATGACTATTTGCTCAGGCTTACAAGAGACAAAACCACAGGCTGCTGGATACCAATTCATTTTGGAAAATCCAAATTAACTCAACTGTATAGTGGAAAATTGCACTTCCTCAATTTTTACAGAGTCATCAATCATTCCCTGACTAGCTCCTTGTCTGCATGCAACCCAGATAGCATTGTCCTTTTCTTCAGCGTCATCCTACCTCTACCCATTTTTTTGCCAGTTTCCCTATTTTTTGCTATTTTTGACTATACTTCCAGCACAAGTCTTCTGTGTTCTGAACTTCATTTTCTTGCAGATAGTGACTTGGTTGAATCTCACTCCTGTCTTCTTCATATTTCTCTGTTTACTAGTTAAACTCAGCCTCATTTCCCATCACTTGGATTGCTTTTAAAGTGTTAATGGGTTATGGTTAGCTTATCCAGGCAGCACTTTCCTGGCCTTTTGTCTGTCATTAGTCATCACACTTCCCATTTAGTGCATCACACATCGTGTCACTTACCATCACTACCAGACAGTCACTGGAAACAGGACATCAGATTGCTTTCAAGAGCTCTCTCTGTGAAAAACATGTAATAACATTCATCCTCTACCAGTGAACTGGTTTCTGTTCTGGGAAAGAGGAGGGGAGTTGTTGCAAATGTACAGAATTAAATCCTCATGTCGTTTAACATAAATCTTCTTAGTGATTATAAATGTGTATGACTAGCTGACCCATTTTACAGAAACCTGTTCTAATTTTAATGTAATTTTTCATCATATTAATCATAATTTCTTGTTCATTTTTTTAAAGTCCTAATTACCAGGGGTTATATTACGCAGAACAGGAAGATTTTCCGAGGTCACAAGTAATCTCTGCAAGTAAGTGTCCTGAAAACACTACGCAATATCTTAATAGCTTTTGCATAAAATAAATTGGTATTAAAACCTAGAGATTAGTGTTTGTGCAATGGCCAGTGCAAATGGCATCACATCTTGCTCCCAGCTCTCAGGGCTGTTTGCCTACACGAAACATCTGCTCTCACAGTGATTTTTCCTACTGACTACGGGAGACTGCGCAAGTCTCTCCTGCACCATTGCACCCTGGAGAGTAAGTCTTATACTGTATCACTATTTGATCTGAATTTCTCCTAGGAAAACCAAATACCACAGTCATGCCTGGAACCTCAGTAGGTCACACCTCTTTCCCTCAAGATGATGCACTAAACTCCCTAACTAAAGAAGATGCATCAAAGCTGTTCAGGTGAGGAAATCGAAGACACCAACCCTTGTGCTCATTGAGGATTCCATTTCTTTTTCATGTGGGAGCTCATGGTAAGCCCTAATATAAACTCCAGGGAACAGAAAATTAAGAAAAATTGAGCTATATGCTCTAACTGTGGTGGAAAAGGAGCAAACTAACTTCATATGAATTATAGTCTTGTCCCTGTGGTAATTTTTGTGATTTGCTTAGAGGATGGTACATTCTTCTTGTGGCTGAGGAAGTCTGCTGTGGGCTGAGTGGGTTATTCTGAGCTTCTGTAGGAAGCCAAAGTGCAAAGGCTCAAGTCCATGGAGGCAGAGTACAGAAGAGACTTTCCACCTGGAGAGAGGAGAAAAGACCTGGCATGGCATCAGACTGAGCTCTCCAAAAGCCTGGCCCAGCCAGAGGAAACCCACAGTGGGTCAGACCCATGGCAGTGTAGTACAGGGCCTGGCACAATGATCTCTCCAAATCTGAGAAGCCTGGCCCAGCAGAGACACCCCTTTCCTCCATTTGACAGCACCCATTAAGTGCAGGTCTGAGTAGCTGGATGAGTAGTGGATTACATTATTATACATTGATACATACACTGGTATCTCAGGTGAGTCATAAAATCTTCCTCAAGGCAGCTCTGATGACCAGCCTGAGTCATATACAGCACAAGAAAACTACAGCCCAAATGGCAGACTGTTAGTTTTGTTTGGAAAAAACACAAAAGGACAACTCAATTCAAAGCACCAAGGTGACCGGCACGCTTACGGCCACCTTTAAACATAGACACACACTCCTCCCCATCTTGTAGGGGATCTTGTCCCAAGCTTTGCACTTGAAAACCACATGGATGCTTTTTGCAAATCGCAGTCACTGCTTGGAAGTGATGCCTTGGGTGACCACCATTGCTTTTCATCCTCTTGAAGCACTGACACTCACAAAAGCAAAGGCAGCAATTTCGTTAAATGTGTTCCTGCATTGCTTCCATCACTGGCTGACTCACTGTTCTGAAGGTCACTGTTTTCAAGAGATGACTAGATGAGATTTATGTATCAAAGCTCCTTCCAGATGGTTCATGAGGGCTCTCATGAGCTAGCAAAGAGTAAAATCATTCCTATGACAGAGAGCACATAAATGATCTTCCTTATTTGTCTTCTTTGAGAAAAGGCCAAGCCTAAACTAATCTTTCAGCATCTCTTGCAGGTCATTACCATGTGCTTCAGGAAGGCACAGTAAGAGCCTTTTCCTCAAGTGGTTCAGCACAAAATGTAACACATTGTTTTTCAGTGAGTTTTCCTAATAGCTTTTCCTATCAGGGCTGTCTAAGCTGAAAAGTGAAGTGAAGCATTAGGCCTGGTAAGTCAGTAACCAGCTACATAATGCATTTGTCCTACATAAGATGGCAAATTAACTGAACTGGGTTTTCTCTCCCCCTTCCTGCAAACTCTACTCTTTGCAGCCTGTGGTTAGGCAAACTGCCCCAAATGCTGTGTGCCACACCTAGCCCCTCATGTGAAATTCACAGGAGCATCACACAAAACCAGACCAGTGCTTTTCAGGAATTAAAACTTTCTGGCATTTTTCACTTCTCCTTGCTCTTTCTCCTTATCATTTTGCCTGTCACTGACGCAGTAATTTTTCCAAGATTCATTCTCAGCTCAGTTAGACTGCTCTCTGGCGCAGCAGCCAGTGTCACTGCCTGAACTACGTGGCTGTTTAAAGGCATAAATGGCACACCTGGCTTATAGGCAGAAGGGTGACAGGCCCCTCTCATCACAGCACACATCTGCAGGAGAACTGAATGGGCTCCTCAAATAATAGCCACATCCTTTGAGACAAGAGAAGCATTGGTACTTTCTAGCCCATAAAACCATGGATAACTTTAAGAAGGGCACATGAGTAAGGTGAATGTAAGCTAATATGGACAGATAATAAGCAAATTGCTATTAGGAGACTGCTATGGTCATAACTTCGTTAGTTCTCCAAAGGCAGCCTCTAGGGTCTGCCTGGGCAGTGCAGTTGCAGCAGGATTTTTTGCATTTGCACTCTTACATTCATTTCCTGATGGACCTCATGTTCTTGAGTTCTGCTGGCCCCAGATTCTGAAACATAAAATCATGTTCATTCTAGACAAGCTCAGCCTTATTGAAGTCTGCTGCTCAGCTGCTCTCTCCCCACAGGCAGCACAAGAACTGCTCTGTGGGTTTCTAGGTGACTGCAAGAAAATCATATAGGTTAGAAAGGAAAGAAACACAAATTAAACAATTGGCAGGTCAAATAAGGACATGAAGCCCCTAATCAGTGTCTGTGAGATCGCAGTGAAAACATATACATGTGCATCTATTTATACCCATCTGTATTAACTGGCAGAAAATACTGAGCAGAGACATTTTTTCTTTAGTACTGTGGGGGGAAATCAATATGAAGCAAAAAATAAAAAAATCCTTGGAGTGACCTTCTGGGCTGATGTATGCTGCAGACATTCCCAAAGCTGATGGCGACAGCATGATTAATTTTCATAAATTATTGAACCAAAAACAACTTTCAGCATCTAGAAATACATATCACATCAGTAACTGTTGCATTATTCACCATACATGGCCTGATTGAAGATGTATTTGCCAAGTAGTGAGTCAAATGTTTACTCATGGCAGCAAGGCAGCAAGGACATGCACATCCATACACAGAGCCACAGGATTTTTGCAGAGGTTCACATCCTAACAGAGGTACCACATGTTTATTATTTACTGCTGGCTTGCTTTGCAAGAGGCATTTGCACTTTAAATGGTGACATCTACATTCAATATGTATTCTAAACACTCCAGTTCTGTGAGTGCTCTTAGGGGGCCAAGTCCAAGGTGTTAGCTCCAGTTGATTCTGCTTTCTTGCTTATTTTAGGCCACACATGTGAAAAATATGAAAAACAGGTTTTCCTTTCCTCTGGTCAAAGGCAATATACCCCTTGGTAATTCATTCTTCTTGAGCTTATCTGGACAAATGGTATCGCAGACAGGCTGCAGAGCAGAATTTACTCAGCCACAAATGCAGAAAGAAGCGCTATATAGGACAAATCAGGAGGGAAAGATGTGGAAAAGGGGCCAGCAGAAGAATAAATATATTTTGGAGAGGATTTTCAGAGTATATACATGCCATCAAATTATTAGTATTTGGTCAAACATTTCTTGAGATCTGTTTGCATAATTTTAATTAACACTTCTGCTCTTCAACACATTTTGCAGACAGATTCACTTCCAATAGCTCACTACCCATTACAATGTCACAGCACCTAGTAATATTTTCACTGAGAAACTGGGAAAATATTTCACCTGGAAACCTGTTTTTCACATTCAAGGAACAATAAAGCCCAGGGTAAAATTTAAAATGTAACTTTTTTCCAAAAGAAAGTCAATATGGTTGCAGAGGAAATAATTTTGTCAAAAGTCCAGAATTCTGTAGAATGGCAGTTTCAGCAGATATTTTCTGACAAGTTGACTTGCAACTTCCTTGAAACCTCAAATAATTTCATATCAAGCTCAGAGTTTTGCTTCAAATCTAACTGTAACTATCATCCAACTGTTGCTATTTAAATGGCTTTGTCATAGCAGAAACCAAGCAAACTAATTTCTTTGTACTTTTAAACGCTTTCTTTTCAGAGATATTCTGCACCTGTGATGTCTTGACTCTTTTTCATGCTTTGCTCTCACATCTGGTTACTTGCAATATCAAAACTATGAAATTCAGGGACTGCCTGTATTTATACCTTTGTGCAGACATGGGAGGGGACAAAGACAAAACAAATGCTGCTCAAATGGTGGCTCACTTGGGCACAATAAAAACACCATATAGACATTAGCACTATTTTGGCTATATTCAGGCCCTCAAAAATTGCTATTTCTTTACATATAGATCCAGGAAGAAGGTAAGATCCCAGGTATGTGATTAAGATACTGTCTTAAACTGGAGATCATCTTAGATAACCTGCATTTTTCAAAGCAACAAAAGTAATAATGGTAAAACACTAACAAAAGCTAAAACAACAAAATGCATATTAGGGGGCGAGGAAAATGGACCTTCAGACCATCCACATCTTACCTGTACTACACAGGGAGAGTAAATATACTGTCTTTACACAGACACACCCTTCTGTCCCAGCTTTCATCTTTCTCCCACAGCATCCCTTGCAGCCCCCAGCCTCCTTGCCTGGCCTCACAGAGTTCCCTCCCCTCCCAGCAGGGACGGAGGGCTGCAGAGCTCTCTCTCCTTGGGCGTGGCACAGCCGTGCCTGGGGGATCATCCCCGCCTCCCTGCCTGCCTCCTGCCACCCCTCTGCAGCAGCAAATCCTTCAGCTACGCCACCAGCCCCAGGAAAAACTGATGTCTTCATAAAGAAGTCCTGCTCTCAGAGTAGTATCTACAAACAGAACCTTTTTAAAATCAATTTGATTGTGAAATAAACATTTCATAGATGTAGAGTAATGCAGATTGCCCATGGGGAAAAGCCAGTTGATCAGTGCAATGCAGCTGCAGGATCTTTGTCCGCTTATGAACACTCCAATTGCCCTAACACATCAACATCCATTTCAGAGTCATTAAATATAAGATATTTTTCAACAGAAGTGTAAAACCATGAAAGCCATTCCTGACACTGGAAAACAAGTAAAAAACCAGGCAGCCACAGCAGGAGGGACCAGTCCCTTGGAGCATGCTCCTGAAACGACAGCCTGAATTACAGGCAGAAATTACATTTTACTTCCAGGGTTCATTTGCGCCGTTTCTCTTTCCTCCTAATATTTCGTTAAATTATAATCTTTCTCTGAGGGGGCCCCCACAGAGTCTGGAAAACTGAAGTCTAGGAAATGGAAGAAAAATTTCTAGAACCGGAAAAATTGTTGGGTGACTCTCAAGATTTCCTGAGAAGCCTTTGAGTATGCCTCATTTATAATTTTTAAGGCAAGCTGGTGGCCAGAAGGGGATCCCTGTGGAGGCAACAAACAGTGAAGAGCAATACTTTGAAATCTGAAGTGGGATTCTGCTGGGAGAGAAATTGATTACCTTACACCAAGGGGGAATCAAGGTGTGACTGCGCAGCAACAGTACGGCTTCATTAACTTCAGTTGCAGCTCTTCAGTAGCATACGACTTCAAAAACTTCAGCTTGGCTTTTAGACTGAGTTTGCATCACTAACTGGTGACTTTCCTTTAGCCTGTAGGCTGGCACTCTGAGTAGGTGTATTAGTAGGGAAGGTTGTAGCATAAAATCTCCCCAGCAGCACTGTACTGCTGCAGGAGCAGCAATCACAAGCGCCAGCTGCAGACTTTCCTCCCATACCCAACCCAGGAACACCATCAGCTGTGACTGGCAGCACTTAAAACTCCCAGGGCCACAGTTACCGGTTGGATTACTGATCTCCGGTTTTCTGGCCTTTACACTGAAGTGTCTGTATTGGTCTAATACCTTTGATAAGTCTTATGACTTGTTACTGATGTAGCTGCTTTTCTATGTGCTGTACAGATGATCATCCTTTTTACTGTTTATTCTTCTTCCTAACAAGATTAAACTACGTAAGGATAAACTACACTGCTATGCAGGTGTAACTTCTCCTACTAGTGTGGTTTCAGCTGATTGAACAAGACCAGAAAAAATAAAGCTAACCACTTTTAAGTGTAGACCATCATCACTGGTGCCAATTAACATAAGGTCCCTTTATGTTCATAAAGCTTGATATGAGCAATTCCCACTCCCACTTGAGTTTAACTGTAATTTTTTCCTAAGCTGATGCTATGATTGTATCTGCAGCCTTAAGCAAATATTGCCTGCCTTTTGCATAGAACAGACCATGCAAAATCAGAGCAATTCCCATTTCAAGCCTTGAAATTACTGCTAAACTACTAATATCTTCACATGACAGAGAATCAAACGTACTCCTCAACAATTTGTTCCAAAGGCAAATTCCTTTGCTGGAAAAGAGTTATAATTTTAATTTTATTTTGAATATCTGGAATCATGTTCCAACCACCAGACCTCCATTATATTTCTGCCTGCTAGATTAAGCAGTATGTAGTAGTTGATGTGTTCATTTTCTTCATTTACGGTCCAAGATCACGTCGCTTGGGGTTAAAAAAGGCAGGTATTTCCATTTATTAGAAGCACTGACATAATTTCTTTTTGGCTGCCTTCCCTTCCCTCTGGGTGTTATTTTACTTTCATCTGGTCAAGTCACTCATCCATGACTCAGTTTCCATTAAACATTCAGCACATGGTTCATTTCCATCAGCAGGGTCAACTGCAGCCCTGAACAATGGCCCAGTTGTGCCTTCCAGGATTTCTCAGCAAGGAGATGCTTATGGAATTGCTTTTTTGTACACATCACACAAAAGGACAAATGGTTGATCACAACAATAGACTCAAAAGAAAACAGAAATAAAAGGATATTGCAGAAGCATTTACCCAGCAGCCAGAGGAAAGGGGAATTAATCCACTGTTAGAAAGACTGCTGGACTAGCTTCTTGTGAAGCAAAGTAAGGAAAGACCCAGCAGCTATGCAACTTACCCTGGCTTGGTGTTCCAGTCTTCAAACATACCCCCATGCCAGCCCTGGAGACAAGAGAAGCTCCTGGGTGCCCCTACCCTTTGACTGACACCACTCCAGGATGGCATCACTTTTTGACTCCATGCAAAAACAGTCAAATACTAATTGAACTGTCTGAGCAGGCACCTCTCACATCCCTGTGTGGGCAAACCCGATCTTATCACCAGTGTTGCCAGCTAATCCAGTCTTGGACACTGAGCTCAGTTAACAGCACCTAAAAGAGGATGCAGGTCCTTTCCCCTTACAGCCCAGCAGTCACTGTGGTTTACCAGAGCACGAAGGTTCATCATTGCCCCTGGTGAAGGACAAGGCACCAGCCACCAGGAGAGTGGGTGCTCAGACCCATCTCTCTCAGACCCTGTGCAAAGTGCCACTTGTTTAACAGAAAACATTTCAATTTAATTTTAAACTCTCTGTGAACAATATCCAAACTTCATGCTACTATCAGCTAACCTGGAAAATACAGAAAGTCTGTGGAAAGGCAGCTGAAGACATAGAAAATCATGTCACTCTACCCCTCAGCTGGACTTGAATAGCATGCTGAACTCAGGAGTTCAGTTAGTGAAAAATCTGAAACCAATTTGAAAAAAATAAATCTGTCAAAAACCCTAAGCAAACAGAAATAGCAGAAACATGACAGCAGGAAAACCTCTTTTGTTGAAGTGGTGGCCCAAAATTCTTGGGCTACGCAAATGAATTCTTTCTGCAGGTTAAACTGGTTTTCAGAGTATATTTATCACTTTATCACAACCCAAAGCTCCTCTTCCTGTATCTGGTCATCTGAAGGGAAGATGTCTGAATGCTTGAGTGTTTTTTCTTGTTGGGATCCATGCATCCCAGCCCTTGACTCCTCTCTTTTCCCTGGCTGCAACACTAGAGCTCATTGGTCATTGTTTGTCCACTCCAATGGCCTTGAAACATTGCTAGGTAGGACCACTGCCCAAAGGGTTATTTCTATAATGGTGGGACAGAGGCCACCTCTTCTTTCCCCTTGCCTAGTGACTGCAGTGAGCTGTGCCTCAGCAGGGGACAGTGCAGCTTCTGAGGCACTGGGGAAACTGGTGACAGTGGCACAGTGCCAGCAGCAGCTCTGTGGTGTGACCCTCTGCCCAACAACTGAAATGGAAGCATATCACTTCACAGACTGAAAAAAAAAAAACCTTTCAGGTAAGTGCTCCAGGTAAATTTTTCTTTAATATCTACTCTTGTTGGTATTCTGCTTTATTAATGTCTCACATTTCTGAAACTGAATGTGAAACTATCCCCTCAATGACTGCAGAGAAGTAAAATGCTACAGCTACTCAATTTTAGGATGACTCAGTTTTTCATGTCTTCAGCTCTATGGTTTTATTACTGCAGAGCCTGATTTGGCTGCCTTGGTTTCAAATGAGCACAAGACATGAAGTAATTGAAGACATACTGTGTCTGCTCCAAAGATTTATGTACAGAGACTTTAAATAAATCTTAATTTAAGAAAGCCATAAGAGAGAATGCCATGATTCTTCAGCCAATAAAAACAACACAGATAATACAATTAGCTGGCTGGTCTGGAAAATTATAATGCTGATGTACTCTAATGAAATGAAACAGAGACAGTGCTTGCTCTGCTGGCTGAGTGGGCTGATTCCTGCTCCAGCTTGGTTCACAGAGGCAGCTCCATCTTCAAAAGGCTGACTTGTCCAGTCACTTGCATGCCAACAGACACATGCTTTTCTGGTTCTGCTCTACCATATAGAATTCTGGAATCTGAGACATAGAAAATAAATAAACCACTAAAGCTTGCTCGTGGTTTCACAGAGTACAACTTTGTTCTGCAAAGAGGGATGAAGTTTTACCTATTGTATGCATCCACATCCCAGCTGAGCAACAGCTTGGAACTAAGAGTGTATTTTTAAGAATATTGTTAGCAATACAAAAGTCAGGGCAGTGACTCCAACTTCTTACAGTAAGAGCTGTATGTTATCCCTATTCAAGTCACAGCACCATCTGTTTTTTCGATCACTTGAAATTACTTTTCCATCCCAAACCACCTTTTTTTTTCTTTTTTTTTTCTTTTTTCTTTTTTTTTTTTTTTTTTGCGATGCACATGATTTTACTCCTTTGGATACATCTTCTTGACACAATCTTATATATTATCTATATCTATATCATCTATATATCAATATCATATATCTATATCTGTATCTATACCTATATTGATATCTATGTCTACATCTACCTCTACATCTATGTATCTCCCACACCCCACAGAGTTCCACACAAGAGGAAGATGCCTATCCTTTGACATAGGAACACAGGACATTTTTGATAATTCTCCCTTCAAATACAAGTGTAGTAAATTATGGTTAATGTCCCAGTGATTCAAGCACATAAATGTCCCAGTTCAGGCCCAGAGAAGCTGAGCATATGCACATGTCCCACTAAAGTCAATTAAAGAGAAATCCACCCATGGCACATGCTGATTGCCCTAAAAATCCTTAGAAATGCTTCAGGGGCAGAAAGAAAGTTTTGGACTTCAATGCAGCTTAGAGTAAATGAGGAGTAAGTAATAAACTTTAATTGAGGTGGGTATCTTACAGCCATAAAGAAACAGGGACTGCTGCATTAAAAGGTAAGAAACAACTATAGGAAAAAAATAGCAAGCATAACATTATTGGAGAAAGTAAATTGGGGCTTTCAATTCTGCTATATCAAACCTCTGTAGCAAGAGTATTTCTGGTTTCTGCTATCTAAAAGGTATTGCAATGGATCTACAGCTCATTATTCCATGCATCAGATAAAAATGCATATATAACCTGTATTTTCATTTTACTTCCTATGGTCCATAGCAATTTAGTGCTGAGATATTTGTGTGGAGTTATTTCCAAGTGTGATTTCCAATTCCTGTCACATTTATTAATAAATGGTGATTTGAACCTCTACAGTATAATATGCAGTTATTCTTATTTGCCAGCTGTTATTCCACAACAACATTAATAGCATAATGACTATATATATAATAGCATAACAGCTGGTATGGTGGTAATAATGCCACCTGCAGCATCTCTCTATACTCTCTCATCCTCTCATTGCCTCAGGTAAAGCTTAGACTTGCCATCCTTTCCATCTCAGAGCACAAATTCAGGCACAGAAAAGAGGCTCAGCAATAAAAAGCTGTTGTTGTTTAATTTAAATCACAAAGAAGGCTCTAATTGTAGCCCAGGGAAGAGTCTTTTAAGTAAGCCCACATGTGTTAGAAGCAAATACTTGAGATGCAAGGGGGAAGTCAATAGTTTTTCAAATTAGCTCGTATTAAAAATTTGTTACTACGTAGAACAACACTTAAAGCACCATTAAAAACCATTGACCTACCACGAGCCAAAAAAATCAGGTGCTCCTTTTTCTGCCCTCTCTGAGGCAACCAGCACAGTCTCCTGAGTCTTTCTGTAACCCCCTGGTCAAATTCCAGTAAATTTTTAAGCACCTATTTTTTTATAAGACAAGAAACTGATACAGGCTCCAGGCATGTCTTTGCTAAATTATCTTTGTTTTTAAAATGTACTAACTCAAGTCTTGCTTACCTTGATCAAAGATGGCAGCAGCAACTATGCCATATGCAAACATTTCCACTTAAGCAAGTCTCTGCTAAGACATGTAAGTGGAGGCTCAATAGCAAATAATAAAAAATAAAACTTACTGTTCTTGCCCCCCTTAAAAAAATGCCATCTAACTCCTTCCCATCTATGCTGGGTTGACTCTGGCTGGTTGCCAGCTGTCCACCAAAGCCATTCTGTCACTCCCCTCCTCAGCTGGCCTGGGGAGAAAAAATATAATGGAAGGCTTCTGGTTGAGATAAGGACAAGGAGAGATCGCTCATCTATTAATTACTGTCATGGACAAAACAGATTCAACCTGGGGAAAATAAATTTCTTGCCCGTCAGGACTAGGGAAATGAGAAATTAAAAACAAATCTTTAAAAAACCCACCTTCCCTCATCTCTCCCTTCTTCCTAGGCTCAACTTCATTCCTAATTTTCTCTGCCTTCTCCCCTCCAGCAGCACAGGGAAATGGGGAAAGGGGTTTGAGATCAGTTAATCTCTGGTTGTCCCTGCTGCTCCTTCCCCCTCACAGGGTGGACTCCTCACACTCTTCCTATTCCAGCATGAGGTCCCTCCCACAGGAGACAGTCCTTCATGAGCTTTTCTCACATACTGGAGTTCTTTGCAGACTGCTCCAGCATGCCTACCTTCCCCAGGGTGCAGTCCTTCAGGCACAGCCTGCTCTGGCGTGGGACCCTCATGGGGTCACAAGTCCTGCCAGCAAACCTGCTCAAGTGTGAGCTCCTCTCTCCACAGGGCCACAGGTCCTGCCAGGACCCTGCTCCAGTGTGGGCTCCTCAGTGGGTTGTAGGTGGATCTCTGCTCCTCCATGGACCCTCCGTGGGCTGCAGGGGTACAGCTGCTTCACTGTGGTCTGCACCAGGGGCTGCAGGGCAATCTCAGCTCCTGTGTCTGGAGTACCTCCTGCCTCTGCTTCTTCACTGACCTGGTACCTACTGACCTACTACCTACTGTTTCTCACAGTCTCAATCCTCTCTTCTCTGGCTGTAGCTGCTGTTGCTCAGTATGGTTTTTTCCCTTTATTAAATATGTTATCCCAGAGGTGCTACCATCATCACTGTTGGGCTCAGCCTTGCCCAGCAGCAAGTCCACCTTGGAGCTGGCTGGCACAGGCTCTGTCAGACATGTCGGGAAGTTCCTGGCATCTTCTCACAGAATCCACCCCCATCCTCCTCCTGCTACCAAAAACATGCCATGCAAAAGCAATAGACTTTCTCACTCGAGAAAATGCCTCACACAAAGTTTTGTGGTTTTTGCTTTCTCCGTTTTCTAAAAAAGATCGGCATTATAAAAATTATAATATAAAGATCCCTTAGCCATAGGAAATGAAAGAGTTTTGAAGCTCTGAAGAAACAGGACCAGAATAGAGTGTGTAACTGTCAACTTGAAATGTTAAACAGCACCAGGGTACTTTCAGTGCAGATTTACTGCATCTTAGTAACAGATCACATCGTTCTGGAATACCACTTCTATCAGTGGAAATTATCACCACCAAGAACAACCCAGGTTCTGTAAAAATATGAAGTTAAAACAGATATTATACCTGAAATAAAACTCAAGGTCACATTGTAAACATACATTAGTGTGCCACATATACTCTGCATTTGCTCCCAAAATACTGGTTTTCTTATGTTTATATAGTCTGATTTAAATGCCACTGTAATGACATTGTAGTCATAGAAACGTGCAACAGGCCAAGTCTGTTGTAATTACAATTACAGATTAGATGTCTAACTCCTAGTCTTTCCTTTCACATCCTTTTATTCCCATGTCAAAGAAAACACATAGTGAGGCATTTATGTTTGCATATACTATTCTCCAGACTCCATGTCTAGTCTAATAAATTCATTAACAAGACAAGTAGTACAAATGTTGGCTCTGCATCTCTTTCACTAAAGCTCATTATTTCCTTTTCTTCCTTACTTAATTTGTCTGTGTTGGAATGCATTCAGCATTTTTGCTGTTTTCAGGCATAATGAAATGGTGGGCTGGACATGTACTCTGGTGCTGACAGCCAGCAGCTGTACTACTGCCCTGCTCCTGCATCCTTCCTGAATGGGAAAACTAGATCAGCTGGTAGCCCAGATTCTCTATGTGACCAGCACAGGGCAGGGTGGGTGGAAGAAGGCCAGCATGGTGCTTCCTCAGCAGGACAAATACAGAAGAAACCAATATATGTAAATGTATGTCTACTTCAAATTTGTGAAATAACTTACAAGGAGAATCTCTCAGAAACAAGTAAAAGAATGAAGAGAAAAAGGATATCTAAGCTTTGCTAAGAAAAACAAAACAAAACCAACAAACAAACAAAGAAAACCACCAAAAAAACCCCAACAAAAAATGTGAGAGCAGGTAAGTGCCTATAATCTAAGTTTTGGCCCAAATAAAACTTATTTGTTTTGCTATAAATTAAGTTCCTCACAGAAAGTTTGTGTATCATGCCATGGGTCCAGCAATGGCAGACCTACCTGTGTAAAGAGCAGTGAAGATGAAGATGTTACCCACCCCTGTAGTGCAATCACTTAACTGTGATACAGGCATCAGTATGGCAGCCAAAGAACAGAGAGAAAACTATTCAAAAGTTAAGACACTTATATTTTGACTGTTCTTTTCTTTGAAAACAATGGAAAATGTTCCTCTTTCCTTAGAGATCTGCAGGAGTCCTAGGAAAACCCAAGAAATCCAGCTCAAATTCAGTGTTGATCCTGTTGTGAGCAAGAGGCTGGACTAGAGGATCTTCCAGCCTCATCAATCCAGTGACTGATTTTCATGAGCTGCCTTTCTACAACTTTAAATAGCCTTTAAAGCTACTTCCAGAAAAGCAGAAATATCTAGAATGCATTTGAAAATCAGCACTTCATGAACTCTGTGTGTACACCTCCCACTTCCCCATGTAGCAAACAAACTGTGGTAGTGGCTGGTGCTGCATCACCCTGTGCCACATCCACATCCACTTCTCCACCTTCTTCACCCATCTTCTGCTTCTCGGAAAAACAAGGTGCCTTATTTCAAACTAGCTAAATTGCAGGCATCATTCAACCCAATTCAATTAAAATAGCACAAAATTTCGTGTCGATTAAAATTATATACTTCAATGAAGTTTAATGTGCCAGTGGATTATTTTTATAAATTTATGGCAGATCAAACAACTGCAATTAGACCCAAATGGGTGTGTATGTACCTACATACATAAAGCCAGTATAAATAAGTACAAAATTTCAAATGTATCATTAAGCATCAATTTATTTGTACAGAAGGCTGTAGTTTGGCCCTCTGGAATCCTAACATTCTCTTTTATTAGCCTTTTTGCCACATGAGGACTCTATTTTATATGCAAATACTAATATATGAATCTGTAAATACTATCAATATTTAATTTTCTACAAAGTATTGATAAATTACATCAAGTCGGGACAGCCTTGGGAAGATATGGCATGTCACTTGAGTAAGCAACACAGACTTTAAAAATAATCCCCATTTATTTCAGAAACAATATGTTTAAGAAATACTTGACCTGTGCAGCCAGACTCATAAATAATTTTGTGGAAAATAAATAATCCACAAAATAAGTTAATACTAAATAATTAGTATTGTGCAACAAAATCCACAACACCCACAGGTTTCAAAGTGCTTAGCAATACAATAAAAGATTATGGTTCCCATTTTAAAATGGGAACAGCTGAAACAGAAAACTCAGGTGGCTTGTCTGAGGTCTTATTGAAAATCAGTGTCACAAATGTGGAAAAAGGCCTGAGAACCCTGACTCTCAAACCAGTCTTAAGCCACAGACTTACTGCCACTGTGACTAAATGTATAAACAGAAGCTGAGGCCAGAAAGCAACTTGGTTGTTTCAAATATGGAACAAAGATTTGTCATCGATATGAGATATGCTCATTACTGCAGCAGTCTGGAGATGAGTAAGACCAGATACAGATACCCCAAAGTCACTTACAGGGAAAGGCCCCTAAATAAAAGACATATGGCTGGAAAGAAGACAGTGGCATGGAGAAAGCTAAACCCAGGGATCCACTGGAACCACCAAAACTGAACTTGTGGCAGAGCAACACTCCAGGGAAACCCCCAAAATGCCAAGCAGCATTTCTGAGTTACAGGAGTTTCTGCAGAGACCCCTGCCCTTGCAAGCACTTCCCTCATGCTGTAGTGTGGGAAGCCCAGCTGTGAGAAGGCTCCTGAGCCTTCACTGCCAGGAGGCCTGGCAGGGCCATGGCAAGCAGGGGCTGTTGGAGAGCTTTTGCTCTACAGCTGAACCAGGGTTCATGCAGGCATCTGTCAGCCTGCGATCATGGTGGTGCAAAGCCGTGAGACTTGCACAGAAAGACACTTCATGCAGGGTCTTAATTTCTGCAATATGGCTATTCTTATGATTACTCCTCAACTTCGGGTGTTCTGCACTTCAGCAGAGTACCACACTGCTGAACACTAGAAACAGCACTTGTTTTCACTGTGTGTAGGCATACTGTCTCAAGAGGACTGGGATTTCACAGAAAGATATTCCCTACAGGCAGAGATAGAAATGAAGATTGACCTCTTTTGGCATGGATACCTCCCTCAAGTGGCTGCAGAGACTGCCCTTAGGGCATGGATGTATTCTGCCTTTGGAGAATACACAGCCCTGTACACTCAACAATGCACAACTGTTTCAGCCAACT
Source organism: Eopsaltria australis (assembly GCA_034509425.1). NCBI lineage: Eukaryota > Metazoa > Chordata > Aves > Passeriformes > Petroicidae > Eopsaltria > Eopsaltria australis. The sequence goes on along the minus strand of JAVTVJ010000649.1, from coordinate 640,233 downwards.
TCCACTGTTTCTCGTTGGCACAGCACCTGAGCACATGCTTCGTAGAAGGAAAAGCAATGCACAAGTTGGCTGAGAGAAGAGAAGAATGGTACACACAATGCAATATATAAGGATCTTCTTTCCCTTATATCATCCAGTTGTAATCACATTGCAAAAGATCTATGCAGCTCCTACAGATGGGAAGTGTGGAACTTCTGGTGAGGTCACATGGCTCATTTGGTGTCATGCTGATCTCTTGGATTTTTCTGTGAGATGGGCACTTGCAGTTTTCCTGAGGTAGCAGATACAGAGGTCTTCGCTTTATTCCTTTAAGACAAGCAAAAGTGAAGGAAAAGAGGACAGGCAGACAAGTGCTGGAGTTTCTTATAAAATATACAAACATGCTTGAAGTAAAATACATTTTTTAAATACTCCACTGGGACAGAGCCTCCAAAAGCAAACTTCACCATCTCAGAATCACCCTGAAGACAATTACAGGTTTATTGTGGCAAAACAGTTAATCAGAGAGAAACTACTTTCCATAAATAAATAGGCAGGCACCTGGCTCTGCAGGGCCCTGGACATTGTATAGAATGGACTTTTTTCTCACTGCCATCCTGCAGCAGATCAAGGCAGCAAAACTGCTGGCACTGTGCTACAGCAGCACAGAGCGCTGACAGCAGAGAACACAGCACTGCTATGTCAAGGCATTCGTAGAACTTAAATGCAGAAAGTGTTCATCAGAGGACAAACGTACCCACTCTGTCTGTTTTTCTGCCACCTTTTCTGCCAAGCATTTTACCAGGACAGGATCTACTTTTGAGTCAATCTTGTTGGCAAACCAGTGTCCATAATTCAGCAGCCATCTCAATTCTCCAGCTCCGTAGATGCAGACACTGCGAAGGTGGGTACCAGTGCATGGAGGATACAAATAGTCTTCAAGATAATTCCATTTCACCAGACGAGTTTTGCTTTGTAAGTCTGTTACATCCTGGGATGTCCTTGGAACTTCCCCAGGGACCCCGGGAACACGTACAAGAGTGGCCCAGAAATGTTCATCTGGAGAGTACGTGTCCCTTGACCACTCAAAGAAATCTTTTGCAAGTGAGCTGTCAAGGGTATATTGAATAAATTCTCGGCTTAAAACAAAATAGGCACTGCCTACAAATATCTCAATATCATGAGGTGGTGGAGTCTTGGAAATGTTGGTTTTTACAGGCATCTGCATGTATTCATAAGGCACTTTCATAAGTTCATAGTGATAAGTAAATCGTTCTCTTTTGCTACTGCTTGGCTTCGAAGTCTCCAGCATGTTTCCTCCACCGAGTTTCTTCAGTTCAGCAACCAGCTCGAAATTTGATCTCAAAGGGAAATCTTGGCCACATAAATTGATAACATACTTCCAAGGAACTAGAGAGTCCATCAAATCAGACAAACAGTTGAAATCTGCTTGCAGACGTGAAATATGTGCATAGTCCACTGTCTCCAATTTTGATGCAATGAAAATATTTGGGAAACAATTAGCTAGATTGTTCAAAGCAGATTTGAAACTTTTTGCTGCTTTTTGGTCATAATGGATACAGTAAATATTTTGACGACTGTACAATGAATGTATGAGCCTTTCTACCATTGCTGCATCTTTGTGAACAACCAAAGAATAGGCAATTGGAAAACTCTCCTCCACTGGAGAAACAAGCTTTAGGTGGTATTTCCTAAGTGAACGATACACTTGACAGTCACTTGTCATTGCTGCAACATCTTCATCAGTTAAATCAACTATTTCTTTTCTTCTTATCTCTAAACTCTTGCCAATTTCATGAGGATCTTGTTCATATATAGATGAACAATTAATTTCATACTGGAACTCATTTCTAGGATATGAATACCTGTTTCTAACATAAGAAGAAGTGCTCAAGAAGTGCTCAACTAAGTAAATGCCTTTGGAGGGAAAAAAGTGTCTTTCGACATGGAGGAGCTTCAGCAGTGCAATCAGCCACCCAGTAACACACAGAATCAAGATCTTCCTTTGTGAGGGACATTTGTAGGACCACTTGTGTCTCTTCATTCTGCAAAAAAAAAGAGACATGCTGTTATTTTAAATCAGAAATCATCAGAGACCATCCCAACCTCTAAGAAAGACAGGTGCACACCAGTCTGCCTGCAGCATAAACATCACCTTATTAGGAAAGGCACTGGTGACCTCTAGTTTCTTCTTAAACATAATTTTAATGATTTCATTCCACTGAATTAGCTAAGTGAAGGCAATAAACCAGATGATTTCCAGCCAAGTATCAGAACAAGACTCCCACTTTTTTTTGTTTCCAAATCTTTTAAAAATTTCTAATTAGCTACAAACTGAAGTACAACAACCCCTGGATTGGCAAAAACATCACTGTCATCCATGTGAGTAGGAAGGATTGTTAATTTTCCTGAGTAACTGCAAGGCATTGAATGGGAGCAGCACCGGGATCTGTAGTAAGTCTACAAAGACTGTGTGCTTAATGGTAGATAAAAACATTTGTTTTTTAAAAGCATGAAACTGAAAGCTTTAGAATTCAAACACTGCATCCTCATTATCACTAGCACTGGAGCTGGCTCATAAAGATGTCCAAGGGGAAATGAATTTCCTTCCTGCCTTGTGCCAACAGAATCTGACAAGCCCAAAGTCCTTTCTCTCTTCAGATTTCTTCCGGAAAATACTTCTAACTTGCCCTGAAAACAGAGGTGGATAAAGACATAGCACTTTCATATGTTCATGTGGTATGAACATATAAGGAATGTACTCTTCTGAAGGAAGTAAGCAATAGCACATCTATCCTGCTTTCTGCCCTGTGACACAGCTTTGGATGTGACCACAGAAACACATGTGGCCCCTTTTTATACAGCAGGGTATTAAATAACATTCCTGTGTAGTGCATTAACAACTGAGGTATTACCACAATAAAAGCAAAATACAGAGATCCTCTTACATACAGCTTTGCTTTACTGGCTGAGAGTAACCAGCATTGTTACTATTCCTGAATTAAAATTAGACCAGAACTACATACAAGTGCAGCAGTAAACTTAGCTCTACTTAGCCTAAATGAAGCTCTACTTTGTCTTTAGATTGAACAGCTCCCAGTATTTTCTTTTGAATAGAAGCTATTCCAGAGTGCTTCCAGAGTCAGTAAAATGTTGGGGCCAGAAGATGTGGATCAGATGCCTGCACATCTCACATATGCATGGAAAATCAAGTACTGAGATGTGCATTCAAATACATTGCAAGACTAACTTGGGCATCTTTAGCATTCCCTTAAATGTCAGGTTTTGCAAACTGTAGCTACATTTGAATTGCTGCTTGTCAAGGCAGAGCTTTTTCATTTGTCTGTTCTCCCTTGACTTTGCCTTTCCCTATTCATCTTTGTTCTTAATATTTCTATTCTAGGGCAATAGAAAGAAGGAGATGTTATCCTCTGGTTTCATCTGAGGGTTGCCAGGTACAGTCCAGAGTAAGCCAACACATACCTGTTTCTTAGAAAGCAAAGCTCAGCAACGCTCTGCAGATTTTAGAAACAGATTCCAGGTATGCTAAAAAAGGATGAGAAAAAACAGATCTATCTCATAGAATCATAGAATAGTTTGAGTTGGAAGGGACCTCAAAGATCATTTCATTCCACAATTCCTGCCATGAGCAGGGAACCTTCCAGTAGGCCTTGAACACTTCCAGGGATGGGGAATCCACAGCTTCTCTGGGCAACCTGTTCCAGTGCCTCATCATCCTCGAAATGAAGTGAGGCTTTCATATCCCTGTGAAAGCCAAAAATCCCATGTTCCCCCACAGCAAGCAGGTGCTTTCCTTCATCTCTTCTTCAAATTAATCCCAGCACAATGTCTCATCTGGGTTTCTCCTTTACCTACTTCCTTTATGTATCTGTGTTCCTGGAGAAAAATCGCCCTCAAAAGCTGCTCCTAACCAAAGGCAGGTTTTCTGCCATATGAGAAAAGACCTGTGGAGGAGAAGACAGGTAACCTGCCCTGGTTTTTTCTTTGGAGGGAGAAGACCTGCCTTTCTGTGAAGCCCACTCTATGCCTCTTCCCACTGTCTTCCTGGCTACCAAGGACGACACCTACCAGCTCTGGCTGAACAGAGATTGCCTTATTCAAGGAGCAAATCTTCTCTACTCTCTCCTTCAAAAAGGCAACTCTGGACAAAGAAAAAAGAGGGAAAAAGAACAACACATTCCAAAGTTCTCCCAGACCTCTCCATCTGTGTCAGCCGTAGCCAGCTTCTGCCCAGTGCCAAACATTCTGTTGCTATGAAACCAAACAAAGCCATAGAATCTTAGAATGTCCTGAGTTGGAAAGGGCCCACAAGAATCATTGAAGTACAACTCCTGGCCCAGCACAGGATACCCCAAGAGTCACACCATGGGCCTGAGAGCATGGTCCATCTCAGAGTACTGAGCTCTGTCAGGCTGCTGCAGTGACCCCTTCCCTGGGGGGCTTCTTCCAGTGCCCAGCCACCCTCTGGATGAAGATTCTTTTCCTTATATTTAACTTTAACCTCCACCAGCACAGAATTTCCCTTGGGTCCTGCTGCTGTTCACCACAGGGAAGAAATCAGTGTCTGTGAACAGACCAAGTGACCTCAGCTGCTCCTCATACAGCTTCCCTCCCAGACCCTTCACCATCCTCATTGCCCTCCTTTGGACACTCTCCAATAGCTTTATATCTCCCTTATCCTGTGGCACCCAGAACTGCCCCCAGCACTCGAGGTGAGGCTGCCCCAGTGCAGAGCAGAGCAGGACAATCCCCTCCCGTGCCTGGCTGGTGCTGTCCCTGACTCCCCCAGGACACTCTTGGCCCTCCTGGCTGCCAGGGCACTGCTGGCTCATGTTCAACTTGTCACAGACCAGGACCCACTGATCTGTTTCCACAGGGCTGCTCTCCCAGTCTTTCACATTCCGGTCTGTCCGTACACCCAGGCTTGCCCTGTCCCAGGTGCAGAATCCAGCACCTGTCTTTGTCAAAATTCATATGATTGGTGTTTGCCCAGCCCTCTAATTAGTTGACATCTCTCTGCCTTCAACAGCTCCTCCCAACTTAGTGTTCCAGTTTATATTTCTGAGTTGAACTTTGAGTTGAACTTTGAGTTCTGTATCCGAGTCATTGATGAAGATGTTGAAGAGCACTGGCCCCAAGGTGTGGAGCCCTGTGGAAGCCCACTGGGGACAGGTCACCAGCCTGATGCCACCCCATTCACTGTAACCCTTTGTGTCAGACCCATCAGCCAGCTGTTCACCCATTGTGTGATGTATCCAAAAGGATCCTGTGAGAGACAGTATCAGAAGCTTTACTGAAATCTAAAAATATCCTGTCACATCATCAACTAGGTACCTATTCATAAAAGGGAATTAGTTTGTCAAGGAGGACCCTCCCCTCATGAAGCCATGGTGGCTGTGACCAATGACTGCATTTTCTTTCAGGTGTTTTTCAGTAGCTCCCAGAATAATCTTCTCCATAATTTAACGAGGCATTGGAGTGAGACTGACAGTACTGTAGTTGCTGAGGTCATCCCTCTTGCCATGAAGGAATTCTTCCTCTTATCCAACCTGAACCTTCTCTGGCACAGCTTGAGGCCATTTCTTACCCTGTTGCTGGTTGCCTGGGAGAAGAGGCTGATCCCCACTTTGCTACAACCTTCTTTCAGGGAGTTGTAGAGAGCAGTAAGGTTGTCCCTGAGCCTTCTCTTCTCCAGGCTAAAAAACCCCAGCTCCCTCTGTCACTCCTCACATGACTTACTCTCTAGACCCTTCACCAGCTTAGTTGCCCTTCCAAATAATTTATCAGTATAAAGTTAATTTCAGCAAAAGACTGGGATTTCTTTATGAGCATGTGAGGCTGGGAAATTAAATATCTTGGGACAGAAGGGCCATCACAAACCTCATCAGGTTTTGACTCAACTGCAAAACTTTATTTTTCACCACATGCAGACTCAAATTCCTTCTCAGGCACAGAGGTGCACTCTCCACACTGTCCTCTCCAGAGGAGCACAGAATGAATGAACATGGCAGATGAGAACAGCAACCTATTCCTGCTCAAAGCACCTATCTTGGGTAGCACTGACCAGATATTAACTCTGGTTATCTTGCCTACAACATTTTTTTCCTCAGGTGTTGCCATACAATACACAGGCAAGGTTCCATCTTTTGTATCAAGATTTTATATTATGGTTTTATATTATGAGCTTGGCATTGACATCTTGCTTTGTTCTGTAAAATGTATTACTTGTCTTTTCTACGTGTGAGAAGACTCCTGTGGTACATTTGCTTGTCCCAGGACTTCAGGAGGGCAGGAGCCCCAGGTCTTCACCCCGCATAAGACTTCAATCCAGATCCTCCTTGGGTTATACAGCCCTTTCATGAACCTGGGCTCCCAAAGAAATCCTCTTCTCCTGCCTCTGCACCACACTGTTAATAAACCTCCCAGGATTTACCCTCTCCATGTTGGCCAAAAACAAACACCTGCACTTGTATCTGATTAACAGATCCACTATCAATTTATTATGTCAAAAAATCTGCATTTCTCTTGTCGCTAGCACTGTAATGCAAAACACAAAAAATAATTTTATTAAAATCTGGGAATTGTCTCTCCCTTCACAACTGCTGCTCACATTTAGAGAAGATGGATGAAGGTAAAGCATCCATCCCTCAAGACTAACTACAACTCAGCCTCACAAAGACCATGCCCTCACCTACAAAGATTGCTGTATCAAATGTTTCTGAATTCATAAATCCATGCCCCCTGCTCAGGATTCAATTGCAAAATGAAAATGGGGGAAAGGAGGAAATCCTCTCCCCAGGTCCTCAGGCTTCCTGTGGGAGGACTCCCACTTCAGGAGAGTGGTAGCTGGTAAATGGCCCAGCTAAAAGCTTCCAGTCATGAACCTCAGACATTAATTGCAACTCTTCAGGTTGACAGCAAGGCTCTAAGTGTGTCTTCTGTGATATTGATGCTTAAAATGTTAGGGAAGGGTAAGGTGTGCTGCTTACATCAGATGCAACCTGGTTGGAAAACCCTGAACATGCTGCTCTCTGAACCATGTGAACAACTGAATGATTTTGCATTTCACTGGCCCCCCCAGTGCACATTGCCTCAATCTAATGTATATCTTACAAATTCAACAGAAATACTTCTTATTTCAGGATTTTTTTATTAAACTGAACTGAGTTTTAAAAGAAATTCAGTTTTGAATGAGAACAAAGTATTACAGAGAGCAACAAACCACATTTTGGCTTGTTTTACAGATTAGGGTATTTTCATCAAAAGTAGGATAGACTTGAACAATCTTTGCTTCTTCATTTGCATTTTAAAAAACAAAAAAAAATGTTCTTTTCTGTAAAAATTTGGAAAAGCAGCAGTGGGACTTCTGACCTCCAAGGCAGACCCTAAGTGGGAGTGATGATCTGCCTACCTGAAAAACTATTCTGCTGTTTCACCTGAGTGCTGTGTCATTTTTACTGCATGCTGATCTAAATACACTGGCTAAGACCACTGTGCACTATCACATATCAGGGATCAAGGTTATTACAGTATTGGAGCTTATGATTCCTATATTATTTTTATTAATAATAGTTGTATAACATTGGATATCTAAGATGCTGTAGAAAAAATACCAGTGTAAGCTAGATTTAAATTGGTTTTGAGTGTGCCCACCAGATTTTCACTGTATTTACCAAATCAGTGAAAAGTGAACCTTATAAAATTTGCATCTTCTCAGTGCTATGTAAAGAAATTGTTGTGGGCCAGCTGGTGAACTGCATACCTAGGTAGCATTGGATACCTCATACCAGTCCAGCATCTTTTCCCTGGTGAGAAGCAGACCACACATACAGAAAGAGGAGCAAAACCACCTCCCTGTAAACCCACAGCCCTTGAAAGAAAAAACAGGAACTGCTGTTGCTGGTAATTGGAAGAAGAGCACAGCAGTCAGGTGGAACTGTACATTAAGAGATGTGGTGGTCCAAACTGAAGAACCTCCTGTGAGCACACTCATTAATTCATTGGGAATAGCATCTTTCAAAAAATGTACCTCCATTCCTACAGGGTAAAATTAAGTTTAAACTATCACTCCTACTGAGAAACTGTACACCATCATATATTGTTTGATAGAATTACAGAAACATGGAAATATGTGGCTTGGAAGGGGACCTTTAAATGTCATCTTGTCCAACTCCCCTACCATGGGTAGGAACATTTCCACTAGACTGTTTGAGGTTGTCCCATAACATCTAGGCATACTTCATGTTAGGAAGCAGAACTTAATGTGGTAAAACTACCCAGACTACTTCTAGATTTAGCCTTGAAACAAACAGCAGAGAACCTGTTCTGCATCCTAGTTGCTGTATTACGCATGTGATACACACCTTGCCCAAATTAAGCATCTGAAGCCCTCTGCAGCTGGTGGAAAGATACAAGGAACTGCAAAGGATCACCAATTCATCCCAAAGCATGAACTGTGAGATGGGTTGGATGGGAAAGTCATGGTCACAACAAACAGAAGCCAGGAAAAAGCCCAGCTGTTGAACCACAACCACCAGCTCTGCTTGCAAAGGCACAGCCTTATTGCACCTGTAATGTGAATAATTCCGGGGGTAGCAGTATTGCACCCAACCCTGATCCTCTGCCAGGAGCACCCCAGCAGCTCCTCCATCCCAGAGTGGCACTCAGAAGCAACAGAGAAAAGCCAGGAAGTTGCTCTGGCCAGCACAAGTCTGAGTTAGCTCGGAGAACCAAGATCCTGCTCTGGCTGACCTCCGATGGCTCACGTACACCAGCGCTGCAGCAGCTTCAGCCCTCTTTGAGGCCACCCCTCTGCAAATGTTTAAGGAGGCATTTGGACAACTCAGAGGAATGGACAGGTTCCCTTCATCAGCACAAAGAAACTGGCAGAATTTGGGCTCACACTGTATCTCTGAAGCATGTTTTCACTTTAGTAAGACTCTAATAATATACATATGGAGACCTGGTTCCTGTGAGAGACCAGGGCTTTACTGCAGCTCCCCACACTTATATTTTTGCTTTTTCCATAAACTCAATGTACCCAGACTGCCAGTCTGTGCAACTTTGTGATGCCTATGTCATTCTTGCACAGGAGGAGTCTACAGATCCCTTCACACTCTGAGCAGGAACAAATTACCAACTCTCACATTCCTCTTGCTCTGCATGGCAAGTCTCACCTGCCATCCTCACAGTGCAGAGCTGTTCCCAGTTTGATTGTATTCAGAGCACACTGCTTTATTAGCAGCTTCTGAAATACCTAGTTTGAGAAAATACAGAATTTTTCAACTCCCCAGAATTTCATTCCCTTTCCTCATAGTCTTTTCTGACACAGCCTGCACTGCATTAAACTCAAGTGCTTCAGTGATTAAAGGTAGAAGCTTCCAGGTGGATCTACAATGTGCACAAGCTCCCTGGATGTTACCTGCAGGTTGGAGCCATTATGAACCATCTGGGTCCATCACTGGAAGCACAGAGACTGGTGGAGCTAAGATATCAGATGTACCTCCAAGTAGAAGGATAAAACTCCTGCTTTGAAGGTTGGGTTTTGTTCAGGAAAAAAGAAGGGATGTCTGTTCAAAGAGGGCTGACATCATGGAGAGGGAAAAGCATTCCTTTGATGTTGGAAGCAACTGGCTTAGCAGCAGGCATGCAGGCAGGGCTACCTGAGGAAGTCTGTGACCTGTCTGCCTGCAATAACCAATGCATCACAACTTTCCCGAGGAACACAAGGTATGTATCAATGTCCACTGGCCCCCTGCTCTGCCCTCTGCCAGTCCTTCCCAAAGGACCTGCTCAGCAGGCAAGCAAAAGTCGAATTCACCCGCCAACTATACTGAGCTACAATAAACAAAATCTCTCCTAATGCGTAGTCCTATCAAATTTATACTTCTTTTCCAATTAAGCAATACCTATCAAAGAGCTGTGTGACTTTCTACAGATGCCACAAGTCACTTCTGGTGCCATGCAGGATGGTCAGCTGGTAGGAACTGTCTCCTGTCACATCAACTTGGGACTGGTTTACCCAGAGCATAGACTCACAAGACATGTCGGCTGCTACTAGCACAGGGATTCTTGGAGAGTTCAGGCTGTGAGCAGGCAGTGCTCTCTCCTCAGTGGATCTGAAATACACAGTGTTTGCTATGGAGGCAGTTGTGAGGGAGCCTGCTTCTGTGCTTGCCACAGAGCAAGAGTTGAGTGAAAAGGTCAAGTCTGAGTGCAAGTCTGTGAAAGGAAATGAAAGAGGGAGAGCAGATGGAGGGGAACAAAAGTGCTTTTACCCCAACACGTGGTTCTTTCTTGCATGAAGAAACCCTTCTGCTTATGTACAGCACAAAACAAGCTCCTTGCTGTCACCTAAGTTAAAAACACAAAAAAAGGAATGGGTGCTGAGAAGAGCAGGAGCAGCAGAGCAGAGGTTGGGAAATTTCAAAAGACAAGAATGGAGAGAGGGATTGATAAGGGTTAGTGCTTTCATGAAGGTAGCATTAACAGCAACAAAACTCAGAGTAGCAGAACAAGGGCTTTCTCCAACCTGTTATGCCCCTGTCACTCAAAGGCATCTGAGGCAAAACCAGTGTCTACACCTTTCCCTGGCAACCAGGTCACAGTGTATCTCAGCAGCCGACACCATTACTACATAAAGCAGGAACTATGGGAGCTATTCCCTCTCCTCCAAGTAAAAACACTTCAGGAAAGTTCCCCCTGATAAAATCTCTCTGTTTGCTTAATACACACCTGCTCACACAGCAATGCAAACTTGGTGGTTTGCATGACTAACTCGGCAAAAATTTAGTTAGCTCCGCCTGGTTTTCCTTCTGGTCTATACAAATCAAGTCTGGGTCTCGATAGGTCTGTGGGAAAGACAGAGGGGATGATGTTCCTGGGAAACTAGGGAAGAGGAAAAGTAAACAAGTGCTTTCCTAAGCTATTTATTTTGTACTTTGTAAACTATCTGTCTGAATTAAACTTTTAACACTACTTGACTATGCAATGCTGCTAACTGGAAAAGTTAATTTATTAATGTGCTATTTTTTACTGTTGCTAGCTGGTTATTTCCATTGCAAAATTATCTATTGATAGGGATCATGAGATTTCTGTAGGAGTGTGTTTTATTGGCATTAGATCTCAATCAGTTGATTCTATCAAGTTTGTCTGGTTTTCCACCCACTTGCCCTGCACTGCAGCCTCAGCCTGTGCCCCTCTAACATAGTCACACTTCCCACCAGCCTCATTCTGTACATCTCACCCCCTTGTTTTGGCTTGCCCACCTGATGTAAGATTACTTACTTTCCACTTACATTTCTCCGAATGATGGGCAGCTAAATAGCTAAGTATCTGCAATTACCTACACACTTAATTGCAAGATGTGAAAACACGTGCCATTACTTTTAGAGCTAACTAAATTATAAACCTGCCAGTTTTAAGACCCTGAAGACTTAAAACAACACAGTGTCCCAATGAAAAACAGTAAGAAAAGCCTACAGTTTAGCACAGCGTGGGTTTTGCTTCTGGAAGTGGAAAGACAGGTTCTTGCCACATATATGGGAAACACAGGTTCAGCAAAGACCTGGCAATTATTGACATTGCACACGATTTTGTCCCAGTACTAATCATGAGGACTCTTTCTTGCACAGGATCTGTATTTCCTAGCAGAACTTCCTGTGCAGCCAGTAAGTTGCTTTGCTTGTCTGTTTGTCACTTAGTTCCAGCTCTCCGTATGCTCTTTAGAAAAGGCTGGATTCTCTTTTCTGGTTGCCTCCAGTGGCAATCCCCATAGTTTCAGTAAAATATCTTGCATTAATTTCAGCATGTTAAGGTCCCAGAGATATATCAATAAGAAAGTCAATGCTCTTTTGGCAGGAAAAGGGGCAAGCACCATAAGAGGTTCCTCTGCAACCCCAACAAATCTGAACTGCTTAACAGTAACTTTTCATGGAAGCTCTTTTGCTGGAGGCCTGAAAAGTCTCTCAGCAAATCCTTTGGTACACCTCATACTACTGTGTCATACCAGTCAGAGGATTTGCAGCCCTCTTTAAGCAAGAAAGTGTTAAGAAAGCCCAGAGATAGCCAATCATCAAAATTCTCAAGCCTGATGTTTATACATTGAGAATTTCAGTTCTCTGACTTTGTGAGAAGGGGGTATCTGTGCTTGCCAAGGACTTAGTGTACTGTAAAGGCAGGAGTCAAGAAAACAAACAAACAAAATCCCACTAACAAACACATACTCCAACAAACAGAGTTTAGTCCCTTCTAATTTGTGGCAATCTAGAGTTTAACAGCTTTTTTCCACCTCATACGGGAGTTTAAAGCAATAATACTACAGTGGAGAGAGGGTTAACCTATAAACTATAGTATAACATAAAAATTAGACCCAAAGGTACAGAATTTGTGTTCATTGGCAAGGAGAAGCACCGTGAAAGAGGGTGGAAGCTTCCTGTTAGACAGGGAAGCAGGAGAAACTGCACCGCACTGCAGAAAAGCTCCCATTAACTGCTCAAAATATTTCTCCATTTCCTTCATCCCACCACCAAGCTGCCTGCAGGCTTTTGTCTGCAAGCCCCCGCTGTAAATCACCCTCTTTAAGTCATTCCCCCCCCACCCCCCCGCCAAAGTCACAGGTTGTCACATCAGCAAGATGACATCAAAGAGAGCTGCAGACCTACCTCCTGGACTGTGCTGAGGTCTCTTCCCCTCTTTAGGATGCTCTGTCCCAAGACATCAATATGGGCACAGCCAGCTCGGCGGGCAAACAAAGTCCTGGTGTCTGCTCCATCCTGCCACTGCCTGCAGCCTCCACCAGTGTCAGCGCTTCAAGTGCTCACCAAGTCCGACATACAGAGCAGTAGAGATGGCATTATTTCTTGCACTAATTAGAAAAGAAAATTGCAAAATGTTAGCTGAAAAATAGTGAACATAGAGGCTTTGCAGGGTAAGTCCCAGGGTAGGGGGGTGCACCAGGGGTGGCAATGGCTGCAGTTTTGAAATAATAAGTCTCTGCTTTTTAGCAGGTTGGTTGGGAAAGGTTTATTATTACTATTAAGCTGTGGAAGACATTATCTGTATCAGAAGCATAAATTTTTGTTTACTTACAGAGCATTTCTAAGCACCAAGAAGGCAGGGAGAAAGGAACACCATAAAAAGAACAGATCACATCAAAGCAACCTAATTTCCTTCTCTAGCAGAGTAAAGAGGGCTTGGGGAGAGGCAGGAAAGCACTGGTACATGAGGAGTCTGTCAAAAAACTCACCAAGTTTAAGATGCACACAGTACTTCAGGTACCAAGACTCCAGGTCTCAGAGGCCTTGCTCCTTCCACAAATAAAATAGCTCTGACACTAAGCCAAGGCCAGAAGTTTGGGCTGCTGTTATGAGACCCACAGTCCTCCTAATGCTTCATGCAATTCTCTTTAGATACAGTGACCTACCCTGCAAGTTCACCTTTATGTATGGTATACACTCTCCATGGCAAGAAACATTTACATTTCTGGGCTATTATACCTAACTTTTCTCTATGTGATGCTTACAAAGAAATTTGAGGAACTAAACACTGCACTATTTGTGTATACCACAAACAAATATCATGGTATTTTCCCTCGAGGAAAGCACTGCAGCAGTATTCCTAAGGCATATGAAGCACTCTCCTCGTCTCCATCCTCACTTTGACCAAAATATGCACACCAGCCTCCTCTTCATCACCAGTCTTCAGCTGATACAGAATAAACTGCACTTTTGTGACTGAGATAGGCTGAGTTTCATAAGCCCCAAAGAGGGCTCTGGGTGTCACAGATTCAAGGGATCCTGCATTTCTGCCTTAGCTCATTGTTCCCAGCATTATAAAATTATACAGAGATAACAGTATCCAGATTCCTTAATACAGAATATTAATACTTAATATTGGCACTCTCTGTTTGCATAAGATGCAATGTAGCAAGACAGTAGCTGGGTCAACTTTACCTCTTTTTGGTATGATGGAGGGTACAGTGGCCAATTATATAATGTATTATAAATTGATAAAAAACTTAAGGAAATGGGACACTTTCTGTGACACAAAAGCTCCCAGCACCTGCAAAACTGGAAAAGGTCTGCAGACAGCTATGCATCTTTTGAGCAAGATTTAGGGTGCTAACTTGTCCCTGCCTAGAAATCAAGCATGCAGAAAGACCTCCACCAGCAAACAACAATCCACCACAAAAACAGACACAGGCCAACTGCACTCCACAGTCAATCCAAAAGGAAAAGGTCCTTGATTGGCACCAGGGAATCCTGCACAGGCCACAGGCTAGCTACTTGACCCATCAGACAAACCACGCAACAGTTAGACAATACAACAGAGCCTGCTGCAGGAGGGTGGGTGGGTCTCTGACAGGCTGGTATCTACCCTGTCACCTGCCTTTGCTGGGTGTGGTGCAATTAGCGGGCTCCTCTTTCCTCTCAGCTCTCTCTCTTGTACTAAAAGGAGAGGGAGTTCTGCCTCACTTGGCCACATTGCAAACCCTGGAGAAGCCTTCTTCATTTCTGACTGCTTCAGGGAGACATCTGATGAGGCTTGACTTGTTGACAATTACGCAAAATGTACTCCTTTGCTGGATTTGACACCCTGCTGTTTGTGTTGCAGAAACAAGCTTTTTATGACTCATCTGGTACATTTCTTAGCTCCTTTATCAATACTTCTTGGAAGACCTCAAAATCTGGAGTCACCATATGACTCCTGATGACTCTTTCTGTAGCTGTAACTGCTACATAAATGCTTTAAGCTTAATTCCTCTGAACTTATCTGGGCTACTTATTTCAGATACAATCTCTTGCCTCTCACCAAGGCATTTATAGGATGATCACAGCCAGCCTGTTGATTGACTAGAATAATTTGCACGTATTAGGCTATGAAATAGTATGCATAGGATAGGTTATGAACCACAAAACCTGCAGAACCTGGTACACAAGCAGTTTTCAGTGTGTGGACCCCTTTCCTGGGGGTCTGGATCCCCCATGTAATATCACACAGAGGTGGTGCCAATCCAAGCAACTGAAACCTGAAGTTATTCCTTATCACCATCACTGCTTTTCAGAAAGTTATAATCCTTAGGAATTCCTGATTTATATTATACATATGTCAAAAAGCATTAGCCAGGTTTGTTGGTAATCTTTAAATGCCTTTGCAGCAGGGCAGTGTACACTAAAATGCACAAAAGAACTGGGCCAAAACCCACCACTATCAGATGTATAAAACCAGAAACCACTGTTGCACAAATGTAGTAGCATTTCACTTCCCTTTCTATGACCATCTCAGAAAAGCTACGTTGATGGAAGAACAATCATATCATATACATGAAGCCCATCTAGCCCAGGATGTTGTCTCATAGTAGTCAAAAGCTGATGCTTGGGAACAGGAGAGAGACCAAGTACTCTTGAACACCTTCTCCACATGTCCTTTCCAGTTCCATTTTCTCACAGCTTAGAAGTTTTGAGAGACAGGTTACAAATGTCTGTTTCTTATGAAATTTTGAGTTCTTTCATCCAGTCATTTTTGGACCTACATAAGCTTTCTGACATGCAGAGACTAGGGAGTGTGGGGGTGGGGGGAACATGCTACAGCTGATCTGAGCATGGTGTAAAAACCCACTTTCTTATACTTGCTTTCAATCTTTTGCCTCCCAGTGTCACTTGACTGTTGTAATTCCCTGTCTGAAAGATGCAAGTAGCTCTTTTTTGTTAATCACATCCACTTCAGTTGCAAGTTTATCTACCATCTCTACCCCTCAGCTGTTTCTCTCACAAGCAAATGCAGAAGGATTACTACTAAAGAAATTTTTTTATGCAAAAAGGCTACTATTAATGAAAGATGCCTATCTCAAAACGAAACAGGTTGGTTTATGGGTTAGATGTTTGGAATGAATTAGAGGATGTTCAATGGAGCAGATCCTCAGGTGGGACCTCACCTTCCCCGTAAGGTCCTCTTTTTCTAAGTCTCACTGTGGTGTTAGTAAATCTGTACACCCAATAATCAGGGACAAGATGCTACTGTCTCTCTTCGAGGAAAAGAAAAGTTCTAACAGATTCTTGCTATTGTTACTTTCTGTTTCCTCGCAAGGGAAAGGAACCTCTTTCCATACTCAAGAAATGAGTAAGTGCACTTGGCAAGTTTCAACACAGCTACATGAACGTTTTGAACAATTTACTGAGAAACGAAAAAATGCCAACATCACAGCAACCCCGATTCCTCTTACCAAACCTCACTCTAGGTTGGTGTGACTGTTACTTCTGAAGAGAAGCTTATGAGGCTACAACATCTGGGCACGTCGCCTACCAGCCGGGCTGCGGGCAGGTGTGTGCCCCGGCTCCGGACACCCGCACCCTTTACCGAGACGCAAAATCCCCCCGTAACTAACTTTTAAGACAAACGGCACCCTCTTACCGGAGCTCTCCCGCAGTACCGGCACCGACCCTCCTCCTCCTGCTCCGGCCGCCTCCAGCGCCGCGCCCGGCCCAGCCCTCTCGCCCCCGCGCAGCGCCGCCCCGCTGCGCTCCCGCGGAGTCACACAGTGCCGCCCTTTCCTCCTCCTCCTCCTCCTCCTCCCAAACCCCTCCGCCTCCCAAACTCCAAATTTGCGCCTACGGCGAAGCCTCGGGGAGCAGGACGGGAGCTGCTGCGACTCCAGCGCGCCGCTCAGCGAAGTTAGGGCTTAGCTTGGCAGGCCGGGACCCCTCGCTGCCACTGTCCCGGGACGTGCCCGCCGGCCGCGCACTCACCCGAGCGGATCGCGGCCGTCCCGGGCCGGCGCGCTGCTGGGCTCGAAGGGGAGCTCTTGTGTGCACGGGGCGTGATGTGTGTGTGGCACAGCATTTTCCTCCGTGGAGGAAAAAAGAAGGGCCGCCGCCCGCCCCGAAACCTCGTGGGCAGGAGGAGGAGGAGGACGAGTGGGAGGTGGCGGTGAGGTTCCCGCCGGCACCTGGGAGCGGGAGGAATCCACCGCCCCTTCGGCGAACGCGGCACCGACTTCACCACGGCTGCCCCTTAGGGGTGGAGCGGCCGAGGAGCTTCCCAAGCGCTACGGCCGGCTCGAGCGGGCGCCAAAAGAGGGCTGGGATTGGGCTGGGCTGGGATTGGGCTGGGAACGAGTCCCTGGCCCGGACTCCTCGTCCTCAGCTCGGCTGCCCCGGGAGTGCACCGGGAGTGCACAGCCGTGAAGACGGATGAGCTGCTGCTGTCCCGGGGCGACGATAGCTGCCGTTCTGAACTACTAAGCTGCAGCCTGACGTTAAGCCTCTGCTTTTTATCAGATTGTTTGGGGAGGTTTTATTATTCGTTTTTATTTAGCAGTGAGATTTATATTTATTTAGCAGTGAAATAACCTGCCGCTGCACTGGAATACTGCAGCTCCCCAAAGACTTCCAGGCAAAGGCCGGTTTTTTAAGGTCAGGCCGAGCTGTTGACTCTGCTCACAGAGAGCCTCGGGCCCTGGTGCACCGGCTCGATGGGAAATGTGGAAGACGCCAGCACACCGGAGAGCATCTGTCTGCTGCTGTAGTGCTGACCCTGCAGCTGAGCACCGCTGTGACAGCTCGGCTTAAGGCTGGTAATTGCATAAGCCACTGTGACCAAGTTATATGTAACTGGATGTTTGAGCTCTCATCACAGAAATGTGTAAGTGAAATCAAAAGGCCACCTGTGAGTGCTACAGCAGTACTGGTGTAACTGGTAAAACCTTCTGCCACAGACAAAGCCAAAACCATAGTAAAAACAAACACCCCAACAAAAAACACCACATCCATAACCAAGAAAAACATATAGATACAAAAATCACATAAAAGTTCTTTGAATCCTGTTGCAAAGTCCCATTCCTTAGAAATGTTTGACTCACTTCCTGTGTCATGTTTTTCTTGATATGGCCAGTAACTTAGCTGTTCAAATTTCGGATCACCTACGTTACTTCCTACCCAACTAGTTAACTGACTACTGATGATAAGAAAAAGGGCCCGAGTCTCATGTAGGCAGCTGCCCATTCTTTTGATTTAAACAGCGTATTTTCCTCCAGCTTAGTAGTAAGGTTTGAAGACCAGAAAAAAAGTCTTTGTGTCATTGTGACAATACTCTCGCCAACTGCAACTGTTTCAAGAATTTATCCAAACTCCAATGGCAACATTATTCATCCCTCTCCCTCGCCCTTAGCAGCATTTCCATCATCAAAAATGCAAGGAATATTTGTGCCTCAGAGTCCTGTAAATACCTCTCCCAAGCTATCTTTCTTTCCCGCTGTTCTCTTCCCTGACCTGCTTTGCTTTGCCTGGCAAAAAGGTGCAGTGTTTTGTGTTCATCCTCTGCTTAGAATGACTTTAGCTCTCTCTGCACCTGCCTTTACTTCTTTTTTTTTCCATGTGTTTCCCTTGCTTACTGTTATAAATGCATATTATAGTGTTGGCTTTTCGCAAATAATGAATGCTATGTGTATGATGTTGGTCATTGTAGAAGTTGCTTTTGTTATAGAAATATAATAATTTTTAATGCTTTAATGCCTTTTTGTTTTAGCTTAAATATGGCTAATGTAGCTGTGTTAAAATGTACCTAGCTTAAAATAACTAAACCGCAAGCTTAGTTGGATAAGCATGGGTGTAACAGGCTCCTGTCCCAGGATATCTCTATTGACAAAGAACCATCTGACAGGATATCCCTACTAACAAATAACCATCTGACTGGACATCCCTATCAACAATAACCATCTGCTGGACACCAAAGGACAAAGGAAGATATTGGAGACCCCAAAGAAACTGTGCATGCTCTAAAAAGGCGGACCCAAGGAGGAGCCATGCTAAGGAGTACCTGGAAAATGTAAAATAGTTCAGAGAAAAGTTTGAATATGTATACTTGTCTATGAATATGTAATAGGCTGATGCAATAAGAAAAGTATATAAACAGAGTCTTTTCACCATGTCAGACGTGCTCTTGGCTCCGTGCCAAGAGTTCCCAACGTCACCTGGACGTTGTAACCTTTTACCCTATACCTTGTCCCTTTATTGTCCTTTTATTAAACCTTTGAATTTTAACAGGAGACTGGATCTCGTTTTTAACACTTACAGAGCTTCATAACCTCTGGCCTGTGTTACTCAGGAGGTTACTGGTTCCTGCTGGCCTTAAGATCTATGGATCTTGTGTTGTGTTGTCTGCCTCCCAGCTGCTTACCTTCCTCCTCACTCATTCTTTTGTTTTGATTCTTGCATTCTTCCTTACTGGTATTAATCTCCCCACTGAATTTTTTAAATTCCATGTCAGCAATAAATAAATAAATAATTATGTGGAAATATTAATCTAAATTTGTGGCTTTTGTTCACTGCATCACCATTTTCTCCTTTTTATTCCCCACGTGAATGTTAAGAGCAGTCAAAATGCCAGGAATTTTGTCCTACTATTTGCATTTTTCATCCTTTTTTACTTTAGCCTGCACCACATAAAGTAAGTGCTAACTCACAGCCTAGGAGTGGAGAAGAGGTCTACTAAATAAAAGAACTGAATCATGAAAGCAGCAGGAGGGACTGGGAGGATGAACTGTCACTTGTGAGCAGCAGCTTTGTTACTCTGCTGCAGTTAGCATCACTAACAGCTGCCTATCTTTGACCAGTGACAACCAC
Organism: Eopsaltria australis; assembly: GCA_034509425.1. Classification (NCBI taxonomy): domain Eukaryota; kingdom Metazoa; phylum Chordata; class Aves; order Passeriformes; family Petroicidae; genus Eopsaltria; species Eopsaltria australis. The sequence continues at coordinate 620,593 of JAVTVJ010000649.1, read as the reverse complement.
TTATGTTTTTATGCAAAAGTACACTTAAAAAGCATAAATTTAAACCAAGAAAACACGATGGTGTAAATTTTTTCTATCTCTTACTGGATCTTTACATTAACATCAAAGGATTCCAGCAGGAAGATTAGAGAATATTCACAGTTTTAAGATTTGGGGAGCAGAATCCTACATCTGTTAGTCATATTAAGCCATATGTTGTCAATAATGCCTTTCTCAAGATGCCTATAATACAATTTAAAATCCTGAAAAAAGCCTCACTGGTAGATTACTTTTACATTCAACATCTGTAAGAGACAGTGGTTTTCACGTAGCACTTTGCATTTTTACCTCTTTGCTCAGCTTGAATCAATTCAATTTTCTGTCACTGTATTTTAGGATTGCCTTAGGCCATGTAATCACATTAATATAACGGACCAACATATTACTGTCAAATTCTCCCAGGTTTTGTACATCAATTTTATTAGACATCTTGCAACAAAGAAAAAATGTCAAACATACATGTAATTCAGAGGTCATTTTAACAGTCAAATACCTTTTACTTTTCAGTGAAAGTGCAGTATTTGAATGAGTACTTCCTTTGAAACAATATGCCTTCAGGTTTGTTTTGCTGCTGCAGTTGTGAGTTCCATTTTCTTTCTTTGTGAAACTGACTTTACAAAATACCTGTCACTCAGCAGCTTTTACCTTTTTTGACTTCCAGGCCATTTGCATTTCTTTATTCTTACAGCCCATCAGGCTATGATTGCTCATGCATCCTAGGGCACAGTACTAGCTCTCTGCACATCAGACTCCTCTCACTTCCCCAAACTAACTTCTGTTTAAGACACTAATCAGATCTTTTCAGAAGAGCTCTTTGCACTCCAAATAGCTTGTTGACGTTACGTATTAACAGGAGATACTTCCCGTCCTATTTGCTGGAGTCAGGAGTAACAGGTACTGTTATTCCATTCCTTCTCATAATCCAAACAACGAAAGAGCAAGAATGCCACTTGAATGCAGATAACTCTTTTAACAGTCAAATGTGTTACAAATACACTGCTAAAGCAGATTCAAACATTGTAAAATTAAAACATATATAAATCCCCCAGAGATTGGGATGAATGTCTAAGATGCTGTTACCTGGAAAAACTCATATTCCGCAAACAGGCTAATAGCATTTCCTTTCATATGCCAGCACATTTTCTGCCTATCAGAGAGATTTGGCTGGAACATGAATGGAATTTTCCTGAGCATTTCCAATAGCTAAGATTCATCTTTTAACCTCTTTGTGCACCTGCTACCCTTCTCAAATGTTTATATATATATATATATATATATATATATATATATATATCCACATAAAGCAAAGCTGATGTTGATTTTCAAGGGTGCTTATCTTGAATTTTTGCCTAACCTAACAGTTTATGCTATTACAGAAACACGCACTGCCATTTCTGTAGCACATGCTCAGCCAGAGCAGTTCCAGGTTTAGGTGTAAGAAGTAACTGTGTTGATGCCTGTCTGTTTCTGTGCTGCCCCATCAAGCATGGGCAGTTACTTTAATCTTAAATTAAAACCCAGAAGGTCATACCAAGTAATCAACCTGAAATATAATTCACAATGAGCATCAGTGTGTAAGTCCTATCTACTTCCCCATTTATTAATGTTGCAGCACAAAATTAAATACTGACAGTTATCCATATCTGCTACTTACTACTTCCCTGTTCCTCACTTACCCAAACAATCTTTCCATCATCCCAAGTGCTGGACAGATGATTTATCAAAATTACTTACTTACTTACAAAGTACTTAGTTCTAAAAGCTCAAATGTTTACTTTTAAGTGATGGCAAAGAAAAAGGTATTAGCACTCAAAGTCTTTAGAATCCAAAATCTTTGCACGCTTTGTAGAAACTCCAGTGCTTTTCCATTGCAGAGCATGGTAGAAACTCCTCTTTATGTACCAGAACTATCTCATGGAATTGAAGAAAATGTGTCAGGCTTTCCACTGAGTTGAACTGGACAGAAGAGCCTGTTGAAAATAAATGCAAATGATTACGAAGTGTAAATTGAATAATGGAAAACAATCACTGGCACAATTATCTAGAAAGGTGTTTGCAGTTTGTTAGAACCTTGTAAGCATTAGTGATCTCTAAGAATCTGTAATGTGTCCCAGGAACCTCACGGGGTAAGACTTGCAACATCTTGCCAGTATGTCTCACTCAGACCCATCTTCAATGAGACAAGGGCCATACCACCCCTCCTGGTGCCCAGCCTGAGAAACTAGCCATCCCAGACACTTCCAATCACCTAACAGGAAAATGCAGTTGTTCTTTGGTACTGCTTGAATTCCATGTATTATGTCTACAAAGAGGCTGTTTAATGTACTTTCCCAAAATAAGGAATCTCTCTCACAGAGAATGCTCGTCCTGGAACGACTTTATAAAAAGGAAGTGTACACCTGTACAGAAGAAACTGCAGGACTGAACTAGAGGTATTTTCAATATTTGAGTATCTGCTGAACTGAATTAACTATTGCAATGCATAAATTTAAAGCACTTCTGTCAGAACAGGAGAAGCTGAACTTTTCTCACTGTTAAAAATCAGTAACAAAGTAACATTGTAAAGATCCATCAGCAAGAAATATTAGAAGACATTGCTCCATAACAGCACTGGCTCCAAAAGGCACTTGGAACTGTGGATTTCAGAGTTACTTGCTTTCATATTGCTTTCATCCCCACTTTCTCCCTTTGGTATCCTTGCACAAAGTAACAGAGCTGCTGAGCTGCCATGACCAGCCCAACACAGAAAACTGCCAGTGAGGGCAGAACTGTCACACACAGCAGATGGTGTCAAAAGAGAGAACTCTCATGAAAGTGGAGATGGTTTCTGTTTAAAAAAACAACAAAAACCAACAAAAAAACCAAAACAACAAACCACAACAAAATACTGTGAACAACATTCAAGTGTCTCAATAAGCAAAACAGGATACTTATTTCAAGATTATTAGATCAGTCAAGATAAACCCTTGTCCAAATGCAGAGAAAACATGTTTGAAGTGACATCAGTTGGCCATTTAGCTTGCACTTATTACTGGGCTATCATAGGCCATCCCAGAACCTGTCTTTCTTTGTTACCACCGTTTTTCATTTGTGTCACCTACACAGATTCTAAAAAGCTAAGTATCTTCACTGAATGGACAACATAATTGGTGCCAGTGTTAAAACAAACAGTGCTATTTGCAGGTGTTAGACCTTTTATTCCATGTCTTGGTGACGATTTCCCTGCCATTTCCTGAGTTCCAGAAGCACACCCGCAAAGCCAGAGAAGTAGCAAATTGCTATTAGAAGCAAGAGGTTGGTGTTCAGAACTGCAAATAGAGTCTTGTGTGTGAGGATGTGAGTTGCTCCACAGCCATGACACCCACAGCAAAACTCCTGACTCTAATGAGGACAGGATTGTATTTGGTATCTTACAAGCTCGGTGCATGTTCAGTACACATAACACAGTACACAATGGAACAAAATGTATAATCTGATGTCTAGAATATATTTAAGTATCATTGACTGCAACAAAGATGGGCAGGCTGCACACAAGACCCACGCGAAAAGTTACATCACAACACTCCTCACACTTATGAAGCAGCAGTCAGTCACACCAGAAGAAGCCAACTTATACACTCATTTAGAAGTGATGTTTTAAAGGGCACAAGGAATGCTTGGATAAAAAAAAAATCACAAAACAGTTTTAAGGACAACTTCAGGTAAAAATTATCTTAAAGTATGCTTGAGGTTTTTTTTAATAAAATAAAGTGGCAGAAATTGAGATGAAATGTTTTCATTAATGCTGAGTATACAGTAGCATGATAGGCATGATTTCAAACTGCTCTAGCTTGTTGAAAAAATGCTCTTTTTCTGTTCTGAAATGTCCACATTTTGTATGTAAGTAGAGGCAAAATTCTTAGCAAAGCCCAAGGTTAATTTAGCATCCTGTATCAATAGGTCATAATTGGAGAAAAAATGTTATTTTCTTACTTTGGAAATGCTCTTCTCTGTACTGCAATGATTTAAATTACTAAAAATTCTCAACTCAAATCGGAAGTACAAGACAGATAAGACCAAATAAATCTATTGAAATCACATTTTTTTTAGCAGCTTCTCTAACATCTTTCTTTGTGTCAAATTTATGTTTTACCTATTGGATTAACATTTTGTCAATTAAACATCAGTATTCCACCATAAATACTTTACCTGAGTGAATAATTAAAATATCTAATCTCTATAATCTCTACTGTTCAGTAATTTTAGATAACAGTCAACATCTAGCAAAACCACAGTAATCTGTATATCCTAAAGCTGCCTTCCTCAGTTCTGACACCAGTGTTTGATGACAAAGTTTCTATATCCACAGTCATTTTTCCCCAGCAGGTATGGATCAGTGTTTTGGTCCCTGTGTTTTTTCCTCTAACACAGATGATTAATGCCCTTTGCATTTTTCTTACTCAAGTCTTTCTCCCCTTTCTCTCTTCCTTTGCTGTATTTTAATCTTCTGATAACCACTTGGATGTTTCCTTCCTGCATTTTGCTGACTGTTAACTCTTATTCCCTTAAAAAAGATTGGCAGTTTAGAGGCTGTAAGCGGCCAAGAAAGGTTCCTGTACTGTTATCTGAAACTCAATGCCTCAGGTACAGAAGCAAACAGTAAATTTATACACACAGACAGGGTCTTTCCCTGCTTTTCTACCCTTGCTGTTCTATTCTCTCAGTTTTCTATCATCTTCATGAATTCTAAGATAAAGTGTCAATATCAGAATGAGCTTTTTTCCCCATAAATACGGGGAAAATACGTTGTCTCTTGGTAGTTTTCCCATCCTGCTTATCAACATCTCTTCTGTCTTTGAAGTAATCTATTTTAGTCTTACAGTTTTGAAACCATGCTAAATGTTTTCAACTTGTGTTTCCATTTTGTTGCATCTCTATAAGACCTTGTCTGCTGTGGCTGCTAAGAATCTGAAAACTATATTTAAGGAGAATTCCCATTAATGGTGCAACTACATGAATGTCAGACCATAATCTCCAGTTGCATAAAGGTTAGTCAGTGAAGATAAGATTGTCACATGAGTGTAGAGTCACCATTTTCTGATCACTAAAACAGCTCCTGAAAGATCAGGTCTTAAAAATCCCACCAGCATCTACCTTATTTTTCCCAAACAAGAAAGCACTGGGACTATCCAAAAACACGGTTAAGCATTTTATAACTACCTTACTGGTGTAAATTATCTGTAAAATAATTTAAATGCCCTTGCAATTTAGGCAACATATTTGAGTAAATTTACAAGCATCAGTAAATCCAGTTTAAATGCTTCTGTAAAACACGTGATGATTATTATCAGATCTGAGGGAAAGATGAACTGATTTGCAGTATCTGGCAAAGTCACAGGAGATTTTATTCTTCTGACTCAAAAGGATCTGGTTCAGCACAGCTAGTCTAGACATGGGCTACAGATGTGAAAGCAAAGAGAAGATCTAAGAGCAACACACATAAAGGTGACAGTATTTGATCTAGAGTGCCACAGGGGAGTATTAATAGAACAAAAATCTGTCTTAAGTGCTTCCAAATTTCTTGGGCTTTATCCATATTCCCCTCAAGAACTTAGAGGAGTTCCAACAGGCATTGTCTATTCAGAGCAAGTAAGGCCTCAGAAATGACAACCAGAACTTCACATAAACAACATTTTTGGGCCTTCTGAATTTTTTTAAAAAGGCTGCTACTGAATCAAGGCACAGTAATTGTGCCCATGCTAGCGATAATTTTGAAAGTAACTTTTCTTTCAGGTTAAGTGTTCCTATTACCTATTACACTGAACATGGGCACTAGAACCTGGATTAATACCTGAAATTTACGTACTAAGATGAAAAGTTTACCAGGGCAGTTCAACATGGTACTGGTTTATTATTACTATGATTATGAAGAATGAAGAAGAAATCTCAGTTAGATGAATATGAGTTTTTGACTAGTTTAGCCTGAAAAATCACTAAAAATGACTAAAGCTTTCTTATGCCTTATTTCCCTTTAACCCAGAAATGTAGTACCCTGGTACATATAGCTCTTTTTCTTGCCGAAGATTAGAATATGTCAATGGTTCCTGTTACAGACACATCGAGAACTTATTTTTCTTAATATTTTCCTGAGGCCTGAGTGAAAGTGTTCTTCAGGTTTTCTTTTATTTTTATTCATAACCTATCAAATGGAAAGAAAAGCTGATAGAGACATGTTATTTTGGAAAATGAGATGTGTGTGGACAGATTGCCATTTTAAAACCAGAATTTTATCTGACAAAATATAATGTTTTCCCAGTAATTTAACAGTTTTTTCCCTCTAAATAGATTCACTTTTCTTCAGGTCTCCTCACAGTTCTTGATTCACTTCACATGATATAGATGTCAATTCTTTTTTAATCTTGCAAATGCTGAAGTCCACAGTCTCTGTCCTTACAAACCAACCCATCAGTAAGAAGTCATCTTTTTCTAATGATCAGATCAATCGTGCCAGTCAGACACCTAAAGTTAAGGTGGTGTTCACCCACTACAAGATACAGGGCAGCAGAGATTATGGCTAATTGCATTGTGATCCTTTATGTCCAATTTCATCCCAACGTCAAAAGGATCTCTTCAACAAGAATTAATCTATCAAGCAACCTAAATTATGCACACTGCATTTTTTGCATTGGTAATTATGAATCTTTAAAAAAAAATCAAAGGTTATTTATAGCATCACTGTAATAAATAAATAATTTCAGTTCGGAAGCTCTTTAATGGACTATAATGACCAGATAACTCATAGAATACCTGTAACAGTGCCAGAAGGACATAGAGCACTGCCTGATAGTACCTTAGCCTATCATTTTTTTCTCCACATACCAGGCATGACTCACCATGGATGATCTCTATGTTCAGTTCATCATCTGCCTATAACTGAAATTTGTATAGCAGTAACATGGAATTTAATTCATACCTTCACAATTCATTATTCAATTCCATTCCTTCTACATAAAATGGTATATTTGATAAAGAAACATTACTTTCTCCACTCAATAAAGGACAGTATTCCTCGGAAGTTAATATTTTCTTTTTGTCCTCCAGTGACATTGACACAACCAATGTCATAAAGCAGAAAAAAAAATTAGGTGTTTAGAATCATACTTTCAAAGTATTCCATAACAGTGGCCTTTGTTGTCACACTGTGTCTGCATGGGAAAAGGACTTGCAGGTATGATTAAAGACCCAGTAATCATGCCTTTTATTCTAAAGCATCAGTTTCAAGGTTTATGTTGAAATCTCAAATTACTTTATGTTTCATGTAGTAAAAAGTATTATTCCCACCAAAGAACCCAAAGATATTATACTTTTTCAAGACACACAGTTAGTAGTTTATCTGTTTCTAAATATCTGAAAAATGTACAACAGGAATATTGCTTTATAGCTTTCTTTAAAGAATTACCCAGATAAGAGATATAAATATATTATTTTCCATTACCCTTCTGCCTACATCATGATCTTATACAGGAACTGTTTTTCGTCTATGTCCAACATATCCTGGGCTATATGGCTGTTAGACAGTAACAAATATTTAGTCTGTGATACATTCTGAATTTTTCAGGGACTTTAGATTGGTGTAGCAAGATATTGTTACAGTATTCATTTAACAATGTGACAAAGTCAAGTCCTCCAATATACTGTAGAAATCCAGCAATGTTTCTCAGAGAAACAAAATGACAATTTAAATATTAGTAGCTCTTCTTTGCTATAGATGTACCATGATTTTTTTCCCAAAAGGTGCGAGAGATATAACTGACATACATGCCAAGACTGAGAACTGTGCACATCCTTCCATAAAAGAATCTATCTCCAAGACCGAATTTATGAAGAAATAAAATATGTACTTCTAAAATAAAACAAAATGGCTGGTCTCATTTTTCTCACAAAAAATATTTTTACACAGCTGTCCAGATGACCATTCAGTTTCTCAATTAAGTCAATCACTCTATTTAAATATAAAATTACTGAATTTGAGCCCAACATCAACAAAGGCATATCCTTTCTTAAAAGACACAAACATTGCTTTAAAAATAATTGTAGGAGACTATTTCTTGGTATGACTAGAAGGGTGTAGGTTCCCAGCCTACAATTCCTTCTTTTTAACTTACTACGTTATTGTTGTAGACTTGATTATATAATGATTCACTTGTATACTCACTTGAAAGGAAAATGGTTCTCTAAAATTATTTCTAATCATTTTAGAAAACCTGAAATTAATGTGCCAAGATAATGCATAAAAAGTCCTAGGTCCAAACCTGGGTAATTAAAACTAGAACACTTTAAAATTCTTACAATTTATAGCAGACTGAAATGCAGGTTGTAAGAAACAGAAGACAAGTTATAAATCAAGTTTCAGATCAGGTCAGAACAGCCTTTTGAAAAACCAACAGCTCCTGGTTTTCATGCACTGGCCAAATCAACAGTGGCTATGATTCATTTGTTGAGTTTTATATACAACCTCAGAACAACTATTTTCATATGGTGATTGAAAGACTGAAGTGTTTTGTTTAAAACCTCTGTCATAACTTCATTAAAAGTGATTATTGAAAAAAAAAACAAGATAAAAATGTGGTAAAGTTTTACCACTTCCCAAGGTTAAATCATCAGGTAATCTCCTGACAACTTTCACCTCATATTACCAATCTGACATCAAAATAGTCTGTTTTGTCTGTTTAAAGCAAAGCAGCAGGTGAAGCCAGTGCCTCTTGAAGCTTGATGTGTATCACACTGCCTTGCACTTATTGCTTTCATAAGTAAGACAAGAAAAGCTGTTTTCTAAGAAGATTATCTACAACAGTTCTGTTTGTCTCAGTCTTCTCTCAGTGCCCATGGGACCACCAAAGCAGATGAAAATGTTATAGTGCACCTGATTAATTAGGAAGATGGGTCAGTTATCAAAGGATTTTTTTACTACTTGTTTCACAAAGTAAAAAGGCCAGAAAGCCAATGTTCAAAGCACTCAACTAGGAGTCAGTTTTAAGAACTCTTAGCTGGACTTTTTAGTGGAACATGGTTTCCATATCAAACAAAAAGGGGCAATGGTTACAAGTTTAAACAAGCAAGCTTCCAACGAGATATATGGAGAAAAATTCATCATGAGCATGGTTAAGCATAGGAATATCCGTTCCTGAAAATATGCAGAATTTGACTGCATTGAGAAACCTCATCCAACTTGGAAACTGGTCCTACTTTGAACAGAAGGTTGGACTGAAGACCTCCAAAGGTCACTGAACTTATGTTAGCCTGTGATTCTGTGCAATCACATTATCATCTGGTTTCTTCTGAAGTAATTTTCCAATTTCAGAAAAACCTGGCTTACATAAAAGAAATACAGACATTAGATACTTAGAATTGGCTTCCATGGCATGCAGTCCCTGATAGTTGTTTCTTCCCCCAGCCCCACCCCCCTCAACCTCCCCACAATTTTTGGCCCTCTGAAAAGTGAATTTTGTTTCGCTCTTGCTGGCCACATAGCTCAAGTCTGAATCAATCATGTGATGTTCTACCTCCTACCCTGCTGATAGTCAAATAAGAGCAGGTAGAGGATTTTGGAAAACATGATGAGGGAAGCCACAGTATGCAGTTACTGGAAAATACAGCTTTGTAAATTCTGCAGATAGAACTGTGTACATCCTTGTACAGTATGTAAGCATATAAAACAAATGCCTGGAACTTTACAGTACTGGAAAGTACTTTCAAGTATTTTGTCTGTTAGCCATAAAGCAGAGAAAACAGTGCAATAGTTGCATCTTGAAATACCCCAGAGACTGAAAAATATTATGGATAGACTTTTTTGTCTACAATCTCACTTTTCTTCCAAAGTAGAAAACACAAGGAATCATCTCTCTGTCTTTTAGACTCACATAAATGGGAATATAGTGGAGCTGGTGAATATTCTACTATAGGTAAGAAGGAAAAAATATATATTAGATGTCAGGGTTTTGGTTTTGTTTGTATGAGGTTTGTTCACTGGGGCTTTTTAAATATTTCAAGTACTTCTCTTTCAAATTACTGTTGCCACTATTGATGGCATGATAAGCTACTACTTCACTAATACCCAGTCCAAAAAATTCAGACATACAGAGTATGTATGAATATTCTGTCAGACGTACAGAATAAGTTCCTTAAGCCATGCCATTTCTGTTAGAAATAATAAGCTTGGGGTCCCCAGTTTACATCTTGACTTTTCAACCACTAATGTTATTCATCATCTTTTCCAGCTTTCCTCCAAAAACGTGAAGAATGGAATAGTAAAGTTTTCTAGTAAAATTAGTTTCGGACATAATTGTCTGAGCCTAACCAGAACTTGGGGTTCTGATGTGGAATAGAGTACAGCACAGCACAAAATGTATTATCGTACAATGGGGTAGATTTGTTATTTGGACCATGTTACAAAGTATCTTCAACGGTTCAAATACGCATATGAGATCCCTGCCCTGAAAAGTTTACAATTTGAAGTATAATGGAAGACTGTTGCAAATATGCACATGCAGTGTTTTCTAGTAGCTTGATTTTACACTTGCTAGGATGATACTGACACATATAATAGCTAAGTTTCATTTTACTGGAATGATTCACATGGATTTAAATATTCTCCTGCTAAGTCAGCCATTTCAGCATCACAACTTCGTACTGGTGCACAAGACAGGAAGACTGACTATCAAGAAAACTGGAATTAAATACCCTTCTACAATTTTCCAGGGTTAGAAAAGCCCACGAAGTAAATTAGTTTAAAGCCAATTTATACAGCTGAGTTTTACATTCAGATTTTATTTAGAACAAAGTAAAACAGTGGTGGCATTGTGTATGTGCCTAGTTCTTTGGGAACAGAACTAGAGGGCAAACCAATGCATTAGATCCATCTATGGGTTATGGGCCTTCTCATAGCACTTACAAAACTTCTTTTAAGGGACTTAATGAAGCACTAATCCTGAGACGCTTGCAAAGGAATTTCCTTCTGAAAAAGGAGTTTCCTTTTTACATTTTATTTTTAAAAATGTGGTCAAACTGTGAAACTTGAGAAGCTTCTCCTCAGACTTGTATGCAAAAGATTTGAGTCCCACAAGGCAGAGACGCCAAAACTGAGATGGTGGTTAAATTTTTTACATATTGTACTGCATGTTCAGCAGCTTTTTTTCTTCAGTTGACAGAGTAATTACAGTAGGTATGAACAAAAATTTTTATATGGAACAGCATTCCTGTAAATTTCCAATTTATTAATTTTTATTATTACATATATCTTTATTTTGCATCATCTCCACTGTCTGTTAATGGTTACTTTTGCTACAAAATTACTTTACATCCTTGCTGTAACTGTTTCCATTTAGGACTGAGCACCCAGATGCTAGGGTGGCAAGGACCACACATGCTACAAGACCATTATTCTGGCAAGCAGAATAACTAGTAGCCATATTTGAGAAAATGTCAATGTGGCGGTTCATTTTTTTCAGCAGAGAAACATAACTCCTATAAGCCATAATCTTTGTAATTTTTCAATTCATATCAAAGAGCCGTTCAATCTGGATTTTTTTATATGAATAAATGTGAAAGCAATCTACTACACAATCTATTTTTTCTAACTTCAAAGACCACCTTCCTCCAAATATTCTGCCTTGGCATTTAAGATACTAAGACTCTTTGCTTCTACTAGGGGAAAAAAAAAAAAAAAAAAAAAGGATAACAAATAATTTCTGCAGAGGTTTCTCAGCTTAATTCTTTGCAAAGTAGCTGCAGGGGCTATGTACAGAAGCACTAAGAATTGCTTTAATACGTGGATGCAATTTTAGTTTATGATGACTGACAAAGATTAGATTCACTTCCGTTTCTCATCTTACTGCCTCCCACAGTAGACCTGGCACGGCACTGTTACCCACACCAGTGCAGCATCATCTGGCACTGGGGTTTGAGCTGATCACTCTGACTTTGCACTCTGATCAGTCAGGGTCATCCCTTTGTAGTGCAATCACAGGTGGTAGAGGCAAAAATACCAGATCAAGTGCAATAGGCACTATTCAAATCATACAAGTGTTACAGGTAGGGTTCAATGTGCAATCAATGTAAAAATGCAATACTGAAAACAAAAAGTTACAAGCTCGGTCAGTTACACAAAGGTCAGAGCTTCTTCAGGAGCATTTCCACACCACCCTTTAAATCTGATTACATGAGATTATTTAGCAATGCTTATGTATCATATTTCTCCATCTAAATCCAGAAGACATTTCTCTGTGCTATTATTTTTGAGACTGAGTACTCAAAATGACATGAAGTTAATTTGTTAACTACATCAAAATAGCAAAATGTTTCTAATTTGGATGCAGGAGAGTCGACCATACTGAGCTCTGAAAAACATTGCTGTTGGATCATTTAGATCAATCTAAGCCCTCTGCAGCATCATTATTTTTCCCCTCTTTCCCTCCCACACACAAATCAATTCCATGCCACCTATTTTTCTTTTTCCTTTCATATCTCTTGCATAGCCCTTGCATCCACCATTTGGTTTTTAGATTGCAAAAAAACACACTTACTCATAAATTCCCTGGCAACAGCTGCCTCTCCTTCAGCACACAGCTCTCACAACTTGTGTTTGTGGCAAGGATGTGGTGTTTGGCTGCATATTACTCAGGCCAAAGCTCCTAAGGGGCTAAGCAATGGAGCCACTACCTGGACTCTGATAGGGCTGGTGCCCCTTGTGATAAAATTCTTTCCTGGGTGCGTGAAAAGATACTTTTTTTCGAAGAACATAAACTATCATTTAAGGGCAGACTTTCCTTTGCTCCTTTGCCAGCCCAGTGGTTGCTGCATCATTGTAAAATGATTGGGACTTTTTTTTTTAAATCTGTATCTTCCTTGGCAAAATTACAATATAGTTACACAAAGCCCTACCTTGAAAAGTAGCCTACTACATATATATATTTCCTTGCTTGTATCAAGGAAAACAGAAACATACCATAGCACATACAATCATAGCACAACTTTCTTACTCACTTTCAAGCATTCCTACTAAGTTCAGTTGAAAATTTTATACTCCATACTTGAAATAACACTAACACAAACCTTCCAAAACAGGGTTCAGCTATTAAGAAATCATTCGGATTCCCCTGAAAACACTCTTCTTGCTTTCAGCTTTGGGACCTTCCATGAACTAAAGGTGAACAAGAGCTGTTTTACTCTTTACAGGTGGCTAATGGTTATTAAAGGCAGTAAGGGATTGCCTGAGCACAAGAATTGGAGTAGTTATGCTGCTTTCCAAAGGCTGTCTCCTTGAAATAGCAATCTGCAAAATGAATGTGCATATCACACTTACTGTAACAACTGAATAAGCTTTTCTTTTAAGCCACTTTACTGGAATTTCAATGTGAAATACCTAACACCAACATTTGCTCTGCAATTTACATCTGTTCTTCAGCTGACATCTGCTTCTGAATCCTTGTTATTCTTGGTCATTTTTAGAAAACATTATGATATCATTACAAGTATCAGAAAGCATGAAGAAATTCTAAGCCATGTAATAACTGTTTCTTCTGTTTTCCTATATACAGATAGTCTAAAAGTACTGCTTATTTGCTTATATTTACTTTTCACTCAGGCTTGAATGCAGTAATTTTTGCTTTCTGCTGGCATGATCCTAGAAGAGACTAAAGACTCAGACTCGAAGAAGATACATACACTGAAATTTAGTTAGGATTTAGATGATCAATTCCAAAATTTCAATCTCTAATGTTTCTATTAAATATCTGCATTGTTCTAGGACTGCTTTACTTCATGGGCTCTTCAAGTTCTTGTACTAACACCCCTAAGGCTGCTACAAGTCTGATGCTCTATAAACCTTGAAGCAGCTTATCAGTATCAACCAAACTGAAAAACTGGATCATTTCTTATGTTGGCTGCCACAGATCAGCAACTCCTTCTCTTCTTGCCAAGGGGCCTTGATTTGGTAGAGGTTCCTAGGACATGATTCCTAAACTGGGCATTACAAAAAGTTAATTGGTAGCTGTTTCTTTCTATTACAAGATGACAAGATGCAGTCACTGCACATGTTTTCTTCCCACTTTCCCATGTTCTTCATACAGTAGCCCAATGAACATTGGGCCAAGGTGTGGGAAGCTACAAGGAGAATGAGGGAGGGGTAGTTAAAATAATAACATTCTTCTCCACAATCGTTTAAATTCCCAGGCCCTAGTCTTCTTTTTTAACAATGCTCTGGGTTGTACAGAAAAAAAAAATCATTTATACAGTAAGAAAAAAAGAACTTTGATTCTCTAAAAAGCATAAAAAACTTCTACTATATAATACGCACAGGCCCTAAGTGTATTAGAAAGATAAAAGAGTGCCTGAGAATGTCTTCAGGCAAGCGGTACAGAATAGTTCAGATCCACACCAGAAAACCTTCCTCTGCTTTTGAGCAGGTTGGCTGCAGGCAACGTGCCTGTTGGAAAGAGCACTTGGAACAAGATAACCCATGAACTGAGCTTGGAAACGATTTGGGGGTTGCCCAATGACCAGAACTGTACTCACAAAACAACAGTGTGGATTAATCCTCTTCTGAAACAAGTCAAGGCACTGTCTAATGTCCTACATACCTGGCCATGTAGCGTCTGAAATGGAACTGAAACTGAGAACACTTTGACTTTCCCTCCCTCAGCTTCTCACCTATGACTAATGGTTAGGCAGTGGTTACTGTCATCTTAAATCACATGTCATAAAAAAACTTCCTTAAATACTCTTTTCCAGATGACCCTGGACTACTTGGGAAAAACACTTACTGATCTTCAGGATGATTTTTGATTGTCAAGCATAGTTTTTTAACAAATTGATTTCTCTGTTCTAGAAGTTACAATGTTTATAATAAAATTTTCACAATACGAGTAATTCAGAAGAACTAGTGAAATTTTCAAAGGCCTGTTAAAAAGTCTGGAAACTATATCCAGTTCTAAGTCACACCTAGTATAAACAGAAGCTACAGAAGAAAAGGCAAAATAAACTCCTCATCTGGAAGCTCTTAGCCTGAAGCAAATACCAATAGAACACAGGAGTTTGAATATCAAGTTAATTCTTTTGAACTATTATCTTTTAATTTACTTTCAGTATGTTAAAAACAGACCAACCCTGGGATCCCAGTTCACATGAAGTGCAGTGTCTTGCCAAATTAACAGAACCAATCCCAAAAGCGCAAAAGCTTTATGGACTCCAAGTACAACCGGACGTCGAAGGGACTTGTGTTTCCCTGAAACCACATTGCTTATCAAAATTAGCCTGAAGTTATTAAGTTTGCTAGGCAGTTCTGAAAAAATTATTCAGTGTCATTTTGTCATATCAATGCACTTTGTTTCTTTTGATTATTTTTTTTTAGATAATAAAATATCCTCCTAGTTATTAGCGTTGCTTGGGCATACTGGGATTTTCCACTACACAAATAATTCAACATGATTTGAAAATGTGTATGAGATTAAGCTTATGCTAGTGTATCTGAGTTTGCAATAGAATAAAAAAATATTAACATAGCTTACTAGAAACTTCACTTTATAGTAAATATTTTAATATAAAGTGTTACATAAAATTTTTTTTTACATAGCAACCAAATCATTAGAAACTATTCTCTTCACACAACAACTTTATGGAAGAAGTGTACTTTTTTAGATTTCATGTACAAGTTCTGGCACTATTTACATTTCAAGATCAAGATCTTGATAACCATATACCCCAGAAAAAAACTCAGAAAGCAACAGAGGAATTTTGGGCTTAAAGTTCTTTAGAAATCACTTTCTGCTGCTTTCAGTCATGGAGAATATTAGATTTTAAGTGGTACGTACCCAAAGGCTTTTCTTCCTGTGTTGGTAACTCCAGGTCACTGGAAATTGGCGCTTGATCAACACTAAATTTTGACAATTCTGTCCCAAGATATGTAACCTGAACAAAGAAATCTAGATGGATAACTGATTGTTTTCATTAGTACTTTTTTTGTTTTTTTCTGATGGGTGTAAAAACTTCACTTTTCTTATAAAACCAAGTTTATGCACTTGTAAGCCTAATCTGCATCTGTCAAGATCAAGGAGAAATAATGCTAGTTTGAATTCTAATTGAAAAAAACAAAACCCCATCTGTAAAGCCCTTTAAACTCTGCCAATGTTTTTGCAACAGTTGTGCATGATATCCTGATATTTCAATAAGTTTGCTCCTTTTTATTCAAATTACCTTTCAGTTTTTTCTATCAGTCTTAATCATCTTTAAAGCTACTCTTTCAAATCCCTGCTAGTTTAGTGAGAGCATTCCACATTCTTTCAACACTCAGGACTAGTTCATCACTGCACAGCTACAGCTAATGTAGCTCTTTCTTTGCTGCTCATTCATTAGAAGTAAGAAAAAAATTAAAATTTAAGCTTCTATCCTCCTTTGCTTTAGGAATAGTAAGGAGATCTAGGTTAGTGAAACTTGTTACAGCCATTCATTATTGCTAACTTTGGAAATCAAATCAGGCCTACCTTATTCCACACATACTTCCATGTCACAGAAATATCACTTCCTAATAGATCTTTAACCCACTGAACAGGATTCTGCAGTATTTGTCCTTTACTGGTTCTGATCTTGCCATTCTTTAAGAGTGTAGCTTTATGACTAAATTCCTAAAAAAGAATAAGAAATCATTTCAATTCCTAAGTTAAGAAATATTAAATAAGATTCTTGAAACATGAAAAATGCCAAAGAACAATATAGCTGAAAAGTTGCAGCTAATTCTGTTTTTCTCTAAAAAAAAGGTAAGTAATTTAATGCCACTACCAAAAACTGTGTAAAATAACATGATTTATTTCACCAGAATAAGATGCTTTATCCAATCAGAGGACAAATCTCCCTATGTGTGTTTGTCAGAACTTTATTTGTATCTTAGTTCCTTTTATACATAAAAGGCCTTGAATAAATTCACTTGCAATATCGAGTTCAGGCACTTACAGGAGGCAAATCTGCAACAAGAGACTGCTACATGAGGTACATGTATGTCAAAGTGAAGATTCAGCAACCAAACATGAAACATATTTGTACAAAATTTTCACTTGTATCAAGGGATATCACTTACATGTTTTAGGAGAAATCTGACAGCATTACCTTAAGCGAAATTAAGTACAAAAGAACTCACTGTTAATGCCTCTTTCATAACGTTAATACAACCCAGTTTTGCAAACAGTCACACCTTTCCAGAAGCACAAGTTATAGTTGCTTATAGTTGAGTAAGTCATGGTGTTGTGATACTGGCAGCAGCTGGACTAATACAGCTAAATAATGCAACAATTAGCTGTTGATGAACTCTGTTAGAACTCAGAAAGGTCACTTATCATTCATATGGTTAAACAATCCAAGTAAGAAAACAATGCACCAACAAGTACTAAACCACCTCCTACCATATCCTCTGGCTCGTGGTTACTTTAAGAATTAAATTAAGATGATTAACCCAAATATTTCAATGAGCACTCAACTGAGTTCACAGTTTCACAGCCTAGGTCTACAGCATTCAACAACTGCATTTTACCTGCCCAATAGTAACCTTAAGTAAGGACTATGTACCAGCTGTATGTTGTTATCAAGTACATCTCTAAAATGATAAAGAAGGGAAATTTACTGAACATCTCTTCTTTGCAATGCAACCAACAATGGCTTTTAAATTTTTATTTCTTTAGCACTGTCTTCCAAGACATAAATGAGTGCCATTTTCATCCTAGTAAAGATCACTGACTTCTCTACATGCTAAACACCAGTACTTACAGCATGGGGTTATAATTCCTTAGGATCCATGTGCATCAAGCTGGTATCACAGACAACTGTCTTGAAAATTACAGTAGGCATACTGAATTCTTCATCCTTCCACTTAGTCATCTTGCAGTTCAAAGAAATATCACATGTTCTTCAAAAAGAAGAAGCATGTCTCCATACCTATCATACGGCCTGATGTACAACCTTGTGACTTACACTAACCTATGTTCCAGAACACAAGACCACACGAAATGGCAGCTCTCAGCAGAAAAGCATTCCTGAGATTTTGGGTGTAGAAAAAGGAGCTCTCTCTACATTAACTAAACTGGTGAGTTGGCTGAAAAGCACTTTTCATGCTTTTATCAATATGCTGCCCTGGAAATTAACTAGCTGTGTTGGTTTTGCACAGCCTCGTTTTTGCTAGTGGGGGTGGGGCACAGAGGTGGCTTCCATGAGAAGCTACCAGAAGCTTCCACCATGTCTGGCAGAGCCAGTCCCAGATGGCTCTGAAGATGGACATGCCACTGGCCAAGTCTGGGACAATTAGAGATTATGGTAATGCCTCTGTGATAACGTATTTAAGAAATCAAAACAAAGTGGACAATAGTTTTTCCTATCAGAGAAGAGCATCAGGTGAGAGCATGTGAGGGAAACACCCTGGAGACACCAAGGTCAGTGGAGAAGAAGAGGAGGAAGTGCTCCTGGTGCTGGAGCTGAGATTCCTCTGCAGGTTGTGGTGAGAACCATGGTGAAGCAGCTGTGCCCCTGCAGCCCATGGGGATCCACGGGAGATGCAGAGACCCACCCACAGCCCATGGGGATCCATGGGGGATGCAGAGATCCACCCACAGCCCATGGGGATCCATGGGGGATGCAGAGATCCACCCACAGCCCATGGGGATCTATGGGGGATGCAGAGACCCACCCACAGCCCATGGGGATCTATGGGGGATGCAGAGATCCACCCACAGCCCATGGGGATCCATGGGGGATGCAGAGATCCACTCACAGCCCATGAGGATCCACGGGGGATGCAGAGATCCACCCACAGCCCATGGGGATCCATGGGGGATGCAGAGATCCACCCACAGCCTTGAAGGACTGCACCCTGTTGGAGAGAAAACCATGCTGCAGCAGTTTTGGGAGGAGTGTGTGCCCGTGGGAGGGATTCACACTGCAGCAGTTTTGGGAGGACTGCTGCTCATGAAATTGGAACCACATTGGAGAAATTCACAGAGAGCTGTGTCCTGTGGAAGGGATCCCACAGCATAGCAGGTGAAGGGCTCCTCTCCCTGAACAGTGGAAGAAGATCTCAGGTGACAAACAGACCAAACCCCCTACACCCTGTCTCCCTGCACTGTCGGTGGGAAGGAAGGAGGGGACTGGGGGAAGAAAAGGTGTTTTAAGGGTTTATTTTACTTCTCATTATCCTCCTCTGATTTTGTTAGTAATAAATTCACTTCGTATCTCTAAGGTGAGCGTTTTGCCTTTGTAGTGTTTTCTCACAGTCCTTATCTCAACTCATGAACCCTTCATTAAATTTTTCTCTCTCCTCTTCCCAGCTGTGGCAGGGGAGGGTGAGTGAATGGGTGCCTGGCATTGAGCCAATGTCAAACCATGACACTAGCTCACATCTGGGAATTCAGTCAATGATTCTCTCATATGCTCAGTACTAAGCCAGGCCCCTGGCAGCTGACCTGCAATTCTGCTCTGTCTTTGGACGGACATGGACGTGCTTTTGTATTAAAAAAG
Source organism: Eopsaltria australis (assembly GCA_034509425.1). Taxonomy (NCBI): domain Eukaryota; kingdom Metazoa; phylum Chordata; class Aves; order Passeriformes; family Petroicidae; genus Eopsaltria; species Eopsaltria australis. The sequence continues at coordinate 601,027 of JAVTVJ010000649.1, read as the reverse complement.
AGGATTTTCTTTTTTTTTTTCAAATATGGGTCATACCATACTGTATGTTTATAGAACCACCAAGCATGTAAGCAAGTAATTTTGCATGTATTCATGCCTATTGCAGTGCTACAAAATCCTTGATGTCACATTTTTTATTTGAGGAACCTGACAGTTGTTTCCAAGAATGATATTAAGTCATTGCAACAATTGTATTCCTGCTCCTTCCAGTACAAAAATCAGGTATTATACAATGTAGATCACCCAAAGATTCCACTCTGGTTCTAACAACAAGAAATATTACCAAACTGGTAATGCAAAGTTAAACACAAATTTTACTTATCCAATATTCTGGGTCTTAAAATCATGGGATGACAGAAGAATTCATCCATAGCATTTTCCTTTTAAACTCATGAACAATTACCTATAACCAATGATTAAAAATATTCACTAGTAAGTGCTGAAAACCCAGACTAAACCATGAGAACTGTTGTTTCCCCATTTTAGTGTGTGGGACATTTTCATTATCCACTAATATTAATGTTATTATTTTTCAACAATTACCTGCACCTTGAATTCTAAAACATTTTCTCCTGGCTTTATCCTTCCCAGTTCAAGTAGATCTATCAATTGATGCTTTTTCCTACTCTTCTGTCTATATCTCACTTGTGCTTGTTCCCATTCCTGATTACTATAACTCTGTGAAGATTTCTCACTGACATTTACTGGAGAGTCTGTATTTGAGGTAAGATTAGTAAGCACTAGGTTGGCATCAAATGAATTCTGACTACTCTGAAAGCCCATTTGCTGTGAAGTATTTGTAGATGCTAACAAAATTGTTTGCTGCAGCTGCTGTTGGTGATGCTGCTGGAAAGCTTCTTTCTTATTCACATATCTGTGCAGACACATCTCATGTGAAAGAACCTGCTTGCAGCCACTGGTTGTCTGACTGACATTGACAACAGTGCTTTGGGGTTGTACAATATTTAATGCGTTAGTCATTGAAGTGGGATTTAAAGACTTGTTTCCTTGTCCTACAATTGCTACACAATCAAAGTCTTTTTGCTGTGAGCACTTTGTTTTAGCAGTGGAAATAGTAGGTTCTGAAGGCAATGTCATCACTTCTGCAGCATTTGTCAGCTTTGACATGTTGTCAAAGGGATATTCTCTTACCCTATCTTCAGATGCCAAAGCATGGTCAGAAGCCTCTTTGCTTGTAATTGCTTCTTTATTTGCTCCTGTCTCATTCAAGTAGATGTGTGGATGCTGGATGCGTTCCTGAGCTGAAAATCTATTTTGTAAAGGGACATGTGCTTCTATTCTGTTTCCATTAGGCACGCTGGCACCAAGCCCCATACTAAATGTTACTGCATTAGGACACGTGATTTCATTAGCAGCTAGACTTTGTCTTGTACCACTTCCATGAAAAGTAATTAAGTTTGAGATTTGCTTCTCTGATGATGAATTGAACATTTGTTTTGTTTTTCTGTAATTTTGTATTTTCTGTACTAATTTTTCCTGGTTTTGGGCAATAGCTAACAGGCTCTTTTGCCTAGAAGCAAGGTTAATTAATTGTTTCCTTAGTGCACCTTCTTTAAATGATTCCACTGAAGCCCTATAAAAAATAAAAAATAAGGACATTGGAGTTACTGTAAATACAAAATTAAAACCATTTAATAGACGTAATCCACAAAGAACAAGAGTACGTTTCAAAGGACTCTGCCAACACTTAAAATTTCAACAATATTTTTATCATGTATGAAGTTTAATATTCAAATCCCAACAAAGGGACATTGTTATGGACAACAAAGTGCAGAATCCCATAGTAGGATACAGAATAAAGATGCAAGTAGGAATCCCATAAAATGAGGATGTTAATCATCAAAACATCAGAAATAGCCTTGCCTATACCACTCCTTAATCCACAGGATATATACTCCTATACCACCCTTAATTCAAAGGATCAAAACTGTGTCTGTATTATCACAAACTGCTCTTTTATCACCAGAAATCATAGTAGTGCATTGAATTCAATGTCTTCAAAGGTCTACATTGGAGTCTTTTAAAATGAGTTCAGGATGAGCTACTGAAGGATGATACTATAAAGATTTTTTTACGGTGTACACAACAAAATATTTAATAAAGCTACAATTGTAATAATGCCACATGACCTTTAAGTTAAGAGGACAGAAAAGTTTAGGATGTTGCTGTGTCATCTGGGAATGCCACACCCTTCATCAGACCCTGCTCCCAGATGAGCCTCCTTCCCTGGGGGACTTTACCTCCTTTCTGCTGGAAGGGAATTCTTTATTTACCCCACTGTCTTTGGTACAAGAGCCATCAACTCAGCATAATATTATTTTCTCCTAATTCCCCTTCATGGGATAATTGGTATCACTACCACTCTGGCAACATTTTGGGAAGATAGAGAAGCAACACAAGCTGTGGAGAAAGGAATTGCATTATGGTTTGCTTTTAAGGCCACTCACTGCAGAGGTGTCATGCAGGTAACACCATCTCAATCTCAAAAGAGACTATTGAGGGGATCAGAACAAAGGTACACTAAGACTAGATGGCTCAGAACAGGGACAGAAAAAACACAGCTTGACAGTATTGCTGTCTGTACTGTACTATCAACATATAAGTATACACTCAATCAGTGAGTAATCCATGACATCTATGGACTTCTACACAGGCCAGGGAGGATTCCACAGACTTTTCTGGCAGTTTTTCCTCTGGGAAGTTTGGTTGCTTCATTGCTATAGAGGTACAGAAGAAGCTGCAACTGAAGAGGCAAAGGCAGTGTGACTAAGATGACAAAGTAACTGACAGCCACTAAAAAATATGATATTTCTTTTTTTGCTATTTTTATCTCAGTTAAGAGATATATCTTAGTACCTTAGTAGAGAAGATGCTAGCACCTACATCTTAGTACAGAAAAAGAACAATATAAGTAGTATCTTTACCTGAGCCAACTAACTGAACAACTAGAACATGGAAAACATGATGATGCCTCCTGATCATCTATGGCTTGTGTGACAAAAATTATAAGCCAATTAAATAAAAATAAGATGCTCACTATATAAATAATAAAAAGGAAATATAATGTGATTTGGAATACAGCTCATTACTATTGATGGATGGCTGTTGCATTAGCTGTAGGATATCCACAATACTCAGAAATATTTATCACTTCACTGTGGAACACAGTCTCACTCTCAATATTAGAAAACTGATAAGTTTGTGCAGTGGTTAATTTTACTGCCTTTTTTTCTTAATTCAGTCACTGTTTTGCCCACCAGGATGATTTGGAACCCTATCTCCTCATAAAATCCTTTTCTAAACATTATCTGTGTAATCTGTGTATCTTATATTTTATAGCTGGCAAAATGGCTTGACAGAAATATTTCAGTCTCTGTGCTCAATCAGCCTTTATATTTTGCCATGGGACTACCTGAAAGCTTTATGCTGCTGCTTTTATATGACAAACAAGAATGGAAACATCCTCATCAGCTGGCCGAGCAGCATCTGTTGAATGGGATGCTACATTGTTAGGTGAGCACTCACCACATGATCAACCTTGAGTCCTTCTCTGAAGGAAGTAAAAAGAGACTTTGTAAGAGCTAGCATGACAAAGCTGCTAATTCACACAGTCCATGCTCACACTAAGGTGAGCAATCCTAGATCACATTTTCATTGTTCTCAAAAAAAAAAAAAAAAAAAAAAAAAGAATGTCTGCAAACATGCTTCAAGCCATTTCTCTAAATGGCTCTTGTTGGCTGTTTGTTGAACACTCCTAATCTAGGAGTGCTAAAGAAACAAACCAGAGGCAGGGACACTCCAAATAGTGTCTTGAGTTGCTACTACTTTCCTCCATGGTACTGCAAAATTAATTTAATTGCTCAATACCTCCATATCCTAATTTCTGCTTAGGTATCATGGCTCCATGAGGGAAAGTCCTGCTTATCAAACCTGATTTCCTCTTATAACAAGGTAACCCACTTAGTTGATCAAGGGAAGCCAGGTGATGTAATCTTCTTGGATTTCAGGAAAACTTCTGTCTCTCACAGGATCCTTCTGGACAAAATGTCCAGCACACAGCTGGATAAACACCTCACGTGACGGGTGAGCAACTGACTCAGGGGTCGGGTCCAGAGGCTTCTAGTGAATAGGTGACATCAGGCTGGTGACCTGTGGGGTTCCACAGGGCTCTGTCTTGGGCTCTGTGCTCTGCAACATCTTCACTAATGACCTGGATGCAGAACTGGAAGGGATACTAGGCAAGTTTGCTGAAAATACAAATCTGGGAGGAGCTATTGATTCCCTTGAGAGCTGGGTGGCTCTGCAGAGAGACCTCAACAAATATGAAGTTCAATAAGGAAAACTGACGGATTCTACACCTGGGATGGAGCAACCTTGAGATGCTGGAGACCAGCAACATGGAAAGGAATCTGGGGCTCCTGTTTGATGGCAAGCTGAACGTGGGTCAGCCATGTCCTGGTAGCCAGGAGGGCAGCCCATGTTCTGGGAGGCATCAGGCACAGCATCACAAGCCAGGAAAGGGAGGGGATTGTCCTGCTCTGCTCTGCACTGGGGTGGCCTCACCTCAAGTGCTGGGGACAGTTTTGGGTGCCACAACAGCCTAATGCAAGGCTACAGAGTGTCCAAAGGAGGGCCATGAGGATGGTGAAGGGCCTTGAGGGGAAGCTGTAGGAGGAGCAGCTGAGGTCACTTGTTCTGTTCAGCCTGGCAGATGCTGAGGGGAGACCTCATTGCAGTCTTCAACATCCTCATGAAGGGAAGGGGAGAGACAGACACTGATACCTTCTCTGTGGTGACCAGTGACAGGACCCAAGGGAATGGCCTGAAGTTCTGTCAACAGACGTTTAGGTTGGATATCAGGAAAAGGTTCTTCAGACAGGGAGTGGTTTGGCACTGAACAGGCTCTCCAGGGCAGTGGTCACAGCACCAAGCCTGACAGACCTCAAGCAGTGTTTGGACTTTGCTCTCAGGCACATGGTGTGATTCTTGCAGATAGTGCCGTGCAAGGTAGGAGTTGGACTTGATGATCCTTGTGAGTCACTTCCAACTCAGCATAACCTGTGATTTTGCATTTTTCCACACATTTTGTATTGTTCACTACCCAATTTCAATGCTCACTGTGAACACAGCAACTGATTAGTATGCATTAGCTAAACTCTGAAGTTCTTCTTTCATGTAACTGAGGTAACTGAAGCCAATACCGATCATGCTTCCAAAAAATCTGAATGAAAACCACACAGATTTACTTTTATGCCACTATATGCTGATCTAACAACTTCTATCACTACTACTGCAAAGAATAGTTTTCTACAAATACAGTCCTTGTATTCTACTCACCTGTATTTTTTAGCAAGGGTATCTCTCTCTGTTTTCTGGTTTGCAAGTATTTCATTCAAAGTATCTTGTATTTGAGACAGCCTTTGGATATACACATCTGTTCAATATTTTGAAATAATCAAAATGATGATGGCAACAAGCAGTAGAAAATAATTACAATAGTAGAATTTTCAGCGTAGCAAATACACAGCCAAGTACGAAGACACTGTTAGAGCATTATGCTGTAATGCATGCTTGTAGCTCCTTAAAATTGGAGTACTTCTAACAAAATTCTTAGAGAAAGTGCAACTACCTTGTTTAGAGAATTACTAAGAGAAAAAAGAATAAATTAAAGAACTGCCTTATGGACAATAAGCCCTGAAATTTTTCAAGCTCTTTGTGTCGCAAGTAGCTACATAACATGACACTTAAGCTGAGGTTACCTGCAGAAGTTACACAAGCTTATACAAGGTGCCTACAAGTTCTATTTGAAGCATTACAAAATAGTTAAATGAATGCAGGCTGTTTTAAGTTACATACAATGGTAAAAGCACTTCTATCCCAGTTTTACATAGTTTCTAACTCATTATAAAGCTAAGTGATAAAGAAGAGTAATTATAAATTCTTCTTTATACACTTCATCTCTTAAACATACAACATGAGGGTTAGAAGTCACAACCACTGGATAACACTGGGATAATTTGCTACAATTGTAATCTAATTACTGAAATTCTAAAAGTCAATGCAAGCTTTACATAATCAGGAAAAATGAGAAATTACAGTATTTAATTGGAATCTAGAAAATGTTTCCCCAAACCTTTTTCACAGTACCTACCAGTATTTACCTTTACATATTACTTAGTAATATGTAAATATTGCTCTTATTAAGGCAGTTTAATAGAAAATTTTAATCTGTTATTTATAGTAGGTTTCACTGCATGGAAATAACTTGAGATTTTACTCTACATTTTGTCAGTGTACATCTACGTACTTGTTCAGCCTTGTGCCTCATCAATGGTGATGACTATGACTTTGTTTAAGAGGTGCTACATTACTAATTTTGTCAGCAGTGGCAACAGATCACCATGTTCATTTCTCGCATACCCCTGAACAAGACAAGTCTGATTACCCCTAAGAAGGAGAACTCTGATAGTTCTTTTTGCTCATTTATGAAACTGCACTGATGTCTGTGCACAGGTATCTGTCTATTGTATCATCTACCTATTTATCAAACATTTTTCAAAAAAAACACCTATTTTAATTAACAGTTCATACACCATAAATTTGAGTTGGAAGCTATCAATCTGCACAATTCCATATTTTACCTTTATTTTTAAAGACTCAAATTTACTCATAAATATAAGTTGAAAGCTCCAGCCTGTGTTTAGGAATATAAATTTAAAAACAAGCCCTTTCTTTCTGTCAGGAAACAAAACTGTTTCATGAGTATGAGATATTCCAGTTAAATAGCCCTGCCTAGACGGGCAAGGGCAGCTGGGGAGAAAGACCTTGGTCAAAGGCATTCTGGCAGCAAGCTACACATCTTGAAACACCATGGCATGGACATAACAGACTCCAACAGCTACACAGCAGCAGCATCATGATCGCCTCGGAAGTCACTGTTGCTTAGTAAATTCTTGAGATTAATCTGAACTGAGATTTGAAAGCCTAAGACAAATTACACCTCTGGGCATCAGCATTTCTGAAACTGTCCATCATTCACATTGTCTGCCATGAAGAATTCTTTTTTTTCCTCTCATAAATTATTTCAGGCTCCTGGAAGTCTAGCCACACTAGAATGAAAATGTTGTATCTGCTACTTTACATACAGACATAGCTGTTCTTGATCATGCAGGGGCTCATGTGCTCATACCTGAATAATGCTGCCAGAAGTATGCATTCTTATCTAATGATCCTTTTTTATATAATTAGGTTGACTTGAGACACATGCCTTTAAGTGGCATGCCTACCTTTTCTGTTGTAATTTTCATACCTGTGCAACAGAAAGTACATCAGGAAGTTCCCATACCTGAGAACTATTATTAGAATCTTATTCTCTGAAGCTGTATTTTCCAGAGGAGATATTCAAATGTATTATGTGCAATGTTTTAAAACCAGTTGTATTGCCAAAGATATTTACCCACTAAAAATAGATGAAACACTTCAATTTATGTCTACCTGCATCTTTGGAAGTTCTCAATTCAAACAGCAACAATTCTTCCTGCTTCCTTTCTGTATCCTGTATGGCAGCAACAGACTCCTGTTAACAAACACAGAAATTACTGTAAGAAGTAGAGCCAAGTGCACCATACAAAACAGGCCATGATACATGGCCTGCAGTTTAGGTATTGGTGGACTCAAGTCATTCCAGGTTGGGAATTACTGTGTAAAGGCAGTGGGGCACTGGTAGGACAGAGGTACATAGTGCCAAGAACATGCTTCGCAAGGGGCTGTCACAGTCTGGGTTTGCTGTAGTGTTCAAATTAGCCCATGCTCAGAGTCTTTGAGAAACCTCTGAGCACATGGCAAAGATTGGGCAGTGAATTTCACTGTGACAGCATCATCTGAACAATATAGACATAGCTTACAGACACCAGGAAGAGCTAACAACTTGTGCAAAAATCTTCCTTGTTGTTTTGTGTTAAGATAAACAGTATCTAAATATCTTCATCATCAGGATGACAATTCATTACTGTTTCAAAAAGAACTATTCTGGAAACATGATGAAAAGCTCCATAACTCACGACCTTTTTCTATTTCTATAAGCAGTAAGAAATGTGTGTCAGTATTGTCTACTGCTTGCACAATAAATTTAAATGCACAAGAATCATGAACAGAGAGAGGTGATACTAAACATACTCATATATGTAAACCACAACTTATCTACTATAACTCTCTTCATGATGCTGCTTTTACATACATTTTAATGGATTAATTAAATGATATTTTTATATTTTTCAGTCAGCAAATGTCACTATGCAGTAGTACACTACAGAGCAGTTTACCAAAACTGTTACCTATACTTACCACACTGTATTTCTCATGCTGGGACTCCAAAGCTGCATCATCATTTTTATAGCAGCCATAACAATGACGTTTTGATTTCCCCTCTCCACAGTTAAGAAAAAGAAATAAAATATAAAATTAATTTGCAGGAGCATCATAGGCTGGATTAGCTAGTGTAGGTTACAAAGATGCAATGGCAGATCAAATGGCAATTTGATTATCTGCAATTTGATTATCTGGAATGGCAGATAATGAAAAGTATCTTGTACATGCAAAAGAGAACAAATTTAGGTAGCATAAAGAAATGAAAGCTACCACTTTCAAAACTACTTATTTCCCTTCCTGTGAAGGGAAATATGGATAATAACAAAGATCTGAAGAGCCAAATTTGTTCTTTTACCTCATTCCCTCAGAAAAAACAAAACTCATTCATGCATCCCATTTTCTGTAAATGAATAAATAAATAAATAGCATTCAATAGTTAATAGAATTAAAAATATCAGTATCATACTATTTTAATGTATGATTTTTCCTTAAGACTGCAGGATAATCCTATGATTTATATTACAAAACTAACATACCAGTAACTTCAACAGTTTGAACAGGAAGTACAGAGTCCATAGCACCATATGATTTCAGCAGCTCTTTCATTTCTTCATCCCATGCTCTATTCAAAGCACTTTCTCCTGAACCATCCTTCTCATTGGGATTTGCTCCATGCTGCAGCAGAACCCTGGCTGCCTATTATGCATTTTTGTTATTTGTACAGTGGTAATTCTTGTTGTGGACTTATTATGCAACTATATGTGTTACATCTAACATACATCACAAATAATACAGGTTCAAATAAGATACTCTACAATTGTTACACTTGCAATCCAAATTAAACCAAACAAATAACTGGCTGTTATCAACACAAATTTCTATCTTGCATTTCTTACATTTTTCCATTAAAATACACAAGTAATTCACAGATTTTCATTAAACATGTAATTTTTACAGTACTAATTTTTATGGGTTAATGGTTATATGAAACAATTACAAAACACCATGTATCTAAATTAAAAGGAGCTAGCCAATTGTATTAAGACCAAAGTGCAGAAAAGAAATGTATTTCTTTCTAAATATTGGTTTTGGTTTCATGAACCAAATTTTTTTCCTAATTCCAAAAAAACTTGCAAATTTGCTTAATTGTAAAATGTGGAAATGGGATTAGTGGCATCAGTGGAATCATCTACCACCTAAATTCAGATCATATGAAAGCACTGATGAGGTCAGAGCTTGGATGGTAAAAGAATTTTCATATGTATGATTTCTCAGCTTTAGCATTTCTTCTTATTTCTTACACCTAGAGTGCAGTTAAGCAGGAAAATGCATCAGAACGAGACTACTGACTCCTGCATGTTCTGCATGTTTTCTCCTGGTTTTCCCCCAAATTACTGAATAATACACTTACATCTTTGCAAGAACCCTACTGATAGTTTGGCTCCAAGCCTGTGAAATCATCCCCTTTATTTTACCCTTGCTCACAGAAAAAGATAAATGTGATGAAACATGAATTATCTTGACAGAAACAGAAGTAGTATGTTTGAGCCAATCTGGCATCATCTTTACACTTCAGTTCCCCAGAACTCACTCTGCCAAATTAACATTTTATTTATTTCTGTGCAGTGCTGGGCACCACAAGTTAAGAAGAGTGTGAAGGTCCTTGAATGCGCCCAGAGGAGGGCAACAAAGCTGGTGAGAGTGCTGGGAGACATGTCCTGTGAGGGGCCACTAAGGATTCTGGCCTTGTCTAGTTTGGAGAAAAGGAGACTGAGAGGTGACCTCATTGCTCTCTACAGCTTCCTGAGCATGGGAAGTGGGGAGGGAGATGCCCATCTTCTCTCCCGGGGATGCTGTGATAGATGAGTGGGAATGGGTCTAAGCTGTGCTAAAGGAGCTTCCTAGAGAGGTGGTCAATGTCTCAAGTCTGTCAATGTTTAAGGAGCATTTGAACAATGTCAACATGATTTAACTTCTGGTTAGCCCCAAAGAGATCAGGCAGGTGGAGTAGATGATCACTGTAGGTCCTTTCTAACTGAAATAGCTTGTTTTCTAGAACCACAGAATGGTTTGGGGTGGAAGGGACCAGTTAATAAAAAATTGTTGATTTTTAAACAACGGGCCCAGGATCTTTTCTTGACAAAAAGGATTTTTTTACAATTAAGGAAGTGAGACACTGAAATAGATTGCCCAAAGAAGTTGTGGTTACCCCATCTTAAGAAATGTTTGAAGTCAGGTAGTACTTGAAGACATTGGGCAAATTGAGTTAGTGGAAAAATGCCCCACCCATGGCAGTGAGCTTTATGGCCATGTGCTAATCTCCTCTCCTGCTTAAGCCACACCCACCAGGGGCAGCAGTGATAGCTGCATCCAGCTTACTCCAGATTTTGGGGGACCAAGGGCACTGTCTGGAAGAGTGACCCAGGCATCTTATCAGTATGCCATTATGACCATTAGTCAATCATCTCACTTCATAAATAGCACACAGCCCAGGGCCCCTTGAGCTCTCTCACACAGCAAAGGGCCACACACCAGGACCTTCCCTTGAGCAGGAACACCTCTCAGGGTTACTCCTCCAGGCGGAGAAATTCCTTGCCACAAACAGATTCTCCATAATTGATGCTAAACTTTGAAATCTTAGTTAAGTGACAGAAAGGACTGACTGTGCACATATAATCTTTTAGACATAAACAGCTGAGTCTGGGATGAAGTCTAGATCTAGACATATGAGCAGGAGTTTAGAAAGCAAGGGGGCCCTTTTTGAACATCATGACTCAAAACCAGGTTTCTTTTAGGTTCGGACCCAAATACTAGAATTGTGTTAAACAACTGTCATATTTATCAGAGAACTTTGTTAACTCACTATTTTGTATCAATTAAGTGTATAATTGCTTCTCTCTTAAGTGTGAAGTGCATCACTCCCATCTGTGGCAGTACTGAACTATCAATAAGTTGAGAATGTTCAGCTTTAATACTGGTTTTAGGAAGCCCAAACCTGGGCTACCTAACCACAGGGAGTTTCTAAATATTTTATGATTTGTCTGTTGTATTAAAAAAGTCGTCTAACTGTACAATTTCAACTGTCATTATTGAAGAGTATTTTTCTCTAATTCTGATTACTTTAAAGAATGCTGGTTTATTTCCTAAATGCAAACCTACACTAAAATTGTGTTAATAACTTTGATGAAATGGAGATTTTGCTTTGCCAACCCTCTGTTGGAAATTGGTGTCAGGAAATCTTATGTAAAAGAGAAATATACCTCCAAATAATTGCCAGAAACAGCATCGTGTATTGGTAAAACACCACAGAGACTTCTGCTGTTAACATCAGCACCTGCTTTCAGTAATTCTAAGATCACATCAGTGAATCCGCCATTGGAGGCTTCATGAATTGCTGTCCAACCTAATAAAAGCAAGATAACAAATACAGTATGCATCTGACTTGGAAAGATACACAAAGGTCACTAATCAGTAACTCTACATTTTGCTGCATTTTAGATAAATCTTGCACAAATAATCATCTTCAAATGCCAAAGTAAACTATTTTGTGTGTAATTCAGCTTACTTCAGATAAAAACTTATCCAGTATTAAGCGGAAAAACACTGCTTTCTTTTCTACTTCAGTACTAAAAATAATAGAAAAAACAAAACATCAGATTAGAAAAACTCTAAAACTCAGAAGCACAATATTAATAATCTCATTTCTAATACCAGTAGCATTTTATAATATCAAGCCTGCCAGACATCTAGTACAGAACAGTATCCATTTTGAGACTAAGAAAACAGAAACATGTTATCTATTAAGTTAGGAAAAAAGAAAACACAATCTTGTCATCTGGTTTTTGTTCTTATTTCCTAAGGAAATAAGACCTGTCTGAATGTGCTTCACACATGCATATACTGTTGTGTGTAAGTGCCACCAAACTTTCAAGTTCACTTCTGTACACATCTCTGATAACGTGCTCTTCAGCAGAGTAACAAGACCCTGCTGAGAAACAGTCTGCATTACCTCCATGCTGACACACAAGCCAGGTACTCACTCAGTGTGCTTGCACTTGTTTAATGACTTCCTTTCCTCCTCAAAATTTTAAGCCAAGAATCCATAATTTTATTAAAATGACGCAAATTATATAAACATATACCATATGTACAAACTATCTAAACTACAGATTATGTAAAACTGTAGTATAAAACAAGCCCATAAGAGAGTAAATTTCAAACCTGCATAGTCCTGTTCATTGACACAAATTCCAGATGATATTAGAGTCTTCACCAAAGACACATCTCCTCTCTTAGCAGCCATATGCAGCTGAGTTTCCCCTTTTCCATTTTTCTTAATTTTCATTTTTCTCCCAGTTCTTGTCTTACAGGTACCATGTACAATTACAGCTTCTTCCCTGGTAGATTCTAAACTGATATTGGGTGTTCATTAGAATTTTTTTTCACAAGGAATGCTTAAGTATAAACAGAAAATTAAACTTCATAATTCACTTGAATTACTGTAAATGCATGCAATACTGTTGTTTTAATTATTCAGTAACATTAACTGGCTATGGTGAAAAGTTAAAAGGTATGGTAGAAGGTCCTGTGCAACAGGTCAGATAACAAGCAGATCCTATACTAAAGAATTTCCAGTTAAAACTGAGATGATTCAACAAGGGTATAACAAATTAGGAAGCCACAAGAAAGATAACAAGGTTGAAATTTTACTCTGTACAGAATTAGGGAATATTCTAGGTTTCTCCATGCACTGCTTTCAGGTTACCAGGCTGTTAAATATATAAACTACACACATTAAGATATTTAAGAAACTATAAAAAAGTAGAGACTTGAGCATCACTCCTTATCAGTTCCTAATTCTGTATCAGGAAAGATAGGTGTATGATTGATATATATATACATATAGGTATATATATACAGCTGGATGAAAAAAACATATATACACATACAGAAGTGTTTTTTACAGCTATGATAAACTACTGAAAACTGATTACAAGTAAAAAACTACTGCAGACTGATTACAAGCCTTTGAGCAACATTCAGTGGCATAGATAAACTGTCATTTAAACCTGTGCACGACTGGATCCATAATTGCAAATAAACTTGATTTAATCATTATTGGTTCACAAAGCAAACAACATTCACTTTAATGATATTGTGTGGCCATCAGAGAGGTTCTAATTCTGAAGCTTCAGGTAACAAATCTACTAAATTCCAAGAGATACAACAGAAAAAAGAGATTAACAGATTATTGATTATGGGTATAGTGTAAGGACAACACCCTCCTCAAACTGCTGCCAAAGAGACAGGATATATAAATCTTCTAAAGCTCTACCATCCATGCTAACTTTTTTAAACTCCTGTTCCTTCTATTACAGTACCATACTACCCAGATATTTTTGAAAAGTTTACAGTGTTCTTTCTCTGATTTCTTGAAAATATGTAATTTATTCAAAAAACACAGAAGTGTAAGATTTCAAAAGAACATTCTGCAATTCTTATTCATGGGTTTTTTTTCCTTTCATTTCTATGAACAATTAGGTGCTGCATCTTCCTTGTTTCATCAAACAAGCTGTTTTCTCAAATATTTTCAGTCAGCATTATCCATTAGTATCAAACATCTTCTGTACTTGACAGCTGCCTTTTTTCAGGCACCTCCTGCCTTCTGGAAAATTGGCTTTTCAAATGTTTCCTTCAAATTAAACTATGGAGCTTGTCATACAAGACTATTTGGAAGAACATGAAAGACAGACTGAAGTGATAGTAGAGACAGACATACAGTGAGGATATACCCATACTGGTTTTAAATGAGCTTGCTCACTCTAGGCTGTTCAAACCTGTGAGAAAGCATTCAGGCAACCCTCTTTGCACTGAGGGTGTTTGGCCTACACTGTATTGGCAACAAGCAAAACTCAAGAGTTCCTTGTTTAAATGAAAACCTGAGATTCTAGAGTACACAAAGGCATCACATTATTAAAATAGTCCTCCAATCTGAGAACTACTTTACCATAAAATAGTGTACAGTGTTTTGTCTAAAAGCTTCTGGGTCTGAACTCCCAAAGCAATCATCCGCTTTCTGATTCTTCTTTTTCTTCCCTTTTGATTAATGGGAGAATGTCCCAGGGACTTTTTAGAAACATTGAAGGAAAAAAAGGGCACACATCAGCCCATTAAGCTAATGAACCTTAGCAATATTGGCTGCAAGTGAACAGAAATAATTGCAAAGTTTTCCAGTTAAATTGTCATGCACAACAGTTTGCTTCACGGCTGTTAGGAAACGTTTGCAAAAGCATGATGGGACATTGGTTTGTGACTCACAAAATACTGATTCTCTGTGGGATGCATTGCCAGGTGGGTCACGAGCGGGAAAGATCCAGATCTTGGCAAATACAAAGTCCAGTCAGCACAGTACAAAGACAAAATGAAGAGATAAAAGATAAAATGAAATTGCCGTAACCAGCAATGAGGTTAGATTAGGCTGACATACCTCAGCAAATTCAAGGACATTGTCCTTCAATACCTCCACATGGGTCTATGAAAAATTATTTCCACAGGTTGAACTATAAGAAAAGAAGCAAACTGTTTGTATCTTCCCTCTGTATAAACAGAGTTGAAATGTTGGGAGCCTAGTAAGTGACTGACTGTAGATGAATGATGATGTGTCATTTGTGAAGAAAGATTTTTATTCAAGAATAGAGTAATATAAGGAAGACCAGTGGGACATATGAACAATCAGATGGGATACAAAAGCCAATTAATGACAAAAAAAATGTAGGAGAGCAAAATGTAGGAGAGCAAAAAATCTGAAAACCCCACAAGTCAGAAAACATGATCCCATTTTCCACTTTATTTCTACAGCAATCTGAATGCCATTGTCCTGGACTCAAATTTATTAAGACCTTCAATTGTACAAAGGGTTATACTTTCTTGCACCACCTCCAAAATGGCAACACTCACCTGGTATGAAGTGGATCATTAATTTTATGAAATAAAATATTACCTGAAGAATCTCTTATGAGGACAAAAGTAGCCTGGGACATGCTATTCCAGAGGAAACCAAAATATAAGACACATGTTTGGAACACAGCTTTTTAAAATCATAATGGCACAAATAAGAGGCAGAAAAAGATTTTAAGAGAGGAGGGATCCTATCAGAACTATGGGATTTGGTTTTATCAAATGGGTACCATGGCTCTCTGGTTCCAGAAAGAATCAAAGTAGACATGGTGAGTGCCAGCTTTATCAAAAAAATCAGTAAGTGAAAATATTTAGAGGTTAAGATGAGTTGGAGAAGGGCTCTATTGTGATGGTAAGGCTACAAGATAAATGAAAATCTTAGACATGGGATGAAAACACTAAACAAAAGGCTGCGTGTGCAGACAGAAGAGAATACAACTACTGAAGGATGCCAGATCCTTATTCTCAGGTAAGTAGGTTTCTACCTATACTACAGCTAAACGTAAAGGTACCACTACAATCAGAATCTATGCTGATTTGTGCCTGATGAGGGTATAGCCTATAAAATATAAGTGGATCTTTGGGTGGATCTAATATATGGAGAGCCCTGTTCTTTCATCTGTGAAACATTGCCCTGTTCTGACATGTGAAACATTTAACTAAAGATCGATGTAATGTTATTTTGAACTGCTGTTTATGTAACATGCTTAAGCAAGGATCAGCTGGAAGTTCTCACTTATGATCCTGCATCCCCCCTTAGCCACAATGCTGAAAGACAGATGAATGTAACATAAACAAAATGTGCGTTCTGTAAAATGGAGTGCAGATATTCTGGTAGTATTTCAGGGTTTAGGTATTCACTAGAGTATTTGCTCAACATGCTATATATATTTTTTGTCAAACTTTCCCTTATACATTTCAGAAAGCCTTCCTTATGTACATTTGGAAAAAAACTCCACTGATTTATAAAGTATTAACTTTTCACCTGACTTCTTAGATGTTTGCTGTTTTGATACTTGACTCAATTGTGATTGATTAGATGAAAGTTTGTTGTTGCTGCTATTGGAATATGAGCCTGCCTTTGCTTTTTGGCTTGTCTTCTGAGGATTTTCAGATGTTGGTTCTGACACTTCTGTCTGTAAGGAAATCTATCAAAACAAAGGCAAAGAGAGTTTTAAAGTTAGGGCTAATCCATTAGTTTTATTTCCATTAACATCAGATTACACTTGTCTTGTCAATTTTTGCAAAAAATTGTTCTGAAGGTGTTCTCATATCAGTATTTAGACTCCTGTCACTCAAGCTACTACTGTTACTCTGCATGAGACTATGTTGATCCCTGTCACATCCTGTTGTAACTTTAAAATAGATACCTTGTGAGAGGAAGTTAAAGCAAATCAGTATTGACTGCGAATCAAGTGTTCTTCAATCAGTAGTCTGAGAATGTTGTGCACACACTTTTTCTCCAGAAACCAGTTTGAGACAACACAAACTGGTGATCTCCTCCTCTTTACAAAGAAGTTGCTGAGCTTCCACCAGTCTGTAGCTGCTGCAGATGTGTCCTTGGAGACCCCAGGGGGAGATGACTTAGAAAAGGAGAAAGGTCACTGGTGGAGAAAGTCCAAAGGGGCTGGGAACCCCCTGGGAAGTGCAGTGACCATGGTTTAACCCAGGACAAACCAGAGTAGCCACTGCTGGTGTCCATCATCTCCTCCCTGCCCCCAAGAGCCTTTGTTCTATTCCCTGTTATCTCCTGGGCCCCTGTCCTTCCCCATCCCATAGGACCAAGTAACCCTGGAACTTCCCTATCCTCCCCCAGACCCCCTGGTGATTGGTTGTATGAGATAAGTCTTAAGGCTGTGTCTGAGGGCCCCTCGGTCTCTTGGATTTCTGCCTTCCCTCTGTGTGTGAAGATCCTGCAATAAAGCCACTCAGAATTAAAGGCACTCTCGTTATTCTCTTCAGCTGATAGCTAAACTGGACCGTTCCTGCACTACAACGCAGGCTGCAGTTTCTCTGGCTAAGTGTCTACGGGATGCTGCCAGAGCGCCCTGGAGACTGGGGCACTCCTGGAAATATAGCCAGCTGGAATCTGTCGTACTTTTCCAGGCTGGACAGAGGAACCAGCAAGCTACACCAGTCCTACCTTTTTATTCTGCAAATGAATTTTGACTCTACCATTGCTGAATTATATCCCTGTTGCAATACCACCTGACAGCTCAGTTTCCCTACAAAATTAAGTGGGATGCAACAATTACGAACAGATACAGCAGTAGTCTGGCCCATTTCATTAGGTCCATTATCAGGGAATTATGTTTTCTGTAAAGTTCCTTGGATTGTAAGCGGAATTAAACTTGAGGTCCACATAACAAGATACTATTTCTGAATAGTTTTACTCTTTGTTGCAGCCTGTGATACAAGAACAGCCTTTTTTGAACTTGTATTTTTTTTCATTTTTCTGCCTTCAGAGAAAGGTTCCTAAGAGCTTTATTACTGTGTTTTTCACCAAATTTGTTTTTCTGCTTTGTTCATGTTTAGCAAAACTTTCTTTGATGCTCCAGTATTATCACGTTGAAGTACACCTGCATTTGATTCTATCTCCAAAACAGGCCATATACTTAACTTCATTTTCAGAAAAATTCTTTTATTATATACTAAAAGAAAACTGTGCTGCTGTAAAATTAACTGATTTCCTCTATGCTGCTTTTTAAGACTGCAGGACCAAGAAATTAAGGAACTAAGAAATCTGTGTATAAAAGTGTAAAAATTCATGGGTAAAATTCAACAAAAAATATTACTGAAGTGCTTAAACCAGTATTTATTTTTGAAAATTGAACTGAGTCTGAATTAATGATCTGCCTTGAAAACCGCCATGCTTCTGTGATCATAAACCAGAGCTCTAGTTTCACATTTCTGACAAGCCTGTCTGCAGTTATTCCAGGGAATTATAAAGAAGGGTAAATAACATATCAAAACCACACAGATTAAACTCATGATAATCTCAAAACACAGGTGGTCCAAAGGCCAGTGACTAACCAGCATTATCCTTCTGATTACTTTAAATCTGGAGACAAAACCAGAATACACACTGCAACATCTGACACAAGTACTGAACTTACCAGTTACACAGCCACAGTAATAGGTTTACATAATCAAATGTTTACAGAGCCTTCTTTAAAAATCATTTAATATTTTAAAGCATAATCTAAGACTATGCATCATGGATCTGTTACACTGTAACATTCCAAAGGATACATAGGCTGCACAACTGTGAGTAACAAGGACAATTATCATAACCACATAAAACTTCAAAGCTCCAAAAGATGTTTCTATGTACACTACATTCTACATCTCAGATATTATCTGTTATCACCGTTGAAAGGAAGAAAACAGAAGGAAAGAATGCAGTTCTTAATGCCAAAATCTGTTGTACTATATGCAAACACCAACCCAAGTGATTAATCATGGTGTCTTGTATTCACATGACACACCAGCTCCCTCATCCTGCTAAAACCTCACAGCATAACTGTGCAATCCCTTTTCAAGGCAGTGTCTTCCCAACCCTTTCCTCTCAAAACCCAGCACAACTTACTCTACACTGAGCTGAGATATAATTATCCTACTGCTACAAGCCAGGCAAAAAAATGGCAGTTTCAGTAAGGTTTCTGCAAGTACAAACAGGCACTGATGTACCATGCTTTCTGTAATTAGCTCTGCAGCCCTTGCAAAAACAGCACAAACCACCACCCATGGGACATGTGCCTCTGTCTTGCATCCTCATGAGGCTGCACCTTATTCCAAGTACTAGTAAGGATGACCCTAACATTGACTACCACTCTCAGTCCCTGCTGGATATATCTAGAACATTGTGTGCTGGAATTGAAAAATACTTCAGAAACAGTCATCAGCTTTAGTTTACTGAAGACTGTCAGCAAACCCTTAACAGTTTATGATCAAATTAGATTTCTTTGTAAAGATGTACCTGGTGCTGATTTGCATCTTCTACACACTGAGTATTTAACATGTTTTTCGAATCATCTTCACCTGAAATGAAAATGAAAGACAGAAAGAAACAAGAATTGAAAAGAGATCATAATTTACTTTACATATATAGCATCTTATGTCTACAATATTGCATGTAACATTACTTACAATATTTAGCTTTCAAGAAAAAATATCAAGCCCATAAGAGTTTTATTGGAATTTAAACAATATCAATATATAAAATCTTTATCAAATTTTGTAGTCTAATCTTCATTGCAAATAGCATCTTGTTCAAACCAGGTTTGCTGAGAGTAAAGAATAGCATCATACTTTCAAATTTTCTTGATGATTAGTGACCTGAGTAATCCTTTTAGAAACTTAGTGTAATCTGTGGGTCCTCTCTGTAAGACTTAAAGTGTGCTTCAGGATACCCAAGGAATCTCAGAGCAGCAGGCTGAGAGCCTTCACTAGGACCCTATCCATCTAATCTTCATGTCACCTGACAGTTTCTCATGGGCAGGTCTGATATTATCTCAGTCTCCCTTCAAGTCTAGTTTTGAGCTCTGCCAGTGAGTCCTGCTAACTTATGAGCAAAGACCCTCTTCCTTCTCTGAGAAAAGTGAATGCCATCTCACACCAGAAGGCCTGGGGACATCCAGACCATCCCTTTACTGAAAAACTCAAAATTGTGGCCGTGACGTTAGATACGGAGTCATACATTAATAGACTGGGTTTGTCTGCTTCTTGCAATGTCCCTGCTCACAACTGGAAGGAGAGAGGAAAAAATTACCTACTATCCTAAGGCCCTGAAGTATCTTCTGATTGTCCCTGGACTACATGTTACAGTTGTATTGCCACCCATGTGGAAAAGCAGTAATGGATAGTAGTGTGAGGGATAGGGACTACTTCTGACTCAAGTGTGTGACAGCCCACACTGGCCCATGGGTGTCCATGGTCTTAATCCTAGCTCTAATCAAGACTTATCTTGTACCTGTTTCTGGTCTCAAAGCCTCCTTCCAACTTTCTTCACAACTTAATTCCCAATACTGTACAAGACCCAACTCTCTCCTTAGCCAATCACTAGCTCTAATCCTTACAAACTCACTGTTACCTATAGTAATAATTTCCTTTACCCAGCCCTAACAGCAATTAAGGCTTGGCAACCCCTAAGACCTAGATCTAATCCTAGTTTCCCATTTTTTATCTTATGGATCCTTCAAAACTCAGACTTCACACCAGTTTAAAACTACCTCTAAACCATAGCGCATCCATCAGCAAGTCAAGGAATGCCACATCTTTCATTTAGATAGACAACTATTGTGTTTCACATCTTTACTTTAAATTTAAAGGTAACTCCAGTCCAAGAAACAGCTGGACATCATTATCTTTTACACTTTGTCAAAGTACAGCAACTCTGCAGGGTAAGGAGTGCTCACTGCTAACTCAAGGCATCAGACAGTGAAGGCCATAGATGTATTAGCAGTAATTAAGGAAATATAATTCAACAGATTTTCTAAATTTCTCCATTTAGTGGTGATGTATGTCAAGAGTAATTCTTTCCTACCTGCTCCTGAGTGTTGTCTGGATTTTGCTATGTAACTTTCAAGAAGTTTACTCATAGATGGGTCAGAAGCTTCTTCTAATGCACACCTTCCCATCTGATTTTTTAATAAGGGATCAGCTCCATACCAAAGTAATAAGTTCACCACCTAGAAAAGTAAATTTTTCAGATAATTTATTTTCTGACAGTATTTTTCAGAATCCTTATACAGGCTTCTCTCCCTTGTACTTGACAACACAAGGAACTAAAATCAAATCCCTCTTTATTCCAGTTCATACACACCAAGCATTCCCCTAGATGCATCATTATCCTATAGTCTTATTATTTTTATTTTTATAAATTGTTCCAGTTAATAATCTGATGCCATTAAGGTCTCCCAAAATACAGAGTAGGATTCATCCTCCCATAGCTCTTCATTGGCAGGAAATAATAGGTGATTTCAGGGTTCGAGTCAGCTTATCCATCCAGGATCTCAAATTTAGGAGAAAATAAACTGTGCTCTAGATGAGTCTATTGTGACTCCTGTAACTGCAAGGGAAGTTTTGACTGCTATTTCTGATGTACAACATCTATCTGATCAAATTAAACACATTCAAATGGTCTCGCTACCAATATTATGATTTTTGTACAAATATAAAGCCTGAATCTGTTGTTTCTCAATAAATGACCACTTTAGCAAAATGTAGCATCAACCTTTGCAAAATATTTTTTAAGACATGGGAAATTTACTGACTGATTATTTAATTTCTGTGGGTAACTCTGCAATCTTATTCCAGCATTAGTGAGATTTTACTTGTACCTCTGCATTTCTTTCTTCAGCATCTGTTATCATTTCAGACTGAACTTGACTTACATCCTTCACCTGTGTGTTCAAGTCCCTCATAACTTCTAACCAGATTGCTAATAAGAAAATTGTTAATGAAGTTTTCCTAATTCATACATTCTCCTAACAACAGAGTAAAATAAAAAGGATTCAGCTGGCAGCAAAAGCCCTTTTGGGTTTCACAAGTTGTCGCAAGTCTTTAGATTTTTTCAACCAGTAATACTGGGAACACTTCTTCTACAACAGGATCGTTAGCTACACACCACACTTGTATGCTCTCCCCTTTAAGTGGACTACTAGAAAATCTTTCCTATGCTTACCATTTTTTCTGAAATGAATTGATTTTGCATATTGCAAATACAGAAAATGATAAAGTAGTCAAAAGTTGTGTTACCAATCTACAGTAATAACTTCACACAGAGAAGGTAGGTATGAAAAAGTTTCAAACACCATGTTACTGTAAGTGATATTACTGAATCACTATCACTATTTTGTTGCTAGCCAAAACCCAACAAAATTAAATCTGACAAACCACTGCAGTTAGACAATTTTACTGCTACTGAGTAAACAGAGCAATGAGTAAATACAGCACCACCATGTAGTACCATTCTCTCTGGATATATCAGCTTGCATAACTTTAGCTCAGCTCTGTGCTGAATGATCTTGGTGTGCTTCAAGTGACATAGTTGAGATCAGTGTTCTTCCAGTATCAGTCAAGTTGCTGGCCCCTAAGTATTACTGGCAGAGATGCAGAGTCCTTCCTCCACAACTGTGGACATGAGTGTCTTAGATACAGACACAAAAATTAGAAATATTTCATGAACCTGCAACAGTCTGTGATGCACAAGCTGCAATTTATTCTTGGGGCTCTCAAGTCTCAGAAAAAACTATTAACAAGAAATCCACTGTTCCTCTTTGCTCCAGAGAGACTTCCAGGAGAAACAGAATAAGTCTCATCTCAGTTGTGAAAGAGAAAAAGACCAAACGTTTATGAACAAAACTTACTAACCACCCCCCAAGAAAACCTTTAAAATCTTGGAAATCAGTAAGAATTAGGCAGCATATATGTAGGTATATAGAAAAAAACTGCCTGCAGATAAAAGGAATACACAGAACTCCTACAAAAATTTGGGCCACCCTAGGAACAGGCACAGACAGGTGGAGGTGACCACTACCAGACTGAAAGAGGATCTATAACACAGGCTTATGAAACCGCTGCATTTGGCAAGAAATTTTACCATTAATTCAAAGTGACTATTCAGTTAGCATTCAGTTTAAGACCCTACAAAATATAAGGCCATTTCTCCATAATCCTCCATGTTTTATGTTAATACACGGGTGTGCATGACTGTGATGACACGCCATATATTCATGACTCCTAAGTCATGAAAAAAATGTCATTAATAGTCCAGAAGACTGCTCAAGTCAGAAGATACTCTGCAGGGTGATTACAAAATCAGTGAATGAAATAGTACTAATTGGTAGCAATCTACTTCCCAGCTGTACAGCCATTGTCTGAAACAGTTAGAAAAAATTTCTCCTTTCAGACAAATTTTGTAAAGCATGGAGTGGTTTGAACAGAAATTAGGCAGAGAGGACTTGCAAGCTCCTGAATTTACCTATAATCTAAAAAGATCAGTCCTATACAAAAATATGTGACCTTCTTGACTCAACAACAATAATTTCTATTCCTAAATCCTATTTTGTATTTTATTCAGAACATACCTCATAATGGCCTTCTTTAACTGCATCATGCAAGGGTGTTATTTGTTCCTTTCGTGTAGCATTAACATCAGCTCCTGCTTTCAAAAGCAGATTTGCTATTCCATAAAAGCCTTCCACACTTGCTATATGTAGTGCAGTCAAGCCTACAAAGAAGAAAAACATGTATTTCACATTTGGAAAAAAATTCTAGGAATTTATGTCAGTTTTAGGTTGGCTCCCTGATAAAGACTTCACAGAGTATATTGAAATAGTAAAAACTGATGTGTTCCAATAAGACATATGAAGAAATGTTTATGAGAACATCACAAGGGTTGGGAGATCTCATGCTTTTGACAAAATTTGCACCTACTGAGGAAGTAGATGCTGCTGTACCAACATTAGTTTTAGATTTGATAGTTCTGTTATGAAAGGAGAGAATAAAAATTATTTCTCCCATATTTCAGTAATTTCTCCTGGAGTAAAACATATACATTATTTTGTGGACAAGGTAATTTTTCACTGCACTCTTTTATTTACATGGCCATGCTGAAGAGGGTAAGTAAGAAATAAGTGACAAAAATAAAGATATTCATTGTTTACTACCAAACAAAAATGTTTGTAAGACTATCCAAGAATAGTTTGAGTGTTCAAATAAATGAAAAATCCCTAGTGAAATGCCATATTCACTCCCAGGTATATGGAAAAACCCAAGGTATTACATGAATTCCACTCTATGAAGGAGTTTTTAAGGAAAAATATGGAATATAAGTCTTTGAACTGGGTTTAGCATATCCATGCATCAGGTCCTTAAAGATGTAGGGTAAGAGACAGAAGGGAAAAATACAGAGGATTCTCCACTTCCTATCTTCCAGCTCTGAAACTAACATGCCCTCCAGAAGATCACTTTGATGGACAGTCTTACTCTTCAACAATTTTCCATTATCAGAAGGTTGTCAGGGACTATTTCACATACTAAATATGTGAATTAATAAGATTTAAAAAGATTGTTTCCGCCCCATTAAGAAAAATTATCTTAATTTCACTAGAGAGAGAAACTCTCAAGGCTCTTTTATACACAGCCCAACCCTGAATATTGTAACCTAATAACCAGGTTAACTATGAAATCTGTTAAGGAGATAATAAAAATGTGTATTTAGGGGTATGTACTAATTTCTCCTCCAGTAAAAAGCATCCTCTACCTGACCTAATAGTAAGACCTGAAAAAACTGCACCTGCAACACATTCAATTAATAATCAATAGAAATTAGCAACATGAGTCTGCAAGGACATGGTGCATGCTCCAAATCAAGGAGAAATACAAGTTTCACTCCAACTGTTTCTCAGATCCCTCAGGATATTGTGAGTCAAAACTCAAACTTAGAGCACAAGACAGTATCTCTAATATTCTACATGCTGATATCCAGGAAATAGAAAGGAGAAAAAAACTCCAAAACAAAACAAACAACAGAAGATCCCAAGAACTCAGTAAGGCATGGAAGCAGAGTACCATAGCATAGGAATAAGGAAAAAGTTATAGGCTAAGATAAGGATAATCACTGGGGGGAAGCTTTAAAGGAGGAGCACAGACACAGAGGCAGAATATAATACTCAGAACAATGACCCAAACAGACCAAGATGAAAGTGTACATCAAAATGACACAAGTCTGGTAAGTTTACTTCTTTGTGATTGCACCTGTGTCATTCAAAACAAAAGAAGCAGGGCCAGGTCAACCTCTCACCTCTTCAAGGAGTACAACTAAAACATATTTTGTGCAGCTCTGCTCCTTTGGCACAAAAATAATAGCAGCCAGATTCTGGGGGATGAAGAAATGGAGGCCTATCAAAATATGCAAAGGCAGAAAAAGGAAGCAGCTGTGACACCAAAATCTAGAACCACTGTACTTTAGTACACTTGCCTACTGTGGCTGCAGCTGAACCCGCACTATCAGCACTTCTCAGTTGTCAACACAGGGCTCTGAACCCCACCAACAAAATATCTTCTCATCTGCCTCCAGCAGATGTTAGTACACATTCCAAGTTGCTCTGTTAGCTCAAATGCCTCTGCTGTAAAAGTCTGAGATTTGCTGCTGACCCAATCTGTCTCTCAATATATTCCAGAAGACACAGAATTTCAGCCTCAATTCTGGTCCGTTATATGCACGTGTTATGCAATAGCTTACAACTGGAGAATGTGGTTTTTTCTTTCCCACAGGACAGTTGTGAAATCCTAGTTGCTAGCACAATATGAAAAAACTGTAAGAATGATGTTTTCTAGCAGAAGAGCCAGCTGTCTGAAACAATTTTCTTTTTTGTTACAGAAATTTTTCAGAGACTAATGGATGAGACATAGAAGTACAGATTAGGAACACCCTTATATTTTAAACAACCGAGTAATAATTAAGGTGTAGTGAAGTCTTTGACACAGAGTATCACCCACGAAACTGGATAAGGCAAATTGCTTGAATCAAAACATTAACAGATGGCTGCTCTTTGTCAAGATTGTTTTCCCTGCCCAAGACGAAGGAAAAACGGAACATATCAAGTAATCACAACTTTAGAAAGTCAAAACAGTGCTCAACTTCTCTCAAGATGTAGAGGGTGAAATCAAAGTTCCTGAAAAATGTAACTGGAAAATCTCTATCTTGACATCTCAAGTTGGCCACTGAAATGGACAAAAAATACCCCTCAACTTTAAGACCTATGAAGTTGATTATTTAATTAGGGACTGTTTTGTGATAAGTATGCATGGAATCATTGAACAAAGGCACATAAACCTAATTCCATCACTTTGTAACTTTTTCAAGTGTTTAACTTCTCCCTCAAAATTTTCTTTTCTTGTATGCTTTTATAGCTAAATCTACATGTTTTCCCATTACCAACTAGTAAGTTAAACCAATAAAAATTTAATAATCAATTGAACAGTCACAAACTTACAGTCTTGTCCACTGCACAAACTCATAATATATGCTTTCATTGGTTATGGGCAGGTACTTGTACTGATACAGTATTTTAGTACAATTGCAACTTACCAGCATAATCCTGAGCATTTACATTTCCACCAGCTTTTATTATCCTACGTACAAGGTTTACATCTTGGTGAATAACAGCTCTATGCAGTAAGTTCTCACCATACACATTCTTCCTGTGGATTGTTGAAAGTGAAAGGGGGCAAGTTGGATTTACAGAATTCCTAATAAAAGCTTCTCGTCCTGAAAAATAACATAAAAGGGCTGTTGCACAGAAAAGTGTCCTTTCTCTCTTACCTTGGCTTCACTTTATATCAAAGTTAGTAAATAAGCTTTCTGAAAAAACAAATATTCATTCAATCTAATAAAAATTAAAATCTCAAAAAAATCACAATTTGAATAATTATACCATTTAATAAAAAATGTCATAGTGCATTTCATAACAAAACTGCAGCTGAAATTCAACATACAGAATTATGACTACGTAGAAGTGTTTTAACTTCAGACCTTTTCTAATGACATTTTTGCGAGGTGCATTGCTTCCCAATGGATGATAAAACCACTATTCCACATTCAAATCATTATAAGGTGACCATTTCAATAACTAATCAGTTATTCAATAATTTAACTTTTCTTAAAAGTCAAATTTATCCACTATTCTTTTTTACTCATCTATCTTTGAAAACCTCTGCTTTGTGAGCAAGTATGCACACTAAGATAGTGACTGAGATTAGCTCCCTCAGGTTATCTTTTCTCATTACTTCACAACCAGCTCAGTCATTTCTGCAATGAATGAAAGCTGAATATGAGGTCTAAATGTAAAAGGTAAAATTTAAAAGAGAGTGTTTTTAATGTTTACTTTAGTATTTTACAAAACAAACACTATCTTCCGTTATGTAGTCATCACAGTTTTCAGCTTGGCTGAAATTATTTCCAGTACAAAGATGAGCTATTCTGTACTTCACCAGCATTGCCATTCTAGCAACCCTTAAAATTGTGAAGAAGAGCATCCTGGCTACTGCCTCTGAGGAAAGAGCAGGGAAATTGCTTGAAGATAAATATAGTGCAGGCCTAGGCCATGAATTCATCTACTAAACTCTTAGGACACCAGGCTGTATACATTGCTCCTCTCCACAAGCTGTAGCAGGTATGCTTCACAGGCCCTAAAACTCCACCTAGGTGCCAGCGATGCCTTAAAAAACCTAGAAATGAAACAACACACTTTTGAGGCAATATGAGTACAGGAGATAATATAAAGGCTGGTCTTTATTGGAGACCTCCAGGGGCAGATATGGAAAATGCAAATCCCCACACAGGATGAATGCAATTTTCTAAGTTTAGCAAAGTAGCATAATTGACAAAAATCCCCAATTAAGTGGTGAGGTGATTTCCCCCCCACTCCAGTTCAACCCTGTTCTGAATCCTCCCCCCTCAGAAAGGAACTAAACTTTGTTTATGAAAATGTGTCTCAAAGAGCTGGTTTCAACCTTGGCTCCCAGGAAGAACCAAGACAGGAGAGGAGCCTTAGATCCCCAGCTTGGAACCTGTGGCATGTGTTCTGTCTTTCTGCCTATCAGGGTAGGGAAAAGATAGGGAAAAGTAGTGGGGCTGACTTAAAATAAAATAATGGGCTACAGAGCTACAAAGACATATGTAAAGAATACAGAGAATATATAAAAGCAAAGAAGGCAAAAATCAATTTGGCAACACCAAAACCAGACCTTAAAACCCATAGTTCTTCTAGAGCTGTAACTTATACAGCCTGATGTTTTGTGTATTGTGGTGCACTGTGAGCTCGGACTATTTCCAAACATTCTTGAATTCTTGACTCTGAGTAGATTTTTAGAATCTATAGATAGGGGGCTCCCTCAGCTGTGCACACAGTCCCCCTCCGCTACCTGTCCAGCCTTGCAAGGCATCAATCATTTAAGACATGTAGTCACCAGTCAAAGCTGGTCTAAAACAGACAAGCAGTTCAGGAGGGATTAAACTGCACAGACATAAACAGAACCATGTGCAGTTTTATGCTACACTTTAACTCATTAAAATCTTCCTTGAAAGGATCTATTTCCCATTACTTGCACTTGCCTTCCCTGGAGCTTCCCATGTGCCTGGCCTTGTGCAAAACAAGTGACACATGCAGACCCAAACCAAAACTGGGGCTTTGGGGCTGTTTTTAGAGTGGATTACCAAACTAAGATGACTCATGGGCTCTTGATAGGTTTGATGTGAATGGGAGGTAAGTTTGCTAGATTGGTTTAACATGAAGCTGCCTCTATAGGCAGTGCAACTCTTTTGGCAAAAATCATGCTAAAGAATCAATAACTTGTTTATTGAGTGGAAACTAGCAAGTCAACTTGAAATGGATGAGCAGATAGTCATCCAACTTTAAATCTTATCAAAATGGTGCTTCCACTGTAAATAATTAAAATCCTGCAAAACATCATAAAATCCTGTTAACTGGAGGTAGACTTCTTCATTTTTTAAAGATCTATAATGTAGCTGTTGCAATTCAAATACTTACAAACTTTTTAAGATGTTTAAATGATTGTATGTAAATGGAAAAACCCTACCTGAGTGGACTTAAACAAAAAAACCCCCAGCAAATAAGACCCAATCTTAAAGGTGTTGAAGTGAACACTTAAGTCAGGAAATTCTTTACTCTCAACAAAATTCCTCTGCAAGGTCAAGAATTTCTCTGCATGTACCTTCAAAGGATGAAAAATAGCAATCTTTCTCTCTAACAAAGCATATTGCAAATAAAAATACTTCAAAAGAGTGCTCTGTAACTGTGGTGGTAAAGGCCCTATAATCCTCTAGAAAGGGTAACGACAGCAGGCATTAAAAATAGAATAAACTGTTTTGTATAGGTCAATTCTTGAGGATAGCACTGCTCTGATAATGATGCCACACACAGAACACTAAATGGCAGAAGGACATGTAAATTTAGATCAGGATCTACCTTTTAACTCTGCAAAAAAACATTTCTCTTCTTTTCAGAACACATGATGATTTTTTTTCATATAAAATACTGTAAAGAGAATTGCTTCCTGAAAAACATCTCATGATTCTTAAGGACTTTACACAAACTAGTTAACTGAGAGATTGCTAATATAAGGGTTTTCAGAAGATGGGAAATTATCAATAACTTTAATTATTAAAATGAAAGTTTATACTGTATTTTAAAAGAAAACCATGCCACAATATATTGGGAAAATTATGAACTATATTTGATTCTGTATAGTTGTTCAAATAATAATCTGTATGATAACAGCATAGAGTATCTTACTCCGTTTGTTGTCGATCCTCTTGCTCCTTCTCCTCCGATTAGCTTCTGCATACTCGTTCAGAATTATTTCTTGCCATATGATGGTTTCTAGATCCTGCTTGTCTTCAGAATTAGATTTCTGAATTTTACTGACAAGAGATTTGCTTGCAATCAACAAATATATTCTCTATATAAATCAATATTTACAGTAGAGCTAAGAATATGAATGCATTTGATTTCAGAAGGAACTCTGGAATAGTAGGCTAACTTAGATAGTACTAAATAAGGAGTAAATCAGGAGAGAAACTAACTCCCAGATCTTAAATAAAAGGTAAAACCTTTCTCTTTGATCATTTAAAGTCATTCACATGACAAATGAGTACTCCACATACATTGTATCTATTATATTAATAGATATAAAAAGTTTAAGAATTATTATGCATAAATTTCTCATACTCAAAATGCTTAGGTTTGTTTCTTGTCATACTGCCACTTTGAGCCATTCCCTGCTGTCTCTTCTAGTATTTGGTGATGAGAGGAAACAGTCTCTGTACTTTCCTGAGGAGGTCTTGCTTACCTTGATGTTGTTTGGGCTGTTTCTGCATACGCTGCAGGCTCCACTGAATATGAATGACCCTCACCAGTTTGCTTTTCATTAGAGGTGGCATCCAAGTAATCTGAAATTACTTCTTTCTCTCTCTGCTGACCACCTGCAGGCTGTGACAAAAAAAGAAATATTAGAAGTAACTGGTAGGCATGAAGCTAAAGCAAAGGCTGTACATAAAAGAACTCCAAGAACACTCTCCTTTAAATTGTATGTGTACCCACAGAGAATTGAGGAATTGCTTAAGTGAATAACTGGAATTCTACAGATATGAAAGACAGAGGCTGCCATAGGAGAGGCAATTCTGAAGTAGTATGCCATGAAATGTGTTCCTGGCAGAATTAGCCAAGACAGGCTACTCAGAGTCACAACTTAAAATATAAATCTAGACTGGATGATAGCAAACAAAAGTTGTTCTATCTGAAAGTTATTTGATTGAACATCTGAAATGACAACTGATTCATTTCAGTTTCCTGTTGACATGAGTGCCTGTCCTAAAAATAAGATGATGCTTGAGATGTCTTAAGATAGCCCACCCCATTTCACTGTTGCAGAAGCCTAAACATGAGATCCATGTTTCTCCTGAAGTTCAGTAACTCCCAGCTGAGCAGTTATTTCTAAAGATATACCATACCTGAGCTACAGCCACTACAGAAGAGATTCACTTCATTTGCCTTTACCTTCTAAAAGCCAGGCAAGTAGATGATACTAAGCATTGTCATTATCCCACCACTTGTAAAGAGGAAGAGCTAGTCTGAGATCATAGAGATTCACCTGATCCTAAATTATACAAAGGGGAACCTAAATGATTCATGTATGCCAGAGACTTACCTCTAATCCCAGCCTAAAGACAGGTCACCACATGGAAGTTAATTTGAGTTGCTTCAGTTTATTCACTGCTTTAGCCATATGAGTGTGACATGTTGCTACGTACCACTCAAGCTTCTGAAATCTGGGTACTCATTAGTTATTACATACTTGAGTAATGCTGAAAGCTTTTGGGACACACCTTCAGCACACATGCATAAAAATTCTTTCACAATATTGTGGGAGAACTGGTTAGTCCTTTCCTGTGATACAATTAGAAATGGAGAATGTGCTGATTAATTGACACATTTAGCAAAGAGGCGAATTGCCTTCTTAGAAGTGGTCCCTTTGGGTCAAGAGACAATGCATGTTAACATGGGATCTGGGGCAGTTTAGCCTAAGGAAAAGGACTCTCAGCAGTGCCCTTATTGCTCTCTACAACTACCTGAAAAGAGTTTGTAGTGAGGTGGGGACTGGTCTCTTCTTCAATATAAAAAGCAATAGGACAAGGGGAAGTGGCCTCTAGTTGTGCCAGAGAAGGTTTAGATTGGCTATGAGGAAAAATTTTTTCCGTGAAGTGTGGCCAGGTACTGGAACAGGCTGACTAGGGAAGTGGTCACTATCACTATCCCTGGAAATGTTCAAAAGACATGCGGATGTGGCACTTGGGGACACAGCTTAGTGGTAAACACAGTGGCTCATGGTTGGACAACTGGACTTCATGATTTTTGTCTTTTCCAAAACTAATGACCATATGGCAGCTGGGGAATATCAAATGTATTAGCTTAGAAAACTATCATAGCAGTACTTTCAATGGATCCACATCTGCGATAGGAGCAGGGTTAGAGAAGAAGAAGAAAACATTTCAAAGAAAAAAGGTCCCACACTTGCTTCATAAGAGATCATATACTAAAATATATGGGATATCCAGCATACTGATTGCATCCACAAGTCAGTACAGACTCTCCTCTTCTGGATACTTGTTTCATCACAAGCATACTCTAAAGAAAGAAGGGTGAGAAAAGACCAAGGTGAACAATATACTGTTACAATTCAATAGTTACTAACAAATTAACTGGGTTTTTTTTTCTTAGTAATTTGCTTCCTTACTTTCTGCCTTCAGGAACACCAGATTAAGGCACAAAGAAAAGATAAAGTTGATTACGGTTTGAAAAGAGGTTAGAGATTTCCATTTCCACAAGACTCTGCTTCACAATTTTAACTGTAATTTTGAGTAAATCTATAATCTTCACACAGCTGTGCTACAAACTTCAGAAATCAATACTTCACTGAAGGAGCTTTGTCAAGTGCTATGGTCCTGAGACAATCGACTTACAGACCTCTCAGCACCGTGAAATTAGCCATCTTTGTAGCACATTTAACTACATGCTGATATATTCAGTTAACACTACTAGGAAAAGACAGAATTAACTTAAGAGTTTTTGGATGCTTTATGCCATTGTGGGTTATAAAACCACCTTAAATAGCCAGTTTTACATGACTGATCATTGATTTGCAGCTCCAGATTATTCAAATACAATACAGAGCAGAGAATCAGGTTACAGGTTTACAAGAGATGCTTAATATGCTCTGCAGCATAAACCTGTGTCTCCTATCTGTCCTTCTCCTCCCCTTATTATAATCTAAGCAGGAAGAAACCATGGCTTTTCTTTCATGCTCCTCTCCATATTTTTGCATAGGTGTTATTGAACAGAAATTATGTTACAGAACACCTTCACAGCACAAGAAGTGACAAGAAGGATCACATGCTGTATCCATACATACTGCTTTCTTCAGGGGAGAACAGGAACATAAACGCATGCCTCAGTTTTTTCAGTATGTCTCACATAGGCAGAACTAAGCACAATAAATACACTTCTAAATACATGTGTAAAAAATCCACACTGAATAATCTTCCAAGTCTACAGGAAAGACATAGCTATAACCTATTTTGTAATATTTGCAAAGCATTTGCATGTTACAGCAGTGAGAACTACGATAAAAGAAAACAGCACACTATTTCCTGGATCAAAAACAGAACAGGATGCAGTAGGAACCTGGAGATGGAATTGGCTGGTATATGTTGGTGTGCTACAATGAAATAACAGAATAGTGTTTTGCAGAGAACATGAGACACAGAAGATGTACAGGGGGTGTAGGAGTTTTTGAAAATCCCATGCTGATTCTAGGTTTCTGCATCAGTCAATAAATTTAACTAGGACTTCCCATCCCAGCAAGCACAGTTTTTTCTTAACATGGATACATCCAAACAGGAAATACAGTACTGGACTTTCAAAAGAAAACCAACTGAAATTATTTAAACATGCAAATTACTGATGCTAGTTTATTCTTTACCAAGATTTCCATCTTCAAGTAATTTGGCTACTTTATATAATATTTTATGATAAACATAAAATTTTAAATATTAATTAAACTGTGGGTATACTTGCTCATTTGTTGTGCTCTGCAAGTTAGATCCTGTGAAGGCATTTGTTTCTTCCACCTGAATTGTAGCAAGTTGAGGCTCCATCATGTTTGTTATTTGAGTACAGTCATCATCTAGCTGCAGAACACTGGTTTCTGAATTTAGCTGCTCCTCCTTGGTGTTCAGCTGTCTGTCATTTGGCACTAGAGGAGGGGCAGCTTGTACCACTGATCCTGACAAGGCATTCAGAGGCGCTACAGGTTCTACTGGAAGTGCATCACTGCTCTCAGCTGCTGATGGATCGATGGAATAGGCATGACCCTGACACTCTAACTTGTCAGGCAGTAACTGACAAACAGGGTTTGTAACTTTAAGACTCTCAGAATCACTAGGGTATCTCAACAAATCACTGA
This sequence comes from Eopsaltria australis, assembly GCA_034509425.1. Lineage (NCBI taxonomy): Eukaryota > Metazoa > Chordata > Aves > Passeriformes > Petroicidae > Eopsaltria > Eopsaltria australis. The sequence goes on along the minus strand of JAVTVJ010000649.1, from coordinate 567,130 downwards.
TGTCAACTTCATTAGTCTCTATATTCTGTTCAGTGAATACGTCCATGAAAATCTTCCCTGGGGATGACAGTGAAAGATCTGCATCATTATTAAGGGAATGCTCTTTTACTGTGTTATCTGTGTCCATAATGGCCATGCAGGTTCCACGGCAATTATCTAAAACATGTGGAAATGTATCTTCTGGTGTCTGTTCCTTTAGAACTGTCATTGTGTCTTCCACAGGATCATGTAGGCAGAGGCTTATTTCTGGAAAACAATCCTCATTACTTAATTTTTGTGGTATCTAAAAATCAAATAAAAAAAGTTTACAAACAGGAATGGAGTAACTCTAAAAAGCATTTAACTAACACTCACTTTAGAAATAATTTCTCTATATATGTGTGCACATTTTATTATCGATTTTTGCAAAATCTACAACACTCAAAGCCTTCCTTCATACAATCTATTAACAAGAATTAGACTGAGCTCTCAGTTTCAAACTTCAGCTGTTGACTTCTATAGCAGCAAAAATCCAGGGCAAAAGAGACTAAATCTGTTTTAGTCAAAGATATTATGCCATTGCCAACAACCTGAGGGTGTTTTAAGGCCTTAAAAGAAAGTAATGAAAAATTTCTGTTACACAGAAATAATGAAAGTGAACATATTCACAATAACTTAAAATACATAGTTGGTAAAGCACAATGTAAGAGTTTTGATTATGTGTTTTTGTGGATCCAATACAGGTCTGGAGGATTTGTGCCTCACAAACTTCAGTTCAAAACGTTAGAATTTTGATAAGTTTGCATGGTGTGGTTTCCACACTGAGTACAGAATACAAAATCATAATTGTTCTTGGAAAAGTAATACTGCTGTTTTTCTAATCACTCTGAGCTACATTCAACAGAAGTACCCATTCTTACATGAAGAAACTGCTTTTCCTTTTTTTTCCCCAACTCTGTTTTAAATGATCTCCAGAAAATAAAAAAATGCTGCTTCCAGAGACCTAAACCATATTTTTTCTATATAACATTTGTATATAATAGTGCTCGTACTCAGTAATACTGGATCTAAGAAAATCTCTTTCAATGCATTTTTAGGGTCTTGCTGCCAACAAGTGGCAATACCAGGCAATGCAAGAAATCTTCAACCACTGGTGACATTATTAAGATAAAGCTCACACACAATAAAGCAGAAAGGGCAGAAATCTGACAGCATAGACTCACATTCAGTTTGCAAGCTAGTATAATTTCCTGATTCCTAGTTGAAAAATTATTCCCCCACCAGCTGTTTCCTATCTTTTACATGTGCAACAAATTGTTTCTAAGTACTTGTTACTTCTTACTTTGCTTTATTGAATTGCACTTCATTTTTACACCACTTCTCTAATTCGTCCAGACCTTAAACAACAGGGGAAAAAAAACTTCACTGGCATAACTTTCTCTACTTGAAGAACTATGGTATAAACAGCATGTATATGTATTGCAAATTTCCCAAGAAAAAGGTTCAGTGCATTTGTTGAAGAGTGGGTGAAATTTTGCAAGATCCTAAAAACCCCGAAGTCAATTGAAATTCAACCCTTAAATGTGATGTGTTCACAAAACTCCAGACACAGCAGTACAGGTGGGGTCTCACAAAAGCAGAGTAGAGGGACCACCAGGTTTCCAAAGTCCTGCTCTGGCAGAGCTATTTTCCTGTCAGCTAGTACCCAGCTGTGCTAGTGCCTGAGGTTATTTCTCCCCAGATGCATTTCACCTTGATGAATTTAATGAGATTCCTGTCCTCCCAGTTTTCCAATCTGTTCACATCCCTATGAATGACAACACAGCTATCTGGTCTATCAGATTCCTCCCAGTACCATCTCTGAACTTGCTGAGGGTGAATTGCGTTCCATTTTCCAGGCCACTAATGAAGATATTGAACAGTACTGGCCCCACTACTGACAGACTAACCACAACAGAAACCAGTGCTCCTACATCATCCAAACTAAGAAAACTCAGCAAGACTAATTGTGTGGTGTCAGAATTCTATGCATAGACAATCTTCATTCATAGATTTATTTTGTATTTTCAGGGACACACAAAACTAAGATAATCAGTGACTCACTGCTGGCTGTCGAGGTGTCTATCCTGACCTTCCTTCAAATCAGTACATGGAAGCCTGTGACGGCCATTGGTTCATCTCACTAAAGATCTTCCTGCAGAACTCAGATCTTGGCTTGTGCCAACATTAGCCAGTATCCAAAAAGTAAAATCCACTGTAGTGATTATTTCCAGCCTTCTTACTCCAGGCTCCTAAAATATCTTCTCTGGAGATATTCTCAATGCATTCAATCAGCCAGTCTCCAGAGACCATTAATAATAGGCAATCTCTGTTTCAAGGCACTTAGAGTTTGTTCTGTGGGACTAATCCTGTACAATGAGAATGTTTCATTTCATAAACTTATAGTTTAATATTAATAACTGTATATTTTTCAGAAAATAATATCCTAGGATATTTCATTTCTTCCCTTTGTTCTGAGATGACATATTTGACCCTGTCATCACTCGTATTTGCTGGAAGACAAGAACAATAAGGACAATAGAACAGAGCAACATTTTACTTTGATAAGGACAGTAAAACAGAACAGCACAGCCTTGGAGAAATAGATAAAGGATGTAATTCGGGCAAACAGAAGCCATGCAAAACCCAAGCAGGATGCCAGCTCAGCTTTGCAAGGCTGAAAAAGTAGAAGTTATGCAAAACAATGACATTGTGCTTACTCAAAAGCAGGGGTCAAGGAACAGGCACCTAAAAAGGACATGGGACATTGAAAACGACCAAAGAAGACCCCAAAGAACGACGTAAGGACTTCTGATAAGGGGTACAACTATGTAAAATAAAGTACATATTAAAAAAGTAGGGATAGCTAATAAACGTGTGATTGGTGTGTGTGACAAATACTCTGTTCACTGGACACTCAGAGCACTCAACTGGAGGAAGCATCCTCCAAATGACCACTGCTGCAGTAAAGAATGCCTTCTCTCAAATACTCAAAACTGCATTAGAAAGTCTCTATCTGGCCAATTTCAGTACCAATACTAGTCTCAAATCTGCCTTTAGTGAGTACTGCTTTTTCCCTGACATAAACCTCAACCAGGAGCCTTGAAAAAAGCCAAGTAAAACTTACTTATATAGAATCCTAACTTTTTATTTGTAGGTACAAACCAATGGGACTAGATGGAACGGTCATAATGATATAACATCTGTATTAAGCAGATTCTTTCACAGCAGAAACTCTGTTACCACCTATTCCTGGCCACAAGTAAGACTCTCCCAAACAAAAGGAGATAGAGATAACGTGTTCCATCTCAGAGACCTTCCAAATGCACTGCCTGTCTCACAGCTTTCATTGGTGGGAAACATTTTAAGCTACTAAATGTCTTCATTACTTTAGCATAAGTAATAGCCCTTATAGATTTCGTCTCATGACGATGTCTTTCCCACCTCACTTGCACCGCTATGCTTCCACCCTTGTGTTCTGCAAGCTTAGCAAATACAGTTCTTACAAGAAAAACAGAAAACAAAGCCTAACTTGTTTCACCTAATGTACTGAGTGTCAGTGCCAACAGCTATGTGCTTGCTTACCTTTTCCTCTGAATCTTTCTGAAATCCATTCAATTTGATATCTAAATTTAGGAGAGTAGAAAAATATTTCAGTTCTACTTTTCACTTCTGAAAGTTCTTATTGTCTCTAAAAAAATGGCATAATTTCCCAATTAAGACTTAAGTTTCAAATCTTAAAAATTACTATAGTCATGTTCCCTAAGTGGAACTGACAATAAAATTTCTAGTTAGACTCTGTTACTCACCAAATTATATGCCAGAGCTATTTTGTCACATTTCTTCACTGTGGTTTAGAGTCCTGTTTTTCCAAAGACTGTCAGCAGATGGAATTGCCACCCATTTCACATGATGAGACCTATTCTCTGCCCTCTCTAATTACAGTGCAGTTAAACAATACTGTTAAAACAATGCAATAACTTACTGCTTCTGGACAGGGATGATCCCAAACCCCCTGCTCTCATCACCCTGTTTCAACATTCATGTGACCCCCTGGCAATTTCCTAATCAAAAATAAAATTAATGTTTTTCTGTTGGATTATCAAAATTAAGCTCAAGGCAAGACAGCAAAAGAGATGGGGCAGTCCAGCACTTTTGGGAACACTGAGGAATGGAAATACAACTTAAGTAGCAGCACATGACATACAGATTTGGGGAATAGTAGCATTTTAGTTTCTCTTTTCTTACAGAATCAGATGCCTCTGATTCTTAGATATGTTAGAAAGAAGCAAGTAGGAACCCTCCATGACCTGATTACCTTTTACATCCATAAGGCATTTAAGCACCATGTGGCCTATAACCTTTGTCAGAAAATTCCACAGCAATGAAATAATTTTAAACTGGATATAAAACACTGGCTTGAGAAAACAGTTACTTCTTTAAACAATCCTAACAGAATACTTACAAAAACAGAACTTGCAGTCCATAACTATAAAAACTGAACAACTGTTGTAAAAATACGTATAGTCAGATTCTATATAAACCTATATGGATACTCATCTTCAGCTTCTCAAATTATTTTCTCAAACAATTTTGCCACAGCTAGAGCAACTCCTTGTTTTGTACAAATACAACATACCTACAGAATTACTTTGCTGTTCTTCTGCTGCAGAATTTAATGAAAAACCAGGCTTAGAAATATTTTCAGTAGGTGATGAATGGTTTATCCAACCCCTAGAATTAAATAATACAATAAAAAAGTTCTTAAAAATTGTAATCTGCTCATCTTAGGAACAATTTTACAGTACTTTGAGTTGGCCGCTATCTGTGAAAACAGCTACAGTTCTTTTAGAGGTATAATTTTCTTTACAAGGACATGCAATAAATAAGACTTCTGGATGTCCTACATGGAGCTAACTATGTTTGCACATTTGTTCTCTAAGGGAAAAAATGGCCTTTTCTATTCTTTAGTACTTCTTTCTATATTATATTATTATATTTATTATATTATATTATATTATTATCTATTTATATATACATTATATATTTATATATTATAAACAGTACTTCTTTCTGCTATATCTTCTACTGAAATCTTTCCATAACTTCCAGGAACAAAAGGCCTAATATTATTTATTAAAAGTTTTTATTTGTCTAATGGTTTTCCCCAAGTTCTGTTACTTTTGTTGGTTATGTTCCTAAACCCTTACAGGCAGTATCATCAACAAAAATAAATCCAAGTACAGCTTGATCCATATTGGACACTGAACTACTACCGACATAAATATAGATCCTTCACTAAGCAAACAAGAAAACTGTTTCTCAATAGTACACTGAGAATAAAATACCATACAAGTGGAAGTATAACAGAATTACTTAATTACATTATGCCTGACTGGAATTCCTATGTGACATATTATACTCACTTCAGTAGAGACTGAGACTGGTCAGATGTGTATGCCTCTTGAAGTACCTGAAAGGAGAAAAAAATTAACAAGTTAGTAAACAGAGTACTAAGTTGTTTATTTTCTCAGTTTTATTACAGACTTATCTTCTTCATTCTGTAATTTAGTTGGGAAATGGAATTCTTAGATCCAATCATTACATACATTACTACTAAGATACAAAAGCATTCCGCTTAAACAGTTTTTTATTTGTACTTTTTGACAAAAATGTTGAAAAATAAATCAATACTTCAGAAGAAAATATTCACCTACACGGAAAACAAACAAGAAAGATACAACTGCTTCAAACTTAAGATGTTTTGTACATCAAAGGACCAAAACACAGGGTATTTTAATTTCAACTCAGTCTTAATCTTTTTTTGATTAACAATTTTTTTTTTTCATTAAATAAGACAGGGTGCTGTTCCAAGGACTGTGATATTTAGCATACTGCTCTCAATATCCCTGTAAATATTGTATTTAAGGAACTTCAAGACTTGCACATCAGCCAGTTCTGAGTGGCAGGGCTGCCACAAGCCAACACAGGAAAGAGCAGGTGGGTAAGGAGAGCACTGATGTCACAGCAGAAGCCAAATTCCAACTCCTTATTACAAAGACCTTGGATCTGCTTTTTGTGCTTTTGCCAATAATGCAGAGACCTCCTTTGGTATGGAAAAAGGAGCCTTTACAAAAAGTATAAGGCAAACTAGAAATTATTAAGATAGTCAAGTGAACTGCAGAATGGTTCTCTCACCGAGGAGCTAAGACTGGGTATTACTAGTGGACTGTCCACACACTGGTTACAATTTTAAACAAATCATTGACTTAAAGCAGACAACATTAACACCACTAGAGGACTCCAAGAAAGAACACCCTGGTGTGGACACTAAGTGACAACTTCTCTGGCTTACACAAGGTAATAGCCACACCTAAGAGCAAACATCTTAACAACTGCTTCAAGAGCAATATGCAGAGATTGCCCAGTAGCAAGGACTGCTAAAACGCTCCCTGGAGAAGAACAGATTCTTTAGTTTGTGCAACAATTATTGACTGATATAATTCCAAAACACGGCAATGAGATAGTTCGCAGAAAGTTATTTATTTTGCTTAAATAGATCCTTCAGGTGAGGCAGCCTGAGTATTTACACAGAACATTATCCAGAGACTAAGCAAGGTCTGGAGAATAACGGAACAACTACTAAACCTCTCTAACTAGCTAACAATGCTCAGATAGACATTTTATAACCTCAGCAGAAGAAGCTGTTTTGTCTGCTAAAAAGATAAGTTCTAAGCAAAATTAGAATATTGTTTACTGGTTGAGAGATCTTCTCAAACTACATACATTACACAAACAGTATTTTCAGCCACTGACTGAAGTACTGTGAACAGCCTTTCATCCTGCCCTCATTTTTAGTGAAGAAATTCCTTCAAAATCTCAATAATTTTTCTCACTTGAATATTTATTTATTTATTATTTACAGACAACTACATGAAGGGACTCTGGATGTTTTCCAAAAAAGACTAATTGTTAGACTAGTTGTTAGGTGCTACCTAACAACTTTTTGTGCACTTCACCAAACAGCGTAAGAAAAAAATTATTATAAAGGGGAAAGCACAAACTTACAATCATTACAACTGTCCAAACAAGCTATAGAATACCATGTTAACAGATGATGAAAATGACTTGTTGAAAAGAGCCTGGATCCTACAAAATCTGTATATATGTGTACTGCATCTCCGGTAGAAGAAAATTCTTAATTATAATTTTTAACATGATGGAATCAAAGACAGTACTGCATATCCTAAGTCTTCCACAACCCATTGGAAGTACAAAGAAAGCTAAGACCCTCTGGAACAACTGGAATAGATGTCACTTTTCCTGAAAGCATTCACAGCCATTCCCTCTGCTTGAACCACATATCATATCATATCATATCACATCTAAATGCTGTATTCATATGATCATTTCTGAGGACAAACTAGAAGGAATGCTTCTATGAAAGTACATCCCATGCTGTCTCTTGAAGTGGTTGAAGAGTCACATTGGTGCAATGTACTCATGTGGGTATCAAAGACAGCAGGCCAAGACCATTCCTTACAATATTCAGTAAAAACTTAAGATTTTATACTGTCCCCAAGCTGTGCATGACCCAGCTGACAGTGTCCTGCTATACAGGTCTCACCAAAACAAAAAATACTAAACTTACACAAACTATTTAGTGAAAAGTACTAGGTATCTTTGCTTTTCTGACTTTTTCTTTAGTGGACTGGGCATTTGTCCTTAGACTTGGGATTGGCTAATCTGGTGAGAACCATAAAGCCAAAGGCTAAGAAGCAGCTCGTCAGATCATCTCCCAGAGGGGAAAGGTAAAGAGCAAACGTGCACTTCTCTCATTCTCTCCATCCTTAGAAAATCATTATACACTTCAGTCGAGACAACCCTCAGACATAAAAGGAGCAAAATAAAGTCATGGAGAAAAGTTTTTGATATAACACCATCTTTTGGATTTTGTTCATTGTTTCCCACACTGTCAGTTGAGACAAATTTATCTGCAATTCTAGAATGAGCTGTAAAATCATTCCCTTTGGTAGAAAGTGTGTCTTTTTTCAATGTACCTTTTGTCATCTAGGAAGCAGTCTAGCTCTTTTTAGAAAACTGTTCTTTTATCGGAATAAGGATACAGAGATTGTAGGCTCTGGACTGGTGGATCCAGGATAAAGACTGTGTAACAGTCACAGTAAAAAGCAGAGAACCTGTTTGTCTCCAATTGTTTCATGACCCTGCCATATGCAGGTGGAAAGCTAGTTGCTCAACTGAACAGAAGTTTATGGGCTAGCTACCAACCATGGTAAATACATTAAAAGGTAGGCTAATTAGCAGATTAGGGAATGCAGAATTATCCATAGAGTAAAATAATGACCCCATCATCATGCAAGCAGACATTTTATTCTGCATTTTGGATTACTATCTCTCCTTTTGAAAGAAACAATTGATCAATCATTGGATGACAGCCAATCTCATCATGAGTAACCCAGGGTGTATTCTGGCACAGTCAACCCAGATGACTATTCTTCAGCTGCTGAAGGGAACATATTAAAAAGTCTGTGCTCCACAACTTCTTCATCTTTGTCCTGGGCTTGTTCCTGAAATTTGAAAGGTCGCAACCTCATGAAATACCAGAGAAGAGACTGATACATTCCTGCCGACTATGTGCTACATAAGTGACAAGATGAAATTAAATTCAGCTATAAGCCACCAGACCATTTTGCACATAATCAAGGGGAGGCCCAGTGGGTTTACTAATAATTAATCATTAGATATGCTTAGAGAAGACATTATCATTGCTGGACTTACTGGATTTATCTGTTCTGCCTTATGGTTATATGTATGGTCACCAAATTTCTGCATAAAACAGATTTCTGGAGAAAAAGCTCCTAGAAAAAAGCAAACAAAAAAAATCCCCAGTAATTAAAGTTTTTATTGTCTTAATTTCTGTGTAATTTTCCATGATTCCATAACTTTCTACTTAACTCAGTAGCTGAGCTACATGCCTCAAAACTTCTGATATGCAATGGATTTAAGTGGATAAATAGTCTATCACACTAGATTTTGAAATTACATGAATTAAAAAGAAATCAATAAAACCAGCCAGATGTGCAAATGTATTTCACTTAGTGTTCCAGGACTGTCCCTAATTTTGCATTGGAGATTAAGTTTTTCCTCTTATTTTTAAACAACTGCAATTTTGGTAACCTGCCTGATCCATAAGACTAAAATATACCTGTACTCCTAGATGGCATAGTTTCTTTAATGACTATACAAATGAAGACCTTCTCTCAAAAAAAAATTAAACAGAGAGGAAACAGTTAAGGTTGGACCCTATGCTTGAAAACTAAGATGTTGTTACTGACACTAATAAAACACTAATCAAATTAATATTTATGCCATGTATCTCATCACCAAATTACTACTGTACAAGTATGCACAGAAATGTGAATGATTAAATTCTAATTCCAACTTACTAAATATAATATGATGCAGGCAGAATGCTAAAAATATCACAACCTATTACAGTTGCAGAGACGAAAGCTCCCTACTCAACTCTCAGACAAATGCCCACTCCACAAACTGAACACAGTCAAACAGACATGCCTCAAACCATGTATGTTGAATGTTGTAAGGATTTAATTCCACTGGACAACCACAGGGAAGTTCAAAATGGGATGATGACTCTTTCCTCACTTAAAACTATTATGCAACTATAAAAAGTTCAGCATTAGGAAATCACAGCCATTGGAGTTTCTGCAGATTTCAATGGGCTGAAGGTAGGATTTGTATTAACTCAGAGAACGTTGATTAAAAATTATGGTCCACTCAGATCTTCAAACTAGCAAAAAGATAAACACAATCAAATCTGGAAGAACACCATGTGTCACTTAAAGAACAGCCAGTCTGAAATATTGCTGAATTAAAACCTACAGAATGCAAATCAAATGGATTATATAAAAATGCCAAGGAAGTAATGTGAAGCTATTATGTAACTAAACACGCTTGCTCATGCAGCCTGCTCTATGGGAGTTATTAGGGAATATTTTAAGACCTTAAATGAGTGTGCATTCCTTTATGCTGAAAGTATTTAATGATACACTAAACATAATGCACTGAAATTTCCCTACTCAAACTTTTTACGTTAAAGAGAATGGATATACTAGCAATTTAAAGGTGTTACATACAACTGTTATGCATATAGAATCCATTTATTTTATTCTGCTGAAACACGTACATACAAATACATACATGTAAACAAAAAGCATATCCCTATATATAGCTCAAACACTTCCCAAGCCAGGGATTCTCAGTCACAGTACACAGGAAGAATAGAGAACTCAAGAGCAAACCTAATCAAATATTAAAAATGTGCTGAAGAATCTTTTAAAATATGAGCTAAATTATGAATGTAATCAAACAGCACACACAGTTCCTAAGAATGAACTTCATGCAACACCCATGTTTAAACATGGACTCAGGCAAAACCCAAAGCAACAGTTTAAGGAAAAAAAACCAACACAGACTGAAAAAAGAATCTGTCCTACCTTTATTAATATTTATATCAGTTGTTAAAGCGATGTCCTTGTTAAGAAAAGTCAACCTTTGCAATATAAATAAAACAAAAGGTCGTTAAGCAGTTGTAAGCATTACAGACCTATAAACTCAAAGGGCATCTGAAAGCACCCGTCCCAGCCTCTGCCGTGGGGACACCCCTGGGCGAGCGCTGACACAAACAGTAAAAAAACCCCAAACTGTGGGCATGTATGTGATTTTCTGCATAGAAAAGCATAACTACGGAGGCACCTCGCTGCTTTAAGTATTTTCAAGAACTACCGTACCACAAAGCCATAAAGATCTGCATGTGGTTTCAAATCTTTGCTTTATCTTAAAGGATACAAGAGATAATGTAATGAAAATTTTATCAAGGCAAAGTTGCAAGGAAATAGAATCAGTACCAACTGTATTTAATAGTGTTTATTTTCTCCGAGTGGATTTCTGGGACATTTCACGGCTGCTGACTAAAATGTTACTAGAATGGTGGGTCCGGAGGCATAAGCTCCAAGGCACACACAGGGTGTGTGAAAATAAACGGAGTTATTTGCAGAACTAAGAAATACTGCGTCTAGAAGCATATAAAACGGTTCTTAACAGAGCGAAAAAAAAAAAAGAAAACCAAAACCAAAGCCAAACCAACCAACCAAAAAAAAAAAAAAAAAAAAAAAGGAAAAGAAAAGAAAGGAAGAAAAAAACCCCCTCAGCTCAGGAGCGGCCCCTTCAGCTGCCGCCGCCCTCACACAGGCAGGTGGGCGGGTGCCGCTCGGAGCCACACCGCGTTACCACCTCCTCCTACAGAACTCCTCTTCCTCCACTTCACTCTCCGTCACTGAGTCCTCCACGACGGTCTCGTCGGTGTCCGTGTCGCTGTGGCCGCCGCTCTCCCGTCGCTCCATAGTGCGGCCGCTCCGCTCCCCCGGCGCCTCCTCGGGCCGCCGCCCATCCCCCTCAGCGGCGGCCGCCATCTTGCGGCCGGGCCTTGGTGCCCCTCGGGCGGCACGGGGCTCGCAGCGCGCAGCGGAGCCACAGAGCAGCCCAGCAAACACCGTGCGGGGTGACAGCAGCTGGGGCTCACTTCTCCGAGCCCGTGCCCTTCTGACGCCGACACCTCCAGAGTCAGAAATTATCATCTGCCCAGAGAGTTACAGAGAGTGAGAAGGGGGTTGTGAAACAGTGTCTTATCAGTAAAAAAGGCCACAGCCTCAAAGGGGGGACCATGAACGAAGGATTAACTTGGGCTTTGATGGCATAGTCTGAGGTCTTAGAACCATAGAAGGTTAAGGGATCGGAAGGGACCTAAAATTCATCTAGTCCTAACCCTGGCAGGGACACCTCCCACTAGACCAGGTTGCTCAAGGCCTCGTCCAGCCTGATCTTGAACACTCCAGGGTTGGAGCATCCACAGCCTCCCTAGGCCACCTGTTCCAATGTCTCACCACCCTCAGCACTACTTCTTTCTTACATCTAACCTAAATTCCCTTTCCATCAATTTGTACCCATTACTCCTTGTCCCACCACTACAGGTCCTGACAAAAAGTTCCTGTTGAGTTGTTGGCTCCTGCTGTGCCTCTTGTCACCTGGCTGGCACCTCAGGTCCGCACGCTGTTTGTATGCAATGGATCAGTGCCAATTCATGGGCTCTTAAATCTCGCAATAACTCACAGACCACCATCTCAAGAAACCCACCTACCTGAAAACACATCAGCATGAGAAACAAGAGAATCATTCAACCAATAGAAGGTATACTACTCATTAATAAGAGAACTAAGTAACTTGATACCAATGAACTGTGATTTCTTTGTTTGCTAAAATATATATGTAGTGTAAAGTTTCAAGAATTGGTGTGCTTTATTTGTGGAAAATTCCACCTCGTACCCTGCACAGAATAAACAATGTCTCCTTTCGAAATTAGGCTCTGTGTCTGTGTTTAGAGAGTCCCTAAATTGGCAATGCTTCTCTTAAATTAAATTGGCCGTGGTTAAGTAGCTTACTTCATTGCTACCAATGAATGATTCTTGTGCTTATGAGTGGGAACAAGTCTGAGATAACCAAATTATTAGTTGAGAGTGTTTTCAGCATTTGCAGTAGCATTCTTCAGTGGTCGTCTGACAATGACAACAGCGTTTTCCTCGGGCAGAGCCGTTCAGGCTCAGCTTTGCCTGCCATCTCCCGGGCAGCGGGGCAGCGCTGCCCCCTGGCCTCCCCCGGCACACGGCCAGGCCACCGCCAGGGCTACACATGCGAGAACTCAATGTCAGCACGCCTGGTGTCATGTACTTGCAGAGGCTACTGATGCCTTTTTCTGGTCTTAGGAAATAAAGGCTCAGACACGGTTAGAGGATTGGGGGTCGTTTACCTCGGTGTTTTAATAGGATCCCATTCCATGGCTTCTGCCATCCAGGTAGAACACGTTGCAAAAAGCCCCTCTCCCCCCAATTGAGTGTACAATTAAAGACTCTACACATTAGCATATCTACCAGGAGGGCCCAAGAAGGGGCCTGGGTGGGCTAACTTCTAGTTTACAAAATCTGTCCTACTAGGAGACCTTGAGGGCCCAGGAAAACAGAGTGTTTGGTCTCTAACTCTAGATGGTTTCAGGGGTGTTTGGTCTACTGGCCTACTAAACACCATGAAACCGGGCTAAGCTAGCACCTAAAGCATCACAAGTATGCATGCTAATACTTGTGAATATAGGGAAGGGTGTAAGAAGTATTCAGAGGAAAAGCAGAAAAATCCTTCAGGCATCACTACAAACCCCAAATTACCGTAGTGACTCCCACGACCTTGATAAAATCAGTGTTTTTAGTATTTGCCAAATCATGTTCATGGAAAAAGTGGAAAACAGAGCAAAGACACTAAAGGTCATCTTAAATGATATATGAATTACATATAATTGTTGAAGCGGTATGAATTTGCTTCGTCTTAGTCATATGCATATGCAGTTACAGCAATTGCTGCGCATATTAACAAATGAGTCCTGAAATCTCACTGCTAATACTTTACACATTTCAGCTAATAAAGGTGAGATACTGGAAAAAATCACTAGTGTTAAGAAAGAAGCAATCAGGGGAGATGGATACACAGCAATAACTTATTAAGATCTAAAAAGATTACACCGAAGATGAGAATGGCAAGTGTATTTACATGTTAAAAGACTGGGCTGGCACGATTTCATCCTCACAACAACTTTAGGTGGAGTGCTTCGGAAACCTTTTCATCAGCACTTCCCTTTTTGGGGAGCACATTAATGCTTCAGGGCACAGTGCCATGTGGAGCTACTAGAAATATTTCCAGGCGAGGTGGCACATGTAAGATGCAGTTTGGGAAAAGCCGGGGCGCGGATCATCCCCTGCAAAAGCCGCTGAAGGTATTTGTACTGCAGTTGAACATGCTCAGCCCCGGGAACACGGAACGGGCCTTTCCACCCTGCACTGCTGATCTGCAGCCACCCGACTCGGTGCCCGAGAGAATCACACAGCCACTAGGGATGGAAGGGACCTCTGGAGATCATCTCAAGGCCACCTAGTACAGGTTACGCACAAACGCGTCCAGGTGGGTCTCGCACAGCTTCCTGTGCTTCATGAACCAAAAACTGCACTTCCTCCCTGGCCGAATGCTACAAATACAAATATATTGCTTTGCTTCCCCCCGCCCCGGCCCCCTCCGGGAGTCAGGGGGAGCGCTGCTGCGCACAAGCAGGAGCTGTGAATTTCCTCGCTTTTCAGGCCGGGCGGTTTGAGCGCTGGCTATGGCAGGCACACAGGGGAGCTCCCCGGGCCCTCAGCGCGGCCGGGCCGGGCTCGGGGGGCGGCGCCAGCGCTCCATCAGCGCATGCAAAGGAGCCGCTGCCGCCCGCCAATCAGGGGCCGCGGGGCGGGGAGCGCGGCGCGCCATTGGCGGGCGGCCCGTGGCGCGATGGCGTGTTCGCCGCTCCTGATGGCGCGTGGGGCCGCGCGGCGCTGGCCGGGCCGTTGCCGCGGCGACTCGGCGGGTGACGCGCGCGGCGGGGCGTGCCGCGCGCTCGCCATTGGGCGCGCGATCGGGCGATAGCGGCGCCGGCGGGGCCTTGCGCGGCGGGGCGGGCGCGGCGCGGGGCGGGGCAGGGCGGAGCGGGGCCGGGCCGGGCCGGCGCACGGAGCGGGGCCGCAGGTGCAGTCCGGGGCGCGGCGGCACGGAGCGGAGAGCGCGGCTGGAGTGCGGCGGTGAGCGGGGACCAGCGGGGCTGCGGGCGGGGGGTGTGCGTGGGGTGGCAACACGCGTCCGCCGTGCTCGGCGGGCGGGCCCCGGGCGCGGGCCGCGAGTGCCCGTTCGGCGGCGCGGCACGGGAGAGGCGCCGCCGCCATCGCCGCGCGTAGGAAGTGGCGGCCGCCGCGCCTCACGGCCGCCCTGGGTGACGAGCGGGGGATGGCCGTGTCGCTGTCCCGTTACCCTCCGGAGGCCGTGGTGCTGCCCGCGGGCTGCGGGGCCGCCCCGCCGCGCTGCAGCAGCGCTGAGCGATGGGCCTGCGGGGGGTGGCTTCCCCCTCTTTGAGGAAAACAGCTCCACTGCCAGTGTGTCAGGGTCTCTGTGCTGACGTGTGCGTTCCAGGTGAGCTCCCACAGGTTTTCGCTCAGCTGTTTTTGCCGCTGGAATCCTGTAGGTATGCTGAGTCAGATAGCAAGAGATGGAAAATTAGTGCTGATCTAATAGACGGTGTTTCAGAGGATTGCTCTGAGGTTAGTGAGAGCTGTGTGACAAACCTTAAGAATTTAAGAGGCTAGCCGTACTGTTACGTGGGTGGTAATTGCTCTAAACCATTACATACAACCGGTCTGGTTTGCTTTTTACACTCTGGTTGATTTTTGAGGGGGTCACATTTGGGGTTTGTTTGTATTTTGCATTCTGTTTTGATTTCCAAAATGGATTGCTTTATTTTCTGGTCTCGTAGAAATTTTTTATTGAAAACAAAGGCAAGCAGGATTTATAAAGCATCCCTTTTGAACCACCATTTTGAAACTCAACAGAATTACACAAATGTTAAATTTTGACTTTATATTTAACGTTATGTCTTGCTAATTTCAAGCTACAAGTCAGTGTGTGTGTATAAATATTTTAAACAGAAATATTAGCTGATGTAATGCACTGAATTTTTTTACAACACTGTAATGTAGAATCAGTGTGTGAAATCATCAATATTTTCTAGAAGAGTCAATTGCTTAGCAAAAGGCACCTGCTTTGGGCAAGTGAAATAAACACAAAAACTTTAAATAATCCTTTTAGGTTAGGAGTTAGTATCACTCAGTTAACCCTAAGATGAGTGATTAGACACCCTGTATTTCAGGATAGCAGCAGTTAAGTACAGGTAAGATATTACAGATCATTATTTTAATAAATGAATTAATGCATTTCCCTCCCTGATTGATTATGTGAAGCCGTTTTACTTTTACTGTTTTTGCTTAGAAATGGGAAAAACAATTTCTGAAGAAAAGATTTCAAAATCTTTCTAGCCCTCCTAATTGTGTTTTTGATTATCAGATAATCATTCCAACTTGACAAAGTAGTTGTAATAGCAGTATTACTAGGTTCAGGATTAGTAGAACTCTATAATATAAAGTCATGTAGTGACTGCTAGTTCTGATTTTCCTGAAATAGAGTGGTATTCAAAATTACTTGTATTTTCAGAGGATGTTGTGATGGCTTTTCTGTTTTTTGTGTTATTTCAAAAATCTTCAGCACAGGTATTCTTCTGGCTGGGTTTTATTTTAGTTTTCCTTATTAAAAGATACCTTCCATTGTGCTGAGGGGAAATGATAATACCAGTGTGAAACAGCTTTGCAAGAACATAAATTTGCAGGTTATATGATACAGGGAAAAAGAAAGGATAATGTCAGCTTTAAAAGGAGGGGATTGGTTTTTAACTTTATTTTTAAAAAGCATTCAATCAGGAAATGAAATAATTTGTTCGAAAGAAGGCAGTCTTCTCAATTATTTTCCCCATTTGGCTCAATGAGCCACACACATCCTGCCACACCTTCACTGTGGAAGGATAAAGAAAAATAAATAAGTGCTGTTTGTGCTCATGTGGTTCAGATTGGTATTGGTAGGAAACCAAGATGATTCTGGTATCTTCAGGAACACTTAGGTAGATAGATTTGCCCTGTCTATTATTTTCTCCATTGAATGTCAGCTTCATTTTTGATGTTCAAGCAAAAGAAATAATACCAGAAGCCCAATTGTTGCATTTAGGACAACACAAAGGGGTTTTTTTAATCCACTTTCAGGTGGCAGTACGTAGAGCCTTCAGTCCTCTGTGGGAATCTTGCAGTGCTAGGTTGGTACGTGTAAATATTTCGTTACAGATTGTCCCTGTTAGCCAGACTATTAAGAATTTTTTTGAACTTCACAATACAATTTGGTAAGCTATTGTTTTTGTGCAGTGAGGAAAGGAAAGTCCAGTTACTAATGTACGTAGGAGAGAATGTTATAGCATTTTGTTTCTATGCTATAAAACGGAAGTAAACATCTTTCATAAATTTGCATAAAGATAAAACACAGAGCAGATAGACCAGGATGTGGTCTGAAGGATGTGTTGAACATTTATGTTGTTAGTTATGTGAAAGAGAGCTGTGAAAATTTCTGGTAAATGTTTGTTATCTGTTGGAAGCAAAGGGATGATGAAATGCACCAGTAACCAGGGAATAGGGAAGGGTAGAAAAGAACTGCCACAATACTTCACGTGAGGACTTGCATGCTTTAGATAAAGAAGGAATACTTTTGAATGTAATTAATTTGTATCACAGAATAATATTAAACAGAAAGTAGAGAAGGCTCAGTCAGAAATATAACAGCAATTCCTACTGTTGGGCATTACCAGTAATGGTTAATTGCTACTTTTTATAGCTCATCAGTATTTTTGACAGGAAGAATGAGTACAGAGAAATAACAGAATTTGTTGAGTGCTTACGTAGATAGTAAAAACAAGAATTTTGAGTCAAAGCAGTATCAAAATTGTATGATAGGAAGATTTCAAGAGCTCTTGTGAGGTTAGTGAGGCCTTACTGCTAGAATCATAGAATCTTCTGATTTTAAGGGACCAACAAGAGTCATTGAGTTCTGCTGTTAAGTGAGTGGCCTATATTGGGTTTGAGCCCTCCACCTTTGCATTATTAGCACCCTACTCTAATCCCAGCAGCAAGGACCTTGAAGTAACCAGTGAGATGTATATTACAAAAAAAGCTTGAGAAAACAGCAGATCATATTATATTTTGGAATATTAGAAATGGATGTGTTTTACATGGAAGGTTGAAGGAAAGGTAAAGATTTGTTTCCTTACTCATCTCTGACTTAAGTGGTTTTGCTTTTATTTCCTGAAGGATATTTTGCAGGAAAGTGTAGAACTGTCTTTTTTCACCGAATCTTGTACTTAAAGAAAATGTTCCTTTGTTGCAGGTTTGCTAAGTATAGAAAAACAGCCTTGAAAATGCTGTCCAGACTCTTCCGAATGCATGGCCTTTTTGTAGCCTCTCATCCATGGGAAGTCATTGTGGGAACAGTGACCCTCACTATCTGCATGATGTCTATGAAGATGTTCACTGGGAATGATAAGATCTGTGGCTGGAATTATGAGTGCCCCAAACTTGAAGAGGTAAGGATTTAAATTAATTTTATAGTATTTGGTGTTAATCAGTAGATCCAGGGTTTTATATAGAATATGATCAGGCTGTGATGTATTAGGAATAAAGTAGCCATGCAGAAGCTTCTTCATGGCCTTCTTTTCTCATTTTGGATACTAAAGCCGTATGCAAACAGTGATGCACTGATGAACAAGCATTTAAGTATTTTAGTTTTTAAGGCACAACTAGCAGTGATATTTATTTTGAAACTTCACTTTTAGTGTAGCTTCACAATGGATTTTTTTATTACTGAAATGTAACAAATTATTCCTTAGTATAAAAGCTAACTAAATTGCTTTGTATTTCATACAGGATGTTCTGAGCAGTGACATAATCATCCTGACAATCACACGCTGCATAGCAATTCTTTATATATATTTCCAGTTTCAGAACCTAAGGCAGCTTGGATCAAAATACATTTTAGGTACTGTATCTGATTTTTGTATTTGCTGTATGTATTTTAATTGTTGGGGGGGTGGTTTATCTAAATTGGTAATAAATACTAACCTTTTAATCCTTATGTTCAGAACAGCATTATTTTAATTATTTTCTAGATAGCAGAAAAAAATGTTTTGCATGTATCAAAGTGCTTCTTTTTTTTTAATGAAAGGTTGTGTAAGATTATATAAACACTGAAAATGTCATTCTTGAAATAACTGTTTATTGTGTGAAATACTTACCTTATAGAGCTGTTCAAGCCAGTTTTAATTTTGCAAAAATTAAATTGGGAAGATTTATGGCTTTTACTTCTGAGTCTTACTTTGAATGCGTAACAAATTTTAGATTTTAACATCTATAAAAATAGCATCTACTTCAGTTTGTATCTCAACTGCTGTTAATGCACTGAGATGGGAATTCTCATTCACTTGTCATGATTGATCTAAAAGTGGGGGCATTTTGGTTTTTTTTTTCTTTTCTTCTTCCAGTACATATAAATGAAACATTTCCCATTCTCTTCTTTTTTTAAGGTATTGCTGGCCTCTTCACAATCTTCTCAAGTTTTGTTTTTAGTACGGTGGTAATTCATTTCTTGGATAAAGAACTGACAGGTTTAAAGTAAGTAATGAATTTTTGTTCTGGATTTCATGCTTACATTTTTTTTTCCTGCACCGTAAACCTTAAATTTTAACATGTGCCTCTTTTTTTTTTTTTTTTTCAGCGAAGCTTTACCATTCTTCCTGCTTCTGATTGATTTGTCAAGAGCAAGTGCATTAGCCAAATTTGCACTCAGTTCCAACTCACAGGTCAGGGGAGTTATTTTTGAGGATTTTTTTGGTTGGTTGGTGTTTCACTTTGGGTTTTTTGTTTGCTTGTCTTGCAATTGAGATTTTTAATTTAATGTTCAAAACTGAGCATTGTCCCATGGCAGGGAATTATAACCTAGGTGATCTTTAAGGTCCCTTTCAAGACAAGCCATTTTATAATTGTATGAGTAATCAAAGTGGAGAGACATACAGGCAAATACTATCTTGAAGATACATAAATAACAAAAGGATCAGATTCTATCCAGATTCTGTATTCTCTTGTCTTCAAGCCAGATCAGTGTTCAAGCGAACAGAATGAATGTAGCGTATGTGCAGACAGGAACATACATTCTCTAATACATTTAACACAACACAATAGAAGAGATTGACAGGACATCTTGCTTTTAATGTTTGTTTCCTAATAGTCTGAGTTCTGAAATAAAAAAGTATATTAAGTGGTATTAGTTTATACTTACAAAATACTGTACATGGCATTTGTGCGTACTAATTGTGACAAAATATTACCTATTATATTTTAATTTAGTGTACTGTTTCTATATATGCAATATAATGTGTTCCATGCTATTTTAAGATAGCTGCAAGTACAGAATTTCTTATTAATTTTCAAGAAAATATTTTACAAATAGGTTTCCTCTACAGTTTTTCCCCCCTCTGTTGCCGCAAAAACACCATCACCAGGAAAACAGTAGCAAACTGTCTAGAGTTAATCATGCTTGCTTCTGAAGGAAATCTGCAGCAGAAAGTTACAGTGCCTTTTGTGACCTCTTTTCTATCAACTGAGTATACAGAGTTAAATATAAAACACTAAAGTAATTGTAGTTAGAGTACAGATATGTGACTGTAAGAAACATTGAAATGCCATGGCACAAATGCCTTCTATTCTGTCTCTTCAAATTTAGAAATGTTATTCTTTTGAATTTACTATTATTAGTGTCTCTGCCCATCAGTGTTGTAGAAGCTTAGAATACTGATGAGGCAAAGGTAGAGAAATCAATCATGAAATAATTTTGTGTCAATAGACTGTGGAAGTATAATAACTTGGTGGAAATAGAATACATTCTCTATGGTTTCTCATAATCATTCATTTTCAATAAATGTTTTACAAGGCCTTACCACCATAATACTGCTCATTTTACTAGTAATGTTATGTCTAACTTAATTGGGTTTTTGTCTTCATGTTAATGGACAGAAGTTTTTTTTCAGGATGAAGTAAGAGAAAATATTTCACGTGGGATGGCAATATTAGGCCCTACATTTACTCTGGATGCACTTGTGGAGTGTCTTGTAATCGGTGTTGGTACGATGTCAGGTGAGCTATACAGTCTAAGGGTCTAAATATTTCCTGTTTAAAAAGGCTTTTTGAGAGACATTAGGATATGGAGAGTTTCAAATAACAGTTGTTACCCATGAGAGTGGAGTAACTTAATCTATTTATTTATCTGTCTCCTAATTAGCTCATTTTACTGGTTTCTTGCAAATATGAATAATACATACATGTTGAACCAAAGCTTGAAATACAAGTAATGGCTTTCCTTGAGTATTGTGTAGTAGGAATGAACTTCTGTGGAACTGCTTTCATAAAACTTGATTTGGGTTTTTTCCCAACTATATTACATACCTTAACAACATCTTCCAGAGCACTTGCTCTTCAAATAATTTTGATTCTTTCAGGATATTGTGTATTAGTCAGTTGTTTTCTTCTTTATATCTTAAGGACAAAAGCTCATTTTGGTGGTGCATATAGTTTTTTTAAAACAATTTACACTGTTAGCGCTTTCATCCTTGCTAAGGCAGTTGTGTAATGCATGTGCAACATGGCTAACACGACTTTTTCTGGATACTTGTGGAAGAGTAGGCAGGGTACTGTTACTTCTTGCCTGAACATCCCATCTTTGTAAAGGGGTTACATAATGTTGACTAACTTTTTTGCTCAGGTAAGTAAGGATTTTCAAGCTTTCTTTGTGAAGTTTTAAAATCTTGGTGAACTTTATTTGTATTCATTTAGAATTACACCTTAAAATATTTTTCTGTCAATACATAAATACATATTGTGCTTAGAATAAGCCAGTGCACAATTACTAGGGCTTAAGATGCTTGTTTTTAATTAACCTTAATAGTTCCTTCTGTAATCTACAATGTCAGTTTAATGATTTCTTTCTTAGTTCTGCAGCACTTCTTCAAGTATAGCTAATTGCATATTCTAATGTAAAAAGTGTCTTTTTATTTAGGTGTACGACAGCTTGAAATTATGTGCTGCTTTGGCTGTATGTCTGTTCTTGCCAACTACTTTGTCTTCATGACCTTCTTTCCAGCTTGTGTGTCCTTGGTGTTGGAGGTAAGACCAACTTCAAGACACCCTCAAATTTAGTATTCAGCCCTCTGCTTCTGTAAGCTGTACGTTTCATCATGAAGTTACACGTCAGCATGTTCAACTTCCTTTCAAAGTAAACTGGTGACAGTAACTTGTTAGTATCACTGTAAATGAGCCACACTCAGTAGGAGTTCTGATCTAAAGCATATTAAACAGATTATACTGTAACTTACTGTCTGTCCAGGGTTTTTCACAATTGAAAGTCTAACATAAACTGAACAGTAGACAGTAGACTCTTGGTAATTTCTCAATAGTCAAATAAAAATGCCATATGGAATTCTATTCGTTGGTTCTTCTAATATGTACTACAGATGACCTATTTTTAAATTTTGTTATTTTTTTGCAGCTTTCAAGAGAGAGTCGTGAAGGGCGCCCTATATGGCAGCTTAGTCACTTTGCTCGTGTTCTGGAAGAAGAAGAGAATAAACCAAATCCTGTAACACAGAGGGTCAAAATGATTATGGTTCGTGGCTCTTTTTCACCTGTGGTTATGCAGTCAGTGAGGTGATCAGTCCTGGTGCAAAGAATCAAACTTTTGTTTCCTACAGACTTGTATTCTGCACCCATTAGTCGGACTTACAGTGGTAGTTTTTAATTAACTTCACCTGTATCTACATCTGTCATTTTCCTGCCTGTCCCATTTCTGTGCCAGCACTCAGGGCTCTTTCATGTGTACTAATGCCCTCCCTCTTACCCCTGCAGAGCCCTCAGCTTCCTTTGCTTATTTCTTGAGTGAGAGAAAGAATGTGGGTGGGACACATCCAAAGCTACTATACAACAGTGTCACAATAGGCCGAAAATGGTGTTTATTAGAGGTGCAGGAAATCAGCTTTTAGACTTTAGAGGCATGGGAAGCATGGGGAAAGAAACAGCAAAAACTCCAAGCAAAAAGAGGACAGTATTTACTCTGAGAAGGTTAGATACCAAGTTATCTCTGAAAAATTAATACTTGTTTTGTGTTTTTGATACAGTCACTGGGTCTGGTTCTTGTTCACGCCCACAGTCGCTGGATAGCGGAACCAACTGCTCAAAACAGTACTGTTGAAAATTCAGTGGGATTGGATGAAAATGCACCAAAGAGAATTGAACCTAATGTTTCATTGTGGCAGTTCTACCTTTCTCGGTGGGTGGCTTCACAGAAGTGTCATTGTGCTGTATTTCTACTGCTGCCAAGCTAGAAGCTTGTTGTCCTAGAGAACAATACTTGTAGACTTGCAGGCCTGACCACAGTAGCATTTCTTGGAACCAGAGGTGACATTTCAGAAGAAATGTCAATATTATGCCATTTGTCCTAATCCTTGAAGTAGTCAAGAACATGATCAAGAGCTAGCTGTCCTGTATGCTTCAAAACATTGTCTTTTCCCACTAGCATCTTTCACAGCATACTGGGAAATAAGTTTTAAGACTGCACTAGAGTCAGTTCAAGTTAGTGTCACCTGTGGTTTCCTGTTATTTCTGAGAACTCAGAACTTTCTGGTTTAGGCAGGGTTTTTTTTTTCCTCTCTCAGCAGTTTATCTTGCATCATAGTAGTCATTATTGGTAGAGGATCATAGATGAAACTTTGTCTTGTCATTGGGGGACAGGTGTCAAATTTTATGGAGCCGTTAGTCAATCTTTTATAGTCACTTTTCCTACTGGGGGTGTTTTTTAGCCAGATTTTGGTAACTCTGAAGATTTTTGTGTTGATAATAGTATGCAGAATGATTTTTCCACCCTAGCCTGGCATAATTCAGTGTCCTGGTAGAAAATAACTTTTTACTGGAATTTCTGTAACTGTAAATGATGACGGAATTATAACCCTTTCTGAAGCAAAGAATGTCAGGATGCTATTATAAGCAACAAATTGTATATACTATATATTTACTTTTAATCTTTTTTAGAATGGCCAGTATGGATATTGAGCAAGTAATCACGCTTGGATTAGCCCTTCTCCTTGCTGTCAAATATATTTTCTTTGAGCAAGCAGAGACTGAATCTACCCTCTCACTGAAGAATCCCATAACGTCTCCAGTGATGGTACAGAAAAAGGTCCCTGAAAATTGTTGCAGGAAGCAGGCTGGACTTCTGAAAAACAATCAGAAATCTAACACAGCAGAAGAAACTTTCATTCCCAAAGACGGAAGTGGTAGGTAATTTTTGTAGTTCTAAAGTCTGTACCCATTAATGAGTATTTGGAACATGCAATCTTTGGTAGCATACTATGTTTGGTATCAAAACTTCAGGATTTTGTAAAATGAAGTTCATTTTGATTATCTTTGTGCAGCTGAAGTCATAAAACCAGTATTAGCAGAGTCATCAACCAAGGCTACATTTGTGGTTGGCAATTCCAGCCCTGTGGAAACTTCTTCATATCTCAGTGGAAAAGAGGAAGAGATTGAGTTACCTAAAGAACCACGTTCTGTCGAGGAATGTGTTCGTATCCTTGGAAATGCACAGGTATGGAAAAATAATTTTTTAATTTAACCTCTACTGCAACATCTGATTTAAGAATTGTTAGGGTTCTTTCCTTAACTTGTAGATAATCCCATTGGTTGTAATACCATTCTTCAGAAAATTATGTGGCTTTAATTACATGGGGAGGTGCGGAGGTGTCATGGAGGTCACAACTAAAACAAAAGCCTTTAATGAGTTACTTCTCAAGTCAGTTGAGAAGGGTGGGAGGAGGGATTAGCGTCATTCGTAATATACCAACTCTTTGGAGCTTCATCTTGTACACGTAAAAGTGGGTGTCTGATTGTGAAGGTTTGTGATCATGTGCTGGCCTGCTGTAAAACCTGATGTTGGCAGTTGACTTCTTTAGCAAAGTGAAGTTGTTACCCTTTTTCTTTTGGAAACATTTTAAATGATTTTCACCAGGAGAGTCT
Organism: Eopsaltria australis; assembly: GCA_034509425.1. Taxonomy (NCBI): domain Eukaryota; kingdom Metazoa; phylum Chordata; class Aves; order Passeriformes; family Petroicidae; genus Eopsaltria; species Eopsaltria australis. The sequence continues at coordinate 542,411 of JAVTVJ010000649.1, read as the reverse complement.
TTTCTCTCTCCACCCTTTATGTTTCCAGGAAGGAGCGAAATTTCTTACTGATGCTGAGGTTATCAGCTTAGTTAATGCTAAGCATATTCCTGCGTACAAACTGGAAACCCTGATGGAAACCCAGGAGCGAGGTGTATCCATTCGCAGACAGATGTTATCTAAGAAACTTCCTGAACCTTCATCTTTGCAGTATCTTCCTTATAGGAATTATAATTATTCCTTGGTAAGTACAAAGTAGACAAGTAGACAAGCAAAACTCACTGTAAAACTATTTTCCAAACACATGAACAAGAAAAACATGGACTTGTTGGAACGAGTCCAGAGGAGGCCAAGAAGTTGATCAGGTGGTTAGAATGCCTCTCCTGTGAGGATTGGTTAAGAGAGTTGGGGTTTTTCATCCTGGAAGAGGGAGCTTTGGGAAGACCTTATAGCACTTTCCAGTACCTGAAGGGGGGCTTATAAGAGAGCAGGAGAGGGAATAGCCATAAGCTGAAGAAGGGCAGATTTAGATGTTAGGAAGAAATTCTTTACTGTGAGTGTGGTGAGACACTGGAACAGGTTACCCAGAGAAACTGTGGATGCCTCAGCCCTGGCAGTGTTCAAGGCCAGGCTGGATGGGGCTCTGAGTAACCTGGTCTAGGGAAAGGTGTCTCTGTCTTTGGCAGGGGGGTTGGAACTAGGTGGTCTTTATGATCCTTCCAACCCAAGCAAGTCTGTGGTTGTGTGAAATAAATCCTTAGTCATGTATGTGAGTTAACAATGAGCTTGGTCAAAACTGCTGTAGAAGGAAAAAAATAATAGACAAACATAAGGCACCACCTTAAATTGCTCTTGATGTTTTTAAACCTAGGGGGCAGTGCGTGAGTTTTGAAAGTTATCCAACAAGAATTTGCTATCAAAGTATATGCAGCTGACTTATCTAAGAAATGCAGGGTTCTACTAATACTGAGCCACAGTTCAACTGAATGATAATACTACATGGAGCTCAAGTTAAAATTGAAAATTATTTAAAATCAATTAAAAAATTTTAGGGTTATTTAAGTAACATTTAGTACTGTATAGGATTCAATACCTCTGCCTGGATTTGAATAGTTAGCTGTTGATAGCTGTAGCTCTTTTTGAGGTGGCAATGAGTTGCTTTATGAGTAAATTTGTGTGTGTTTTACTAAGATACCTTGGTGTAGTCGTAAGTGTAGTATGTAGCATGCTGTACTGTACCACTGGAGTGTAACTTCAGTGATTGTTTTGTATTATTTTTGTAAGGTGATGGGAGCTTGCTGTGAAAACGTGATTGGATATATGCCTATTCCTGTAGGCGTAGCAGGACCACTGTTTTTGGATAACAAAGAGTTTCAGGTGCCAATGGCAACAACAGAAGGATGCCTTGTAGCAAGCACAAACAGGGGATGTAGAGCAATATGTGTAAGTATTGTTTGACTTGAGAAGCTTGAAAAAAATCCTATATTATAAACATATCATGTATAAATGTAATGCATAAAAATATGCATTATATAAACCTAAACATATTCAGGTTTATATAATGCATATTTTTGACCTCTTGAAAACTAAAATTTCAGTAATCTTTTACTTTGTTTTCCTTCTTTGGTTTTTAGCTTGGTGGAGGAGCAAGTAGCCGCATTCTGGCAGATGGGATGACTCGAGGACCTGTTGTAAGGTTGCCCACTGCTTGCCAGGCTGCAGAGGTGAAAGTCTGGCTTGAAAGCCCTGAAGGTTTTAAAATAATGAAGGAAGCTTTTGACAGCACAAGTAGGTTAGTAAAATGTTCCAGCTTGATTTCTAGACATAAGACTTCTATGGATGGTAGAAAGATCTCAGTTGTTTTTTGGAGTACTGCAATAGAGGAAATTACACCTTTGTTTTGACTATCCCATATAGTGAGTATCTAAGAGGATAAAAGTCACTCTGGCTGCATACTGAGGCTAGCAAAAAACGTTTTTCACTGATAATGGTAAACTACTGTGTATTAACAACAAATAGATACACATTGTATAATAATTAATAGAATATTAATTTGTCTAAGCATTTTAAAAAAATCCCATAGGCTTATTTTGATTTTTACTAGGCAAAGTAACTGTAATTGTAGTTACTATGTAGAAAAAACTGTCCAAGTTTGATCTTTAGCCTTTCAGATAATACTATTAATATTAATAATTAATCTGTGAGGTTTCAGAAAACTGTGAGGTTTCAAGATAAACTAATGCTAGAACTGAAATGCTAAAAATATGTAAAACAGTGCTAAGAATAAGTCTGTTTCAAGCCCTATAGTTTTTTCTAGGGCTTATGATTACCTTCTTGCTTTAGGAAGAATCAGAGAGATTTCCTTACCTGTTGTGCTTCTTAACAAGTGTCAGCCAAAGGTACATCTGTAGTTTGGCCAGAATCAGCTCATGCTGCTTTTTAAATGCAATATTTTCTGCATTTTGAGTTACTTGTGCAGCTTGCACTGTTGAAGATAGCATGCTTTTTGCCTTGCTGTAAAACTTGTATCAGAATTTCCAAAGGTCTCATTGTTACTTTATATCTGGTAGTGAGATGTTTTAAAGAATACAAATAAATAAAATTTATTAGCAGTTCAAGATATTTTATTTCTTGAAGTCCAGGGATAGAAAACGTAAAAAGACAGTGAACACTTTTACAGTTAATATTTTTAAAGTACTTATTCAAGAAAACATAATCTCTGGAAGTGTTCAAGAAACGACTAGACATAGCACTTGTGCTGCGGTCCTCTTGAAAAGATGGCCGTTTGTCAAAGATTGGACTTGTTGGTCTTACAGGTCTTTTCCAAAGGATCCATAAAGGAATCTGTGATTCTGTATTTAGCAGTGCAATTTGCAAAGATTTACTGTCATTTTGCTATTTAAAGCTAATCTTCACTTAAGGATTGTAAGTAATAGTTAAATTTTTTTGCAGGTTTGCCCGCCTACAGAAACTTCTCATCAGTTTGGCTGGTCGTAACCTTTATATCCGTTTTCAGTCTGCAACAGGGGATGCAATGGGAATGAATATGATTTCTAAAGTAAGGACCAGTCCCCTTAAAAATATTTTAAAAATGGATATACCTTTTTAAAAATAAGGATAGCCTAATAACCTGTGACTACCTGACATCTGAAAGACAGAAAGAAAGACACAGTGCTCTTTGCACAAAATAATGAAAATGCTTGATTTTGTCACGTGTAGACAAGAACAGGAAGAGAATGATGAAGCAAAAAAGTAATTCTTTATTTTAATTTTTTAAATAATTATTTAAAGGAAGTATTTTTGATAATAAGAGAAGCTAAGCTGGTTGCTCTGTTGCTTTGAGCCAAAGATTTTATCCAGCAGTAATTATTCTGTTACTGTGTTTATCACTTCCTAGTAAATAAAGAATTCGGAGTGGTGTTTTGTTTGATTGTTTTTAGGGAAACACGGGGAAGAACTTGACATGTCATCCTTAGATTGCTGGGATGCCTTATGCTGTAGGAAATGAATAGTCTTAGACTTAAACTTTATATAGAATAGGCAATCAGAAGCATTATAAAAGTGGATCTGATCATAGACAGGTCTTAATATAGCAGATTTTCTAGTCTGATCTCCTGGTATAGAGAAGCTCTTTCCACTACATCCAAAATTAATTCCTTCCATGCCTGTAATGTTTCACTTGGTTTCTGTTGTATCTTCAGTATGGTAACCATATATCCATGCACCTAGTATGGATCCAGGGAGTCTGTAGGTACTGGCAAAAATCAGTTATTTCCCAATATAATTCCCAAAGTGGTTAGGAAAAACATAGTCATAATTGTTTGGTGATTTCCCCTTCTGTTTCTTCTTGATGTTGTGTACTTTCCTTCCACTGTAACTGATTATCTGATTAGAATACTGTTCCACTGTCCTTGAATAGCCTGTTTTTCACCCATAATGATAAACCTAGCTTATTACCTGGTTTTCTGTAACAGGGTACTGAAAAAGCACTGGTGAGGCTGAATGAAGAGTTTCCTGACCTTCAAGTTATAGCTATCAGTGGTAACTACTGTACGGACAAAAAACCTGCTGCTATAAACTGGATAGAAGGAAGAGGAAAGTCTGTTGTCTGTGAAGCAGTCATTCCTGCTAAGGTTGTTAGAGAAGTAAGTGCCTGCTCTCTTGTTTATAAAAATACATACATTTTGCAAAACTGATGCTTACTTTACATCGTAAGTATGAACTGAAAGTTGTTTTCCAGGTAAGGACAGTTCTTACATGTCTTTTCAGATATTTCTGTAGAATAAGCCATTTCTCTGAGTTAGTAGATACTTTCTTTTTCATTGTGTCTAGTGTGAAATAATGTGTATGCATTTAATGATGCAGATCTAGTTGAAGGCTGGTTCATGGTTAACCTTTGAAAAACTATGCCACATTTTGACAGATGTTTACATGTGGTGTTTTGTCTATCATTAAACCCAGTCTTTTAAGCGTTTCACTCATTTTTTGTCTCACATGCACCTGGCTTTCTCTTCAGTATTTTATATGCTCCTGCTACAATGAAAGGTGGTTTACTTAATCCAAAGCTATCTTGGCATCTTGCATGACAATGGTTAACTTTTATAAGCAATGCCAGTTGTATTCTCTGGCCAGCTTGTCCTCCATTATAACAGTGTCTTGGATTCTCTTCCACCTGAGTTCAGAAGATGGCCTCTGTGTGTCAGACAAAATCCATTGCCTGTTACCTGGTTGTCAGCACTGGCCACAGGAGATAATACCCAGGGAAGAATTCACTACGTTTTTAAGATATTTTAAGTAGGTGTTTGCATATTTGATGGGGTTTTTTTTTGCTTGCTTTTCCCTAGGGATTTATCTAGTCCCTTCTGGGAAACCACATAAACTTCTCGAACTAGTATTCTGGACAGAATTCTACAGTCCAGCTTCACCTTGTGTGAGAACTACCTTCTTGTTGATTCCATTTGATGATGCTCCAGTTTTGTAGTGGGAGAGATACTTAAGACTTGTATCTTCACTCTGCTGCTCAAGATTTTACAGCTCTGACACAGCCCTTCCACCTTCCCAGCTGTTCCTATTTTCAGGCTGAAAAGTATGAGTTTCTCTATCAGGAATGAGTAAACAGACTTACAATGTCTGTGAGCATCCTTATCTCTTCATCTTTTACAGTTCTGACATTTCCAAATTCTGGGTACAGAGTTGGACACAGGATTCAAACAATTTGTACAGAATGGATTAATACGTTGACATAGTTTATGTCTTCTGGGGTAGTTCACTGTTTTTCAAAGTGCTGGCATTTTGTAGCCGAGTGGCAATATCTTTTGTAACCTCAGGACTTCATTCCAGCGTAGTCCTTTCATAATGGGCATTGATAATTTTTAGGTAAATTTATGAAGGTTTTCCTCAAACCCCCAGCCCTATATGTCACTACATTTACTTCTACTGACCTCTTAATACATAAATGTTACATTTTTTGTCAGTGTTGCACACTTGGTGCAGATTGCTGTAAACACTCACTATTCCTGCTATGCAGGAATATCTTAAATTTTGCTTAACGAAAGTATCTCTTTTGACTGACTTTGATAATTTTGATATTGAATTCAGTATAAATCTCTTACTTGAAAGTTTCAAAACACAGTCAGTATAATATAAATGTGCCACTTAATTTTATATTACAGTGCATAGTGTTTATTTACCTATGTAGCATAGTGGTTTGTGTTGGAACTTTTCAGTTTGGCTCCATATTCATATGCAAAACAAATTTGGGAAGAGTTTAGTGTCTGGAACAACTCGGCAGGAATGTACAGTCATGTCAAGGTAGATTAACGGGATATTTCTGCCAAGATTATTTTGCTTGTTCCATTCTGAATATAAGGGAGACTTTGAAATGGAGTATGCAGCTGCGAGCTTTTCTCAAAGGCCTGCATAAATCCAAACCCTTTGTACTGACTTTTCCATTGTTACTTGGACATCCTACATTTGAAAGTCTCCTTTGGAACAAAAAAAAAAAAGGTATCTAGGACAATGATTGAGTCAAATTCCATATAGAAGCAGACAAGGGTGAGGGCCATGAATAACCATAAATAGAGTATTTCTACTCCTGCCTGAGGAAATGGGTAGAAAAAATGTATCTATCACCTTGTCCAGGTACTGAAAACAACTACGGAAGATCTAGTTGAAGTCAACATAAACAAAAATCTGGTGGGTTCTGCAATGGCTGGTAGCATAGGTGGCTACAACGCACACGCAGCAAACATTGTGACAGCGATCTACATTGCCTGTGGTCAGGTAGGTTTGTTTTACACCAGTTCACATTTTCTTTAGTTCAGTAATTCTTAATCAAACACTGATTTAAGTGTCTGGATTGTTGTTTCTCCTCCTTGATCTGAAGGATGCTGCGCAGAATGTAGGCAGCTCCAATTGCATCACTTTGATGGAGAGAACTGGTCCCACCAACGAAGACCTGTACATCAGCTGCACGATGCCTTCTATAGAAATAGGGACTGTTGGTGGAGGCACCAACTTGCTCCCACAGCAGGCCTGTTTGCAGGTACAGTTCTGAAAGTTGAAAGCAACTTATTTTCTTAAATCAAAGGTTGCTTTTGTGTGGTGTGTGAGAATATTGTGGGAATGGGGTTGCTTGAAATTCGGTGTATTTTACATGAAAATGTTAGAAATGTCTAATGAATTGTTTTCATATATCTAGTTTCTAAAGCTTAAGGCATTTATAGTATTAAAGAGACTCAGTGATGGGATGTAATTTGGAAAGATTTACTTTAATACTAAATATATCATAAATTGACTTAGATTTCATAGCATAATACTGCCTTTTATTTTTCTCCAGATGTTAGGTGTTCAAGGTGCAAGCCAAGATAACCCTGGTGAAAATGCCCGTCAGCTTGCTAGAATTGTTTGTGCTACAGTGATGGCAGGGGAATTATCACTAATGGCTGCTCTTGCAGCAGGGCATCTGGTAAAAAGCCACATGATCCACAACAGGTAAACAATGGAAAAATTCATGTATTTCTCTGCTGTTTTGATCCTCTTAGAAGGACAGGAAAGTCAATAATGATTATTTGCAACACATAAGAGCAGTGTAACATGTTAACTATCTAACACAGTTATCTTGCTGTTTCATTAGGTCAAAAATAAATCTACAGGATCTTCAAGGAACCTGCACTAAAAAGGCAGCTTGAGTACTAAAATGGCTTTGAAATGAAGAATTGTTCTAGTAACTGACCAGGTGCACAAGGAAAAAAACCAAAATGTATGAAGTTTAGAATAAAGATTGCCTTCAATTCAACGGTGTCTGTGTAAGAGAAACTAAGAGATCAAGACTTGAGACTAGTTATGCTTGACCTTCTTCAGTGGTTAATGACTGTGAAAGAAGTCCTGTCAGATGTCTTGAACATGGCTTTCGAATTCTTACTCTTACACATAATTTTCTAAAGAGTCAGTCTTATGCTTTGATAGATTGAGATTATTTTGCCTAACAAGGTCGTGGTAACTACTAAACTGAAAAGTAATGTAATGTACTTGGTACATTTAAAGTAACAAAACAAAAGTTGGTGTAAACTTGGATTGAATGCACTGGTCCTTGCCATCTTTATTTTCTGGTTAGACAAGCATGTTTTTTAAAGTGATGGCAAGCCTAATCACTTTCTATGAACTCCCAGTTTTAATTTGTTCACATGTAGAACAGGTCTTAGGCTATCAGACAGTTTAATTGAATGATACTAGTTTAATAGAAATCTCTGTCTATATATAGTACTTAATTTGCTGCTTCTTCAGCTAAGCAGTGTTCAGTGTTTTAACTCCAGAATTTAGGTTATTCCTTTATGTAAAACTTGTGATCTGTAAAGTTCTGAACTGTTAAATACAATCTGTACTGAAGTAGGGAAGAACAGTGTCTTCAACTGTTTTGTTACTTTGTAGAAAAAATGAAATGGTAACTTCAAAAACAGTTATGTGTCAGGCATTTAAGTAAATGTAGTTCCTCAAACTTTATTTGATAGGAGTGCATTCAAACAAACAAGAGTCAAGAACAGATGTTTACACTTACTGAAAAAGAAGTCTCTTTAGGAATATACATACACATTGTGTACCTTACGTTGGGGATTTTTTATAAGGTGTTTGACACTTATTCTCCAAGAATAGGTGTTTATCCACCTTTTAAGCTGAGATAAAACAAAGCCAGAAAATCACACTGTTCTTAAAAAAAAGAGGGGATCTTTTTCATTTCCTTTTGAACTTTCTTTTTGAGGGGGGAGTATTTATTTTAAGAAGAAATCTTACCTTTTTTGTCAATGAAAAGTACTAATTAAGGGGATTCAATGAAATGACATGTTAATGTAAGAAGCAGTTTTTGTAATAAAATACTGTACTTGGACCAGTGAAGCAGTCTCAGGTGTACTTACTGTAATAAAGAAAACCCAGGTTTATTCTGGTTTGATTCACCTTTGGGAATACTGCTAAATGCATAGCCCTGCCTAGTTAATCATGGGAGGAAAATTGTTAATATGCTTGATGATTTTTTTTGTTTGGTTGGTGTGGGCTTTTCTTGTTTGACTTTTTGTGGAGGGAATCAGTGGATTGGGCTGGGTTTCCTGCAGCGTCATTCCTAAAGGCGTGACTAGTAGAGGTGCTCTTCTAATGTGCAGATTTGATATACATCATGGTGGGTTGCTTTGTAGTACCTTTACATATTAATATCCATTGTAATGAGCTCATAAATGTAATGTGCAAGCATGAAGACATACTACATGCTAGACATGTTATGATGGCATGTAAATAGCAAATACCATGAATGTTTATCTTCCTGCAGTATTGTTGCTAATAGCTACTATTTTTATTTAAGGAAACTTGGAATTACTTTGTTTCTATGTTCATTCAATGATTTTATTTAACACTGGTCTGGCAATAAATGGTGATTCAGTGTTCATTTTGGTGGATTTAACTGACATTCTGTCTGGCAGAATTAACTTTTTGTATTATTACTAAACTGTGTACATTTTGGTACAGAACTACTTTTTCAGTTTCAGTAAAACCATGGAAAACACATTGGCTTAATTGTGATATTTTAAGCTTACTTTATGACTTAGTGACTTTTATTTGTAGACAGTCTAAATTAAGAAAGTTAGTGAAAAGACACCAGCAAACAGTGCTATACACAGCCAGGGCCTGACACCAGAACTTCACCCCTTGTTTGCAGAAGCCTGTTGGCACTCATTTGTTCTCCTCTAAGCTTAACTAGGCAGTTTTCCCAAGGGGGAGAACTAACTCAATGCAGCATTAGAGATACCTGCTGCTGGGGCCTGTTTGGCAAAATTAAACCACCTGTGTAGCATTGAATTTCTAGAGCTGCCTAACTTCAGTGCTGTACTTTTATTATTGATAACAGTTTTTGAAATATTTTAAAACCCTAGGGGAGAAAAAAACCCAGTAAAAATAATGTGTTTGACTCTGGTACCACCTTGCTTCTCTCTTTATGTCCTTTCTCCTCTGTGTCCTGAATCTATTCTACACTGTAACACACCAGTCCCCCTCTGCTGCCTGCTGTGAAAGTTTTGGCACTCAGAGGCTTGCAAGCATTGCAGCCCCAGCTGCCTCTAACAATGCAGTTGTTGCCCACTTCGATTTCCCCAGCTGCTCTAAGGCCCTGTCAGTGAACTGAGCGTTACTGAACCTTCCTGACGGAGGGAACAGTTCCAGCTCAGGGATGCATACCACCACCACATGCACCCCACGCAGAGCTGTGATACTAGAAGCCAGGTATAGCAGGTGCTGACCTGGGGGGATGTGGCTCTGCCAGGCTCTGGCACAGGCATTCCTGGGCAGGCACACTGATTCCTGGAAAAAAACACAGCTGGGAGACCTTGCTTTCTCATAGGAGTACACAAGTACACTGGGTGTCAGTCCACAGACACTGGACGATTTTCATCCTTGATGTGAACCTTGCCTGTCCTCCCACTCCCTTCCACCTGCATTTTGGGGTGCAGTGAGAGCTCTGGTGACTACTCAGAGTGCTTTTCAGGTATGTGATCCTCTCTGTCTCTTTCAGGACATGGCTTACTATTTTCAAGGTCGTATCCTCTTTGTCCCTTTGGCTTTGGTTAGGGAAGGTTTACATGGCACAATGATACCTGCTGAAACAAGATGATGGTTTGGGATCCTCTCTTGCCTCAGGGCAAGTTTGTATTCCTGTCAGGTCCACCTTGCCCTGCATACAGAGCAATGACACTGCTGTGCATCCAGTGACACCCCCTAGTACTGAAAATTCCATACCTTCTCCTGCCTAGGGATGACTGCTGGTCCCAGGCTTGCTTGCCAGTCTGTGGAAGGGGGAGGCCTGCCTCCAAAGTTAACCTCATCTCAGTGCTCCAGGCCTTTATCAGTCTTACACAATGCAAAATTAGCATCCTGTCTTCGCCAGGGGTTTAACTTCAGTCTGTTCTTAGGGGACTCCAAGAGCTTTAGCCCCAGCTTTCATAGGTTGTTCCCATTTCATTCCCACTAGGACTCAGGCCTTCTAGAAGAACATGGTGGATTGATCTTGTTGCTGTTTGTCCCCACCCCAGCAGGACAGGAAAGAGAAATTGTAAAGGCAAAAATGAGAAGACATAGATTGAGATAGAGACTGCTTAACAGGTGTAAAGTGAAGCTACACATGGAAAGCAAAATAAAGAATTTACTCACAAGTCCCTAGCAGCAAGCAGAGCCTTGGCACACTAATAATTACTTGGGAAGATAACTGCCATAACCACAAATGTCCCCGCTTTCTCATCTTTTTCCCAGAGCTTTTGGTGCTGAGCACAATGCCATCTGGTATGGAATATTGCTGTGGTCAGCTGGGATCAAATGTGACTCCCTGTGTTCCTTCAGAGTCTCTCACCCACCTCCAGCCCATTCACTGGCAGCAGATGCAGGAAGGAAAGAAGCACAAGAAGAAAACCTTGATGCTGGCAAACTGCTCAGCAACAGCCAAAATGCTGCTGTGTAACCAATGTTCTTAGTCACAAATTCAGAACACAGCCTCGTACAGGCTGCTATGGAGATAACTAATTTCATCTCAGCCACAGCCTGTACAAAAATAGAAAATCTAGAACTTGGTTCCAATATCCACAAGTGAGATCCACAACAGCCAAGTAAAGACCAGCTCTTAGAATCACAGAATAGTTTGGGCTGGAAGGGACTTTTAAGAGCATTAATTTCCAACTCCCCTACTGTGGGCAGGCACATCTTCACTAGACCAGAGAATGACAGACTTATTTAGGTTGGAACAGAATTCTAGAATCATTGAGTCCAACTCTAAGCCTAACATTGCCAAGTCCACAGGCTAAAAAGGCATCAGCCTGATGGTTTTACATGTTTCAGGGTTCTTCCTTCTTGTTGCATGGCCTGATGACACACAGTGAAACAGACATGATGCAGTTCTCTTCTTCCCCCTGTATCCTCCTGGAGGCCTCTCCCATGGACACAGTGCACCAGACACAACCTGGGTGTCAACAGGAGCCAGCCATGTTTCCTTTCTCCTCCTTGCACTGATTAATCTCCAGTTCATACCAAGCAGCAGTAGCAGAATGGAAAAAATTACCACCAGAATCGTAAGGTCAGGTCGCTCATAGCCCCATCCAACCTGGCATTGAACACTTCAGTCAGGGTCCAGCCATAACTTCCCTGTTACAGCACGTCAGCACCCTCACAATAAATAACTTTTCCCTTACCCACTTTATTCTTCTGGAGAAGAATTCTACAAGGTCAGTCCATTTTCACAAGCTGTAACACCAGGATGAAATTAACCATGCCATAAAAATGATGTCAATTACCAGTCTCTCTCAGGACCATTGAGTGAAGAACCACAATTAGGCAAGTCTATCATGCTCAGCACAAGACAAGGCACACAGGTCTGTAGCTTCTAGCTCTGCACCCGGTACCACAACACAGTTTGCCAAATTGCTTTCTACCTCCCCTTAATGAACCACAGGGCTCCAAGAGCAAATGGAAGGCAGTACTACAGTATGTGCATGCCATAGGCTCCATCATCCTCAATCCGCAATCTCAGACACATGGTCTTCCATGGAGGCAGTCACTGCATAAAGCTGCCCTAAAAACATTCGCTCATCCTCAAAACAACTGTTTTAAGATGTTGCTACTTTCTTTTGCCCAGCACAGATTGCTCCATCAGTATTTCACCCACAGGTCACACTCACCCAAAGCACGGGTTTATGCACAGGTAAACCGATGCTGCCAAGGGTAAAAACTTTTTTAAAAAAGTACTTGAAGCAAGCCACATACAACTGTAATGGTACATAGAGCAGTCCATCTCACTCCCCATCTTTTCTATGTGAGAGATGGCATAGCTCTGTGGTCTAGTTTAACAACACTAAAGGTTAAAATTAGTTCAACTTTTGGGAATACTGGCTCTAAAATATGCTTCATTAGTGAATAAAAACGGGCAGGTCTATAGGGCGCACAGAGTGACACCATTGTTGGCAGAGTTTCTGGATAAACAGAATTGTACTTTGTAGGATAATCTTCGTTTTCCCACATGAAAATTGGTACTCGGTAAGTCAGTCTGAAGAGTTGAGATTTCTAAGTTAATTCCTCACAGCAGTTTCTTTTCATATTTAACAATGCACTTTACATTCGGCATTTAAAATTCAGGGAACACAGGCACATAGCATAGGAAATAACATGCAACTTTAATTTTTGCTTTGGCAATACAAACTTAGGAATGCAGCCAAGCCTGGAAGCCACCAAGCTGGCCAGCTCACTGAAATATCTTGCTTGGAAACTGTTCCTGCTTTGCAGTGTGGGCAGGAATACATCATAATGTGCATTAAACTGAGGTTGCTACTAAGCCATCAATTACCTGATGTTTATTATCGTTTTCTCAGTCTGCGCTGTAATTAAATATAGTCCCTTTATTTATGATGGTCCCTCAACTACTGACATACAACTCAGCCCCTGAATTCTCTGTTAACACAGAAAATCACTTAATGAGTAATTCCAATCTTGAAATTCTCTCAACAACTTTTCAAAATGCAAATTTTGTAATGAAATCATGATGTAAATTATCTATTACATAACTGAGTGGAGTAATTGTCCCTCACGATAAGAAAGACATGGAGGTATTGGAATGAGCCAGGAGAAGAGCAATGGAGTTGATGAAGACCCTGGTGCACAAGTCCTATGAGGAGAGGCTGAGGGAGCAGGGGATGTGTAGTCTGGAGAAAAGGAGGCTCAGGAGGACATCATTGCGCTCTACAACTGCCTGACAGGAGGCTGCAACCAGGTGGGGTTAGCATTTTCTCCCAGGGAACAAGCACAAGCAGAAGAGGAAATGGTCTCAAGTTGCACCAGGGGAGGGTTAGATCGGATATTAGGAAGAAGTTCTTCTCTGAAAGGGCAGACAAGCAGTGGAACACACTGCCCTGGCAAGTGGTGGTATCACTGACCCTGGCAATGTTAAAAAAGGTGTAGATGTGGCACTCAGGGACATGGTTTAGTGGTGGGCCTGAAGTGTTAGGTTAACCATCGGACTTGACTCTAGGTTGAGGAGCCTACAAGGAATGACTGAAGCTGAGCTTGGGAAAAGGGGCAAGAAAGCTTACTCTAGTGTTTGTCCTTCTGCCTCCCATTATCTTCCCATTATTTTAAATCAGCAACAAATTGATTTTCCATGTGTCAAGAATGTTCTGCCATGACAAAAAAACAGGGAGCAATCTTCCCTGTCTTTCTCTTGACCCACGAGCTTTCTCATTCTACTTTTCTCTCTACTCCTGCTGAATAGGTGGTGAGCATTGCACTCTTGGTCAAGGCTATCCCAACACAGTTCTAGTAATTTCATTCAATAAAAAACCTCCTCTTCCAAAGGTGAGCAAAGAGAGAAATACAAACTAATGACTTCATATACTAATTAAGGTACTTAATACCATGACTGTCCTCTAAACCCCAGAAAATGTCACTAACAAATGGGACTTTTTAAAGGTTGCAAGTCTGCCAAAGCAGAGCAAGTTGAAAACTCTGAGGTTTCAGCAGCTTTTGCTGCTTTTTGTTCCTTTTAATTCCTCAGAAAAGAACTTGAAAGAAGTTTTTAAGTCCCTTTAAAATGTACTTACTAGACCCCAAGTGAAATTTAGGTTTGATTTTGTTAGCCACTTGCATCTTAAACAAGTGCTTTAAAGTTAGTCCACAGGCTCAGGAGAGACTTCATCACTCTCTGCAAATGCCTTAAAGGAGTTTGTAGAAAGGTACAGATCAGTCTCTTGTCACAGGCAACAAGTGACAGGACAAGAGGAAATGGCCTCAAGCCGCTCCTGGGGAGATTCAGCCTGAACATTGGGAAGAATTTCTTCACTGAAAGTGTTGTCAAGCATTGGAACGGGCTGCTTGGAAGGGTGGTAGAGTCATCATCAACAGAGGTGTTTAAGGAAAAAATGGATGCAGCACTCACTGCTATGGTCCAATTGACAAGGTGGTGTTCAGTCATAGGTTGAACTGAATGACTGACATGTTTTCCAGCCCAATTGATTCTGTGATTCTCTGCAGTAATTTCAAGAAGCTCACACACAGATTTGTGGGGTGGAAGACTTTTTGCTGTTAATTTACCATGAGGGAACAGAAGAGTGCGGTATGCTTAATCTGAAAGCATTTTTGATTGATAGATGTAACAAAATTTGATTTGGACCTCAAGTCTGTGACATGAGTGAGAAAAAATTCAGAATTTCAGTAACCTTTCATGCAGTTTACACCTAGGCGACCCTCCCTGCTGCTGGTGGTATTTCAATGTGATCATGGCTGGATTGCTCATTTCACCTGAGGTTTCCTTGCAGAGCTCTGCTCTGAGCACTTGACATGTGATACAGAGCTGAGACAAAGGCCTGGTCCCACATGGGCATCCCATTTCCCTGGCACAGACAGGTGAGTGAGATGGGTTTTCAAGGGAGCTGAACAGAACGTAGGTAGGTGGTTGGGAATAACATGTTTACTCTTCATTTCTATCTCTGTTTCTCTCCACCTCCTCCATCTCTCTGACCACCTGTTGTTGGCATCTGCTGCATCATGTCTTCAACAGCTGCAGAGAAAGGTTCTTTAGGATACCTTTAAGGTATGTAGGTGCACCACAGATCTTCCAAGCCCACAGTGACAAGCAGCTCAGCAGGTGCAGGGCTTTTACACTGCAGGTGAGGGTACTTGGAGATGCTGTGGCTGTGGGGGAAAGCCACATTTGCTCACCTATTTCTTCTAGAATTACAGGGGGATCACCACTTTGGCACAACATTTATCTTCTGGATTGCACTATTGCATAGCTTCTGAGATTGTGGAGCAAAACTACTCAGGGTAGCTGCAGCTGTGGAATTTGAAAGAATTTTTACTTCAAGACAGAAAATTGGCATCCTCTTAGGTTTTATGAGGCATCTGTAGTAACATTTTTATGCACCTCACCTAGGCAAAAAATTTGTATCACCACAGAGAGAAGTGAACCTCAGAAATTACCCCTTTTGAAATGCTAAAATGCTTTTTTACTAATTTTTACTTTTCCTAGGTATTTTTCTCAATATTACTTTTTTCCATGTTAACTGTATGATGACCACACTAACTAAAGCTGATCCATATATAAGGGAAAACCTATTTTTTGCTCCTTGAAGCTTAGGAATGCTTTTAAACCACTACTCAAACCTTTTGTTGACTATTTTCTTACTTTATTTCAACACAGCCCTCTTATCTGCAATCTGAGGTGTAGGTACAATGTGTGTCCACTGTGGCAGTTCCCTGGGGTGTGGTTCTCTCCTATGTAAATATACACATTCCCCTCATGGATTGCACTGCACCCCTCAGGTCACATCAAGCTACCTCTGGTACATTAGGGGTGATACAAACCATTACTGCCCCAGGAGGGCATAATTATGCCATTTCTCATTTGCAGGTCTTTGGCTTGTACCAGTACTTATATAATTTTTTGGGGGGTGGCAGGGGATACCACCGCTGTGTA
Organism: Eopsaltria australis; assembly: GCA_034509425.1. Classification (NCBI taxonomy): domain Eukaryota; kingdom Metazoa; phylum Chordata; class Aves; order Passeriformes; family Petroicidae; genus Eopsaltria; species Eopsaltria australis. Next base: position 526,444 of record JAVTVJ010000649.1, on the reverse strand, counting down.
GATACTGATAAAGGAAAAACAGACTGTTCACTTTCTGTGTGGCACGAAGGTTTGTTACACAAAAATCTGCTAAGAGAAAGGTCACATTTATAACTCTGTTTTGGGTATTGACAGAAGCAAATTCAGCTGGTACATACTGGAAATTTCCATCACTTTTTGAAAACAGAGGCTTTTCTGCCTAGAAACGGTGCACACCCTACCATGCCCACATGAGATTTCTGCCTTTCCAAACCAATAAATCATGCCCATTGCACCTCTGACAACAATTTTTAACCCAAACTGCTGCAGGAGCTGAGGCCTGATCCACAACACCCCAGAGCACTGGCTCCCTTGCTGTTGCTGTGAGAGACAGATCAGAACATTTCTGATGGAGATTTCACAGAGAATTAATTGCATGTGCCAGCTCTCCCAGTGGAGGGGTGTGGGGGCAGCCCCTGAAGGCTGGTCCTGCCTGCTGGCCTCCCAATTCTCCTCCACTGGGGTGAGGCTGGCAATGAGCCCTTTGAGATTTGGGCCCCTCAAGATTTGAGGTTCTCAAGATTTGAACTGAATTTTGCAATGTTTTTTTTTTCAGTTGTTAATCAGTAGCTGGAGCTGAACAGTTGTGATTAAGCAATTGCTCTGTGAATGACGCATGCTTGGCTCACCTGTTTTAAAGAGAGAAGACAATCCCAGGACGAATGGACCCTCTGGATGAGAGCAGCCAGGAGTGCAGCCAGCCCGCTGGGCAGTAACTGAGGGAAGGCAATTCCAGCAGGGAATGACCATGACCACTGTCTCACTGACCACCAAACCCCGACACAAAGGGACGGGAGAACCACGACTGCAACTGAAAGAACTCTACTCTTGGAGGAGCAAGAGATACAACTAGCAAATAGCGGTTTGAGTACTAATAAGGAGGAAAGCTAGGCAACCTACAGCCAACAAATGCTGGTGCCTTTGTTTGTTAAAAGGTTTGTTAAAAGGTATATATATTGTGTAGAGGTTTGATGATCATAGAGCCAGCCTTTTGTGGGTTGCCTCCTGATTCCCTGCTTTTAATAATGTAGAATAAAAGACAGAAATACAGAATCACTGACTCGTTAGGGTTGGAAGGGACTTTTGGAGATCAGCCCAGCGCCCCTGCTGAGGCAGGTGACACAGGAACAAATCTAGCTGGGTTTTGAATGGCTCCAGAGAGGGGCGCTCTACAACCTCCCCGGGCAGCCTTTTGCACTGCTCCGCCACCCTCAGCACAGCGGAGCTCTCCTGCAGGCCAAGCGGAGGCGGAAGCAGCCGCGTTCCGCTCCCTCCTTACCGCGTGTTCCGCCTCCGCAGCCCGCCCAGGCCGTGTGAGGGGGGGGGGGGGGGGGGCCGTCACTCCGGCCCCGCCCCCAGCCCCCGCCCCCAGCCCCTCCCTCAGCGCCGCACCGGCCCCGCCGAGCCGCCAGGGGGCGCTGCCGCCGCTCTGCCCGCCGCCGCCGCTGCTGGCGAGGCCCGGGGCCGGTGCGGGAGCGCACGATGGAGGCGCCGCCGGTGACCATGATGCCCGTCACGGGCGGCACCATCAACATGATGGAGTACCTGCTCCAAGGTGGGCGGCCGCGGGACCGAGCAGCGCGGGCAGCCGCGGGCAGCTGGGGCGGGGGCGGGCGCCGCGCACGGGCGGGCCGGAGGGCGCTGGGGCGGGCGCCCTGCGGAGGGAGCCCGGGTCGGCCTGCAGGGGTGGCGATGATCGCGGCGCTGTCTCCGCAGGGAGCGTGCTGGACCAGAGCCTGGAGAGCCTCCTGCACCGCCTGCGGGGGCTGTGCGACAACATGGAGCCCGAGACCTTCCTGGACCACGAAATGGTGTTCCTGCTGAAGGGGCAGCAGGCCAGCCCGTTCGTGCTGCGCGCCCGGCGCTCCATGGACAAGAGCGGGATGCCCTGGCACCTGCGCTACCTGGGACAGCCCGAGATAGGCGACAAGAACCGCCACGCTCTGGTGCGCAACTGCGTGGACATCGCCACATCCGACAACCTGACGGACTTCCTGGTGGAGATGGGCTTCCGCATGGACCACGAGTTCGTGGCCAAAGGGCACGTGTTCCGCAAGGGCATCATGAAGATCGTGGTGTACAAGATCTTCCGCATCCTGATGCCAGGAAACACGGAAAGCATTGAGCCACTCTCCCTCTCCTACTTGGTGGAGCTCAACGTGGTCGCGCCAGCAGGGCAGGACATTGTTTCTGATGACATGAGGAACTTTGCTGAGCAGCTGAAGCCTCTAGTACACCTGGAGAAAATTGACCCCAAACGACTAATGTGATTGAAATCTGGGCGATTAAGGCACTGGTTTTGTGTTTCAGAAAAGGATGTTTTTCTATAAAGCTTTTTGAGGGCAAATCAAAACAGGGAGAGGGGAATAAAGTACTATATATCAGTTTTGTCAGTTGTAATTACTGAGTGTTTTTTTCCTTCACTTGTGAATATAAACAAAAGTGGACACTTTAAATTAGCACTGTTCAGAAAATCAGTAAATGTTAATATTGATAGATTTCCATTTCTTGTGGGAGAGATACCTTAAAACTCTAAACACTCTAAAAACACACTGCCTAACATGCTAAAAATGTCAGACTTACTGGAATTCATCCCTCTGTACCCACATCCCATTGCTGTCCTAGGTTTTATTAGAGCACCATTTGTGTATCCTACCTAGTCATCCAAAATTTTTCTTTTCAGTAATAGAAGAAGTTAATACCCTTTAATGCAAGGAGGTGCTGTTTCACACAAGCATAAACACAGAAACTGCAGTATAAAAGAGCTACTAACTGTATACCTCTTCACTATAGCTTATATGACAGGAACATCGGTTGTTAGGGAAACTGTTTCTTCTGAGGTAACCAAAGTTAGAAGTGGAAGAAGATCTAGCAATACTAACATTTGCAAGTAGTTTTCACATCTTTTAGCAGTGTTCCATTATTTTCACTGGAATTGGTTGGGACATTCAGTTAACGAGAAAGTAAATTACAAGGTTCTTTTTATTGTTGTATTTCTCACATCTGACAGCTATATTGAATAGTGAAGTGTTAAGTGCTTTTTCTTTAAAAATTTATTCACAATTTTTCATTAAAAATTTATTAGCAAAAAAATAGCAGCTACTCGTTGAACTACTGATGATTTTGTTTAGTAGGATGGTTTTGATAGTAGGATGGTTAGTTACCCTAGTATTGCAGTGATAATTCAGTGTTATTTGACTTAAGTTTGAGAGTTTTCAAATACAGTTCAGTCAAAAAAAAGGTTGGGAAAGATAAAGGAGCTCATTTAAATTTCCCAGGTTCTTTACAGAGGGCAACTTGACCCACTGCTAAAGTGTACCAACCTGTCAGAAATCCTGCCACTCTTCAGCACTCCAAGTGCATTATGAAACAACTAAAGGCAGGGGCCACTCCCACAAGCAGCTTCAAAACGTTTAAAGTAAACAGCTACATTCTCAACTGGCTCAGCGCTAACATCCCACTGCAGCAAGCACTGGTGTGGGGCGTGGGGAAGCCTCGAGTGCTTGGGTCGTGCTTGAGCACCCTCAGGCTGAAGACAGGGCAGAGATTGCCAGCAGGGCAGCAGTGAGGCGTCACCTGCGTGACTGCTCATTACCTACACTACAAGTATTTTCTGGAGGATACAAACACACCTTCAATTCTGTTCATATTTGGGCATGACACACCCTCACCAAGACAGCACACTATCCTGGGCCTCCGAGCTGGAATTCCTTCATATACAGGGCATAACTTGCTAGGAGCTGCATGTGCCAGGTTGCTCCATGGTTGAGTTGCAGTCCTACCCCAGCAAGTGGGAATCCTCAGGGCTGTTGTCAATATTTTGCCACTCTTAGCACTGGCTAAGAATCACTTGCCACAGACTTGTACAATCTGTGGCTCGTCTCTTGGCACACAAAAAGTTAGGAAGTCCTGTGGATGACACTAGGTCTGAATATTGATTGAGTGAAAATTAATAAATAATAAAAAAGTTGTTCTTTTTAAGGAGAGTTAGTTTAAACCTTGAAAACTGCAGTAATTCACAGCACCAGGCTTCTTTATTCTGGCTGTAGTTCATGCTTAGAAGAGGCAGGTGTGCAGAGAGAAGAGCTTACTGCATCAATGGCTACTTTGAGGTAGCTAATGTTCAAAGTGTGTCCCTTTCTTCTAACAAAATATATTTTCCTCCTCCTATAAAACTTAGCTTGTAGAAGGTGGAGACTGAAGATGATTAGTATTAGTAATACACACCAGTAAATTGCATGGCATAGCCTTGATTATCATTCATCATCCAGAGTCAAATCATATTGTAGTTACACAGAAATGCTCAACCTCTCCTTACTGGAAACTATGTAATTTTAAAATTATGCATATAAGCCATGGGACCATGAATGTAAAATGTGACCTTTTTTTAAAATTTATATTTTGGGGGATTCTTTTTGCCAGGTAAATAGCTGCATTCTCCAAGATAAGAGGCTACCTCAGGACTATTTTTTGCAATATATTACAAGAGGCCTGATATAGCCAAGCTTAAGGTAAGTTTTGCTTCTGTTCAAGTAATGACTTCTGTTGCTTCACACTCTTCCTCCAGTCCTGCATACCTGTAATATTTCTACAATTCTACCAATAGCTATATAAAGATGTAGAAATCACTGTGTAACAAATAAAGATAAGATTGTTACAGATCCATTAGGCACAACCTATTTCTACTATTAAGAAAACTTGCTCATGGAAGTTCCTTTCAGTTCCTAAAAATTATTCTTACTTTGGAAAAGCCACATCTCTTTGGCACATCTCAGTCCTGAATTGCTGTTCTTCCCATGGAAGTTCCCAGAATCTTGTTAATTCTGTACTAATGAAAAGCTGATGTACTCTGGAAGTGCTCTGTAAGTGCTCTGTAAGTACACTGTACCAGGAGCACCTTTTAGCAACCCTCTGATTGCTGGCCCAAAACGAACTTCTCAATGTATAAAGTAATGTGGCATTCAGGTTTTCAACTCAGTAACCTCAGTAATATAAGTAAACTGCTTTCCTCTTAAATGTTTTCCATGCACTAGGATATTGTATATAACTTTATTCATGATTTAAAAGTCGGTTAAAAGGTAAAAATACTTTATGTTTCTCCAAACATTGGAAGTTAAAAATAACAAGAAGCCAAGATTTTTTCTTCATAATTTTTAATACTTTTAACTTTTAAATACTTGTTTTAAATTTGTGATTGTAACATGTAAGAGCCAACTTCTTTTAATTTTTAAAACTTATCATTAGGATCATAAAGCTATTATAGAACAGTTACAACTCTACACACTCAAGGTACTCAAAAATATGATTCATGTTTTCAGTCTGTAAATGAACAGTGGCAATTCAAATACAGCGTTATCTGTACAACTTGACAAAAATACAGGTGGACAATCTGATTAAAGAGAATCTGCACAACTTCAGATAAGCCAGCTCAGCCCAATTAAGTAAAAGGTAAGGTTTTTTCAAAGTGCATCAAATTTTTCACAGATAAATTAATCAAAAATTTTCAGGTTCTAAGACAGAATAACAATGACCATCTCATCTTCTTTCCCAGTAAAAGTTCTGTCAAGACATGTCCTTCAGATCCAGTTTGGCAACATCCAACTTCTCCAAACAGATGCAGATATCCAGAGAACAATATCTGATGAAGATCGCTGCATTTTCAGCCTTTTGAAGTGGTTCAGCTTATAAAACAACCATTCTAGAGTCAGAAACTACTTCTGCAAAGATCACCACAGCTGCATTAACACTCTCGATCTGCTAACAGGAAGAAATTAACTCAGAACGCACAGACCTGGCAGTGACTGACAAGAGGGATGGGCTCAAGAGACAGGGTAAATTGTGTAAAACCATAAAAGCAATATCCCTTCCATATGAAAGGATCTAATGGCTACTCACACAAGGACAATCTGAGATGCCTACTGCCTTTTGAAAATATTTTATCAGAGATCCATTAATAATAATTTCTCAGTGATGTTAACTCCTTCCATAGTCTTTTAAAAGCCTCTTACAAATCTGATTGGGCAGGGCTAGCTACAGTGAAGTACCAGTGCCTTTATCTAAAAGTAAAACATATTCTTTACAAATAGTATCTGTAGTGTCATTTTATTTACAGAATAAATCGCAAAAGTACATCACATTTAGTGCAAATGCAACTAATGCTATAAGTTTATATACTGCTTTGTAAACTTTCCATACCTTTGTAAAATAAAGCTATTCTATTAAATTAATAAACTTGCCCATGTTTCAACAATTACCAGAAACGGCAAATAAGGAGTCAAACTCTTTGTATTTTGGACATTTTTTTTAAGTTCCCATCAGTGGCTATGGTGGAATGTACCACTGCTTGTTTGATTGTAAAAAGATGAAGTACATTTGAGGTATAAGATTTTGTTTTTTAACGTTGGTATATAAAATGCTCACTGGTGATATAGTAAACATGTACAAATTTTCATCTTATTTGCCTTACTAACATTACCATATAGGCACTTTTCTACATATTCAAATGAACAGAATAACTCTGTAATAAGGCATATTCCATGCACACCATTAGAGAAAGGCAAATAAAAAGGGACGAGTTATGGAGCATGAAATCTGCATGCGTGTGTAATCATGTGTTAGGTATGGTTTCATCTCTACAGAGAAGATGAACAGAGAAGTTTTTCAACACTGTGCAGATCACATTGAATCATTTACCAAATCTTCACTAAGTTACTGTGTTGTATCTGTTACATCTCTTTTCAGGCACCTAGCACAGGATATCAAATAAATCTGACTTTCAGCTTTCTTTTGAAGAAAATATTATCTGAAACTTTCTTTCTCAAGATGCACAGTTTAGTGAAACGCTGAGCAGTCTCTGAAGAGTTTCCAACTATAGGACATGGACAAAAGACCTCACAGTCAGTACTAGCCCAACACAGTCCTCTCCTAACAAGTACCTCCAGACTCAAATGCAGGCAAACATCTGACATTTAAATTTTCACAGCAGCTAGAGGGAATTTTCCAATAAGAACGATGCATTCTTATAGCTCTGATGGGTTTTTGATCAAGAGGCAAATAATTTTCTACATGAACCTCATAGCACAGCTTTACTGAGATGAGGAAAACACATGCAGGATCTGAAAATAATGTACTCATCCTCAATCTAGACTGGGAATGTAGTTTTATGTAATCCAAATTACTTCAATAAATATTATAGTGTACCTTCTCACAGCTTTGGGAAAGCCCCGGATATCGTGCAAGAAAGCAGTCCACATATAGCATGGACAGATGTCTCAGGTTTTAGACAGTCTCTTGCCCTCTCATACAGAATCTTTCTAGATTTTTCTGGATCGTGTTTAATAACAAAAATTCTGCATCACATATTACATAACTAAAAAATACAATAGAAATATAAAGATATCTGGAAAAAAATAAAGCTTTTCACACTCTTACTCCTTCAGAACTAAAGATCGTCATAAGAGTAAGACAATAGAAAAGGCAAAGTCATAAGGATATTGACAGCCCTCAGTTATTAACTGGCATTTTATGTAACAAGATGATTCATTATAGAAACCAGCAGCAATGAACTGTGATTATACAAAGCAAAACAAAACCTACCAACAAGTTACCTAGGTTTTACTGAAGCCACTCCTCTCAACATCCCCAAAATATCACACAGATTTTTATGCATATTAAGCACATACAGTATGCTATATGTGTATTTGTCTCTTGTGCTTGTTACACATGCACAAAAACTGTGCGAGTATCTTAGGAAGGTTGACAATGAAACTCTACAACTTGTTTAAAATTAACACAGTAGCCCATGTTGGTGATTCAAAGTTGTATGCGCTCTTCTTCTTCTAAAGCAAGCAAATAAAAATAGAGCCATATACATGTTATCAATACATGTATTTATAATTACACACTGATTCAGCAAGAAAGTTAGCAGGAGAGAGCTATTGTTAAATATTCAGCTCCATAGTGTTGCAGTACTTCTTCAATTCAGTATACAAAGCCTAGAACTTGGGCCATAAAAAGACTGTAGATCCTTCGTTCCAGCATGGAGTGGTCTATGCATGGTCACTTCTCCAATGTGGAATGCTCACCCAGTCTTGTTCTGATTGCTGCAGGTAAGCAAACAAAAAAAACAGCACTGAAAAATTTGTATACTACTAGTAAAATGAACTTGTTAAACACCTTAAGTATCATCAAGACTGCTATGATCATATGTTAACTGTTGGCTTGTGACGCTGTGTTTTTAGTGCTTTACCTCTAACAATTTACATCTAAAATTGTGGGTCATTACAGGGATACCTGTCACAGAAGAATGAAAAAACTAAGACTTCTGTAAATAGAACCCAATAATAGAGGCAGTCTATGTTACACATAGAAAAAGTGACAGAGACTCCTCTTCAGATGTGAATGAATGATGCTGTAACACTAGCACAACTGAACAGAATTCTGCAGTTTGACATGACAGTTATAGTAAATGAAATACATAGCAGGAGTCTAAAGTAACAAAAATTAGTTAAGCCTTATTTAAACTCTTAGGGGCTCAGATAGCCTCAAGATGATCAAGAAATCCTTTTCTAGTGTCATGTCATCTAACTGTTCAAACAACTTCAGATTAGCCAGTAACTTATACGATTAAAAATATAACTACCATTGACTTCAGAAAGCATCTGGAAATCCCTTTTCTTCTTAGGTTCATCAGAAAGGCTAACAACTGAAGTCACAGTCTTCTAATTACTCTAGTAATTCATGTTGGTGTGTCAGTGAAATTCCATTAATAAAAATCCTAGGTCAAAACTATTCTGCCAGTATAAAAGAAAACTGAAACATACTAATGGTCTCTGAAATATGCGTTCGTAAGTAGAATTTAAGTTATAAAAACCTCATGAAGCTCTAGAATAACTTCAGTATGTATTTTTTCAGAACAAGTGCAAAATGCCCATATAGTTGAAAAAAACCCAGTACTTCATCCTATTTTCCTTCTATGTAAAGTTGAACATGTATGCAAAAACTTGCAAGATGAACCTGTAGAAGTCTATGACAACTAATGCTTGCTAACTTGTGCAGCCTGTACACACAAATTACATGACTGTTTTACAAAAGTATATTGCATACTAAAAACAAGCACTGAAGCCATGCTAATCATGTTAGACATTCCTAGATTGCATACTTCCATTTGGCCTTAATTTTGTAATGGTGAATCAAGAATTTAAGAAGTATGTATACCTGCTAGTACTAGAATAAAATAGGCTTTCCTGCTGTTTTCTCTTGCACGTATGATGTAAAACGCTTTAAGAACTTTGGATATTCTCGTTTAGCCACTGCCCGCAACACTGATGCCGGTGCCCATCCTCCCGGGTTCACTAGAAGTAAACAGGAAGAAGGACATTGAAATAAAGCAACTCCACGAAATGCTGAAAAGTAAATTTTAGTTCATTACTCCTGCAACTCTTCCTGAACAGGAAACAATAACCATCAGCAGATTTTTTTTATGCCCCTATGCTTGTGTTGTAGCACTCTCTATTTGCAGTACTCAAGCTCAGTTCAGACCTATGATGCCACTATTTAGAAAACATTAAACATGCTATATGGTGAGTCTTGGGAAAATGCCCAAATAGAAGACTATATTCTCTACGGGCTTCCAAGAAACAAAAGAGAAAGAGACTCGAGCAACTTCCTATTTCAAAGAAAGCATAGTCAGTTTTAACTTTTCAATAATTACTGCATTTGCCTGCAGAACTGCTACATAGGCAACACCCTGCAAATAACTATAAAGCATTTAAACAAAATTTGAACTGATTCTTAACTACATTTTCATACACAGGGGAAGTATGTTGCTGAAAAAGCTATCACTTCCCATACAGTCATAGTTCAGAATTCAGCAGTGAAAATATGCTTTTTAAATAATTTGGAAACTTGAAAAAAAAAACGTAAAAAGCAGAGTGAGCTGCTCTTTAAGTGTTTTGTAGCTCTGGGAGAGAAGATAGTAAGTATGCATCTCCAATACATTGCTAAATACTGGGTACAGCAACAATACAATTTGGCTTTGACAATTTTTCAGTCAATACCAAGGATTCTATCAGTTAAAAAACAAGAATTAAGAAATGTAGACTAGATTATACAGCTTGCAAGCATCTTCATACGAAACTTATTTACTCCTTCTTGGCATCAGGGGATAAGAACTGTATCTTTACTATCAGCAGCTTTTCAGCCTAATGAGATTAATTGGGAGAAAAAAAATTACAGTAGTACATGATAAAACCCAACACATCATTACTGAAACAAAAAGCTATACCAACTCATTCCAGTTGCAGACATTTCTGCCCACCTTCCTCCACTCCAAGTTTATGTACTTAGGACTGAGCTACACAGCTCTTCCATTTATTCCTCCCAGAGTACCACATAATGAATGATCCCATTCATCAGTTCATGTAGCACATTACTTTGAGACCTTTTGAATATCATGAATACAAAGATAATGCTACATACAGACTTAACAGAAAAGGGCATCCAGCCTTTTTTTCTTTTGTGCCAGTATTCAGCTCCCCAACATTAACATCTATCATGCATGTCACACTGAAAAATTTTATACTTACCATTAGCTACGTATGTAATCTTGCACAGAATGTTGTCCCTGCTTATTTCCTTGTTCCCCTCGGGTGGGCTTACTAATGTCTGACAAATCATAGCAATATTTATCTTGGCACGGACACAGCGATTGTTCAGCTGCCAAAAATATGAAACATTGTAAGCCTCAAACTAAATTTGTTTCAGCATACTTGAGCACGAACATCTTTTCATCATGAAGTCTAAGACACTCTAGAAGCTGTGTTTCTGGGAGTCTACATTCTAGCACTTACATGCATGTAACATAAAAGTGAGTAAAATGAAAGACACATGGTGGATAGGGAAAGGATTCAACTAAAACATCTGAATCTCAAATTTCTTCTTTCTTAACACATTATAAATGAATTACTTCAATTGTTGTGACAAATCAGTAAAGAGACATTTCAAGAATAATGTATCAGCATTTACAAATATCAGTTAACTTCTCCTGATGCCTTAGAGTGGCTACCTAGAACAGAGGCTAGACAAGATTAAGAGAATAATGTGGGTATTTTTTAAAGGCCTTCAATAGATATAATACTTACAGGAGCACTATCATGTTCTACAGAGAAATTGCACACAATCCATGTTTCTGGATCATTTTCACTGAATGCTGGTATCTTTCTGATGGCAGACAAATACAGCACGTCCCTTTGAGAGGCCGGCCACACTCTCTGCAGAGAAAGACCTGAACATAAGCTTTTCCAGGTTTGCAAATTAAGTACTTACTACCGTTAATTAAAATTAAAAACCAAGCAAGGCAAACCAGGTCAGTTATAGTATTACGTTAAAGTATTTTCAAGTTAGTAATTTCATTTTCAAAACTGAAAGAGAACATAGATGTTGTAAATAGGCAACAGAAATTTCAAGTTGGCTACACTTCATGCCAAAAAAAAATAAGGCAAAACTTTAAGGCCTTTGAAATGCACAGCACCAAACTACAATCAATTTTTCAGTTAAAAAAATAGGAAGAGGCAGTTACCCTCCTGTTCCCTCAACCTCGGTTTTGCATTTTAGTTAATACTTGTAAGCTACAAACTGAGCTAATGGTTAGGTGTATAGGGATGCATCTACAGTTACTTATGTTTCTGGAGAGAAAGAGAGAAGAGGGATGTTATTTAAAACAATTATTACTTCAAAAAGCTACTATTTTAGTAAGACAGGTATAGCAAACTGATATCCAAGAGAAAGTTTCAGAAGTGAAACGCTGGACAAAATAAGAAAATATACAGAAGTTATCTTCCTGACATTCAGTAGGAGAAAAAAGCTCTGGCTTTTACCACAACTAATACAGATGACACAACTCAAAATTATGAGTCCTTTATTAAGGAAGTTTTAACCTAACTGCACTACTGGTAAAATTGTCAAAGAGAAATATTTGTTTTAACATTTGAATATACTAATACTTAGAAACATGCAAGACTAAGGATGAATCTGCGTACTTCATTCCTATAAATTTTTAAAATCTTTACATTTCAGTTGTTTGGTCATAATTCAAATGACGATTTTTATAAATTGACACCAGAAGCATTTTGGGGGGAAAAAACAATTTAGGTACAAGAACAAATGTTGTACCAACAATTAAAACCATGTGCATTACAAGGTGTTATATCAACTAATTGTGGTGAACAGTAACCTGCATTTTTGCAAAAAAACATCTAATACAGTGGTATAGGTTTCTTCCTTGTAGTCAGTGGTGATTTATTGCTTCTCTTTGCTTTGGATGACTATGGCCTTGCCGGCAGTGATACAATCACAAGATTAAAAGCAGACCTCATGTGCTACTACAAGCTCTATCAGACACATGCACAAGCAAATAAGCTCCCATGAAAGTTTGAAAAATTGATGGAAGTTGCAGTTTAATAGAAACTTGTTCTGGAATACTGTCCAGAACAGTATTTTAATAAAGTATTCAGTATAATATCAGAACACACATGCTTCAGACTGTCCCAGTAAGGTCTGCAAATGAAGTGTTATTACCTTATGTGTCTGGTAAATGATGATTGCATTATCAGCTAAATTTTCCACAACATGGAAATTTTCAATTGTTGCTGGAAGAAAGAGGGGGTGGGGAGGGAAGAAAAAAAAAATCCATCAGTGAACAGTCACAGACAATAGGACAGTGCTATAAATACTATCCTTGCTAATAAACCTGCAAAGCTGAAGAACCAATTCCTTACTTTCCCAGTCATTACGAACATCAACATTCCAGAAGTAGTGGCAAACTTCATGCCCTGTTACCCCTTTAACGGCATGGGTTGCTTTCAAAGGATCTAGAACTATTCCGTTCTCTTCCACTTCTCGTCTGTATACCTATAGCCAAACACAAAGAAAGAAATGCAGAACAGGAACTGTCAAAACTGCTCGTGTTTTAATTGTTTAAATTGAATCAGTTGAAAAAAACCCAAACCAACAAACCACTTACCCAGAAGATTATCACATGAATAATTTGCCATGAAAGTGTTCTCTGGTAACTATCATTGAAGACATTCCTATGTGGCAATTCACATTAAAATACCAGTACTTTGAGGTTTCTACTCCAAAAATGATTAAGCTAGCGCATTTATCACTATCCACGTGGATTCATAAGCACAGTAGCTTGCTGCTTTTGTTACTTTTCTACATAAGATTTACACATTACTATGATACCAAGCTTTAAGTAGGAGAGAATGAGGAAGGGATCTGTAAAGATGAAGAGTTGCAAGAGTAACACAGGATTTTGTGTGAAGAAATATATTAGAAGCCACAGTTTTCATGGACTCTAGTCCCAATGTACACAATGCTATTCTCAGAGAGAAGTTTCAACAGCATAACTTGCTGATTGGTAATATTTCCAGAAAATAATAGAATGATTTAGGTTGGAAGAGACCCTTAAAATCATGGAGTCCAGCAAAGATAACACTGCCAAATGTACACTGGAAGTATTTGTCTTCACAGTGTATCATCTTATACGAATTAACCAAACCCAAAACATTTACCTTCATTTCTCCTTCTTCTACCACTAGCTGCCAGTTGGCATCTCCTCCTACATCTTGCAAGGAATATGTCATGTGGTTTTGTACCATCTCTTCCACCTGTAAAGGAAAAAAAAATAGGCATTCTTAACTCATTCCTTCCATCTTTTTGGGGAGATACTGTACAGCACTGCACGTCACAAGTTAATACTTCAATTCCTGTGCAGGAGCTGAATTTGAATGAGAGAGCTCTCTGTTAGGTTAGGAACAAACAAATAATGCTGGCCTTCAGAAATGAAAGCCAAAATCTTGATGCAGCTTCCAACTTTGTTCTTTGTGGCTACTTCCTATCCTGCTTTTGTGCCTTTAAACTGTCAAATCTCATCACTTCTACCTAAAACAGTTATTTATTTCAGCAGATAGGAACTGCAGATATCTCTAAATGGAATTGGAATGCACTGTAAGATATTCACTGAAGACCATTTAAAAAGCTGAACGAAGGCAGGGGGTTAGGGAGGAAGACTGACAAGCTCTAAAAAAGCAAATGCTTATCAAAAGTCATACTGGGAGAGCAGTGAAGAAAACAGTCACAAGCAAAGTATGCCTGCTCTGTTTCAGTGCCATCTTCGCATAGTTGACAGCTAGAAAAAAACCAGAAATGCCTACACTCAAAGGGTTGTGATGGTACAAAGATTCTATAATTATAAAATGCTCATTTAAAGCTTATTTAGCTAGCAGCTGTGCCTTTTTTATGGCCAAATATTTGCTGTATTTTTATCAAGCTATGTAAATACCTCATTTTTTATTCCATATAATATCCATGAAAATGGGTACTGGGCGGAAGTGGATGTTTATTTTAGATCTAATATATTATTCTGTTTCTTTGGTTTTCCACCCTTTTCCAAATGCACAAAATAGAAACAGAAGCAAAATCATAAGGTATCCATTGCTGTGTAATGCTTCAAGTATTCTCAACACTTTAATAACGTTTTTCCACCCAAAAGGTAGATGACTACTAAAACTTGTCACAGCAAGCAAATCCAGATGATTCATATCATTTTCCTGAACTACTGGAAATACCTTTTCTTTTTTTTTCAAAAGGAAAAGCACTACAAACAAAATTAGTTAATTGACTAACACAAAGATTAGTTGAAGAAGTGCCCAATTGCAAAATTAACAGTCTGAACCCTAGGGTGCTTTTGCACAACTTACAAAAATATGAAGCCCATTGTGAAGTAAAATATATAAAACATATTTGAGCAAGTATGAAAACAAGTAGAAAGTGAAATTAATAATAATTAATCTTTTTTTATATTATACAGAATTGAAAGATGTTATTTACTTTTAATTTAGGGCAATAATTTTGTTTGTACTATGGATTCAATATACAATACACTTAAGACCAGAAAGCAAAAAGGGAACTGAATCAACTAAGGCTCTTGAAGCACAACATGAAAAAACAGAATCCATTAGATGGAAATCCCAGTTTGTCTTATAACTAAGTATAGACTTCTCTAGACAAGGAAAAGTTATCAATTTGGGTTTTGGGTGTGAACAAAAAGCACCATCAAGATTTATATTTCAGCTTCTAGACAAGACAACTTTTGCTGCCAGTTACTAGCAAGTTTCCTATAAAAATATCTTCCTTTTTTCCCAGTGAAACAATGTCTGTACAATACAAACCAGGTAAGAATGTGGGCTATTTAAATATTCAGTTTATTAGCTCTAGGTCCCACTTCTTTAAGAAAGGAATCCTTGCCATGCTCTCAACACTTACTTGCCATACCTTCAGGCCCTTAGGTATTTTCTATCCCACATCTTAATTTATTAATGACAAAGCTATGCTTTATACATTTACTTTTGTCTTTTGATAGTTTTTGCTCTATGTGCTAAATGCAAAGGGGTGAGGGAAATATCAAGGAAAGAAGAGAAGGAGGTATCCCACAGGAATGCAATCTAAATGGATTCCTGCTTCACCAGGAAATGCAGTATCTACACAATCAGCTTGTGCACACTGTCTATAAAAATTGTATTTAGTCTATGTATTGGTCACCATCTGTCAACCAGCACCTTTTTCAGAGGCACAGATTCTCTTCCACATAAGAGGCTCACTATTACCTCTGAGTTCCTAGCTGGCTATAAGAATGGTCTGCAAAAATACTTGCAACCTGGATGCCATACAGCCTTGACCTGAACTTAAGCACCAAGTTCTTCCCTTTACAGGGCCTCAGAATAACTCAGAACCTATTATAAAGCTGACAAATCTTTAAAAGGAAGTGATCTGAATTCCCACTCAACTGTCAGAGACAAATCAATGCCTTTTCTAGAGGCACACTGAAGAACCAGCTCCCATCAGAATACACGTTTATATTCCTCAGCCTTACAAAAGAGTTGCAAGTTGCTCCTTGATCTTTTACGGATACCCAAATTCCCTTCATTCACATGAAGTCTAGGAAAAAAGTCATGTTTATTAAGAATCAAGATATTATCTTGCCTTCCTAAAGCCAAATTTTCAGCCTGGGGACAGAGGCCAATTTTTTATAAATTTTTTAGTAAAGTCCAGAGCAGGTAGAATGAAAAGGTCTGCTTTTTTCATCATACTCTCTGTTGTCTTGTTCAGTAGAACTGAAACCCCAGAGTAGGTGGAGTGACTTGCTGGTGTGGCAAAAATTTGTTTTAGGGAAAATACTTAGAGGATGGGACTGCATGTGGGGATATTCATACTTTCTGTAGTGAGTCCATTAACTTGAAACTGGATTAGGAGGCACTCCATAGTAACTTTCATGTAGTATAAACCATGTAGCAGGCGAAAAGGGCAACTTTACTCCAGTCCATTTGATCCTGACACTTAACCACAATTTGCATTATTGTGATAAGGACCTGGTCCACCTCAGGTTTAAGTGATTAGTTCTGCAGTCACAGTGGTGCTCTAAAACTCAGGTTTATCATATGAATGCAGAAATGTTATCACAGGCATAAAAGAGGTGAAAATGAGGACACCTGCATATCTTGGCAAATATGAACTTCCCTTATGCTGAATGATCTCTGCACCCACAACCTGACAGAGCACTAGTTCCTGTCTTGGCAATTAAACTTGCTTTCTATTACTTATTATTCCCTTACTTTATTACCCCTCCTCCCAAAGAAAAGCAACTTAGAAAAGTAACTCAATTACTGGAGTACCAGCAGATGAGCCTATCACTGTTGTGCAACAGGACTTGAATACTTTTTCCCTTGAAATAAGTTCAGATTTCAGAAATAAACTGACTGCAAAAGGTCTTGGAATTTTAGTACACTAGGCAAGTCCTTAAGTGTTGGTCCTGCTCATGAAGCTGGTAGTAAGGTCTGCAGGTAAAAAAATTCCAGGCTCTGTTTAAAAATAATAAAATCCATTCCTGTTTGAAAAAAAAAAAAAAAAAAAAAAAAAAAAAAAAAAAAAAAAAAAATTGGTTGTAGCTTTTGCTAATACTTTAAAAAACCTCCACAAGAGCAGATTCGAGAAGGAGGATGCCATATTCACAGTCATATATGGACCACAGCAGAAGGAAAGTAATAGCATGAATAACATATCTCATCTACTGTTTTGGAGACTAAAAAGCAAACATGTGAACACATTTATCTAATTCTACTCTAAATTATCATCTTCCTAGCAAGCACCTAAAGTAATTTTGTACATTACTGGAATATGTCATTATGGCGACATTGACATATTCAGGATGTCAGACTATTTTCTGAAGGACAAGTGAATATACATAAACTCTTCAATATGATTTGTCATACCTACAGTCTTGTTGGCCAACATGTTTAATGGCCTTTTGGTAATCAAACCAGTCATAGAGATAAAAAATGGTAATAGTGAACCATAAGATTCAGTGTATTGATATCATTACAAATAAACACTTTATACAAAAATCAAACCTTTGATTTAAAAGAAGAAAAACTAATCAATCTGCAGCAAAGACCATCTCCAGCTTCTGTAAAATGTTATTCTACTTCCATTATACCAAGAAATGCAGAATTTTCAAACTATAGGCATTTTTATTAAAGCTACTGCAGTAAATCAAATGGTTTCACAAGATTTGGGCCTCTGCACAAGTGATATGCATGCAAGCTGGATGTAAAGAAAGACAACCATTTAGTACAGGAATAGAGAACTCCTTTGTTTGTCTCAGTGTACTAGTTTAAAGCAAGCAGTGACTGGACTTAACAAAAAACCCCCCCAGGTTCTAGAGAAGAGGATGAAATACAGCAAAGATATGCAACCCCCACTTGACACATCAATACAGTACCTGGGCGCTGAATCTGTGAACATCATCAGAGGCACTGACTAGATCAATGGAAGACATGGAGGAAGAGCGACTATAGGGCTACCAGAGACAGACAAAGAAAAAACCAAGTAATCAGAACAAAGGCACAACAGAGCGTTCAGTACCAACTTGCAAGCACAAGATAATGAAGAAAAGGAAAACAAAAGCACCATAAGCAGCAAGCACAGCAGCGAATGCTGATTTCATGCACCTATTATATATTATGCTCCCAGTGTAGCCCTGACAGGAGCATAGTGTTTCCAGTAACAAGTCAAAACCGATTCTGATGTAACAAGCTGAATTTTTGGTTTTTGTTTGTTTGTTTTAATAAAATCAATCCAATGAATCTGGGTGAAGGTATCTTGAAAACAATGGGGTTAGTCAATTGAGATTTCTTCTCTTTTTCTCCCTGACAAGCCTGATACAAGTAAAGAGTATTCCAAAAAGGTTCTCAAATAAGTATTTTTGAGCCAAGACAAAAAGCAGTCCTTCTCCAGATAATTTTTTTGAAAATGAGTAGGCCACTGGAAGTTACTAGAAACACCTAAAAATCTCACCTACCCATACAAAATATTACATAGAAACAGCACAGACCAGCCCATTATTCTGAGAAGATAAGGATAAATATCTTACCGTTTGCACAAATCGATGAGTCCCCACAGCAGAATATGCATCTCCAGGAGGTAAGGATGTTGGCCAGTGTAATCTAACCTTTTCGCTTTGGGACTGTAACAACATAGGTTTAATTATTATTAGTCAGCTGCTACGGGGTGGACTGTGAAACAAAGTGAGTCATGCTCAATCTACATAGTGACTACAACAACTAATGCTGTCCATGACAGGCATGAAGCTGTCATCCCACTGGAATTCTCAGTGAGTGGGCCTGAAGACTGAACTCATCTAGACTTCAAGGTGTATTTCTAAGTTAAGGAAAACACACCGGCAGTACTAAAGATCCATGTAGTACTATCACGGTCACTCAAAACCTTTCCTCTTTGCTAAGAAATCCCAACATAGGGTAAACTGTGTTGGGTACTATAGGTTCATTAGAAAGTCTTTTAATTTTCAAGTCCTTGTTATTCACTATATTCCTAAGCAGAAACTCTTTTAAGACAAAGTATGCACCACTTTGTTATTCCCTCTCATTTTATATACTGCTGTACTTTCTCATATCCTATGTATTTTATAGAATGTATCTTATCCCTTTTTGATCCTTGTCACTGAAGTGTATTCAAGAAATGAGTTAGTGATGCAACCAGACAGAACTATGTCTTTTCTATTCCATATACCATTAAATTAAAATGAAACTTCAGACCAATAATTAGATTTTGAGAGACAGTTGTAGTATTTGATATTTTTATTTTAACAGGGCAGCAGTCATGTATAGATAATTTTCATACAGGACATTTATTTAGGAATTAGAAACTAGATACAGTCAATAAATTTTGCACTTATGCTGTTTGTTTCTAGACAAGCTATGAAGTTACTTTCTCAAAATTAGCACTAAGCAACAATATCTTATTGTAAAAATAATAAGGGAAATTCCCTGATCAGTGTCAGAACATAAAGTAACTAGAGCTTCAGGAGATACACCTCAGGACAAACTGTAAGTCACAGAAGTCTCTCAGGAAGTGCTCATCACTAAGACATTTTTCAAGTTTTAGTACCTGTTCTTCCATTTTATCTTGTCTATCAAGAGCAGCTTCAACAGCATCAAAGAATTCTTCTTCATTAATCAGACTATTAGGACCCTCCTAGAGCATAAAAAAACCACTAGTTAAAAATTCTGGAGACATAAAAGTTCAAATTCAATGTTTAGAAATACATATTTTATTTGTAACTGAAGGATGCAAACTTCTTCTCCAGACCTCAAATATTTTCACCAATATTCTTAGATTACAAGCTCTCTGAAAACCTTTACTTGTTAGAGGAAGTGCCTCTCTCTAATAACAGTTAAATCATAGTAGCATAAAGAAGAAAAAAACCCAGGAAACTGAGTAATAGTGTCAAGTATGCTTTGACACCAAATCTAGGGTCTATTAACATAACTGTGTACTTAGACTCCTTCCAAGAATTTCAGTGTCTTAAGGCACTCATATTCAAGTACGTGTTCAAAAATACAACAAGAAAAGAAAAAATTTTGGGGATCTCCATTGAAAATTCTCAGAAATAACAGTTTAACATTAAACAACACGTAGAGTTAAGTTACGGATTAAAAACTCTAGTCTACTAATTAAAATATTAATTTAACAAAATTAGGTTTACTGCTTTTACTGTACTAGTCCTTCAAAACTAAAAAAAACCTGCGTATCATCAGTGACACATGGAAGAAGCAGCTGGGTTCATAAGCAAGTAGACGAAGTCCAACTTCCTATTTATTTTATTCTCTTACAGTGCACGTCTCAGTGACAACGGTTAATCTAAGATCAAGTAAATATCTTAAATATCTGTACAGTACTATTCCTCAGGCTATGACTTGAAAGTAGAAACGTGTTTGATTAATGTGCATGAAAGGTTCAAGCTCACTGTATTACAGGTGCATTAGCTTACATTAGTGTGGATGCCTCATCTGTTGGAAGTGTTCAAGGCCAGGCTGGATGGGGCATTGAGCAACCTGGTCTAGTGGGAGGAGTCCCCCCCACTGGATTGGAACTGGAGGATCTTTAATGTCCCTTCCAACCTAAACCATTCTACGATTACTCTTCAAAAGTTGGTTTACACATCTTAGGATAGAACTAAATACCTCACTGAGGAGAGTGCTGATGAAAAGCAATTTAACAGAAGAAAGAAACCTAAAATTTGAATTTGACAACACAATATTTCAAGTGGCAGTAACACATTAAAAATCAATTCAAGTTAAACTTCATTTTCTAGGACTGTCTCTGCTTTCAGAGTTTTCATGTTTTCCCTTTACTTTTCTCTATAGCTGAACAAATAAAAAGGGAAAGAACAATACAATTACATATAAGTGGTATCAAATGTACAAGAAAATAACAAAAAATTGACAGAAATACCTGTAAGAAATATACTTCAGACCAAAGCAAAACATAGAAAGTAAAGATATACTTCCACTCTCAAGAAATTAACGATAGAGATTGTTCACATAGTTTCAATTTCCAAAGTGAAAAAATATAATTGTGGCATGAACACTCTTGTACATCATGCTTGCACTGACTTGTGAAACTTCACTTTCCCCCTTTGAGAAACAACCCAATTGTAAAAGTCTGTTGGATTGGTGTAGCAAGGTTTTGGTAGCTGAAGTGGCTACAGGGGTGTCTTGTGTGGAAAGCTGATAGAAGCTTCCCCTATGTCCAACTGAGCCAGTGCCAGCTGGCTCTAGAATGGACCTGCTCTTGCCACTGCCTGAGGCTGTGCCCATCAGCAACTATGGCAGCATCTCTGGGATAATGTATTTAACAAGGGGGAAAAAAAACACATGCAACTGCAGCTGGAGAAGAGCAGAGTGAGAGTATGTGAGAGAAATGGGTCAGTAGGTACCAGGTCAGTGAAGAAGCAGAGGCAGGAGGTACTCCAGACACAGGAGCTGAGATTGCCCTGCAGCCCCTGGTGCAGACCACAGTGAAGCAGCTGTGCCCCTGCAGCCCACAGAGGGTCCATGGAGGAGCAGAGATCCACCTACAACCCACTGAGGAGCCCACACTGGAGCAGGTGGATGCACAAAGAATGACACGATCCTGTGGGAAGCTCACACTGGAGCAGGCTTCTGGTAGGACCTGTGGCCCCGTGGAAAGAAGCTCATGTTGGAGCAGGTTTGCTGGCAGGACTGTGATCCCATGCTGGTATAGCCTGTTCCTGAAGGACTGCATCCCATGGGAAGGATTCATGTGGAGCAGCTCATGAAGAACTGCAGTACATGGAAGGACTCATGTCAGAGGAATTTATGGAGAACTGTCACCTGTGGGAGGAATCCCACACTGGAGAAGGGTAAGAGTGAAAGGAGTGCTCCTTGTGAGGAGGAAAGAGTGGCAGAGACAATGTCAGATGAACTGACCAGTCTATCAAGCTCCATTCCTTTCTCTCTGCACAGCTGAGGGGTAGAAGGCAGAAAATTTGGAAGCAAAGTTAAACCGAGGAAGAAGAGAGGGGTAGGGGAAAGGTGGTTTTGAGATTTGATTAGTAATTAAGCTGTATTTCCCCAAGGTGAGTCTGTTTTGCCTGTGTCAGCAACTGGTGAGTGACCTTTCCCTTTCCTTATTTCAACCCAGAAGACTTTAATTATATTCTCTCTCCCTTGTCCACTTGAGGGGAGTAGTAGAGTGGCATAGTGGGCACCTGGTATCCAGTCAGGGTCAACCCACTAGAAAAAGTCACAGTGTTTTAAAAAAAATTTCAAAAGGAGAATTCATACCTCATAGTCTGGCCCTCCAAAGTGGGACTTTTTCTTCAGTTCTGTCACAGCATTTTTGTATGCTTCTTCAGCTCTTCTCCTTTTCTCTGTCTCCTGTAAAATTACACGACCATTTGATGCAGTGAGAATGAATTGTCAACAACATGCCAATAAACGGAATGACCAGGGTAGTATTTTTTTCCAAGCAGCAACTGCAAAGCTGATGAGTTTTTGAATTTATTTTCATGTATGCATTATATGTGCCAATATATATGCATATATAATAGAAAGCTTGGGGAACTAGCTACCTTGAGGGTACCTTCTAAGTCATGTGGAAGAAACCAGATCAGCAAGCAAAAACTGGTTTCTAGTCTAAGCATAGTTGTTCATGCTTCATTGGGGGTCACACTTTGTATCTGACACTTTATACAGACCTCCTTGACACAGATGCTTGGGCAGGGATAACAAAGGGTAAAAGCTAAAACTAGTAAAAAGCTAACTTGCTGAATGTACTGATATGCTAACAAGCCCTACCCTGTAAGTTTGTATCTATAATTAGGGCAATGTGAATCATTTTGTGGACTCCATGCAGAGAGTGCAACTTGACATCCTTCTCCCGTAACAGGTTGCGACTGTATTAGGAGCCAGTCTATGTAGACACCAGGGGGTGTCTATATCATTGTATATTTAGAATAAATTATATGCATAGTATATGTATAATATTATATGTATATAATTATATATATAATTATATATAGTAATGCCAAAATCAGACTAAGTGTAATATTTCCTTTACAAATTCTGCATACTGCAAGATACTTTCCATGAAAAAGTTATAAACACTTCTGAAATTCTTGCAAAATTCAGCTTTTTTCACAAGATATTTCTCTGTCCCCTTTCAAAATCACTTCAGGTGAGATCAAGTTAATTCTTACAGGTGGACACCACACACTACTTCTTGCAGATATGGGTATAATTATTCAGCAACTAAATTGAAAATTCAATGGAAAACCCTGAAGCAATACTGAAAGGCTGCATTTACCAACTGGGAATTTGGTGGTAATATTCCCCCAAACTCATTTTCCAGTTTCCAGTTAGGCAATACTTTTCATGTAGAACAAGGCAGTATAGTTTTACACACACGCACACAAAAACAAAAAAGCACTTTGATGGAGACAAAGCTCTCTCTGTGACTGTAGGCTTTTCCCTTCTGAAACTATCAAAGAGGCAGTACCTGCTAACAGATTTCACAAAATTTTGCATGTTTAACTTTTTTGAAAGGAATTGGAGAGTCCTGAAGATGCATAAAGCATGACTTCAGTATAAGTCACTGAGAAAAGCATAGAAATTTTACCAGACTTGGAATGAAAAGGAAAACAGACTCCACCTATAATACAACTCCTCCCACTCACCCCAAATCCTCACACTTTCTGTATTTCAATCTGCAAATTAGTTACAATTCACATGTGTCAAAATACAGCTCTCCAAATTTGCCTTCTTCTCTTCGCAATAATATTAAAGAAGAACAGAAAGAAACAAGAACAGAAAAATGCTGCTGCAGTCAAGACAACAGGAAAAGCGTTATCACAAAGGCTTTGTTGCAAGTAAAACAGTGGATCAAATACTAACGACAAAATCCTTCCCTTAGGTATCCATTTTAAGAGAAGCCTATTTTAAAATACATTAAATGTATTATATATTGCACTGAAAACAAGAAGTCAAGATCTTAAGAGTTAAGTGTAAAAGGTGGAAAGAAAAGCTGTAACTACAATTACTTTAGATAATACTACATGCTTCATATCAATTTCATTCTGTACATCTGACTATTCTGGTAAGGAAAGAAAACTAACCATAGAATCTATATTTCTATCATCTAACAATATTTATTTCCTTTTCAGAGAAGTTTACACACACAGATTCAAGAAAACTGAAAGTATGAAGATCTACACCATTCTCATCCGACATCTATATATCAGACAGAAAGCAGTGTCTCTTGACCTGGCCCATAGTTATAAAAGAAAGTGGTGTTTAAGCACTCAAACAAGAAATTTTAAGAAATTAAACCAAAAGCAGCTCTACCACTGTAGAATAATGGTAGCAGAGAACTGACTGCAGTCAGTTGCTGTCTTTAAGGGTGTAGGCATCAAGGTGCTGCTCAGAGAGGTAGCATTTGTGGGAGGAGACTGGGGCTGCCTTCTGGCAGATACAGGTGGAGCTCCAAAATGGACTCACTGCAACACACAGCTGAGCCCATCCACCATGGATGTGACACTTCTCTGAGGGAAAAAAATAAAAGGAGTAAAAAACACTCTGTGGAGAGGATTGGAAGAAAAAGTAAGAAACCACAGAGGAGATGCTAAGACCAAGAAGATGAGGAGGTGCAGCTCCAGGGCAGAGAACACGTATGTCCACACTGCAGGAGTATTTTCTGAAGAAACCATGTCACATGAAGGAGCCACACTGCAACAGATTTTTCCCAGAGGGCTGTCAGTGATGGAGGCTACCTGCACCAGGGCTGGGAAAAAGTATGAGGAGGAAGAAATGGCAGAGATGAAGTGTTTTGGGCTAACTGGAAACACTGCATTCCCCACCCTGCACTACCTGCTGCTAGTAGGCAGTAAGGTTGTGGAATGTACTGCCTCAAGTGAGAACACACAGCACATACAGGACAATCCGGGCATCCAGCCCAGACAGCAGGGGTTTGTGAAAGGCAGGTCCTGCCTGACCAACCTGAACTTCTGTGACAGGGTGACCTGCCCAGTGGATGAGGGAAAGGCTGTAGATGTCATCTATCTAGACTTCACTAAAGCCTTTGACACCATTTCCCACAGCATTATCCTGGAGAAACTGGCAGCCCATGGTTTGGATGGGTATACTCTTTGCTGGTTAAGAAACCTCTGTCTGGATGGCTGGGCCCAGAGAGTGGTGGTGAATGGAGTTACATCCAGCTGGTGAATGGTCACCAGTGCTGCTGGCAGGGCTCTGCAAATACTGTTGGTATTTGGGCCAGTCTTGGTCCATATCTTTATGGGTGATCTGGACAAGGGGATTGAGTGCAGCCTCAGTCAGTTTGCAGATGACACCAGGCTGAGTGGGAATGTCGATCTGCTGGAGGGCAGGAAGGCTCTGCAGAGGGATCTGGACAGGCTGGATCATGGGCTGAGGCCAATGGTGTGAGGTTCAACAAGGCCCAGTGTTGGCTCCTGCCCTTGGGTCACATCAACCCCAGGCAGCTCCACAGGCTGGGGCAGAGTGGCTGCAAAGCTGCCCACAGGAAAAGGAGCTGGGGGTGCTGGTGACAGCAGCTGAACATGAGCCAGGGTGTGCCCAGGTGGCCAAGAAGGCCAATGGCATCCTGGCCTGGATCATCAATGGTGTGGCCAGCAGGAGCAGGGCAGGGACTGTCCCCTGTACTCAGAATGGGTGAGGCCACACTTCGAATCCTGTGTTCAGTTCTGGAACCCTCAATTCAGGAAGGACATGATGTCCAGAGAAGAGCAATGGAGTTGATGAAGACCCTGGTGCACAAGTCCTATGAGGAGAGGCTGAGGGAGCAGGGGATGTGTAGTCTGGAGAAAAGGAGGCTCAGAGAGGACATCATTGCGCTCTACAACTGCCTGACAGGAGGCTGCAACCAGGTGGGGTTAGCCTTTTCTCCCAGGGAACAAGCACAAGCAGAAGAGGAAATGGTCTCAAGTTGCACCAGGGGAGGGTTAGATCGGATATTAGGAAGAAGTTCTTCTCTGAAAGGGCAGACAAGCAGTGGAACACACTGCCCTGGCAAGTGGTGGTATCACTGACCCTGGCAATGTTAAAAAAGGTGTAGATGTGGCACTCAGGGACATGGGTTTAGTGGTGGGCCTGAAGTGTTAGGTTAACCATCGGACTTGACTCTAGGTTGAGGAGCCTACAAGGAATGACTGAAGCTGAGCTTGGGAAAAGGGGCAAGAAAGCTTACTCTAGTGTTTGTCCTTCTGCCTCCCATTATCTTCCCATTATTTTAAATCAGCAACAAATTGATTTTCCATGTGTCAAGAATGTTCTGCCATGACAAAAAAACAGGGAGCAATCTTCCCTGTCTTTCTCTTGACCCATGAGCTTTCTCATTCTACTTTTCTCTCTACTCCTGCTGAATAGGTGGTGAGCATTGCACTCTTGGTCAAGGCTATCCCACCACAGTTCTAGTAATTTCATTCAATAAAAAACCTCCTCTTCAAAAGGTGAGCAAAGAGAGAAATACAAACTAACGACTTCATATACTAATTAAGGTACTTAATACCATGACTGTCCTCTAAACCCCAGAAAATGTCACTAACAAATGGGACTTTTTAAAGGTTGCAAGTCTGCCAAAGCAGAGCAAGTTGAAAACTCTGAGGTTTCAGCAACTTTTGCTCCTTTTTGTTCCTTTTAATTCCTCAAAAAAGAACTTGAAACAAGTTTGTGAG
Source organism: Eopsaltria australis (assembly GCA_034509425.1). Classification (NCBI taxonomy): domain Eukaryota; kingdom Metazoa; phylum Chordata; class Aves; order Passeriformes; family Petroicidae; genus Eopsaltria; species Eopsaltria australis. Next base: position 499,776 of record JAVTVJ010000649.1, on the reverse strand, counting down.
CCCCTTTAAATTGTATGAGATTTTAGTCCTATGAGACCCCAAGTGAAATTTAGGTTTGATTTTGTTAGCCACTTGCATCTTAAACAAGTGGTTTAAAGTTAGTCCACAGGAGAACAAAAAAAGTGACAAAACCCAAATCTAAATAAATTCAAATTATATTTTAACATACTAGGTTTCATTGAAATACACTGAACTGCAGGCAAGGAAAACACGCTCGAAGGAAAGTCTGATCAACACAAATGCAGTGTGTTTGTCCAGTACAGGGACAGCTTTTGCTGGGGGATCTAACAGTAGCCTTCCAATATGTTCAAGAAACTGATAAAGAAACTGAGTCAGACTCTTCACAGTTTAAAGGAGAAGGCTGAAAAATAAGCAACAGATACTGGAATAAAAGTTACTCCAACAGGATGTAAGGCAAAACTTTTTCACTCTAATTAAACAGTTGAACAGCAGACCTGCTCAGAAGAATTGTGCAGTCTACAGTCTTGATAAAGCCCTGAGCAACCTGGTCTGACTCAAACTGTCCTTAGTTTGAGATGAAGGTTAGAGTGAGAGAGACATCTTGAGCTCTCTATCCAACCTGAACTCCCCTATGATCCTACAAACATGCTTCAAGTCTTGGACCTACTGTAATTCCTCCAACTGCTCAGCTGAACCAATAAAGAATTGTTGACAGAAATCACAGTACAGTGAAACAGGGCCAGGCCTTTGACACATGCACAAACAATACAGAAGACCAGGTCAAGGATTCAAACACAAATGTATTTTGTCTGAATATGTTATTCTTTGAATTGTGCACCACTAAACAGAGTAAGATTTGATACGATATATATACCACATGGAAACACATGAAATGAGAACAGAATGACAGCTGCACTGCACACCAGCCAGCAATGGCAAGATCCTAGAAATTAAAGACTGAACTCCAGCCTGCCATGCCTCCAACAACAGATCTCAGGCAAGAAGACAATGCTCCTTTAGAGCTGTTACAGTGGTTGAGTAGGTTCAGCATAAACTACCACTGCCATTAGAATAACAGATACTCTAACACCACACACAGAAGATTTAACCAATTAGTATAAAGCATAACTTAATCTCACCAATCTCCTAAAGGCAAGTGAAATAGTTTTATCTTGAGGAGACATATAAAGTTAGAACTGGTTATTCTCCCCAGTACTGTCACCACCTCTTATCATACTAAAACATTTCAGAAAACTTGCACATCATTTCGCATGCACACGTAATTAGGTCTATGTTAGAAGGCTATAAGCAATTCACTTACTACTATGAGATAACTTCTGGTTCTTTATAGATATAAAGAATATAGGATTACCATCTGAGTAAGTGCTGTGAAAAAAAGACTATGATGAAAAGAGCTACTATATCACCAGTCAGAATAAGGCTCCTTAACATTTTATTGGGTTAATAATGAAAACACCTGGAATTAATAAATGCTTACATAAAAATAAAAGCAGATTGAGTACAAAAGCTAGTAACAGCTTATTTGAAATTTCAATTTCAAGCTAGAGAAACTTTTTTTTTTCAACAAAAGTAAAAGGAAAATGATCTTACCTTATCTAGCCTTTTCTGCCAGCTTTCTTCACGTTTTACCATGAGTTCAATACAATGAGAGAGTGTAGCAAGGATTCCAGCAGTAGTTGCCTTGAAAGTTATAGCTTCTCCTTTAAAGTCTATGCCATTAATTCCTTTGGGTGTCACATGTGGAAACACTAAAAACACACATAAAAGATCACTGATAGCTGTCCTTAATCAAACAAGCACTTCACATGTATGTGTTGTATTTGAAAACAACAGACTGGCTACAAAGTTAAATTAAAAATAAAGATCTAAAGTGGTAATGTCCACAGCAATCCACAGGATAAGGAAAAAGATTCAAAAGGAGAAACAGATCCTTGCAGCTTCATCTTGCTATACTGTATTTCAAGCCTGCTTGTAATGCTGTATTACTCTGCACTCTGCAAATCATGTGGGTGGAGGGAGTGGTAATAGTTTGTAACAATAGCAGTTTGACAGCTTGAAATGAGGCCTAATTAACACAGAGCAACCTTAAAACATATCAGACTCAGCACTAAGAAAGGAACAATTTCAAAATGTCATCAAACCCAAAATGTATAATTCAAGGTTGTTTTAAGCACATAATTATAGATTTTAAAACCTCAAAGTAAAAAGGTATAAGATAAAAGCATCAAATGTGCTGAATTTTCCAAGTACTGTGAGTTTTACAGTTCCAAGAACTACTTCATGCTGTCAACCAGGCCATCTGTTGCTAAGGCTATTTAAACAAGTCGTTTAAAATGTGTGACAAAAAAAAGTACCTATTATATGTCAAACTGGTACGTAGGTTGACATAATAACATATCAAGCACTGCACATGAATGTCAGAAAATATTACAAAGCAGAAGTAACACTCAAGTTGAAGCTGACTGAACCCAGCAAGTTAAAGTAATACCTGCTATGCCAAAGGGCAAGCTCATGACTTATCATCTAGCTTGATGTAATTTTTTCTCCAGCCTGTCAGTTTGTCAACATACCACTGTTATAGTTTAAAAAGGACAAATTAATATTTGAGTAAGTTTATCTGTCTGCAAGGGCAAAGGAGAGCTTTCAAGCAGTTCCATTCTGTAATGATAGAGCACAGTGTCTGCACTTTGGGAACAGAAAGCAATTGTCACATGGTCTTCAGCAGTGGTTTAAGTCTCTAGAGGTTTTATATGCCCCTCTTTCAGAAGGAATCAAACTCTTTTTCAAACAAGTGATTACAGACTACACAGGACTTCAAGTACCTCAAGAAGTACACATACTACAGTAGAATACAACTCTTTTTTTTCCACGTTAATCATGAACATTGCCTAAAAGATAAAGGTGATGGGGGTCTGGAGGAAAAAAAAAAAAGAAAGCAAGAGGAAGAAAAAACTGTTTCAGAAATGATAATAAGCAGAGCAGCTCTCCCTCCCCAACAGCTGCAGAGGGAACACAGAGGGGACTGAGACTGAAAGTGGAATAAGCTGGCAAGGAGGTGATGCACTGACTCCAATGAAAATAATTAAATTCATACCAGAACTTTGCCCATAATACTTGACAACTGAAAAAGATGGTTTAACAGTAGTAATTCATCCTGCCGGTGTAGGCTATGTTCACATGCAGGCTTAACAGCACAGCTATAATGCTTGCAGACATGATATTTCTTTCTCAATTAGGAAATCTGTAGACATGCTGAAGAAAATGCCAGTAGCTGCAACACTATATAAATAATTTCAGAAATCTCTCTGGTAGAATTCAAGGGAAATACAGCAACACAGCTTAATTTCCTGGAAAAGAGAGCTTTTGTCCCTTTCTAGACCTCAGCCACACCTCATTAACACTTCCATACAGTTCTAAGCCATTCTTTAATGACTAGTCTCAGAGCAGCTGTGACAGACGCAGAGCTGCAGACTTAAAAGTCAGTGCCCAAAGTTTTTCAGTGATTACAATTACGGACAAAAATGAACATGTTGCAGAAGGAAATAAAGTCTACTTCTTTGAGATGGTCCCTCAATAGATTCCTTATGATGCATACAAGTATTTTGATTCATTCCTAATCACAGGAAATATCTGTCTTTCTGAAACATGTTGGGAGATGACCTCAACCCTCACCTCAGGAAAAAGAGAGCTTCAGCACTTTAGAAGTACTTGTGAGGAGATTTTCTATTTGGAGAGACCAAACATCTTTCCAGTTCCTTATTTAGACTTTTTTTCATGTCAGCTACAGATTGATTATTTCAAAATTAAATCAGGCATCTGGAGATCTATGTTTAAAGGTAAAGACTAATAAGAAAAGGTTCTTACTGTTGCAACTGCTCTTTGGTTATCAAACTGCATGCATGAAAAAAAGCAGGATAATTTGTCTCCCACCCTAACTTCAATGTCAATATCTTCCAAGCAGTTCCTGTTTCATTATCCCATCTATGCTCTATTTCTGATTTGTTTTCTTTTGTGTTTCATACAAGAAATTCTTCATACCATGCTTTAACTTTCAATAGCTCTTTAGCTAGACCTCTGGGTCTGTTAGGATAGGTGTTTTCCCTTCTTGTTCCCAAGATTCTGCTTGCTGATATTTCCCACTCTTCGATCAAATCTGTTTTCCAGTGAAACAGGAAAGTATTCTAAAGACAGTAAGTAGAAAGATGTTCTTTCATCTTTTCTATTTTATGCCCCCTTAGCATATTATGTCACTAAATTAATTCTAAGTGAAAAACAAACATTTGTGTCCATGATCCATTTATTGATGCCTACTGTTGTTTGCAATAGGATCAATACGATCAGTTTTCCTCTAAAAACAACCTCAGATTTTCAGCAATATTTTGGCAATTATTTTTCCTCCAGTCAAAGCACAAAAATCCCAACATAAATCTCTGCATCAAATTTCTCTTCTTCAGCCCTTGTACCATTTCCATCTTTACAGTTCCGGTACAAAAGACAACTTCCATATTCAAGGTGGTTCCTTAAGTAGGTTACACCTGCTCTTCCTATTCTGAGAAAATTTAAATCCAAATATGTTCTCTTTCTGGAGGGGATGAATTGGAACACTTTGAGATCAAGATTCCACATTCTTGAATATAAGATCTCAATGGGTAAATATGCACACCACACCTTGGTGTTTTATATAAATGATCACAGTTCCAGTTACCAGTTTTAATTGGAAAGTGATCAATGTATTTAAACAACTTCATAGTACTCTACCTAGCTCTTAAAGATCCTAGAGAACACAGAAAAAGTCTCCCTATCCATAACACCTTCAGAGAAGCACACAAATGACCATTACTCACATAAACTTTCTCCTCCCACCCTGAGAACAAACCACAAAAGTCAATGTGAATATGGCTCCTTATGTCAGTCTTAAATCTCATGATTTGAGCTTTAGATTGGTGTACTAGTAGTTTGAACAGTAGGCTAAAACCCTCCTCCATATCACAGTACGCTAGATTGAGAGGATGAGCCTATGCCTCACTTCCCGAAACACTGACTGGAGAACAGTCTCAGAATAAACAGGCAACCACTCATCAGCTACAGTTAAGAAGATTGTTACAGTCCTTCCAGAACTGCATAGAATTCCAAGAAGAGAACCTGAAATTTGAGAAAACAGATATTAACAGCTGCTCTGAGGCTAAGCTGTAAAAAAGGGTGAAGCTGAAGATAAATCTTTCACTGCCAGTTATTCTGACCTTTTATTCTGTCCAATACATGAGCATGGCTGTCTCAACCTGAGAAATCTACTTCCCCCACTGTATCACTTATGACACCACTTAGGGGCAGAGAGTCCAATTTTTCATTTCTAATCAAGCATTCAGCTACTAAATATTTAATGAATTTAGCTATTAGAAATCAAACTGAGGCACAGAAAAACTTAAATGGGGATAAATAATTTCATAGAAATAATTGATGGAAAGTAAATTTAATGGAATACAGGAGTCATAACAACTGGAATTAGAAGTTCTGCAAAAGGCAAGGGGTTGCAGAATTATTTCCTGTAGTGAGCTATAGTGAGTTAATACAAGTATCCATAACACTGAGTATCAATTTCTTAGCATGTAAGTTCCCAAAAGCTTGATGATCAGCTGCACTAAAAATACAGACTTTCCTAATGACATTTCCCATAGTACATGCATATATATTTCAGATGCACCAGAACACTGTAGATATGAAAAAATTTTCTACAGGTAAATTCAGCCAAAACTCCTACATGATTATACAAAAATTAAGTTTGACAAAGACATCTCTTCCAAAATGAATCACACAGTAAAATTAAACTCTTACTTAACATCTCTTAAAGAAGGCTTTTTCAGTTTTCTGAAATCTAACTTAACAGTTCTCAAAAAAAGTAGTTTCATACAGACAGTAGGGTTAGTGGAACCATACACCTGCTTACACTTGCCTCAAAACTTCAGTTATGCTACTTAATCTCTGAATATCAGCACTACAATTAATCCTCAGTAGAAAAATCTACTTATGGGATGAATTCTGGAAGTATCCTGAAAAGCTCCTTCCATTCCCTTTCCTTTCTTTTTCCACCACAACAGTTTTGGATATGCTCTAGAAGAAACACTTAAATATAAGAAGGAAATATGTAACACACGGGAACAACAGTCAATTAGAAAGAAAACAGAAGACATAGAAAAGGCTTATTTTTCCCTATATTTTCTAGGTTCTTCATGAAAGCATTTACATTTTTAAAAACATTTCTGGTGAGTACTTTGGGAGATTCCATCACACTTAAAACTGGAGGTGCAACTTCCAAGCTTTGTGAATCAAGTCTAAGAAATACCTTAGGACTAACTGAATTGTCAACAAGTAGAGAGTGTAAATAGTAAAATATTTCAGTCAGAAAACATGAGAAGGTTTAAGAAGACGGCAAACACACTTCACATGCATATACAACTTCCTCCAGGCCAGAACTATCAGATTTCTTGAGCAGCAAGACTTGCATGAGTTCTTCACATTTGCTGCCTGGGTACACTGAGTACAATAACTAGTTCATTTATGATAAGAATAAAAATCAGAATTCTGCTCATTATAACAATGAAAAGGACAGTAAAAAAGCACTAAAACTATGGCAAGTGAGAATCAGTAACAGTGTTGTCTTAACCATTCCATAGCATTAGTAATTGGGAAAAAAATAAGGGGACATCCCTAAGTGGGAAAGCACTGAACTCCACCAAATTCCTAAAGCAGGTAACACTTGCAATAACCTGTTACAAAGTCTCAGTTCCCAATATTTGAATAATGCAGCTGTTTCAACAGGATTTTGTAACGACAATGACTTTAGACAAAGAATAGGACATTCCTGCTTGACAAGCTTGCATTAGTATTTACGTGAATTAAGAATAACTCAAGAGAATCACGAAAAGCTGCTAAAGGATTATGACTAAGAACTTCCATTCACACACACTTAAATAACTATTCTTGCCATTTTCTGCTTAGAAAAAAGCATAAAATACCTGTCTTGTACCAGACTTATCATCATACCATTCATTGTAATTTTCATCAGTGAAAAAATTGGGACACACTTACATTTTTCCTTACTGCTGTTAGTGTTATGTACAAAATCTCCATCAGGACGTACTGTAGGGAAGTCATCTTCATCATCTTCTACCACTAGATTTGAGAGAGAGTGTATTATGGGAGTGAGAAAGCTTTTCTAGTTCTTTGGTGATCAAGAAAGAATTAACACTGTTTTCATGGCTAGCCGGCACGTTTTCCTATAACAACATTCAAGACCCCACCCTCTCTCCCTCCCTTTTGGGTTTGGTTTGTTGGATTTTTTTGACCCAATACCACTACCAGCGTAAATGTCAGTTAACAGCAGAACCTAACGTTGCTCAGCATTGAAGTTTAGTGTTCAATTCTCTGATGAGAGCAACATACTTTGGTGTTACAAGTGGATAAGCAGGAGCCATGATTCAATATGTATCTAATCTTCTACACTGGAAAGTTAAAAAATAAGTGGAATTGCACTTCTTTGGTGTTTCATTACAACAGAAAGTTTCACACTGCTGAAACAAACACAGGGATGAATAAATGCCTCAGTACAGTGCACAGATACGGTGACAAGCTGTGCTCTGATGTAAGCACTTCAGAGATGTAGACATCCACACGGTAGTCTACTATGGTCTCAAGTGTACATTCAGAGCTCTATTTCCAGCCAATACATCTCAGAAGCATTACTTAAGGCAGCACTTTGTACTTTTTTAAAACAGTGTATTGTTTCTGTCAAAACTAATAACCCATTTGTATTTCAAAATAACAGGCAAAAGACAGCAATAAATTGAATTCATGAGGGTTAGCAACTGGTATTCCATAACAAAACACTTAAAAAGAGCATTTCTTTTGTACAGTTGACAGCTACAGGTTAACATCAAGTAGATTTTAAAGCAAATCTGAATTCTAAAGTAAAAATAATTAACATGTTTATGCATTTATGCAAATGACTGATCCTTTACTAAAGTAAATTTAAGATCCATATTTTGTTTATATGACATTAAATTATATTTTAACTGTATCAAGAGGTTTCCTAGGTAAAAGGCTATATTCTATGGAGGGAAGAGTTTTCAGTTACAGTGTTACCTTTATCCCTCTGGAGTTCATCTTTGGAAACAGCATCTGCACAAGCATCAAAGTATTTCTGTAAAGTATCAACTTGTCTACATAAGATGTCTCTAAAGGTTTCCATTTCTGCAAGCTTCTCACGTAAGCTATGGCCCTTCTGAAAACACAAAATAAAAAAGCCTGAAATGTTTCTACATACTCAACAATAGCTTGATGCATTAGAAGTAAAATTTAATTTAAAAAATATATTTATGCAGCTATGAAGAAGAAATTGAAGTACACTAAGGGCATTTTAGATATCAGCAATTATGAAATACTGTTAACGTCAGAAGAAACCATATCCAAGTACTCCTTACTCATTCTGCCACTGGTCTCAATGTTTTCTCTTGACTGCATCTGCTACTTCAGAGCACTCCACAAAAGCTTATAAAAAACATGATCTTGCATGCTATCAGCTTTATACATATTTGCCTGAAAGCAGTCAGCTCTAGTTTAAGATCTTTGTTCCAATCCTTATTCCCTTTTCTTGCGTTGTTCCTCTTCTGCTCTCCCAGAAGCACAGCACACTCAGTTGATACATTAAATATTCATATCCATGACACAAGGAAAGCCAGTATTATATCATATTTATTAAGCTACAGAATTAGTGCTTGTTTTCATTTGGAGCCCAGGATATTCTGGTGAGTAAACTAGAAAAAGTTAGTGAACACGCTCACGAGTTTGATTTTCTTGCCACAGAAGATGACACCACAGTTTAAAAGGGACAACTGCACAGAGGCATGAGAGAGCTTCCCATATCATCTGTTCACCATCATATGATGGACTACTGACATTTAAACTAAATATTTTGTCTTTTTTCTATGATTCTGTTAATGAGTCTTCATACATTACTTCTTTTCCAGTTACACGTTATTTATGCACAAATACTAGGAAAACTTTTAGCACCCACCTTGAATGAAGAGGTGGATGTTGCAGAGTATCCACTTGCTCCAGAGACGAGAGAAACCATGGAGCCATGGCGTCGCAAACTTGACTCTGATCCATAGCCAGATTCAGTCTAAAAAACAAATCACACCAAAAACTAGAGTGCTAAGGCTTTTGATAAAATATGAAATATTTAAAACAAGAATAATGTAATCTTCTCTGAAACCCCACATTTGTTTTTTGCAGTAGAGGTTTACATAACTCAAACTGTGCCTGCATCTAAGACGTAGATGCAGTACCTGTGAAACTATTATAAACTTGTTTTTTATTATCGATTTGTAAAATAATTTGTTACCTACAATGAATTATGTGTCCCCAAAAGGACACAGCAATATATATTTAATGGTTCAAAAAAGGGACAGCGTTTCATTATTTTGGTTTATGTAATTCCTAAGTTGTAATTTTCACATAGCCTATTAAAAAATTTACATTACTCTAAAATTAATTGGGGGATTAAAATGGTTCAGTCTCAAGACAATCAGCTTCAGTCAATCTGTCCCATCATACAAATAGTATAATTTTCTTTTAAAAAGCAACAAAATAGAAATCAAAGAAAATCAGACAATTACTTCTATCAAATCTTTTCCTGTTTCAGGCTTCTTCGGAAAATATTATTTATACTAGACAAATTAATTTTTCATGAAAACGAAAGTCTACATAAAACAAGATAAGACACTAAGAGAGAGGATACAATAATAGTAACTAACTAAACAATGAAAAAAGAAAAACATCTCTTGATTAAAATAACATTTAAAAGATCCAAAAATAGAGTTTGACAAATTTCCTCGTAAGTCAAACAGAAGCAGATACTGAGGAACAGAAAGAAAATAAATTTCTCTAAATGTTAATGTAAATGAAATGTGCATAGAAAAGGAGATGAAAAATCCTGATAGAGAATGTAAGCAATGAACAGATGGTTCAGAATAACATATCAAATACTGTTAGTAGATGAGTTTGATCAAGTAGACAGAGACAACTGTGAAGGACTTTTGACAGAAATAAATTCTGCAGTAGCACCAAAACTCAAATGGGGTGGGGAGAGGGGAGACAAAACAAATTGTATAGAACAAACAAGAAGCAATAATGAAATTACAGTTGTATATTTTATGGAAAAATTGAAAGCTGTATAGGCTTTGAGAAGGCAGAAGAGTGTGGGTAAGTTAAAAACCAGAGAAAGGTGAAGAGTTGTTTGAAGTGTAGGTTAAGAATTTGGACGAAGTGGGACAAAGTAAGTATGTCTGAGTCACAAGTAAGAGTTTGGGCATTAAATGCTTTGTTTCAAAAGCATTTAATAAACATAAATTTGAAAAGAACATTTTACAAGAGTCACCCAACACTTTAAAACATTTATTTTAAAATTTTCTTTAAACATAAATATAAAAATACTTCCCTGTTTAATCAGTACCTTCAATATTTATTTAAGTATATGCCAGAAATCTTAAGATGACCCAATATGTTTTTATTATAGTCAGTTTGACAGTGAAAACTGATTTAATTTTCTCTGTGAGTTGTACACACTAGGAAAGATAATGAGCCTTCATTTTAATAGGATATGGTTTGAAGAACAGATCTATTTTAAAATGTAGCCAAAATATTAATTTCATTGAGGTTAGAGTATTTTAATGAAGGATAGCAAGCATTTTCTGATTTTGTCCTTTAAGTGAGAAAGACACACCTATGCAAGACCTTGCTTTAAGCTTACGAAGTGAAATTTCTGGATTTTTTTTATTTGAGATTTAGTCAAAGCCACGCCTTTATAGTCCTCCTTTAGAACTTTCAAGAATAGATATAAACTTTTAAGTAGAAAATCTGATGCCTTATATTCCACATCTGAATGAAATCCTTTTCTTCCAATATTATGCATACAGTCAATGCTCAGCTAATTTAGTTCACGAAATAAAAGCTTAAGGTGAAAGAAAAAAACCCAATCTTTCTTTCCACATTAATATGTAAGCTTGATTTCTTTAAGGTACCTTTTCAGTAGAATATTTATTTCACTGTCATTTATGCTTATGATTATTAATTCCATTAAATTTATCCATGCTTCAGAATCATACACATAAAAGCATACACGATGATATGAATACAGCTATCAGCTTGTAAAGTCTACCAATAAAAAGGTGCAACATAATTAACTATTTGTTATCAGGAGGCAAATTCAGCAGGCATTAAGAGCAGACTGAACAGCACACGTCATGAATCCAAAGCATGTACATTTACAGACCATGTTCACAAAACTATGTCAGACAATCATATTCAAATAGCCAAGAGAAAAAAAATTACATTGAGAATACTTATTTTTCACAAGAACTAGAAAATAAGTACTCATTTCTAACTGATGCTCAGACAAGCCATCCTGCTCACAGCAGACACATGCAGGCAGATGAACACAAACAAAGAAAGCATGAATCATGCAAAGCCCCACCATTCTACTACCGCAACATCTAAACGAGAGCAGGTCACTGCCGCATTTATGTCTTGCAAAGCAGATCATCGTTAACTAATCACTGCAGAAATAATCATTTACATTAAGAAGAATGTAGACAAAGTTTCTTCTGTTTATACAAATTTTAATTTCCCAAGATAAAAACTGGAAAAGCTGGTAGAGTTCATATGATAGAAATCAACAGTCTCTGCTTGAAAACAAAATTACTTGTAGAAGTCGTATCAATTCATACCATCAAGCACTAATGCCAAATTGCCATGCTCGGTAAAAAGATGCAGTTCTTTGAAATTCCATGCATACATCACAGCTTCAAAGCTACATTAAAACTGGCATTTGATAGTAATTGCAACACCTTCAGCTTTCTAAGGCAATGCACGAAATCCATTAATCCTTTTGTTACAACAGACAAGAGGAAAGAGCCACATGATCCAAAGCTTCATGTGATCCTTTAACTGGAGCAGATGCTAGTATCAGCAACAAAGCAGTACGTCAGAAAAGCTGCTTTCAATAAAAAGAAGCTAAGTATTAGCAGAATCATATTGCAGATCTCTGTTACTGTACGCACTGATCCTTAAATGGAAAATAAGACCCTTGAATAAAGCATAGACTCATAGCAAAGTTCTCCCACTTTAAAAATCAAATAAAGCAAATAATTCTCACATGTCTTCAGAGAATTGTTTTGATTAAGTCCTAATTTAGCGCCTGTGAAGCACTTCAACGTACGTTTGTTCACCAAGGCAGATATATTCAGTTAGCATTATAAATTATTTATTACTTTACATAACACAAGCAGCAGGCAGCTCCTCCCTCTAAGGCATACAGCTCACCCAGAAGGTGATGGAATAGATACTAGGAATCAGTAACTCTAATCTCAATCTCTACAGTATTTGTGAAAAATCCCACTCACACATACAAGAGATCAAGCCACAATATCTTATGAAAAAAGCCAGAATACAGAGAAAAGTAGTGACACAAAAGAGCTGGAAGGTACTATGAAAGGCTTGGTGGAAAATAAGCAGCTAAGATCTGTAAAACAACTATGTTTCAAAGGCAATTTTTAGACTTGCTGCAAATGCTACAGAAAGATGGGTTAGTGCTAGGATGAGCCAAGGCAGGGCTACTCTAGGAGATTACCGCAAACAGTAAGAACACAGTAGACACCACAGGTAGGATGCACTTCTGAGGACTGAAATTAAAGATATAATCATCATGTGACTGTAGGTCTGATTTTCCAATTGTTCTGAAGCTCTGATAATTGAAATTTAAGGTTGCAAAACCAAGGTAGTGGTTAGCAAGAAGGCGGAGATGGAAATCCCACAATCCAGGTCAGAGCAGCCGGATGATGATGCCCCGCCCACAGCCCTCCCAAGCACAGTGCAGATGACAACTTAAAAGGAAAGAGCTTCTAATCTGACGGTTTTTGCAACTGTGAAAACAAGGAAAGACATGTAGACCTAACTTTCCTCCAGCAGTGATACATGTTGCAATTCCATAGTAAATACGCATATTATGTGCACAGGAGGAAACGCCAGGAATTCCAAGTTGAAAAGTAAGTATAAAAATAAAACTCTTCACCAAAACCCAAGCTGACAACAACTGCAACACTTCGTGTACTTGGTAATAAAACTAAAGCAGCTTGTACTCCAGGGTCATGAGACTATAAGCAAGACTGGGAGAGGCTACATTTCTCCCTCTCACGAATCTGGCCTGTCAGGAAAGGGACAGGTAAAGTCTGTATTGTAATACAAGTACTAATCAATTAGATACCGGCAGAAAAAGCATTGATGTTTTGGCTTCAGTTCCCAATGCACTTAAGTGTTGCTACTTGTTCTCATGCTTTGAAAGCTAGTGGGAATAGCTACCGATCTTAAAGAATGAATTAATTCCATTACACACTGTCTGATCTTGGTTTAAGGCTAGCCCTTGTGCAACTGTCCCTTTAAAAATAAGAACAGTTCTGATCCCAAGTGCAAGCACTCGTCACATTGATCTTTTCAGCAATTATACAAAATTGCATAATAGTCATATTAAATATTATTACATAGTCACGATGCGTAACATCCAAGAGGGAGTGTTGCCAGAGTTAATGCATAAGTGCTAACTAAGGCAGAGAGCCAGGAAGCAGTAGGAAAAGCTGCTGCAGGAGTCCAAGAACCGGCTCTCCCATGCAGCATCCACTAGGTGGAGGGAAAGCCCGCGCCTTGCCGGGACTGAGTGCGTAGGGATAACCCAGCCCGTAGGGATTACTCAGCCCGTCTCAACAGCGGGACAGAGCAAGGAGACTAAGCCACACACCGTGCTCATAGTTAACAGGCATTTAGGCAATCTTATACTTCAAAATGGCAGGGAAGGAGTGATTGCCTCTTACTCCAATTGTTGGTTTAGGTTTTTTTAACCGAAGATAGTTAAGTATTACATTAATACCACCACTGTAGAACTAGAAAAACACATCCACCATCAGTATTATGGTCAAAAATCTTGGCCTAAAGACCATAATGAGATTTTGAAAGAGCATGGTAAAACAGCAATGGGGTTTTTTTCATCTTTGTGAAATGGTACTTGTTGCAAGCCTGAGCCTTGGATATAGACTTGAGAGGCCTACACTTTGATTAATTGAAATAAACCTTTTCCTAACAAGAAACCTAAGGATTCAAAGTACAGGTGCAGGCAAGGTTCTTACTTGCACTAAAAGAACTGGATTATAAAAATCTTTACTGCAACACAGAACATATCTATCACCAGATAAATATGCTTAGCTACCTGTGCTTCTTATCAGTAAGAAGAAAAACTGTCAAAGCAAATGCTCCTGCAAAACCCACGAAGTCCCTTGTTCACCTAGTGCAATTAGCAGTTATCTTGTCACTGCTAAATTTGGAAACAGACTTTTTCCCCCCCTCCACTCAATCCTTAAACATTCATTTAGCCATCAAAATATCAAATGGCTGGCATACCCCTGAGTATGTAATATATAGAAAGCACTGGAGTATAGAAGAAGTTGGAATTGTTAAATTCCATAATACATTTCACAACAAATTTAAGGAAAACTATCTTACACCCTAAGGAAATACATCAGAACACATGCTGTTTAAATTGCATTCTCCTAACAGTAATTTTGGAAAAAGTGGGGAAAAAGAAAGGTCTACTTTCAATACATTTCTTGTTTTGCATCTCACACCCTATTAAGTCTAACACAATTTTCTTAGCTTTCAAAACCTATTACCTATTATTTCCTTCTTGCTGTAGCCCTTGTCAGCTCTTAACACCTACTTCCCTCAAAAACAACAGAGGCTCCCTGACCTATTACACACTTGAACCAAAAAAGTTATGTGAAATAAGGACTCCAAGACATGCAACTTCTTGTCATTTTCGTGATACAGCTCCAGATTCCTCAAGTTGTCCAGAGTTGAAGATTCATAAAAACTACGCGTTCTATTGAGCCAAAACCATGTTTGTTTAAAAACAAAGCCCTGTCTGGTTTGAAAGCTCTTTATGCAACAGCATTCTGCCATCAGTAGAAGTTTTACATGCATTTCTAAGCATAGATCAATTTGACAACATAAAATTCCGTATGTTAAGATCAAACTATCTAGGAAATAATTCTGTCCAAAGGTAATTTTACTTTTAAACAAAAGATGAACGTATTTAATGTAAAGTATCAGTGTTCTGAAGGCATAATTATCTAAGGACAAACTCAACCAGTCTGCATGACAGGTAGAAAATAATCAGAATCATTAAGGTTGGAAAAGACTTCCAAGATCATTTAGTCCAACTTTTGACACAATACCACCATGCCAACTAGACCATAACACTAAGTGCCATATACAGACTTTACTGTATGCGTCCAGGAATGATGGCTTCATTACTTTCCTGGGCAGCCGAATCCAATACCTGACCACCCGTTCAGTGAAAAAATTATTCCCAATGTCCGACTTGCAGAGCCTTCCTACCCTCCAGCAGATGAACACTCCCACACAACTTGTCACCTGCAAACTGAGTGAGGGTGCCCTTGCTACCCTCATCCAGATTGTCCATAAGGATATGGAACAGAACTGGCTCCAGTGCTGAGCCCAGGGGAACAGCACTGGTGACCAGCCACCAGCTGGACCTAACTCCATCCACCACCGCTCTCTGGTCTCGACTATCCAGCCAATTATTTACGCAGCTAACAGTGCACCTGTCCAAGCCATGGGCTGCCAGTTTCTCCAGGATAATGCTGTGAGAAAATGGTGTCAAAGGCTTTAGTGAAGCCTAGACAGACAACATCTACAGCCTTTCCCTCATCCACTAAGCAGGTCACCCTGTCATAAAAGGAGATCAGGTTGGTCAGGCAGGACCTGCCTTTCACAAACCCCTGCTGACTGGGCCTGATGTCCTGGTTGTCCTGTATGTGCCAGTCATCACACTCAAGATACTCTGTTCCATAACTTTCCCCAGCATTATGGTCACCAGGATTAGGCTGACAGGCTGTAGTTCCCTAAATCCTGCTTTTGATTCTTCTTGTAGGTGGGCACCACAGTTGCAAATTTCCAGTTATCTGGGGTGTCCCTGGTTAACTAGGATTGATCATACGTGATGCAGAGTGGAAAAGGTATTTCATCAGCTCCCTCAGTCCTCTTGGGTTAATCTCATTTGGCCCCATAGACTTGTAAGTGGCTAAGTGACACAGAAGGTCACTTCCTCCTGAGTTACAGGAAGTCTATTCTGATCCCCATTCCTGTTTAGCAGCTCAGGCAGCTGCTTGCCCTGAGGATATTTGATCTTTCTGTTAAAAGACTGAGGCAAAGAAAGCATTAAGTACCATGTATTTGGTGACAGTCTTCCCCATCCACATACTCAGTAATGGTTGGAGATTCTCCTTGGCCCTCCTTTTGTTGTTAATGTATTTGTAAAAACATCTTACCTTATACAGCAGTGACCAGACTGAGTTCTAGCTAAGCTTTCCCCTTCTGATTTTTTTTCTACATGACTTATGAACATGCTTGTACTCTTCCTGGGATGCCTGCCCCAGCCTACACAGGAAACAACATTTGCAAGATCTTAAATCAAATAAAGCTGGTGAAGGGTCTACACAAGTAAAAGGGTGAACACAAGTCTGATGAGGAGCGTCTAGGGGAGGTGGGATAGCTCAGCCTGGAAAAAAGGAGGCTGAGAGGATACCTTATCACTCTCTACAGCTACCTGAAAGGAGGCTGTAGTGAGATAGGTGTCAGTCTCCTTTTCCAAGTAGCAAGAGTCAGGACAAGTGGAAATGGCCTCAAGTAGCAGCAAGGGAGGTTTAGTTTAGACATTATGAATTTTTTTTCATGGAAAGAGTTGTAAAGCGCTGGAACGTATGCTCAGAGAAGTGGTGAAGTCACCATACCTGAAAGTGTTAAAAAATGTGTTGATATGGCATTTGAGGACATGGTTTACTGGTGAACAGAGTGGTGGTGCTCGGTTGACAACGGAATGTGGAAATACTAAAGACCTTTTTCAATCTTAGCAATTCTATGAAACACTTGATACATAATTGCTTTAAAATATTTTTAAAAAGTTACATGAAAATATTAATTGTTTCACAAAGAATAACACCACATCATTCTATAATTCTCATTTCAGTTTATGGGTTAAGAACAAGTCTAACATGACATAAAACAAAAATGCGAAAAGGATAAATTAGCTGAATACTTCCAATGTTTAGATGTAAGACCTAGCCACAGATACAGAATGGAAAAGATATGCATAAAAAGCAGATCTCACATCAACAAACTTTATAAGCAAACTTAGATTATGCGTTTATCTAACTTGAAAGTTTTGTATATTTCATGTAAAAGACACACTTGGATCTCTAAAAGGATAAATATTCAGATAATTTTCAAAACCTTGGTGAATCACCAATTCAAAATATGAGAGTATGTCCTCCTGTCAGAAGGTTTCACAGCATTCTGTGGTCTAACTGGTCAGGACTGGGAAAATTAAGTTATCACAGACTCATACTACTTCGTGTTAGTACCAGCTCATCTGTTTAATCTTTCCAAGTCAGTATCGTGAGTGACCACCAGAGGGAAACAGTGAAAAGGAAACAGACGCGGCTGGAGGTTACTGTTGGTCAAAGACCAATAGTAACCCTTACCCTCTTTCTGCTTCAGTCCCTGGGCATAGAAACCTCCTTTTCTTGGTAGACAATTAAAACCAGTGCAGTTTTACCTTTAGCCTTTATAATTACATTTGAGACACATTGCTTCGTGAGGATAAAGTTTTCCAGACAGCATGCAAGTAGCAACAATGACATTTAGTGGTGAATGGATAATAGTGAACTAGAAATTGTAATTGAGATTAAAGAAATTATTCTGAAGTCACACTTCTCAGCCAGTTCAAAACAGTGACCCGACAAAGAACACACTCATTTTCAATTAAGATTGTCCAAAGACATAGTACCAAATCAATCTGACAAATGTAATGCCTCAGATTTTTTAGAACTTCATCTAACAAGAAGCATTTGGGTTCAATATAATTTAGCTTTAAAAAAAGTTTAATACTTGACACAGAGAAAATTGGGCACATCTGTCTCAAACACCATGTCCAAGTAGAAGACTTTACGTTCAGCTGCTCTGCCATTAGTCTGCAAACACACAGCTCGTCATGAAAAGCACTTCTATATACCAGCCAGATAAACAGGCACAGGATATCTTCACATACGGGTTATACATTAAGTAGGTCCTCATCAAACTAGTTTTCCCTGTAGGTATGCTCACTTTGAGAAGCATCAGAAGAAACAAAGTTTTAGTTAAAATCTACCAAACCCATTAAAAGTCATGAAGTAATGATACAGACATATTTCATCTGAAATAAGTTGTTTGCTCTATTCATCACACTTGAGTTTATACAGGCTTATTTAGGAGTTTGTAAAACTGTTTTATGAAAGGCAACTTTCAGAAAACTCATCTGTGAGAATTAAAATATTAACTGATATTACATATAATATTAACAAACATATCAGTAAAGATATTAAACTCACTTGCCAATACAAAAACAACCTCCGCACTATCGTTGTTCATCGATGCAAAAAAAACCAGACTGCTTTTATTTGCTGAAAGCCAACACCCTCTGTGTAATAGGAAAAACAACTTGAAGCACAGCACAGGTCTCTACAATAAGCTGACCTACCCTGCCCTTGAAGGAAAATCTGGAAACTATTTGGAAAACAGCTCACAAAAGACTGCTCCTAGTACATTAGAAAAAAGCAAATCAAAGAATCTTAGCCCTAAAATGTTCAAGACTTGAAAGATAAATGTTATTATGAGTTCTACACAGAACTGTAATACTGTTGGTCCTTATTAGGCTGTGCACTAAGCTTTGTGACACCATTTTGGTCTTACTTTGCTTTCCAGAGGAGTAAAAAGTATGAACAAGATAAAGGGTGCCAGTACAGTGCTGGTACCAACACAAAAACCTCCCTGTGATAAGCTTTAGCTAGAGAATAGTATAATAAAACAAGCAGTTTAGTGCCTATTTTAAGTCAAGTCTTACTATAGTAACTAAATTATCTTATTTCATGACAGCATGACTGTTTTGTATAAGCTGTAGAGCCCTGTGTGCCTTAATTGCACACTCTACTACAAAAAACCTAGGCAACTGCAGAAACACATTCAGAATGTACGTAACCAATTATTTTGTAGACTCATATTTTCTACGTGCTGCTGAAGTCCAACCCATTGTTGGTTCTCTCACAGAAATGTAGCCCTGAATAATTCATCATGAGAAAGCTACACGTGTTAAGAGCTGACAAACTGAAACTGATGCTATTGCCTGCAGACATTCCAGTGTGCATATGGGGGTGTGACACAAATATTCTTGCTGTTGACTGCTCTGAACTGCAGCACACTAAAAGCTGACTTAACCCCCTTGTGAAGTGAGGGAAGGGAGACTCCCACCTGATGGTAGCTAAGGTGTTGTTTCCTGACCATTCTGCATGGCAGTGACAAAATGCATATTCTGTCACCAGATTTTCATATTCTGACAGATCTGCTTATAGTCCAGTTCAGGCATTGAAAAAGCAGCAGCCATGGAAATGACAGAAATTAAGCTATTTTATCTACATCCAAAAGCACTTCAGACTCAAATCTGCCTCACAGTTGAGAACAGTAAAGAAAAACGGCAGATTTGCTGTGTAACACAGGGCTCTTACATCAAGATAGTATAAATCAACAAGGAGGGCAGACAACCCTTCCAGTAAAGTGCAACACAAGTTTTTCTCCTAAATGCAGCCTCAGATCCACATATCTCAGACTTTCTTCCCATATGACCAAGTTCAAACCCATAATGGAGCATGTTTTTTACTCCAGGTTCTGTCTACACAGGTGGATACTCCAAGAGAGACTATGTATGACAAGTATTGTCAGTTGAACACTCTCCATCTGTTGAAGAAGTGTCTAGCCCACATGACGGCCTCTTTTTCAAGAATTAAAACACAAACCAGTCCAGTAACTCACTGAAGATCAGTTAGATATACTTGCACAAGCTTTAAGTCCTATGTATTGCTTGATCAGATTACAGGAGTTATAGTCTAAGTTGCTGTTACCTTTGCACTTTGTACTTTGCAAAACTGGCAGGTTTACCTAACAGATTTCCTCAAACTCACTAAATATCACTAAGCACATGAATTATATATTTTCTGCTTAACCTTGCAGGGACAGGTAGAAACAAGAATGGAAATAAGTAGATGCTGTACTTTTTGAACTGCACAAGAATAAAGCAAAACTCGAAGGAGACGGAATTTAACCAGACCTTTTATTTACATCTGAAAGTCTGAACCAGCAAATTGAGGCAAAAAAAATCTTCATCTGGTTAAAAAAGAACTGTTTCAAGACAGGGGAATTCTTTTGCTGGGAAGCAGAAAATACTATAACACAAGGAAGGAAGAGTTAACTGCTATTTAAAAAATGTCCTTTTTAACAGAATCAGAATGACTAGGATGCAAGATCTCTAGTACCACCTCCTGCTCAGAGCATGTCCGATTACATACTCAGGCCTACACCCCACAAGGATGCATTCTTCAGAGAATTTTAATATCTATTTTCAAAGTCAAAGTAATTGTTACGAAACGTAACTGGAACACACAGGCAAAGAAAGACTGGGTTGGTCAAAGCGAAACAATCTGCTTTGTTTATAATTAATCAAGTGTGTTGGGCTGGAATGGACAAAGCTTTAGTCCAGCTTTAAACAGTACTAACTGTAAGTACTTATTAATAAAGCTGCAATTTAAGAGCTGCTGTTCAAACATGGGCCCAAGAATGGCAAAAGGGTGCCAAGACTGACAAAGAACTGTTATTTTCAGTCCTGAAAGGGAAGTGCCAACATTTGGAAGTGACAACATTTAGGTTTGCTGCAGCAATCACGCTTGTGTAGTCAACTGAAACTGCTGATTCACTGGCATTCTCCTGAAGTCTTCTTTCAGGAAATACAGAGTTTTCAGCAATAAGTGCACTTAGCAAATTTAGCAACATCAAATGATATGCACTATCATACATATTAGAGTTTCTGCAGGTACCAGCGCTGAAGTAATGGAATGTACAAGACCTATCCAAGCTTAGTTTCCCTCATTGAAATTTAACTAATATTTAATTCCATTTTAAAGAAAGAACCCTCTGTTATTGACAGCAAAGGAATAATAACTTGAATAATCCATCTAATCTTTCCCTGAAAGCACAGCTTCTTACAACATTGACAAGTTTCAGTACCACCATCATACAGTACATCAGGGCAAGTAATTCTTATCAGCTGAGCAGCCTCAAGTGTATTCATTTGCTTAAGCAAGCAATTTTACAGTTATACACAAATCCTCACAAGTTATTCCAGATTCCAAGGGGGTAGAAAGACAGACACCTTTCTCTATTTGACCCTCCATCCCCTCAGTTTTCTGATGCTTATGTTCATACCAAGTAATATGGGATATTTAAACAGTAGCAGTTAAATATTAAACCCCTTCTTTCTCACCTACTATTTAAAATAGGTATGCTCAAGAGCAGGACTTTGTTTTCCTCTGCAGTCAACTTATACACAGACAACATTAAAACAACAGCAAATACATATTTTCAGGGCTTGATCTGTTTTCAGAGAAAAAGAAAAGGATTCTTTTGCTGACCTACAGGGAAAATTATATTGGAAAAATTACCTTCAGAGATTCTGATATATGGCAAGGACATTAAATTAAAAGAGGAGGTGCCCCAAGCCACGTTGTGTTTTCAAAAGAATTCCACCAGCTCTTTAGAGTCACATTAGCTGCAGGATACTCTCTTTCTCAGGAGTTTCACTGGACAGTAGTGGTGTGTGTGCCTCTCAGAAGCGTCAAAATGCTACCTCTGTTCAATGTTACTACATCTCATTGGTACTTCTGCACTCCACCCAAGCAGTTGAGTGCTCCTCCCTACAGCAAGGGGATTAACTATGATCTATTAATATCATCTCATTGAGTTTCACTGTAATGAAAGCTCACTGAAGAAAATCTACCTCCTAAAAAGTTCTTCTAGAAAGCAAAAAAGACCAGCTTTGCTAGATTGAGGCATACAGAGTACCCAAGACTTCTCTATTAAGCTGTTAATGCATGGTATTTTTTGAGGTGATGAGTAATAATTCTGAATAAGCAGCTTACAGTATTTGGCAAGTGCCAACTGTAACTGTTTAACCACTCACTACTTTTACATTGCAGCTCTCTACTTTCTGTTCTTGATACCAAGAGCTTACCCTAATTGGAAGGGACATTTATCACCAAAGTCAAGCGTGACGTAAGTCTCTCTCAATGAACAATACCGTTTTCAGGGAGACCTTGTAAAACATGCTACCACTCTGCCATGGAGAACTCAGACTCCTAGGGATAACTGCATGTCATTCTGCTGGTGACAAACCTTGACACTTCCATTACTTCTATTAAATGAAAGTACACACAATCAAAATTATCTGCCACAGCTTTTACAAAGTGAATAAATAACACTTCTGAGTCTACTACTGGAATCCCACTTGTTTATAGCATTGTTAATGAGACCGGCTATTTACTGCACAGCTACAAGTTGACTCTTCTAGAGTTCTGGTCACCTCAAGACCGAGCATTAGTCTCAAGACCAAGTTTACTTTAGCCATGTACATCACCCTTCATTAAACAGTACTGCAAAAATGTTGACTGACATACTCTTAACAGCTTAGCGGAGCGGTAGTGTCACAAGCCTTTCACATTACTTGATACTGAGTTAGCACTTTGGCAAGTGTTTTCCTTCACACAGTATTGCACCCAAAAGGCAACGCTCTGCTAATTTGCCACCTGAACTGTAATTTTCAGGCACCCATTAGCTATTTCAGAACATCCTGGTTCACCATAGCCTGGCTATGCAGTGATGAAAAATTTACTTTAACCTTTCTGTGCATTTGAATCTTGAATAAATTAGTATATTTAGCTAATTTCAGGGAAAGATAGGAGTAAGCCATGTCAAATAAGTTCAATACCTTTTGGGGGCAGGGGCTTGAGAGGAGAGTTCAAGACCTCACTAAGACTATGAAGACTACCTGTTAATGGTCTGACTACATGGAAAGAGAACACTTTTTCATTAGGAACATAGAGGTGATCACAGCTTTCATGGACAAAATATTTTAAATTATTTTAAGTGCACATATATGTACAGCTTCAGATTCAGATAAGCAGCTCACAACAGAGTAACAGGCAAGCTCAACTGTGAACTGAGGTTAGATTATTTAGCAGTTTCTTCATTAAGACAGACCCCATACTTTACAAAGTACGAGAAGGAGCACAATCACTGAAGAAACTGAAACTCACATAGCACAACAATTATTACCCAAGGCAGCTGAGCTGGAAAGACTGAAGTTGATGGAAGAGCAGCACAAAATTAAAACTTATGTACACAAGAGAAAAATTGAGTTCAAAGTTTACTTGGTTATAGGAATTATTGTACTGTATACATACAGGACAAGTAATGATCTGCAGATAGTTCTAGGGATGAATCAGATTTAGTGGTTCACAAGCTGAGTAAGTTAAAAAACTCATGGTGTTGTAAAATGGTAGCATACGAGAGCCACAAAACAATCCTATGTACTATACAACACATATAGGATCCTAGTGGGAATACTGAGTTCTATTTTGGTGCTATACTTCACAGAAAGATGAGGACTGAGTTTGGAAGACAGCCATACAAGGTATCAGAAAGCTGTGAACAACAATGGAGGAATGGGGAACTGTACCAACAGAAAAAGACAAGAGATTTAAGGTGTTTCAGAAATGAACAGAATAATCTCTCTAGATATTCTGTGAGAGTTCTTAATAAAGGAGAACTCATATTTTAGGAAGACGGCAAGAAATCCCTTAGATAGCAGAAACAGGCTAAAATGATTCCACAAGCCCTTACTGTTATAACACTTCCCAAGCTAACTTAGAGTGAAACATAGCACCTAGTAAGGATAACTTCAATTCATATTAGGGGAAGAATTACAATGAACTTTATGACTCTTCCTTTAGGATAGTACTTCAGTTTATTTCTTGGCTGATCTCTATACCACTCAGATGTCACTGAAGAGCCAAAAGAAAAAGACAGTATTCACGATTGAAGGTCGAAAGAATTTGAAAGTTAAACAGGGTGCTCAGACTTGAGACAGCTATATCCTTCTCCTATATATTTCCCACTCTACCTAAGGTTCTGGTCAAAATCCAAAATAAATAAGCTTACTACTGCCAAGTTCAGAAACCTGTGCTTGAACATATTTTGTTATTTAGTTATCAAGGAACAGTTTTGCAAACACTTCAAATTCAGCTTTGCTGAGAGATGTCAAATGTGAGCACACAAGAACTTAACTTATATATTTAACATCAACACACAATAGTGACAGAAACAGCAACAAAAACATCTAAGTTCCTGCATAAGTCTGAGCAACAGTTCGTGACTTTTTAGTTTCAAACTAGTACAAGGTGTTTTTGTAACAGCTTTAAGCGTGTCTCTGCCACTCATCAGCAATTTGCCTATACATTTCAGTCTTTTGAACAGGTAAACAGGCTTTCAAAATAGCTTTTTACAGGCTAACATAGGTGTCTGAATGCTGTCTCCTAGTCTCCTCTCAGGCAAGTTGCACTACTGCTGCAAGTCAGAGCCTCACAATGCCACAGTGAGAGTGGGTCACTAGCTTCCACAAAACCAGTAAGAGTGTATGCTACACAATCCATGTCAGCATCAAACAGAAATATTTGGACTTCGTTGCATGCTGAAGAGCATCAGACAAAAGAACAAGGAAATCCAAATCAGGTTAATAGGAAACTATAGTTGACATCAAGATTACTTAAGAAACTTATTCTAACACTTAGGACATGGATATCAACACAAGCAAAAGGAGGTCTCATCATCACACACCAACGATTCTCATTATGAACTTGATTAGTAAAACCGAAGTTGAACAATCTAGATCTACCCTCATATATCCCATGCTTTCCTTCATCTGCACTGTTGCTTCCACTTATGTCAGCCTTACTTGTGAATGGGTACAGGGGGAAGTATAGCTAGAGCAACTTGTATTAGTATGAAATGCCAAAAAATTAGAATAGTAGGGAGCCACAGTCCTTTTCAGACCTCAGCAATAACTGCTAAGAAAGCAAATACTTCAAAAACCACACATTATTGAAACAGCCGAACTCCAGGAGAGGAAGTAGAGGGAGAAATGGCAACAGACACTGTTCTTGTTGCTCCCTCCTATATGACATATCTGAAGTTACACCACTGGAAAGTTTTTATTTTCAAATAATTAACAAGACTGTATTTATAATTAACATTCACTCATCAATATCAGAATTAGAAATTGACAGTGACTAGTAAACAATATAGTAAGCTGATAAAGAATTAAATTATAAAGGTCATAATATCAAAATAGACTTCTGAAGATTATTTGCAGCATTTCAATATGCACTAAAATACAGTCTACACAAACATCTAAATTTACTTGGTCCAGCAGCTCCTCAATAGTTTGCCGGAAAATAGGAATGCTAGATTTAATGTACAAAACTATTTACTAATGGCAGAAATTGATAGTTCTCATTTAGTATCGATTTTAAAAGTTTGTTACATTAGTATGCTGAGTCAAAATGTTCCTGTATCATTTCGTGGCATATACTGTTCATTCTAAATTATCTTACTAATTTCAGTCCAGAGTGGCAATAGATTTGGAGTGATTTATTTGCATGCCTTTATTGTCATTATCAGTATATGAAATCCATCCTAGGACAGGATTAGAGATGTGTAAAAAAGGAGAAAACTACCCTGTCTTTATAGAATGTTACAGCTCTACTTACAATTGCCGAAAGCCTGTGGACAAGTTAAACATATGCTGCCTTTCTGTACTCTCCCCTTCTTGTTGACAACCCAAGCACATTATCTCATTAATTGAAACTCTGATATTGGTTTCTGACCTGGTTAATGGGTCAAATGTTTTTGCTCTGGCACACACTGCTAGTAAAATATTGCTATGAGAAAGTTACCTCTATTTGCATTTTTCAATGTTTTCTTAGAACAGCTAAATAAAAATAATCTCATTGATCAGTATTTACATACAGTATTCAAACAAAAGCTTGACTTTAAGTATAGTTAATGCGAAATATCTTACGGCATTTATAGGCTGAAGGAACAGGTAGATGCACTTGGATCTCAGTCTGAAGGTGACTTATTCCAATTACAGAACAAAAACTAGAAACTGAGAAACCCAAGTCTGAAGTTAAATTTAAGGCTTCTTCTGAGTTTAATAGAACTTACTTGTGCATAACCTCTTGTACTTAAGTTCATAAGAGAAATAACACAAAGATAGAAAGCAATTTTAATTCATAAATACTTCAATATTTACTTCAATATTTTACCTGAAATTCTTCACCTGGTTTATCCAGAAGTTGATTTATATTACCAAGAGATTTAAGCAATCTGACATTAAGTCAGCCATTCAGAACAGGAACAACTAGATCAGGTAGACGGAGGATGTGTTAGCTCTGGGTAGGTACTCTGTGGGTTACTTTGCTATTAAGATGTTTCTTGAGTGCACAACCTTGTGGTGCACTGGTTTCATCCATTGGGACTTTGCTTTTGAATGATTTTGAAGTCATGTTAGACTAGCAAAAGCTCACCTCTGCCCCTGGCTGCCTTTTCTGCTTCAACATCACAATTACTGTTAGTAGCAATATTTTTCAATGTGTAACACCACATTCAGTAATTCTTTTAGAACAGTGCATTGATAAGGGAAAACAAAACAGGCGGATTACCGTAACAGTGAAATTAATGATTCTTAACACTTTATAGATAAGGTAATTGCTAGCATTTTTTTGGTTACTTGGAATAACGGAACTCAATTTTATGTGGATAATACAAATTTCCTGAAAATTTCAGGCTGATGATGTTTTTAAGTTTTGAATTTTCACACAACAATATCTTGAAGTGCCCTTATTGACGGCAATCAAAACTATGCTGTTTAAAGTTTGCACTGCAGTTTTCTAAATTAACTTATGAACTAAGATCAACAGTCAGAAAATAACCACCTCACAACTAAACAGTTCAATTCTAGGTTACTTGTTTGAAAATGTATCAAAAATATTAATCAACTGCTTTAATAATTACTTTACTTTTTCTTAAATTTGAATTTAGCAGACTGCCAAATTCAATGTTTTGTGGTTTTCCCACCATTTAAACTAGGTCTGCACTTAAAATAATACAAAAATGGTATCTAAAGCATCTTACTTGGTTTGACAACTGGTATTTTAAGAAACAATTTGTAGTATACAAAGAATTGCACAAAATTAGAATTACTTAAAAGCTAATCTATATTTGACCCCAAGGTTGCCATGTCTCCTCCCCCCATTTGGGGAAAAAATGCTAAAAAAGGAAATACAAGTTTTACTCTTCTTGATGTTTCTGTATAACCCTATTCTAATCAGCTAACTCCTTCCCCAGTACCCAGTCAAGAATGAAAACAATAAAGCAGTAATCACTTCTTCAAGCAAAATTTTTACTGAGGGAGACAGGCCACTTTCATTTATGGGGGACAGGTCCCTTCATCCCTGTAAAAGGGACAGACATGAATTAGGTTTGGAAAATAGCCACCTGATGCCTTTCACAGTCAAACTTTGAGATTCATGCCTACACTTGAAACTCTTAATGTGATAAGGATTCAGGAACCTCAATAGAAGAAAAAAAAATTATAAACCCCCCAGCAAATTCTAACAGTTTTTATGTTTGAACATAAGCTGTTTTACATTTCTCACCCATCAGCTACTCATTGGTTCTAGTAAGCATGAACTTTTTCTGTCTCTGCTTATACTCATATTCAATATAAAATTAATTTTAAATCAGTGTTCTCTTTGTTTGGAGCACAATGAAACACAGTCAAAGTTTCAGTCTATTTTTCTTCCTCTGAAGATCAACAGCCTTGTGACATGCTACATTAAGTCTCACAAACACACTTTTGTTAGCAAATAGCTTAAGCAGCCTACCAGAGCTACCTACCCACTCAGTAAGCAACAAAGAACTTAAAAAAAGAAGTACTTCATGCAGCAGTAGACTAATGTTTTAAAAAATGACTGTTTAGAACAGGAAATAATTTCCTCTCTTGACTTTGTTCAAATTATTATGTGTCGTTTGAAGCACCTGGTTCTCAAACAAAAACTGTTTTTACCCAGAAGGAACAGCTTGTTAAGGAACTTTTGCTTGAGGTTTGGTAACCTGACCAGAAAGTTCCTTCAGAAAATGTCAGAGTAAGCGGACACAAATCTGAACTTTTCAGTGCAATGGAATACTTTGCCTATCTTCCCCGACTTTCAATCAAGTTTTTGGATATAAAACTTGCATAAGCTGAAGTAAATTTAAGGATGGATGAAGAGTTGCTTAAAACTAGGGTTCACTTCAGTGCTGTTCATACAAATTTAAATAAATTTTCCACAAAAATATTTTCTCTCAGATCCTATCAAAGTTCTATTTGAAAAATATACTGTTTCTTAAATATTTTCTATATAAATTTCTATAAAAATTACAGGTTATAGCAGTAACCCCTCAATGAAAGTACAGAAGCAAGACATTTGGAGACAGTCTTTAAGAAACACTAATAATAATCAGACTGAAGACAGATTTGAACACTTCTGTGTGGTGTTTAGTTCTACCAAACACCTATTTATGTGAATACAGCACTTTTCCAAGGTTTCTGGTGATAACTGTATATTTTTCTAAAATCAGTTAGAAGCAACAGATGCACCTCTACACCTCCAGCATTTATCACACAAAACTCCTACTGTATTATGAAGACAATGGAATATTGCACTGGAAAGAAGATGTTAGTTACTGATATTTCATTATATACTTTCAACTTGAGTCTAAGCAATTATTACAAGACTGCAGTAACTTCTGCTGTTTTCCTTGCTTTGATTTGATCATGACGTACGCATACTGGAAATGCTGTAAGATTCGGAACAGTCAAGTCCCATGTTATTACCTTAGAATAGCAAGATGCAAACTGAACTGTTTCGTGTCAGTTCAGCATATACAAAAGAACTTATTTCCACTTCCTACTTGTAGACATACTTTCCTTCTGTTTTTACAACATTCCAGAACATCCTCACTCTTTAAAAAAATAAGCTGAAAAATAACTTTATTAAAATAATGAAGAACACTTTCATTATCCCTATCCCTGTAGTAATTCTAAATATTAGAAAAAAATGGGTAGTAGAAATAGCCAACCCCTCATTCTACTTCTTTAAGCATAAAGGCAGAGATCTGGTACAATTTATTTATTTAAATAACTACCAAAATCTTACAAATCATAGAAGTTTAAACAATCCAAACCTAAATCAATGTTAAAAGGTTATTTTTTAATCGGGCTTCTTTACAAAAGGAGATCACTTCTGGAATGCTAGAATTTGTACTCCTCAATACTCACTCATGATCTGCCAAGGAGGCTGAATAAGATAATTTAAGCTTACCAATCAAAGCCTAATTAAATCAGTAATACCAGACAGACAAAGGAAAACAAACAGATACCTCATGATAAGGGCTGAGTACTAATGCAGGTAAAAAAAATCTGTGTTGAAAAACATAAGATTTTTTTTTAAAGTAGTACAGAGAAACAATTCCAAATTAACACTTACAATGGCAAACTCTAAACTACTACCATTCAATAATCTCGTATTATGAGTTGGTAATTCCATGAAGTTGCAGCTCAGAACTCAGAAACAGTTAAGGTGAGCCTTACAAAGGGGAATAGAAAAACAGCATGAAAAAGGCTTGAGGCTGTGATGAGCGGAGTTTAAGACAGGATCTGGGTTTTTTCATCAATCACTCCTACAGGGTAGCATGCAATGACACAGACTGCATTTCTCTTGCAGATATGCTTGTCCAGCTTCAGGTTAAAGCTCTGCATTCTCTCAGCTAAATCATTCATGAAACCTAGTCTGAATTTTAGCCTAGGGCTATCAAGTTCGATGACTACACTAAACTGTATCTGAAGATCCCCAAGCCTACAAACCAGTTTTTGAAATGCCAGTTCCATGGATGTGCAATCCACTAACTTCTTCAGTGTATCCTCATGAGAAATTTCTCTCAGGTACCGCACTAGGAATAAATTTCAGTATTGCTGCCTCAAAAACACTCCACTGTCAATTTTAAATATTTTCATTAGACCACAGGAAAGAATCCCAGCTTTGCAACTTAATTTCTTATGTTTTAATGTTACCTCTGTATCAAAACTAAGGCAAAATGCCAAGCTATAAAGGAACGAATAGTCCAATTGAGATTATTTTTTTAGAGAATCATTATCAAAAGGCAGCACTTTAAGAACAGATACTGTTTATTGCAAGGAATGGCTAGTAAAAGGTGAAACCTCTTAATTACACACAGTACCTATACAAACAACACTTCAAGAAGGTCAAGGTAAAAATTCATACCTACGTGGATATCTATTTTAATTTGTATTCCTGTAATACCTGTAATCCAGATTGAAAGACTGCATTGTGCTAGGTATTGTAGTTTAATGCTACACCTTGGGACAGTGCTTGTCTTGTACCTGAAAACATAATAGATGTTTTGTGTACTTTCTACCTGACCTGAAGGGTTTGAAGGTCAGGTATTTTTAAAATGAAATTAACTGACTTCACTGGAAGATATATGGACCAGATCAAGAAAGCTGAGCCAATATGCCGATGAAGAATAGTGCCTTGAAAGACAAAGAGACAAAAGCTAGTAATCAGATACACTAAAAGCAGTCAAGTGATGAAAAAGAGGAGCCTAAATCCAGAATGATAACCTAGAGAACTGACTCTGAGACTAACAAAGTTAACATCTAGGATAGATAAGAAGCAATTCAATAATCAGTGACAGGATGGACAAAACCTTGAAAACGTCACTCAAGCATAATAAAAGCTTTTCTTTGTTTCAAGCTAGAGAGCTCAAAAAGGCTCACAGTTGCTAGCTTCCAGTAAAGTCTTATCTATGAAGAACAAGTCAATTCCTTTGAAATACATTTAACACACAGTTTAAATCTTGAGCTTTTACCTGTCAAATATCATGAGCATTTTAATGACTGTACAGAGAAGCTTAAACTCTCTGCAAGCACTATGTTTGATCTAATGAGGGAATGAGAAAGGAAATTAGAAAACAGAAAATTACATACCTTGTGTTGTTCTATTGCATCTACCCACTGTTGTCTGTGGTCTGGGTCCTGAGCCCGGAGGTACCAAACACTGTCATTCACGCTGATATCAAATCTGCATTCATCGAAGTCATGGGGCTGTGACAGAAGAGGGTGTAAGAGTAGCTAAAATTAGCAACACCGTCAACGTTACCTCACAGATTATTTTGACACTCAAACTCTAACTAAAAACTCTGGTCAATATTGTCTCAAATTCAACCTAGAGTCTAAATTCAGTATTGTGTAGTTGCCTCAAATAGTGAACATATATTCTCATAACAAAAGATGATGGTCTTCTGAAATAGAGAAGCCTGTGTAATACATTCTTATTAAATAAAATTTTCATAAGTAACTTCCACATAAATAACTTCCATATTTCCAAATATTTTGAAACAAATCTTTTAGCAAACTATTTACCATACCAGAAAATATGCCTATATATATATTTTAATTTCAAAACAGGACAAGAACTTGATAACATTACTGCTACCAGTATTAATTTTAGATTAAATACATACATAATAGCAAAAAAATACCGGGATAGAACCATAAAAGCACACTAGATCTAAATGACAAGTCAGAGTAGAAACTTAAGCAAGCTGTGACAGGTTTTGCTTCAACTGTTTTCACTATGAATATATCACAGATAATCAAAAGCCACACGTAATCCCTTCACACATCTCCACTCAATGGCATCTAACTTTCAGTTCACATGCCTTAAATACTTATAAGCTTTTACGAATGTAACAATGAAGCTGTTAAGAGAAGTACAGGGAAAGAAAACAATGATCTAATCTGCCCTGGACCCTGACACTGTCAGTTCAAAGTTACTCCTTAGCAAACATCCAACTGAGCCCAATATTCCCCACACCCTTCATCTTTGAAAGCCATTTCTAAAGACACATAATACAGGCGTAGCTGAATACCTTTTTGAATTTGAATACAAAGAAAAAGTACACATGAAAATAATTGCAAAAGGCTAACAGGCTCCAGGATAAAGGCTAGTGACACAGTCTGAAGGGCCATAAGGGTATCAGATGCTGCAGACAAGTCTATGCATGTTAGGAATATCCTTTACAACACATGGACCACTCTGCCAATACATTCATCTTGCAGACTAAAACACTGAATCACAGACTAAAAAAAAAAAAAGAAAACCTGGAAGTAAGTCTCATTTGTTGTCATGCACACCATTCTAGTCTTAGTGAGATTTTTTTTCCAAAAAATTTGGAAACCAGAAGCTACTGATGGATAAAAAAAAAAACAAAAAACATTTTCTCTTTTTCTCTTTTTAATATACTAAGGAAAAGTACAACAGAATTCAAATTACCAAATAAAAAGTGAACTAGAAAGCGTTTAACAAAAGTACATTAAAAAATGAAAGTGTAAGCTTAAAGCTTCATGTATTTGGTCAAGCATCTGAGTATTCAATTTTAAAGAAATTTCAACTTCCCATAGGAAAAATCTCCAACAACTGTAAGAATTGAAAATCAAGCCAAACAACTACAGCTAGCAATTACCTAATACCTGACCATATCAGGCTAATTAAATTCAACCAACTTTCAAAACTGGTTCTATACACTCCTTCGCCTTCACTGAACCAGGTGGTGTAAAAGGGGTGTAAAAAGGGACATGAGGTTGTTTGACTCCAGCTGGATGCCAGACGCCCACCAAAGCCTTAGTCACTGCCCTCCTCAGTCAGAGAGGGGAGAGAGAATAAATGCAATGAAAGACTCATTCATTGAGATAAGGACAGGGAGATCACTCACCAATTACTGCCACAGGCAAAACAGACCTGACTCACGGAAAACAGTTTAATTTATTACCAAATTATTAATCAAATTAGAGTAGGATAATAAAAAAATTAAAGGCACCCTACTCC
This sequence comes from Eopsaltria australis, assembly GCA_034509425.1. NCBI lineage: Eukaryota > Metazoa > Chordata > Aves > Passeriformes > Petroicidae > Eopsaltria > Eopsaltria australis. The sequence goes on along the minus strand of JAVTVJ010000649.1, from coordinate 466,687 downwards.
TCCTTACCAGGCTCAACTCCATTACCTATTTTTCTCTACTTCATCCCCCCTGAGCACTGCAGGGCAATAGGGAATGGGAGTTGAGGTCAGTCCAAACACTTTCTGTCACTGCTTCCTCATTCTCTTTCCCTGTTCAGCATAGGAACTTCCTCATGGGACAAAGACCTCTGTTATCTTTGCCAATATGGGTCCTTCCCAAGGGCTGCAGCTCTTCTTCAACTGCTCCAGCATGGGTTCTTTTCCACAGGGCACAGTCCTAGACACTGTCTGCTCCAGGGGTCTCTCCCAGGGGGCCACAAGCCCTGCCAGTAAACCTACTACAACATGGGCTTCTCTCTCTATGGGGCCACAGATCCTGCTGGGAGGCTGCTCCCTGCATGGGTTTCCCACACTCCATGGACACTCATGTATGCAGCTCAGATGAGCTGCAGGGGAATCTATGCTCCAGCACTTGACCATTTCTTCCCCCTACTTCCTCACCGACCTCGGTGTCTACAGAGCTGCTGCTCTCACATATTCTCAGCCCTCTCTCCCAATGCCTGTTATACAGCACATTTTACACTTTCTTAAGTATGTTATCACAGAGACAATATACCATCATGTCTGATTAACTCAGTTTTGGCCATCAGCAGGTCCGTCTTGGAGCCAGATATAACTGGGTCTATGAGATATGGAGGCAACTTCTACATCTGCACACAGAAGCCACATCTGTAGCCCCCCACTACCAAAACTTGCCACACAGACCCAATACAGGACATCAAGTCTTCTAATCCAGGTCCCTCTTCTTCAAGCTGCATTTTCTATATTATTGTTACTATATATGTAAAAGAAGTTCATCTGCTTTAGAACAGCAAACTTGACAAGGCAATGTGCCATGCTTATATGCCTGTTCCCAGTCACTCCTCTGACAGGCTCTCATTTAGTCATGTGATGGGGGACATACATCTACAACAATCAGAGATATTTCCAAAAATCATCCAAACAGAAAGTGTAGAAAGATTAGCTATCAAGGTTTTTTCCTGACATGATAGCATTCCTCAGCTTGATTTCTCATTCTTGAAGTCTTTTGGGAAGAGTTACAAGCAATTACATTGTACGTGATTAGAAAGACTTTCCAAATTAATCTTAAAAGCCTGTAGCATTACTGATCCCACCCCTCCATATAGAGCACTTACTTCAGTTCACTACCATCCTTGCTTTCCCCCAAAATTTCATCTCTAACCTAAACATCTTCTAATGCAACTTAAGCCTACCACCTCTGTTCTTTTCAAAGACAGGTTTTTGTACTCTCCTTCTTTCCAAAGCAGCTTTTAATATATTTGAAAATCCATGCCTTGTTGCTAAGACACAGAAAGATGTCTTCTCTGAGGTCTAGAGAAAACTTTTAAACACTTTTCTCCATTGTTTACTGCATACACTTCTGCATTACATGTAGTTATGAGGAGAGGCTGAGGATGTTTGGTTTGTTCAGCCTGGAAGAGACTGAGGGGAGACCTCACTGCGGTCTTCAACATCCTCACAAGGTGAAGCAGTGGAGTAGGCACTGATCTCTTCACTCTCATGGACCAGTGATAGGACCTGAGGAAGTGGCATGAAGCTGAGTCACGGGAGGTTTAGGTTGGATATCAGGAGTAAGTTTTTCACCCAGAGGCTCACTGAGCACTAGAAGAGGCTCCCCAGGGAAGCAGTCACAGCACCAGCTCTGACAGAGTTCAAGAAGTGTTTGGACAGTGCTCTTGGGCACATGGTGGGACTCTTGAAACTCTCCTGCATAGGACCAGGAGTTGGACTCAGTGATCTTGGTGCATCCCTTCCAACTCAGCATATTCTGTGATTCTATAATACAGGTTTATGATTATACTCAGCTCACCATGCAGTTCCATGTTATAAAAAAACCCCAGCTGATCAGGTGATCCTGTTAGACCAAGTTGCTTAAAGGAAAGAAATAACCACTAGCAAGGTTAAATATGTTTGGAAAGGATGTTAGGCAGGTGATACATGATTTGCTGTATACCTATTTAGCATCTTACAGTATATATTAATTGCCTATTTTTCATATTTTTGGCACCTGAAATCATTGTTTACCATCCTTCTCCTCTGATTTTTTTTTTAAACATGCTTTATTGGAAGAACCCTGAATTAACTGAACACAAAGGACAAATAAATCACCTGAATCATGTGGTGTGTTCTTTTCTTAACACAGAACAAATCAGGTTGTTGTCGATTAACCCCCTTCTCTACCAGTATGGAGTTCACATTTCATTTTCACCAGTAACTTGGCAGACTTCTGTATGTAACTTTTTGGCAACATCTGTTACATTCTCCTCCCTCCAAGCTATAGACAAACTTCCTTGGTTTACCTCTGGCTGTATGTGCTTTTATTGTTTTCTGTAGCTGAATCTAACAAAGACCACAAACTTCTCAGGTCTGTCCTTTATTTTTCCAACATTCTCATCAGACTAGTTTGACTTCTTTATGCTTCCTGGAAGTTTTTCTGTTTCTCCTCCCTTTCTTCCTGTAGACCTCAACTCATTTTATTTAGATCTCATTTCTTTCTGAGATTCACTGTTTCTAGCCTAGTGTTTCATTTCCCCTTTACACTCAGAAGCAGTTATAAAATGGTACAGCTCTTAGCCAGTCACATGACAGGACCCTGGAGGATAAATAGGGATTTTCATCTGTAACAAGCTAAGGACATGTGCTGAGGCCAGGATATGTCCTAATGACCTTTCACAATCAAGATAAGGCAAGAAAGAGGAATGTTTTAGTTATGCAGGGAAGCAGGAAGCAAGTAGGAGTTGACTATATATCCTCAGGATTTAAAGCACCTTGGAGGACTTCAGCTGCTTTTTCCCAACCCGCAGCAGTCTCAAGAAACATACATAAATTGAGAGGGAACTGGGAAATAAAACCCAAATCAGGACACTTTGGATGGGGGAACCTGGAAACCTTTACAGCATTCTCAAAGCTGAGTTGCACAGACTTAAGAGTCTGTGGCAGAGGAAACCTCTGTTTATGCCAAGGGCTCCTTCAAGACTGCATATCATAAAAACCCCAAACCAACAAAAAGCCCCTACAACTAAATTTTAAGTCCTTTCAAGAATGTGCTGCAAGAAATAGGCCTCCAGCATCCACAAACACCCTTTCTGTATGATTCCTAAGCTTTTTTCCAAGGCACCTGCAGAGAATCCTGCAGAAACAAAGGCAATTCAAGTATTCAAGCATCCTAGGTCTTTCCAAAACCAACAGATACTAGCTCTTAAATTCTAAACATTTCCAAACAAGAACTGTTTACATGAAAAAACACTTACTTGGCTACAGTTACTGAGGAAGTCAGTAGCCAGCTCAAGTCTCATGAGTCACAGCTGATTGCATTGCCACAAAATCCTTCCTGTTATACAGCTGTTAAGCCTAAGGTATTCATAAAACAAATTTTAGAGCAGTATCTGCTTGAGTAATACTGGTTCAGGTGCCTAATGCAAACCACACAGGAAAGATTAAGTGTTTTTATATACTTTATAACCTTCAAGAGTACTTCACGTGGGAAAAAAACCAAAACCAAACCCTGAATGAAGAAACTTTTCCTTGATCTCTCTCACTACTCCAAATGGTGTTAATGGCATTTTGTCCTTTCCTTGCAGAGCAAAACCAGGGTGGTTCATATCAGATACAACTCAAGTCTGCATATTACAACTATTCAAGTATGCTTCGGCCACTGTTCTCATAACTAGAACTTATGAAAACTGAAATTATTTTAAAATTTTGAAGGTTTTTCTTATTAAGAAAATCCCAAGCTGGGAACTAGGACACAAGACAAACAATAGAGGCCAACAGAAAATGAAAACTATAATTCATTAGATCCCAGATGTGAATGTCACTAGCATAAATTCAACAGAGGCTGTCATCTAGCCAAAGCTAAAATATGAAACCTGACGTTCCCCTTTGCTTCTCTTAGTGCAACTCAAAACAAGTTAAGAGAACTTCACATTCTTTTTCCAAATAGGTTTGAGTATGGTGTCAATCAGAAGTTACTTAACTGAAAAAATAAATACAAGTTTTAGTAATCAAACTTCAGTGTTTTTCTTTAAAAAATGGCCTACACATATATGCCTTATATTAGAGTACCTAAGCTATTAAAAATGCTAATACTCAGCTTTTAAGAAACAAAAAAAGCTTTATCAAGTAAAACTGACTTAAGTGAAGTGTTTTGAATATATTTCATTGATGAAAATGCTGCAACTCATGCCTGCAGATATTTTTTGCCTGTAGTATGTTTATAGGGACAAACGACCCTGCAATCACTTGTTTTCCACTTGGAATACAACTTGTTGCATTCTGTCCTTTGTTTCATCTGCTGAGGAAATACTGAAACACCATTCTGCAACTCTGATGACTATCTGAAAGAATGTTCATGTTCACAGGCCTATAAATCTTTTAAAGATAGCAAACTTCACCAGTTTCAACTTAAATACCTCTTATAAAAGTAGGCATGAAAAGGTATACACTGGAAAATGAGATACAAGCCAGACTACAATTATTCATAACTAACATTTCCAGCTCAAGAGAGCTGAACACACAACACTTCCCATGTTAACAGTGTCACTGATCTACCATGCAAGGTACAATTTATCTACTGGTTAGTATTTTTATCATTCCCATGGAATTCAGGAAAAAGCATCCTTTTTGCACTATTCTTCAACTTCCTGAAATCCTCCAGTTACAAAGTACCTGAAAAAACTACCATTTCCTCCACAAAAAAACCTGATGTTCAGAGTAGTTACCAAAAAACCTAGAGATTTGCTTATTTGCTTTCACAGCTCATTCAATAGCTTCTGGACCTGGATGTATTCACTCAAATGCCAAAACTACCTCCATCCTCTCAAGTTTTCAACAGGAAATTTAAAAGATCACCCCAGGATATTATGGATAGGACAAGAAAGGACAGAGGGGCACAAGCAATGATCAGAATAAAAAAAATTGCATCTGTAACATGGTATTACTTTTGAAACAAACAGGAATTCAAAAGAGCACTGTATTCCCCCATAAGCAAGGAAACCTCCTCACAACAGAAGGCAGCAAACTGGACAAAGGAGGAGACGTCCATATGATAATTTAGGATGCAATGGACAAAATCAGTATCTTTTGTTAAAAAAAGAGAAGGCACAATATATAATGAGCTATAGAAACATGATAACAAGCACCTTACAAATTAATTAACCTGATGGAATAGAAAAAGGGAAAGCAATGCAATGTAGCAGAAAACAACTTTAAATAAAGAAAATGAAAAAATCACTCCATGATTCTCAGTAAGCAGCATGTATCAAAGCAAGAAAAACACTGCAGTTACTGAGAATTGAGGCTAACACCAAAATATGTACTTTGACTATGGGAATAAAGAAACCTACATTGAGGTGCTAAGAAAACCCCCAAAATGAAAAGTTTACCTTAAGATTTGTGCTGTGTGACTGAAGGAATTAGCTCTAAAAGCACACATAAAAACTGCATTTCAGCTCCCATGTACAACCAGTTTGGAACGGGCAAAGGCTGTGATTAGTTAACTAGAAAAATGAAAAATCTTGGCCAAATTCAAAAAGTGCATGTCTTAAAATAATTTTCCGAAAGCATTTAATAAATGAGACCCAAACTGTGAAGAAATTGTCCCCTGCTTCCAAAAGGTAAAATGGCTGAAAATATGCTAACTTTTGAAAAACTTTGAACAGAAAGGTAGTGAAATGAAGTACCACTGACATGATTTTAAAGCTGCATTCTAGATGGTGAATAATAATTAAAATCATCAATGGAAAATTTCTATCAGCCGAATCACAATATATGCTTTACCAAATAATATTATGCATGGTTGGAATTTTACCAGACAAGACCAGTCAAAACACTGTCATTTTTCCTTATTAAATACTAAACAGTAGTATTTTTCAAGTTAGTGTATTTCTCTCCAGAGTCACTGTAAAGCTCATGGGTCAAGATAAAGGCAGAGAGATCACTTACCTACTGCCAACATGGTCAAACAGATTTGATTTGGAGAAAATGGACTTCATTTGTTGCCAATCAGAGCTGGATGGTGAGAAATAAGACAAAACTAAAAACACAGGCACACAGGGATTGGGAATGAGGGCTATGGTCTAACACTTTAATTCTGCCACTCCTTCCTCATGCTTCCACACACTCCAGCAAGGATTTTATCTATCACTGTAACTCTTCAGGGTAAACCTGTTACAGCATGGGCTCTTTAGAGGCTGTAGCCCCTGCCAAAATATATCCAGCTGCCACGGCTGGGTTACAAATAGGTTGCAGTGTGGTCATCCGGTCTGGTGTGATTCTCTACACAGGTTACCCCAAAAATGCCTGCACAATGCTCTCCTCTACAGGCTGCAGGGGATCTGTGCTCTGTGGCTAGAGCATCTCTTCCTGCCCAGACAGCTGTTTCTCACACCTTTTCCTCATTTCTCTTTTTCTGACATGCTGCTGAGCAGCATTTTTGCCATTTAAGTGTTTACCTTGAGGTGCCACCACAGCAGCTGTGGGGCTCAGCTGTGCCCTGCACTGCATCCACTGAAGCTGACCATGTTCTGTGCAGGACGACCTGGACTCTCCCCACAGAGGCTGCATGGCAGACCCCAGCCCCACGAGGTACACTCAGTGCAATCATAAAAGCTCATCAAGATCCTTCTGTCACTACGACTTATTTTTGAAGACACTTTATAGAACTATAAACATTGAATTTACTAAAGTAATTAATTTTGCAAGGATTTTTTAGAAATCAATATCTATTCTGGATCTAAGTCTCAGGATGGAACAATTTCAAGAAAGCCTTGGATTTCATTGCTTATAATACATTTTATTAAAAATGTACTAAAGTCCCAAAAGACATTACAAGTTCTAATTTCCTATATGTGTAATATTTGCTTCCTCAAGAAAAGTCAAGTAGATCCACAAACCTGACAAATTAAAGTCTACCAAGAGCCACAACAAAAATTCTGGTTTCCCTTTCTTACTTCTAAAATCCAGTCAAAACCTAATAGAAACACTGGACTATGATGTCTTGCCTTTCCTTGTTGCTATTCTTGCACAATAACAACCCACTTTTTAGTTACATTGACTGGCTGTATTCTTTTTACATTTATTTGTACTGGGTTTTTTTTTTTTTTACTACAGTATAGGAAAACATTACAAACAAGTAAGTAAACAAGACAGTTCTATGCCTATTGGAAGTGATTAACCTTTAGGGGCAAAATATGGGATATCTAATTTCTTGCTCATTACCACATTAAAAAGAAAACTTTCTCATAATGGCATATTTACACATGTAGGAAAAAACTTATGAAGAAAATAGGCTTAAAAATATAAAAGCCTATTAAATGTTTTTACATTGTTTGCTACTACTCAAATCTTCCACTTCAGTTCTTTAGTCTGGATATTTTCTTCTCAAAATACCTTTAAACACTTATTTTTCTTTTAAATAATGATCATATCTTTTCAAAACCTAGCTAAAGTAGAGGCCAGGAAAAGTAGAAGCATGGTAAGCAGAATTTAAAATTAGTTTGTTAGCATGGTATGCAAATTTAAAATTAGCTTGGTTTAATCCATTGCAAAGAAGTTCTCCCATGGGAGAACTGTCCTTTTAAGTCTGGATTAAGTATACATTGTGTGTTACTTTAGCACTGAAACCAAAAATCTGAAATTACAGAACTCAGGTGTAAACCTGGTCAATCTGGTTTTCTGCACACCTTCCGAACAGATTCAGATGCAAAGGTGATCGTATAAAAACAATTTTCATATTTTTTGTGAGGAATTAATCTATCTTACAGGACAGTAGGCTTACATGAGTTTTTTGATTAGTATTTTATCAAATTTTTTCTGTGTTAAAGAAGCAGAATTATTAGGTAGTATCAAATCATGTTGTATTGGTTTATATGTAAACATAGCCCTGACACTGCTATTCTCAACTACTTACTGAAAAACCAATTACTTGCAATAGCAAAACTTAGTGCATAACAAATGTGAAATGGCAGCTAAACTTTAGTCAAAGACATGGAATGGCACTGTGTTACTACAAGAGAGAGAGTAAGGCTGAAATAGTTGTACATCAGCATGTGCTTGCAGCTGTCACCTTAAGTGATCTACTAGTGACAACAGATACATGTAAAAGCTCCATGGATTAGTAAACTGGTATTAACAGATTTAGACACACACACAGAGAAATCAGGATATAACTCATGGGTCTGTCCTCTTTAAACATAGTCTGAAGAACTTGAAACTTGGTCTAACTCATGAAACTTGCCTTTAGAGCTAACTATCAGTTATGGAAATGGAAGCACACATGTTACTGCATTGGTGAGAATCAAGTCAAAGTGAATCCCTGGCAGACAAATTTTATGATACTTCTCAGGTTTCCAGTTGGAACAAAATATATGCATTATCCACCAACAACAGGCATCAGCCACTGAAAAAAAATGCCAAAAGAACTATACTATAGAAAAACATCAAGCTAGAATTGATTACAAGTAAACTTCTTAAGAATCACACCATATACAGCAAGAAGCTAGAGTTATTAATCAGGAAGGAAGCCAAGCAATTTTATAACAACTTTAGAGAATGCAGAAACACTGTTCGAGCCACTTTTATTAAAGTTTATTTTTATTGGACAATCAAATATAGAAGCAGGAATCACACTTGCATTGCTACACTCCTAAAATAACTATTTGTATATTGATTAATTTAGTTGTACCTCACACTATGTACTGCAGTGTGGCACAGGAGACCCAACAGTCTCATACAGTGGCAACAGAACAATATGGATTTCACAAGAAAATCATGAGTGAGTATCCAGAAAAGGTACTTGACCCTAAGAGAAAAGCCATGCTTCACAGCACTAAACTGAGCCAACAGATAGAGTAGAGCATTCTGGACTTAGATTCATGGTGACAGGAATGCAAATTCTGATACTAGGAAATCAGTGGCATTCCAGCTAGAACAGAGGCCTGATGTACCTGCGAAAGCACCACACTAAGACTTAAGATTAACTTGGTTTGAATCTAAACATAAACAACTTAACACAGTACAACTGTGTAAGCATTTCTATAAATGCAGTATTAACATTATTAGCAACAGGACTCTTGCTAAATATGCAATTCCCAGTCCTGATCTGATCTCATTATTAACTTGTTATGAAAACTGGCTCCATGAACTTGGAACCAGGTGTCTCTTGTTATGATACCAAATTAAAGCATGAGACCATAGTTTCAAAGACCTTGAAACTATGGACACAGATGAAAAGCTGTGGCCCCAGAACCATAAACAATTCCTTAACAGTCGAATACTGGACAGTGAAAACATGTAACCTTCACAGCTGGGAAGGCTGTTCTTGCTCCTGATAGCAGCAGCTATTTAAAAGAAAAAAACCCAAACAGCCGAGCAACAGGGCAAGGAAGCAACAAGGCGGCAGCCTGGGAAAGGAACACCTCTCCAGCATCACACCACATGCAGTCCAATGTCAGGTGCTCCAGTGATATATTAAAACATGCTTACAAAAGATCCTAATTTGGGCCTACGTGTGTTTTGGCAAAAGATGCATACTTCAGTTCTATACTTGCCCTGTCATCCAACCTTCCCCCATCCCTCACTGAAGAGCTCTTCAACTAGGTTACCTTCACTTCAGCTAGGACCATCAAGAACAAAGATATCAGGCTAGAAATATGGTACTGGCTCCATGGTACTGCATAGTTACAGATAATTTAGTTTGCAAGCCAGATATAAGTGACAGCTTTGAATACAAAATTGTAATGGTTACGGTGTAATAACTAATGTATAGCAATAATTAACAATGGGTAAGAACTAATTAAAAGGACAAAGTACGTTGCTAATGAATGTCAGCCTAAATGCTTTCATTCTAAAATTTAAAATTGACCTGAATTGTCAGTCTAAACTCTGCCATCACAGCTACCTCTAATTCTTTTATATATATACATATTTGCATGTGTGTACAATTAGATCTATATATGCACACATAATTAGTTTCGAAAGAGCTGAAAAAGAGAACTTAAGAAAGAACAACACTTGTACTTAGCAGTTAAGTACCTGGAGACCTGAGGTAGTAAATTCTGCTCCAACAAGTCCTCTTAACTAAGATGGACTATGATCGACTTCAGCTGAGAGGAAAGACACATCAAACAGATTTAAAAAGTGGTGAAGTTGACCACACTGTTTGAATTCACCCTGAATAGAATTCAAAAAGAGCATGGGAAAATAGCAACTAAAATATATGCGTAAAGGAGGAGGCAAGAAGATGAACTAGAAGGAAGAAGGAAACAACACTCAAGCAGTCATCTATGACAAACTATTCTGAATGTACCAACAGAAAGGGTGGTTAAGCAAGCGACTTCAGAAAGCACCTAAAAAGAGATGGCCAGGTGGAGCTGCCTATTAGTAGATGAAAAGTACTCTGACTTTTTAACTTAATATTCTATAAATGTATATCCAAAAGTGAAGTCTAATATTGTACAAATCCTCAATGGAGCTGTTGAAAACGTCATTAACAGCTACCACAAGACACATCAGATAATCAACAGCAAGTTGCCTAGGAGGACTATTGAGCAACACTACAGCCCTGGAGGGGGTGTCATATGAACCAACTGTACTCATGAACAACTATACTCATGAAATCAACTATAAATCAATCTTACGAAAATGTGCAGAAATCCAGTTTGAGCAAGAATATGGACTGCAAGTAGCATAGAAAAATTTGCTGAGCTATAAAATCATAGCTTTAATACCTAATGAAAACACTGAAATTATTTAAAAATTGGTATACATCAGTGAGAAATATTCCACAGCATGAAACTACTCCAATGTACTGCTCCACAGGCATGAATTATGACCTTCATGTGTATGTCAAATAATCAACAGTGTTAGAATTTAATTATGTTAATTAAAAAGTCACGTGGGGAATAATATTCTTACTGGTAAGACAACAGAAATAGTGATGGATTACAGTCCGTATTTCAACTGTGTGATATAACCACATGATTATATTCAAGTACTAAAGATTAATTCTTCAGCAATATTAAATAATGGTAAAGTATTTGCTTAATGTACATTGTAGATTTTTTTACATCCTAATCATTTTAGAACCAGCATCATAGTACAAAGAACAGCCTCACTGAGCTGATCTGGATGTGTATTTTTCCATTTCTGACTTAATTTTTCCAGTACACACTACAGAAGAAATCATCCATTTCTCCAACATGCCAAATAATTGGTTTTTGCATGACAAGGATATTAGCACTTTATACAAGTTCGATATATACACGCATTTTCACTTCACATTCAACCCATCAATGACTGATTCAGATAACTCAGAGGCATACACAATTTGTACAGAGGATGTGAATGCCAAAACTAATTGTCCAGGAGAACCCTGTATTTCAAGCAACTTCCACATGCTGCACCAGCAGCAGTCCAGTCTCATTATCTCCTAGGTGTTTACTCCCTTTCCCTTCCTCCCTATCTTGTTGCTCTTCAGCATTTTCCTCTCCAGAACAAAATCACCTCAGGCTTTTCACATATGAGTAGGTATTCCTAACCACATTTGCCTCTATTTAGAGTATCCATTTCCCATTTAGCCAAAGTCTCCCACCACTCTAGATTTAGCTACTTGATTGAGACACACACTAATTGTCACATGTCCTAAATAAACTCCGACCTAGTTAGGGCTTGTATTATATGTCTTCGTCTACTCAGGTCATCTTTTTAGTAGCAACTAAGGCTGAGAAAGCACTTCATCAAATTACAGAAAATTAATTATTCAATTGGATGCTCATCATGTCATACTAAACCAGATTGTTTTCCAGCCTCAGACAGTTGGAAACAACATTTTCCCAAGCAATTATCAATTACTACAAAGCAACTGCTAGTGTTTCTGCCCAGGGCATGGACTTATGGCTTAGTTTTTTTAATAAAAACTTTCAACTAAAACCTATCAGCTCCCATTTGACTTAACTACAACAACTCAACTAGTTACAAACTCAACCAAACCTAACAGTAGATAAAAACTGCAATTATTTTAATAATAATCAGGTATGTTAGCAAGATCAAATTTTGATGCAGTAGCTAGAAAAAAAAGTAAATCCAAACTTTATTTCTTCGACACCACTTCTATATCCTACCACATCAACTGAGTCCAAAATACAGCTAGATTTCACATTCTATAAAGCATAAAAGAAGCATATCAATACACTATTAATTTCAAGGTGAATTTTTGAAAGTCTGTTTTGCAAGACATGATTCTTCATGCTACTAAGAACATTTCTCTAGCATTGACATCTCCTTCAATTAAAAATACACATCTTTATTATAAAACTTAAGAGATTTGTAGGATTTGATGTTTCTGTGAAAAAAATGCATAGGAAGGTTCTGCATGTGTTTTAATTGATGAACACATGAAGCATTTTTTTTTAACTTGCCAATCTATTTTTGAAAATGTTAATCTGTACTTCCTTACACAAGTGCCCAATTATTAATAGTGGTCAGTATCACTCTATAAATAAAACAGAAATACTACTAGAGTGAGGAAAGGCAGCTGTTCAACTAACCGTATCTTTAAAACGTGGAGTAAGTTTTTTATTTTTGGTGGCTGATTACTGGATACAAACATGTTAGTCTCTCTTCAGACTATGTATAAGGAAATGAGAAATTTAAAACTGAAAACTGTCAGTTTAGCTCTTTCATGTACAGTGTCCTTGTTCTTTCTGTAAACTGAAACTAATACATGTTTACATCTGTCCTAATTTATAAAATGAACATCTATGAAGTTCTTTACAACAAGAATTTATTACTACTTAGGGAGGAAAAAAAAGCTAAGACAATTCACTAAGTTGTCCCTCAGACTTCCATGTTCTATCTTCTTGCTTGTCCCAAGCTGCAGATATTCACAATATTCAACCCACACACCTTTTAGAGGTTCATTCTAAAGCTAAATGGCTGGCTTGCAATTTTTTTATGAATATAGAATGCCATTACTGCCTTCATTAAGCAACTGTGCTTTCCAACTGCTGTTTCTGGAAGAAAAAAGCCCCAACGAACTAGTTTACTTGAAAGTATCTCCACTATGCAAACTGAATTTATTGCTCAGTCCTAGCTCAGGCATTTCCACAGAGCTGTCTAATCATCTCTTTACAACACAATAAAAACAAAGTATTCCAAAAACCCCAAACTAAAAACCAATAGCAAGTTTCCATAAAGGTTTTGATATGCATATACCTCATTGCAGTATAACCAAAGTCAAGGAAAACCATTGCATCACAGTTGTTGCAAATTGTTTAAGCAACTAAAACCAGTAAATTTTTCTACATCAATAAAATACACAGGAAGGAGGATGAATACCAAACACTGGATTAAAGCAACATGGCAAATACAGAGTCAATCAGTAGAAAAGCTGAAGTTTTAAGCTGGAACATAAGCTTTTGGAACTCTTCCTGTGTAGGCAATCACCTCTAGGAACAGAAAATACAAAGTTCACACATTTTAAACATTCTTAAAATCTTACCAAGCATTACATTTCTCTAAACATTTTTCAAAATCCTCCACATAGATCCATGCAGAAGAGACAGCCTGACCAGGCAAACCCTTTCTGAAAAAAAAACCCTAGAATTCATCAGATAAACACTTCGGTATTAAGAATTCTATAAAGAGATTTGAGAATCTATTAATATAAATTGCTACTATGATTAAATTAGTGTTGGCCTTCCTCTTAGATTGCCTTAAGTGGGGGCATAGCATATCATGTTATTCTTGATTTTTCATGCTGTAACTACATGAATTAGTGCAAGGCACTCTGTACAACAGTGGTGATGGCACTATGAGAATAGACACATCAATCGAAGGAGAGACAGTACAAGCTTATGGACCACGCTGCCTGAGAGTTGGGACTTACAGCTCTACAGAGCATTTTCTTTTTATTCTTTTAATAACAGACCCCAGACATTCCAACTCCAAAACACGTCCCAGGGATCCTCACTTACAGGACTGCCATGAACATCCATTCTTAATCTCATACACAGAATTCACCACTGGAAGTTTGACTTTAAGAATGGAAGAACTATAAAGCTTTAAAATGAAGAAGGGTATCCTTAAAAAAAGACCAACGGGCACTGACTACAATCAACAGCAGTAATTAGGTATGCCCAGGCTAGATTAATGTAACAAAGCTTAAATTTGTTCTTATACGAGCTTTTTATAATATGCATAATTTAATCTCATCCACTGACCACACAGCAGAACTTTTAATCCATTTCAGCCTTCAGCCTATTATAAACCAATAAAACACCTTTGAGGTGTTTTGCCTTATCTGGATAAGAGCAAGTCAATCAGCATCATGTATTGACTTTCATCATCCTTCCCCAAACTTAATTCATATGGCCAGTTCATTACTTGATGTAATTCAGTGAGTATACAATAAATACTCTTCCTTTGGTCCTCTATTCCAGAAAAATCAGCTCTTTTCAGTCTCAGTAGTCCAACCAGATTCCATATTTTTCATTTAATTAGAAGCTACTGTCACAAGGCCATACCTGTTCTGGACGTAGGACAATTTAATTCTGCACTTGAAACACAAAAAAACCACACTAATAAGTGAGTTTAACGAGTATTCTTTTGTCAAATAAAGGGGAGAGATGAGTGTCTTACAAAATATCCCTGTAAAATTATCTATCAATTCCTACCCAGAGCAGTACAAATGATAAAACAAGAGCAGAAGCAACTGTGGGTTTCTGCATATAACATTCATGTCTCAATTACTACTATGACTTATACTTAGACTCATCTTCATTGCTGAAAGTACAGTAAGACTGATCAGTGACAGCAGCTTTCCAAATTTATACTTATATATTAACAAAATGTGGACATTCTATAATAACAGCAGAATTAATTATGCACAGAAAATCATTACATTCCCCACTGGATTCAAACATGCATACCTAATGCAAGTGCCTAAAAGAAAACCTCATGAAAATCCAGACACCCCTTCCTACAACAGAACATCAACACCATTTCATACTGCCTATGTTCTGTGTCACACTAGAGAAAACTTTACTGAAATACAACAGGTTAAGACAGAAGTAGTTAATACATCTGACTCTGCATTAGCAAGATCAAGGGAAACTGAACTTACAGTATAGTGAAAGATTATTGAAAAATATAAAAGATTAAGATCTCAACTACATCAAATCAGTGCAACTGAACATTAAGTCAGTAAGAAACCTGACATCCCCTCCTTACCAAATTAATCACAAATCATTCAGTAAATAATAAGTTCCACTGACAGCAAAGATAGTTTTCACACATTATCATTTCAACACTTATCAGCTATTGGTGTTCTCCTATGTATATAAATAGATGCTGGAAAGCTTATAGTTAGTGAAGACATTACAAGGATACAGAAGTGAAGATCAACTATGTACCTCACGAACATTTATTTTTGAGCATAATCAATTTTTGATTGAAAACATAAGTTAAAAAAATACAATACTCAGTTTGCTACTAAACAACTATCAAACCAGAAGCACCGATGCTAAAACTCTGGCTTAAAAGTATAACCTCTGAAAAATAAAGAGAGAATAATTACAGGATAGTTCCAAAAGTACATTGCTATACCCTAGAGACATGAAACGATCCAATAGTACTCCTCAACTTGTAAAATTTCCACAACAATAATTTTAATTGCAGCTAGATATAACTAACTGGAACTTACCAGCTTTCAGGGATACCATCTATCAACTGAACTGTCAAATCCCATTCACAAAGCACGAGCCTGAACAAAAATGGAACTAAAATATCAGATAAACCTTTAGAACCGTGGATGCTTTTAATTCTTTCTCCATGTATTCAAGAAGTTCAAGAACTTAAAAATAGATGCATCAATTCAACTCCAAGTTACCAGATCTAACAAGTGCCAGATAGAAAAAGAAAGAAGTTACTTGTAAGACGTTCCAGTTTTACATACATCCTAGTCTGAAGACATGCTCACCAGCTTCCCTCTGTAAACTGCAATATACCAAAACATTCCAGCAGCAATGGTGGTATCACTATAACCTCTCACTCCACCACCACAACTGGAATTCAGGCTGCTGAGATGTGCTGTACAGCATGCCTGCAGACACCCTTGCCAGCACCTTCCTTTTCTCTGCCTGGTTGGTATGCTAAGCTCTTGCCTCTTGAGAGATTTTTGGAAGTTCTAATCATAGGCTCAACAGACTGCCATAGGTACACGTCAGTGAGAACTCCTAGAGACCATCACGTACAATCCTGAATCAGCCACATCTTGAGGAAGTTTTAGAAGTACAAACAGTTTAAAAAAATAGTTTAAAAGACATTACATGATCTGTTTAAATTTTTAGATTATTACAACACTTGCCAGACATCTAAATGTAAAAAACTCCTTTTCTTCACAAGCTTTTCTCCAAAATGCATATGGTTGATGTAATCAATCCAGTTTTGTTTCTTTTCAAACCGAGAGGTGTTTAATAAAATTCTATTTGTAAGCTGATTATAAGTAAGAAAGAACACTTATAATTTGTCATTCTTAATTCAGCTTGAAAAAACTCCACATATTTGGTGGAATAAGAACATACACGGTAAGATTTAACACTACTACTCTAGGAATTTGCGTGCTACATGAAAGTCTGGCTATTTTTACTCTAAATCACATAACTGGACTAACTATTTAATGGTATTGCAGAAAGACTATATCATGGTTTTTGACAAGCATTAGTCATAATGCATATTGTAATTCTGAAAGCCAAAAAAGCAGATTTTTTTCTTTATCTTCTAAGGCAAATTCATCTTTGTAAGATTTCATGGAGTCATAAAGGTTGGGAAAAAACTCTAATGTCATCAAGTCCAACCATCAACCCAGCACCACCACCACATTCACCAATAAACCATGCCATCAAGTGCCATACCCACACTTTTTTTGACACTCTACCACTACCCTGGGCATCCTGTTTCAATGTTTCACAGCCCCTTCTATGAAGCATTTTTACTGCGTAATCTAAACCTCCCCTGACACAATCTGAGGGCATTTACTCTTATCCTTCCACTTCCTACCTGGAGAAAGAGACTGAAACACAACTTGTTACAACCTCCTTTCGGTAGCTGTAGAGAGCAATAAGGCCTCCCATCACCCTCCTCTTCTCCAGGCTAAGCAACCCCAGTCCCCTCAGCCACTGCTCATAAGACTTGTGCTCATTTATATATAGGCTCTTTATTCTTACCAGTCTATTCTGGACCTCCTTTTAGCATTAGATAAAAACAGCCATATACTAGCTTTTTCAGAGAAAGAAGCATAGAGAAGAACACTTTCTTTTGGAAAGCTACGGAGTTGTGTTCAGAAAGTCAAGAACTACAGTCAAAGAACGACTACTCTCTTTCTAGAGCACAGACTGTGAAGTATGGTACCTCCTTCGGGAAGTTGGTCTGGCGTCTTAAACTGACACACAGAAAAAAACTTCACAGCCTTCAGAGGCAGAAAGTCTATTCACCCACAAAACCCTCTAATGTAAGCAATGAAAAGTTGCTTGCTGAAGCCACAAATTAAAAGAGTTTGTTCTTGCATTCGGAATTCCTTGCCCTGCTCCACAGTGTTCCACTGATGCCACTGTCATAAGTAGAATACCTAATGGAATTTGCCATACCCATGTTTGCTTTCACCAGGCACAAATACATAGCACCTCAGAACATGAATGATGGCAATTATAAAATTGTACTTACTGTAATCTCAGCCTTGCTCAGACAGATAGAACCTCTGCAGCCATACTCTGTTTCATCTTCAGACTTGTAATAACTGAGTGTGTTGCTTTTCAGAACTACCCATCGATCCTGCCACCCATGAATGTAGTTGGTCCACTGTAAAAAAATTTTCCAGAGATCAGCTAATGGAAAGACAACAATAAAAAAAGAATGACTGATATTTTCTAGGCCTTTGAACGCCTGAAGAAAAAGACAACTTATTTTTACAAGTTATTCCCAAATGAGAACCTCTCTCTGCTCAGAGCTCCTAGAAGAATTTTACAAACTCCAAAAGCTACAAAAACACAGTTGTTTTGAAGGGTCAATAAGATAACAGATGTCTGGACTCCAACTGCACTGCCAAGGCCAGTTAAAATAAAGGCAATAAACACACTGATAACACAAATTAAGGAAAACAGGGGAGGGGAAAAAAATCAAACATTAATGACTAAGTTGAGTTTAGGCATCTGATTTAAAATCCACAGCTAAGCCAAAGGACTTAAGTGGAAGATAGAATAATTTTATAGCAAATACAATACAAAGTTCTCTTCATATAAATACAAACATGCCATTATCTCACAGCACAGTAAATAACTATTGTATTGCCTAGAGGACTCAGTGCTTTATTAATTTAATACTGCCGAGAGATACCGCTTTAGGTTTTAATATTAACCACTTTCACTAAGAGGATACTTGTTTATCAGCACACATCCAACAGTAATTTTGCTATTCAGATTTTTCTAGGGACTCCACATTCACACACTGAATAAAACCAATATTCTGGGAACAAATTCTGGATTAATTCTAGAGAGATCTAATAAGAAGTGACCAAAAGTTTTGATTACTATTTTTATATTTGCAACATCTTTCTGACAGTACTTTGTAGAATCACATGAACTTTATAGAATCATTTGACACTGATACAAAATCAGGACTATCCTGTAATTCTGACAATACACTGATACTTATTAATCAAACGTGGTGCAAATGTTATAAATTTCATAAAAATAGAAACAAAAGCATCAAAGAAATGCTTGTCATCCAAGCATATCTTTGATTTTGAAAAATGCTGTTCGATAAAAAACTCTGGTTAACATTTAAGTCTAACCATCATTCATTGTTTTATAATCTAAAAAATGAGGGGAAAAGTCAACTAAGTCTTGTTTGCACTTCATACTACATGCATTAGTTAACACATATTCCACAATTACATGTTGACTTTAGTAATAACACGATGAGGTCTATGGAAAAAAATTATAGCTAAGAAATTCTTAACAATTTTCAAATGTAAGCAAGACCTTGATTTGCTCTCCAGATATAAAGCCCTTTTTCATCTCTTAATACACCTAATTGCTAAATACAGCATTACTTAAAGAAAGCCTCAAGTGTGCTTAGTGCATTAAGTAGTAGCACAAGCAGTCATAGAGGTGTATTATTTCCTGCCTTCCTCTTCTCCTATCTCTCACGTTCCCAACTCCTCCCAAGATGTGAAAGACAGAGTCCAAAGTTATCTTGGGGGAAAAAGAGCAAGGAAAAGCACCTCTCCTTCTCTGTAAAAGAAACAGAAACATATACAGCAGTGAACCTTGCATCCGCTGTTGCAATCAAGCTTGCTGTTGCAATCCAAATGCGCCATGAACTAAGCGACTCCTTAAAGTATACTTGGGTAGGCACGAGGTTTTTGCAGAGAAACGACCAGTGTTTTTCCAGGCATCTAGATTTTCATACTTCCTGAAAGCCCCTTCCACACTGAAGTTCTTTCTTTGTATCCACCTTAAAGCCATGAGCAGGAAATACAATGGAAAAAAGCCTAGAGTTTCAAAACATTTCAAAAGATAAGCAGGATATACCTCTAACAAGTTTCTCTTACCAAATAATTTCATTTCCTTCAAGGCTCTTCTCTTTACTAAAGGGCAGAACTATTGAAACTACTACACACAGAGTGAACTGTAGCCTACTTCTATGATTTTAGAACTTAACTATACACAGTAAATTATTAAAAATATGTATTTCCTTAGTAGAAAGTTCAGTATGCCACCATTCCATTTTAATTACTTTACCTCAATTATTACCGAGGTATCAACTAACAAAGGTAACCTTACCCCTCAAACATATTCACTGCGACAGGTTTAACCATACTTGACTATTCAGATTAAATTCCGGGTTCTCATGGGAAAGACAGTCTCTGCCATATTCAGCATAATCACCCAGAAAAGTAAAAAGTTCGCACATAACTCAGCTCAAAAGTCTGAAGCTATGGCTTCATATGCTACATCACTGAGAAAGAGAACCTGGACTTTGTACTTAATTTGCCAACATAAAAATTAATTACATCTCACACATTACTTCCCTTCTAACGATGGAAGCATCTTACCCAAGGAAAACTTTGCTGTGAAAAAAACACAAACAAAACAGCAAAAGTACACCAAACAAAAATCTCTTATTGTGACTGCTCTAATACCATCTCAAATCCATCTCAACCCCTCCACTATTGGACAAAATCTTAAAAATGAAAGCAGAGACGCCTCTTTTCTCCTAACCTTTCCTCTTAACACTGTGGTTAGAAGAAACATTTTCAGGCTGGAAGGAGTTCACAAAGTCCCTCACAGCAGTGTGAGCTCAGTTATGCCTGTTTTCTATGCACCCAGGGCAGTTTAAGATCTCTGTATCCCGTGCCTCCTACGTTGGCTTGTGTCTAGCCTTATCACGTAGGACAGGAAAAAATTCAAAACATAGTGCTTTAATCTTACAGATATTTCAGTGTTTATTCTGAATCTATTTTCTGTAATAAAAAAATATAAAATATCCGTATTCAAACTAAGTAATTCAATATTCTACTCTGAAGTACTTCTGAAAATAAAATTTTCCAGTATAAACCGACACATGCTCGGAAGTCTCCTTATTTTCAGCGACAGAAAAGAAAATAACTATGGCTATTTTTAAAATGGGAAACAAGTCGTACAGGCATTTTCCTTTTCCGCTCCTCCCGTTATCTCTTGCCGCAGGAGTATTCCAATGCCCTGTTTTGATACTAGCACTAAAAGCCGTGCCTGCTCCAGAGGAGACACGACTGGCTGCGGGTGCCTCCGCGAGCTCCCGGGTAGCCGCGACACCCAGGCCCGGCGCCGCTCCGGCCGGAGCCCAGGGCGCGGGGGAGACGCCCTCCCGGAGCGGCTGCCGGAGCCCCGCGGCGTGCGGGCGGCGGGCTCGGGGGGCGGCGGGACCTCGGCTGTGCCCGAGGGAAGGCTCCCCCCGGCTGCGGGGGGCGGCGGGGCTGAGGGAGGGGGCGCCCAGCGCCGCCGCGGCTCTGCCTGGCAGCGGCTCTGCCGTCAGGTGGCAGTGCCCCGGCCGTGCCAGCGCCGCCCGCCGAGCCGCCCGGCCCCCCCGCCACCGGGCCCCTCGGCCCGAGCCCCCGGGGCAGTCGGGCCTGACAGCGACGAGGGTGGGGAGCGGCAGGGCGCAGGAATGGGGTAGAGGCGTCTTACCTTGCTGAGCACCCCGCAGAGCTCAACAGGCACTCCGAGCTCGGTCTCGGGGTCCTCCTCGGAGCCGGAGGAATTCCAGCTCTGGTTGTCCGACATGGAGACCGGAGCCGCAGCCACCACCGAGCTGGAAAAGAGCCGGAGCGGCCCCCGCCCACAGCAGCCTCCTTCTGCCGAAGGGACCGGAGCGCCGGGCTCTACTCGAGCGGGTGCGCCACCGAGCGCCGCCCGCCCCTGCCAGCGACCGGCCGGCAACCAGGCTCGCAACCCCGGGCTCCTCTCGCCGCGGACCAGCAAACCCCGCCCGCGGCCAGAGCGACAACACCGGGACAGCGAGGGAGGAGGAGCGAGCGCGCGTCCGCCTGCCAAGCACTCGCTCAGCGCGTCCCCGTCGCCGTCATCTTAGGTAAGGCGGGCGCTTTCAGTCACTATCCACCAGCACCCCGCCCCGCCGCGGCGCCCCACGGGAGTTGTAGTCCTGCTCCGCGCGGCCGTGAGCCCCTGTGCCATTGCCTCTCGCTCGTGCCGCAGGACGTGCTGGGAGATGTAGTCTCAGTCCGGCGGCGGGCGGCCGCCATCTTGTATCGTCGTTGCTGTGTCGGCGTCGGCGGGTCTCGCCTCAGTGCCCCCGGCTGTGGGGAACTCCTCTGTCAAGGGCGGCGGTGCTGCCCGGGGCGATGCTTGCTTTGTCTTTTGCGCGGAGGTACTGGCTTTATCTTTAGCGAGGCGAAGCGTCTCTCCGGCTCTGCTTGCTTTCAAGGGCGAGGAGATGTAGTCTCCCTCGCCTCAAACCGGCGGGACTCGGGGGAGGTGGGGACAGTTGAGAGGGGTGAGCGCCAAACTTTCCCCTAATCAAAGATGGTGGAGGGGCGGGAGACGCTGCCGGCTCGGGGTGGAACGGGAGCGGAGGGCGGGCTGTCCGGACGCGCCCGGCTTCTGCTTCCCCGGCGGTGCCCAAGGCGTGGGGCGGGCAGAGCAGGCAGAGTGATGGGTCAGCGTTCGGCTTCGGCTGCCAGGTACTACGGGTGTCCTGTCTTACATTTATTAAACTGCTTTCGTGGTTTAGGGAACGAAATGGTGGTCTCTTCTTTCAGACCTAGTCTGAAATACGTGTTTTCGTCGGTGTTTATGGGTGGAGATATATTTGTAGAATGGAAAAAAGAAAAACCCTGTTGAACTTGTCACTTAATGATTTGTGGAGAGCGGATATAGTGGTTTGGGAAAGACTTAAGGTTTGTACTAACTCATCTCCTTTCTCGTGATTTTCCTGGGAAAAGTGTGTTAAAGAGTCTTGGTTGAGGAAATTTCGGGTTGGGAAGATACACTTCTGTTATTGTTACAAGAGCAATGCTGCACAATTCTGTTTCCTCTGACTTCGTCCTTATGACAAATCATTGTATCATTTTCCCATGTTTAGCTGTTTGAAAGTTTCTGTTGAGGGTTTATTATTTTTTGAAGAATTGACTCAGCTACTTGTATGCATTCTCTATATATAGCAGCTAAAAGTTAAATAATATTCGTACCTGCTCACATTCTCAGACATATTTACAATGAATGCGGAATTGAGGATGATTCAAAAGGCAGCACCGCTGTCCTAAACTATTAGAAATCAAAAATAATCATTGACATCGTAATATTTGTATAAACACTGCAGTGTTGAGGCAGAAGCTTTTACAGAGGTCTATTGTGAGTGCTACTTCAGACACTTTACTAACATATAAAATGTTGCCGAGAAACAATGTTCTTTGATTCACTACGTGTTTGGGAAGAAACCAAGAGCAACTTTTTTCTCCTTAGCGTCATTTTCAATGTACTGTATTAGTCAAGCGAGCTTTCTAAGTATTGATATGTATGAGAATAATTTATAGTTCTTCTCTGCAATATGTTATTCAAGTTAGACAGCATCACCTGTAAAGCCAGTTGTGTTTTCCCAGTTAAATTCTGAATGAACTTCTTTTCAGGAGCAGGAGCTGAAGGGACATGTCTGAGCAAGTCCTTTTGGCAGTGGCAGTGGTGTGTACACGGATATTCCCTGTCATGCTTTTGATCTGAAACTATTCACTTAGTTACCAAGTTAGCTTGCTTTTTCTTTTCCCCATTCAGAACACTGAATCAATCAAGTGTTACAAACTAAATATGCATTGGGTTTTTTTCAGATTCAACAAATGTATTTGTCGTTTTTAGAGAGAGTGTTTGATTTGATTATTAATTGTGGCTAGCATTTTACAAATTTTAAATGAAAAAATATTGGATGCTAAAAGGTTTGCCTTTTCAACTTTTCATATAATGCACTGGCGCTGCTAGGTAATAGATTTTTGTTTACATTTGCCACATGCTCCTAATGTATCTTGTTTTTCAACACATTATCACCAGCTTATGTTCTTCCAAAAGGTGTGTTGGGATTGTCAATACCTTGTGTAAATTACCCTTCTTTCTAATGTTCTGACCATTTTTTAAAAACATATCATACTGTCTGTTACTCTTAATGAGATCAGGCCATATCCATATCAGCAAGCATGGGGTGCAGTGGGAGTAGATTTGTAAAGGAAAGGTTTAGTGCTGAGGACTTGAAATTCTTCTCACACATGCTTTGAGAGGTGGTTTTTTTCAGACTTCAGTAGTTTGATGCCTTGGAGGGCACCTACACTAACAATTGTCGTTTAGCAGGTGTGCTCTGGAACAGCAGTCTTCCAGTTATGTACAGTTTGATAAGCTTCTGGTTTGCCTGTGCTGAGACCAATTTAGGATGCAAACCAAAGGATGGGAAATGGAGAAAATCATACTGGTATCCTGATGCACTCGTTCCTCTCTAGCTCCTTCTATACCTTTTCTACTGAACCTTTATTCTGTGCTTCATTGCTCTATTTGTTCTTTCATGACAAGTGTCCCTATACTTGGTCTGTACCCCTTCTAGTGTCTTAGGGATTGCAAGGAATTTACGAATTACTGTTTTAAGTGGAAATAGACATCGCCTTCGTTAGAACAGCAGAACAGACAGTGTTCTATATTGCTGATATACTACTTGTAGTACAAAAATGGGGAGTGTTGAGTTTTACTTCCTGGGATGTCAGTCATACCCACTGTCAGGTGGATAACTTCATAAATACCTTTATTTTCTTCTTCTCCACTTTTGTATCTCTTTTTTCCACTGCCATACCTTCTATTTTAGGGTGTTCATTTTATGTCTTTAAAATAGAATCTCCATCACTTTCTGGTGTGTTGATGCTTACCATTATGTTTGTTCTGAAATCTAGGACTACTTTTCTTAGGAGGATCCTTAAAGGACCTTTATTATGCCCCAGCATATTGCCTAATAGCATAGGCTCAGAAATATTAATGGTTTAGACACTTTATTCTAAAACAATTTTGCTCCCTGTGAATCACTGTATTAGGCTTTTATTTCTAAGTTAAAAAAAATTAAAATAAACCATATATGGATCCATTGGTACTAAACATGTCTGTAGAAGCCAGGTTGCAGATAACTATGCTACCTCTGGTGTGGTTTTTACTGATGAGTGTTCAGTTCCTCCATTATATTCTTTATGGATTAAACTCCTAAAGCCTTTGTTTTCAGTGATCTAGAAGTGCAAGGAACACTTAAAGACTTGAGATAAATCTTTGAGTTCAAGAAGTCCTTTAAAATACTGAACAGAGGCGGAAGAAGATATCATGGTTCTTTGCCCTTCGAATAAACTTAGATGTTCTAAAGACATGAGGATTTTCTGAAAGAGAAACTGAAAACAGAATTTAGAACAGAATTGCATAGCATCTTGCCTACAGAAAGTTGATAGGGGATGACTGTTCTGCTTGCTTTACTTTTGTTAGTCTTCACATAAGCAAAAAATTATTCAGACAGTTTGATGAATGGCATAAAACATTTTGACATTTATTTTTGAACATTGTCAAAAGCAGTCTCTAACTGTTTACTTTGAGCATGATTTAAGGTGTAAAAGGATGGATTTGTCTGTAATTTGTTACATTTTAAAGTCTGAGTATACAGAAGACATAATTCTAAGATCTTGTTTTTTCAGGGTTAATTTGAGGTGCTTGTATGGGATCTATGTTTTTGTAAAATGCTGAGTCAGCTGCTACTTAAAAAGTAGTCTAATTTCATCTGTGTCAGCTCAAGCACTTGGAGTTTTCACTTCTTTGAATTCTGGCCCAGTTTTCTGTTCAGTATTAATTTATCATGTGCTCCGGCTTATTACATTTGTAAAGATACTACATCTTTGTTGGAAGATTCCTTTTTCTAAGGAACTTGTTTATGTTTTATTTTGAGAGAGGGAGAATAGTGAAACAGTAGTTTTGAACACACTAGCTGAGAATATGTGGGTAACACCATGTATGTTAAATGTATACTTGTTAGATGCTGACAACACTTTTGTGCAGTTCCTTCTGTCAGTTCTTTTCATGTAAATCACTACAGGATTAGAACTGACAGGAGTCTTCTCAGGGCTATTCTGAAACCAAGCCCCTAGTAAAAGTCAAACCCCCTGTGGCTAATAGGAATTGAGCAGATAGTCAGAAAGACCATCTGATGTGCTTCCTTGAACATGTTTTTGGTGAAGATTTGCCTGCTGAGAAAGAGACTTCATAGAAACTGGTAGTTACATCATTATCAGAGAAATGTTTTCACAGGAAATGAGAGTTAAAGAGTGTAGTAGTTTCAGTTTGCCTGTTTGAGGTTCTGGCCAAATGCCAGCACACTTAACAAAATCTATTTGAGATTTGCTGTGAGATGAGGATTAGGAGTAGGCAAAGCAGGCTCAAACTTTATAGAGTATAAAGAAAGTTTATTAATATACCCAAGACAAAGAGGAAAAGAGAAAAAACAAGAAGAACCAGAACAAACTCCTCAGAACCACCTCTCCTTCCCCCACCTCTCCATTTCTTTCCCCCGACAACACACAAAAGACAACACTTCGACCTCCAGTCAGTTTACCACCTCAGAAATAGCTCTTGTTTCAGTTCATTTAGGGAGAGAAGTCTCTTTTGTTTATACCATGGACTTTCTGTAAGAAAAATACAGTTTTTAAGGGTCTTCAGCCTCACCAGCAGCCGCCACCCGGAAGAGAGATCTGCTTGTGGTGGATTCCCGCCCCCACCCCAGTAGCCTTCCCACAGCCACTAGGGTGGGTCATGAACAGACCATGGGGTGCCTTTTTGAGGATGCACAGTTCAATTGCAGCAACAAAGAAAATCCCTTCTTCTGTGCTGAGCAACACAGGTTCTCCTGACAACACAAGTTCTCTGGCATTCCCCCCCTGGGGACCAGGGCTCTGGGTCACAGCCTCTCCTCTCTCTTGGTTCAAGTTTCTCATCAGGCTGTACTTATTTCAACACTTACTTGTCTTTACCCAGGTATTTCAGTTCACTGACTGCAATTAGAACCTCACATCCCCTCTTTGGACTATGTCTTCATATATTACAGGGAATTTACTAGCTCAGTCCCCAACCATGGTTCTCCAAAAGAATTTTCAGCTTCACTCTCAAAGCACTCCTCATGCTCCTCCCTCTAGGCATCGGTTCTGCTTTCTTCACTGACTATAAAGTCTCTATGCTGCATTTATGTAGATGTCCTCATTTGTTCCTCTCCCTCTGTGCAAGGAAGGATGGGTGTCTGTAAGTTTAGTCCAGGCATGGATAGAGTTAATCTCTGTCTCTGCCGGGCTGTTTGAACAGGTCCCAGCTGGATGGCAGAAGCTCTCAGAGTCTCTGTGCCTGGCTCTGCGGAGCTGGCTCGGCCTGCTGGGGCCATCTGGGCCCGGGGTGACAGGGCAGGGCCTGGCCCCAGCTGGATGGAGTCCGGCCCGGTCCTTGCCTGGCCCGGAGCAGGGGCCTGGCCCTGCCTGGTGTAGCTGACATGTCGGCTGAGCTGTATCTGCTGAAAACTCCAGCCGGTTCCTCCTCCATACCTGGCTGCAGCTGCATGGCCGCTCTAAACTTCCCTTCCCTTCCCCTCCCCTCCCTCCTTTGGAAGGGAGGAGGGGGGGGGGTGTGCTTACCTGGGAGAGAAGCAGGAGATGCTCCTTTCTCCACAGCAGCAGGCCAAAAGAGGAAGAGGCTAAGAGGGTCTTTGCTTATATGTAGTTTTTTTCTTCAAAGGCAGATCAACTTTTTAATTGGTTTACCTACATATCAATCCTTAAAACTATCTGATTATTGGCTCTCTCGCTCAGGAAGGAAGTTGTATCACTTCCTGCAGCACAAGTCACTTCCTAGATTTTGACCCCTCCTGACTAACCCAGGACAAGAGTTTGCTAAATTTGATCCAGTCAACCGGAATTTTTCCTTGACAAGTGAATGCTTACAAAAGACAGGTGTGCTTCTTTTTTGAAAGTATGCAATATGCATACTTTATATACATATGTATTCACTCAGGCACCTGGTGTGTTTCTTGAGGTTGTCCTATGCAAGTCCAGGAGCTGGACTTTGATGTTCATTGTGGGTCCCTTCCAACTCAGGATATTTTATAATTAATATAATGTTACTGTTTTGGGATAACATCCTTATCCAAGTAATGGATAAATCAAGTAATATGAAATAAAAACACTACTGGAGTTTGCAGTATGATCTTTGAAATATCAGAAATGTTGAGAATATTCTAGTAGGGTTGAATTTTCCTAGTTTGTTGAATTTATGTTTGCTCTTAGAAATTCAAAAAATAAGGCAATACATTTGTGGGAAACCTATTATTTACAGAACTATTAACACCTTGACCTTGTCATTGAAATGATGGATGATGTTGGTTTTCTTCTGATGTAGCCTATTTAATGGCAGGATTTGAGAAGCTATTGCTGTATTCTCTACATTTGTAAATCAAGTTAGGTGTTATAATTCTGCTTCGTTCTTGCTAAAGTTATAATGGAAGGGTTTAAATATAGGAATCTGTGAAATATTTTGATTGAGAGAAAATTTTTTGGGCTCTTGCTACAGTAAATGATGTATCAGATTTTGATGAAATGTTTTTCAAGGCTTTTGTGAGTTTTACAGAAATTAAGAAAAAATATTTAATTTAGATCCTTGTTTTAGCCATCCTGAAGATAATAATCAAAAATCATTTGGGAAAGAGTCTCTAATATTCCTACTTGCAACATTTATTTTAATTTTTTTTACGTACCATGAAGACTTACTTAGGACAATTAGGGTGTAAAAGATGGTCCTTTATGTCTGTACTATGTTTTGATTCCTTTGGTAAGTTTTTGAGCTCTGGGCTATGTAGACAATTGTGTATCTTAGTAACTTCTTTGGACCTCACATTGTCAGGAGCATCTGTTACAGCAAAGATGTCGGAATTTGTTTATGAAGACAGGTACACAACTTTCGCGCATTAAATAATAACTCCGTATGCAAATAAATTATTTTTCAAGCTTTTCCATACTGGTGTCATTTTCCAGTCAACATTTCTTCTCCTGTTGTTGAAATGGTCAAAAAAAGCTGAACTGTTAACATACTTAGCAAATATTAATAATGTACGTAGTAACACTACATCCACTGAAGTAAATATTCTTATTAGAGATATTTTGTATCTTTTGCATTATTTTATTACATGGAAACTGTAATATAAAGGCATTTAACTTCTCACACAGTATACAGTTTCTGTTGCTGGAGTTGAAGTATTTTCAATGAAAGGTTGGATGAGTGGTACAGGATCAAATACAAGCCATTTCTTTTAGGTTGGTTCAGTCAACTGTTAAAAAATTGCTAAATTTGAATGAAGGTAGAGGCACTTTAAATGAAATCGTTGCTCTAATGCTATTGCTGTTCAATCTCCTGACACTTTCAAATACTGTATAACCCTGTCTTACTAGTTCAGTTGAGTTTCTGTGCCTACTTCTAGAAGAGATTGATTGAGGTCTTATTAGCGATCTTTTCCCACTTGTAGGCATCCCAGCTTACTCATAGAACTTTCTACACAGTAATGGTATTTTGTGGTTCTTCTTAGCATTTTTGTTCCTTTGTTGGTTTGCTTTACATTAACTGTTGACATTCACTGCCAAAATCTTTACCTTTAGCAGTCTTTACCTAGCAATTGGAAAGTTATCTCCTTCCACTTACATATGATTTTCCTGTTTCCCCTCATTTCCCAATCACAGGAATAATAGGGTAGTATATTATTGCAGACTGCCTTCACAGACTCCTCTGGTTTCACACCCTACTTACTCAGTATGATACTGAGAGAGATGTCATGTTTTCCATTAGAGGAAGCAGCTCAGTCTTGTAACAACTTCTTGAGGCGACAGTATGCCAAAAGTATGTCACTTTGTGTAGACTGTTTCATTAGATTCTAGTCCTTTACCCATTTTTTCCAAATTTTTTTTAGCAAAACAATTGTCACCACAAGTTCAATGTTTTCTCTAACCTGATTGAAACTGACACTATGTTTCTACATTGATGTTTTATTCACACTTTGCACAGTTTAAAACTCTGCTGCTTCTCTGTTATGTTCAAATATTTTCATTTTTGCCTATGGCAAATGAGCACTGGTTTTATCTGACAGTACTATATCAGTTGTCTTATTGTAGCTGTTGTGATTAATTTCAATATGTTAAATATTTTATGGATTTTTTTAAGACTTGTTCATTGGAAACCAAGATAATGTTCAGATTCTCTTCTTATTAAGCAGCTGGAGATTGTATCACCTGTTATTCTTGTTTTCCTTTCTGTATACCGGTAAGCTCTGGTGGAAAACTAATGTCATGTCCTCAGATAAATGTTTTCTTCTTAATTTCTGCTAAGGTACTATTTGATATTTATACCTTTTTTCATCTAGGAGTAGCAAGATATTTTGTTCCACACAATAAGCTCAAAAGGTAAAATACACTGGGTGACCACCATTTATGAGACTTTATAAAGACAGTTATTTTTCCCCTCACTGGGATTGTCATGCTATTTTTTTATTGTTGTATGCAAAACAATAGGATAGAGAAGACTTTGTTTTGACTAACATAAATTAGTTTTTAAAACTTCTGCTATAAACTGAGCCTTTAAGAGTGCTCTGAATGAGGAAGGGGAAAGATTTCTAGGGAGAAAGACACTTTCAGGAATAAGGAACAGCTAAAAACATTTTGAAAATACTAGAATAGGAAATGGAAGGAATCTTGTGTTCATTCCTGTTTCTTGAAGGCAATGAGTCATAAAAGAAGCAGGGAGAATAGTGGATGGATATTTGCTTTGATGAAAGTATTTCTTGGAAATATTGTCCATTACTTACCAGAGGTTGCCAATAGCAATGGAATTACTGGGAGCTAATTGATACAGGGGTGCTTATAAGCATGAGATGAAATTTGGAATGTTGTTTGGGATGCAGTGCTTTTTCCTTTGATAGAAGTCTAGCAAACCTGTTCTGATAAATGTGTATGTTAACTGTAAGAAATTGTCCTGCTGTAGCTGAAAAATTTATGAAGATATTCAGCATTGTAGTCTCTTATTTGATAAATACACATAAGAGCTATGAAGCCACTCCTAATCCCAAAAGCTCAAGTGCTACTAAAAGATTAAGAGAAGAGTTCTGACCTCTACATCAACTTCTGTTCTTTGTAATACAATACACTGTATATAAACACAGCATTATGTAACTGAACTTGCATTTTTCAGCAGACACCATAAATAATAATCTGAATTAATAATACATTATTAGAATTCAGATATTTTTGATGGAACGTCTTTTTGTAAACATGGCTTTCTTTAATATCTTGACTTCAGTTGGCTAGTATGTTTCCATAGAAGAACTTCAGGAAAATATGAACATTGCCATCATTAATTTTTAAAAGTTACTCATGTGGTTCTTTAGTAACAAAAATTAATCTCTAAATGCAAAAATGCATAATGACATTCTTATGTTTGGTTGCTAATGTGGTCTACTGAAGTCCTGGCATGGGAAAGTGGCATTTAAAGAAAAAATGACACGCTCTTAGATCTGTGTATTTTGTGGTTGTCTAATAAAGCTGCTGTATTTGCCTGAAAGGAAGGGGCTTCTCCAAATAGGAACGGTTCTTGTCACAGAGAGCAGTGTAAAGTTGAGGAGCAAATGGCCATTCTGCATAATAGTGAAACTGAAGTGATTAATGAATCAGTGACGTGGGGTAGGAAGAAATTGTTTCTGTATGCTTTTTCAGTAATAAATACATGTTAAATAATTTGTGTCATTATCACACTTGGACTTTTCAGCAATAATGACAAGGAGTAACGGTTTTAAACTGAGGAGAATTGGTATAGATTAGATGTTTTTTTACCATGAGGGTGGTGAAACACTGGGACAGATTGCCCAGAGAAGTGGTGGATGCCCCATTGCTGGAAACATCTGATAGCAAGTTGGACAGGGCTCTGAACAACCTGATATAGTTGAAGATGTCCCTGCTTATTGCAGGGGGTTGGACTTGGTGACCTTTAAAAGGTCCCTTCCAATTCAAACTATTCTGTGAGTCTGCTTGTTTCAATCTGGCAAAAATAAGACCACCAGTTCATGCTACAGAAGATGAAATTTGCTTTCTTTTTTTTTTGAGATCAATTTAATAACTAAACAGTTTACCATATGATTAGAGCCTATTGAAGATTCAGTAATTTACTTCATAAAGAACAAGGGAAGATGCCAGAAGTTCACATATCAGAAGGATCTGCATGGATAAAAAAATTACTGATGACTGTAGTTGAGTAGTAAGAGCTTGGTAAGTTCCACCAGTTGGATACCATGGCTCAACACATTAATGGTAAAAAAAAGTGCACGGATTTTACCCTGAATCAGGGTTTTATTCAAAACTTTCAATTGAAGCCATCTGTTAAATACAAGTTTTTACACAAAGGTTCTGAATTTGAGCTAGAAATTACTGGAAAGGATTCTGCAGCTTGTCTCAAGCAGAGATGATGACCAAATCAGCAGTGGTTTTCTTCAATTTAAAAATATTGCAATTTTTTTTAATGTAACAATGAGCAGTGTTTTGTGTTTAAGGTGGTAATGTTGCATTGACAGGATAATGTACTGGCATAAATGTCATGTTCATATGTAAGGTATTAGCCTTTACCTGAGGTTGGTTCATGCTCAACTATTTTTGTAAGGGAGGTTTAAAAGAAGATGGTTTTAATTTAATAAAAAATAGAGTCTTGCTGTCTCCAAACACTGATAGAATTACAGGTGGTTTGATGTGGTGAGTGTGGCAGGTCAGCCACTTTGCAGGAATATGAGTCTCATGTTGTTTTTTGAATAAGTATAAAATACTTATTCAATAAATAAAGAAAATTAATTCCAAATTCTAATTATTGTTCAGTTGAAACATAAATATTTGATTACTTTTTTTTTCAGATATTAAGTCATAAAACAGGTACTTGTTTTCAAGAAGTACAATGGACGACACAAAAAAAGTTTCTAACAGCTCTTGCCATGATGGAGTTCTACTTAGAATGGGCCTTAATGATAACAAAGCTGGAATGCAGGGTTTGGATAAGGAGAAAATCAATAAAATCATCATGGAAGCTACCAAGGTTGGTTTGATTACTTTTTTCCTGATGCTTTATTTTTGGTCCAGTATTGTAAGGCCCTCTTCCTCCCTTCCCCAAATTATATTCCTCACATGTGTATATGGATGGCATCTTCATAGAAGAAATTCATATGTGGGGAGGCAGGGGAGGGGCCATAGTTTAGCATACTGTAGGGTATTGTTGGATTCATCCACAAGAACATGGAGGAGGACAACTGAGTAAATGCTTAAGTACTCCCTTTTTGTCCAAAGCTGTACAGAAATACTGCAGCATTTCCAGCATTAATTGTGAGGACTGCAGCTTCCTCTTTTTCTCCCCCTTTCCATTCCTTTTGTCCACCCCATCGCTAATCAGCCAAGCAGATTTAATTCTTTTGGTCACCTTCCTGTAATTGATGAATTTGATGTAATGAAGTTTTTCTGTTATCAAGTTTTTTACTGCATGTCTTTGTGACTGTCTTCTCAGTATTCAGGAGAGATGGCCAGTAGTGTGCAGCTTTGCACCAAAGATCCACAGAGGCTCTCACAAATCTACAAACCATTGAAATGTTAGTCATCCTAGTTGTTATTGGCGAGTTCCAATAGATCAATATAGGAATAACACTTTATCTGAGAAACTCGGGGGTTTTCTTACTTTTCCTTGCACAGGTGTGTATTTTATTTGGTGCCACTATGGCTGGAGATTATGTATTTTGATGTTTTCCTCATAAATTCTTTGTTGGCTACTATTGCTCTGTAGTGACCTGCAGGGATGAGGCAGAGGGAGGGAGAAAGGGAGGAGAGAGAGAGAAAACATACTGCAAACAGTTCTTATGTAGCAAACTTTTTCTTCTTTTTTTGTCTGCAGTTTCACATTGATGATACTTTATTGACTTGTTGACTTTATCATACTTGTTATTGATTAGATATTTCTTCTACTTACTATGTTCACTCTTTCTTGAAAACAGTGCTTTGTCAGACATACCCCAGATAATGACATTTACATAAATTATTTCGTTATAGCAATTACTGTTTCATTACCTTATATGAAATGGAATGAACTGTAAAATAGACTTTCAAAACTGATATATAGGCATCTAACTACTAGAATATATTTCTGTCAAAAAAGTACTAGAGTTTATAGTTGCCAGATACATGTCAAGAAATCTGAAAAGAAGCATTGGTTCTTTTCCTTAAGCATTTCTATAATCTTTAAAATTACACCTACAGACAGTACCCACAGCTGTATTGCAACAAGATTTTTGGCATTTCAACTGTGAAATACTGCAAGAATGTAAAAAATAACAAAGAAACTTACTAACAATCTCAAATATTGGGTTGCTTTCCACATCTACACTTTGATACTCATTTCTTTCAATGAGTCGCAACAAGTCATATTTGATGGCATAGGGGAGTAAAGATATAAAGCATATTTGATATTCGAAGAATACGCATCCTAATTTGGTCTAATTAGATATTTCTTCTAATGAAACATGACATAGTAGAGCCCTGCCATTCATCTTTTTTATAATTATTATAAAAGTAGATATTCTTGCTTTTTATATAAAAACCAGAATCTGACTTGACTATGGCTGAATTCTTGGTATCAGTGACAGTTTGGTAGTCAGACACTTTGACTTAAAGATGTGTTCATTTCTGAAGATTTTACCAAGTAGTTCAACAAAAGCCTATTCTTGCAAATATTATTTCACTTGTGAGCTAAGACATGTTGCAAGAAAAATATTTTATTTCCTAGTTTTGAATTTTTATCTTTTCTACTTCAGCAAATGCCCTCCTTTCTTTGTTATGTGTCAGAAGGGAAAGTCACATTATACATTCTGTACGTGATTATTGTCTTTTTATTACATCTCCTTGTATTCATGCCTTTTTTTGAAGGAGCAATTACATACTTGTGAGCAACAGTGCTTTTTTTATATCCATTTGGTTTTCATGATCCTCTTCCAAGTAGCTTCTGATTCTGTAGTATCCTTCAAGATTAAATAGCCAACAAAATACTCAATATTACAAGTGAATTTGACTTATACAGTGTCATATATTTCCATATATATGAAGCTAAGTGAAAGTCTGAAAAATGCTTAAATAATTTTTATTAGAGTTCTGTACTCCATCCTGTGAGGTGTTGCAAAGAATAGTTTGACTTTTATCTCTTTTAAAATTTTTATTGCCAAGTGTTAGACTGAATAAACATACAAAGTTCTCTAAATAGTACCTTAAACTCATTTGAGTAGGAGAAATATACGTGTGTCATTTGCAGAGAGAGCTGTAAAAACCAGTGGTCTTTTTGGTGTATTTTTATACGAAAATCAAAAGCATGCATTAGAAACCATCTCTGTGTTTTGTGTTTTCTGTATTTGAAGATCAAATGTGCTTACTTAAAGACAAGGTAAAAACAAAAAGAAAAGAAAAACACAGTGCTTTTGTGATTTTTTTCTTTCAGGGTTCTAGATTTTATGAAAATGAACTCAAGAAGGATCAACAAGTTAACCAACGAATTGAAAAAATGATGCAATTAAAAGAGAAAATTACAGCACAACAGCTCTTGAAAGCACAGCTGCAGGTACTAATCTTCTAAAGGCTTATTAGGAGTAAATGTCGGATCATAAACATTTTGATGTGTTCTGGTTTATTGAATTAAATTCTGCTGTTAGGCACAATGTTAAACTACCATTTTGATATTAGACATGCAAGAAAAAGTGTACAATGTTTTGTTGGCGTCGTCTTACTAAAAACTTGCTAGAAGAATAGTTTGTAAAATTACTCTGAAATGTTCTCTAAAATGAAACAAATGAATTCCTGTTCCTCCAAGTCTGATGAGTTTAAAGTGATGTAATTGTAATTTATATAAAGGTTTTTAAATAATTTGCTAATAAGTATCATATCATTGTTGGGTTTAGAATTTACACGTATTTGTGTTCAGGCCTGCAATGGAATGAGAAAGATCACAGTTGTCAATAATTCTGGGTATAACTGATGCCTTTTTTAAGCTAATTAATGAAAAATCATCATGGCAAGCAGTCACAAAAAATACAAGTGTCCTGAGCTAGGCAGATGAAGAGGCTATTTCTGTTTCCACATGCTAATGGTAGATAATAGTCTCCAACGTATTACCGTGTATGAAATGTTAAAAGAAAGGTTGCACACTAAACATTACTAGGCACAAGAGAATTAAAATTGTTTGTAGGAGCTGAATTCCTTTCCATTTCCATTTGTGCTGTGATTAGTCTTTAATTAAATGATTGGTTGCTATTTTTCCTTGACAGGGTTCCTGTTTTATTCAGTGCACATTGCAGACAGTGTTCACTGAGGGGTAAATTATTCAATATTTACTGTTATCTTCAATGTTCAGTGGGTGGCCCCAAGCTTTATTTGTTGAACTCTAGTCTAATCCAGTTTTGAATGCGGAAGTACTGATTTCCTGATAGAGTTTTTTACATTGTACACCACATGCTGTGAAATCTTAATTCTTGCCAATATTCCAGAAAAGTAGAGTGGTATTTCTTTGGTTTGTAGATGGGGAGCTGAAGCACATGAAGATTAAACACATCCATTAATTTTCAGTGCCATTGTGAGAATTAGAGTTGAGCTTTTTTTGGTGTACAACCTTTTTTGTTCATTTCTGATTTGCAAATCACTTCTGTACTTTAGATGCCAGTGTTTCAAATTTATTTCTAGAAAAGTTTGCCATGCTGAGGACCTCTGAAAAGTTTGTTGTAAGCCTGTGTCCACAATTGTTTTTAGTGAATCTTTAACATGGATTAGTTATGACTCTGTTTGTCTAGGTTTTTCTTAGTTAACTAAGGTAGCTTTTAAGTAATTTACTTACAAAACAAATACTTCTATTTTCATCCTACCTTCACCAGAGAACGATTTCTTTTACAGAGAATAGTCTTTCTTATAGAATGAATTACATGAACGGCACAAATTTTATAATAATATTATTATATAGCTGTGTAATGAGAGAATATGTAGTGCACATTGTGGAAACCAAGAAATTTGTATTGCTTTGTCTACCTTCATGCTGTCTTTTTCAGAAATTGATTCCTTGATATTGCAACACAATTTAATATTCTTTTAATGTTTCTTATGAAAATTGATTTCTATAGAAAAAAACCCCAAACTTAAGGAGATAAATTCTCTCATATGTGTCTTACTGGGACCTGAGTTTTCAAATTCCATGTTTGGAATCTTTAATGCTGCTTGCTGAAATAGCAGTTGTCTTTATTTCCAATAGATAACTTCAAAGTCAGCTGCATGAGAAATGTCATTAGAGGAGTATAGTATGCAGAGTTTTTTGCTGGCTAGTTTCATGTCTTTAGTGCTATAAAATCATCTTGAAGCCTTGGATTTTTGTTCTATTCTCTGTATGCACATAAACTCTGGTTCGTGATTGTTGTTGCCCTCATTCTTACAACACAGTTCTGACCATTTTGCTCTCTCCTCTCCTTTCTTTTAATTTATCATATCTTGAATTTTCCTTTCTTGTCCACAGATCACCATCAGTCTTCTTTCCAGAGCAGTCCTTGTCCCAGAGTCCTCACTGAAATTTGTGGACTTGAAGCCAGTCTTCTCTCTATTTAATATTCTGAGTATCTTGCCCTTTTTCTGTTTCTTACCTGCCAGTTACATCTCCCCAGATGTCCACCTTTCACTTGACAAATCTTTGTCTTGTTTGGTTTTCTTAATAATTGCTGTGTATTGTTTAATCTGCTCCATTAATTTATGGAAATAGTCAGTTTTTATTATCATCTTCTCTATTGCTCTTATCTATTGAGCTTTTAACTTTCCTTAATAGTACTGCCTTCTGATAAGAGAACCTGTTCTCCTAAAATTTTAAGTGGGAAGTATTCTGGAATTAGAAAGGTATCTGTATATCTACATCTGTGAACTCTGCATGTTCTCATGTGCAGATCAAGCCTTGTTTTTAGGATGGTTAGAGGCTCAGGTATGGTTTTCTAAGCTGGCAGGTGATTTAAGTACTGTAAGGTAAAACCAAACAAAAATGTCTCCACTTACAGGACTTTAGGACAAAATCCTGGTTACATGGTAGAAACAGTAATATAAATAAAATGTAGAGTCTGCAGTACAATACTGTCCTTTTTGCCATTAGAATGTGTGGAACTCCTTGAGATTCAGCAGTAATTAGTAATACATTTAAAAGTGTGCAGCTGCTACCAGATTTGGAAACTGCTGTACCAATGTTTGTTTGCTGGGCTTTTTTCATCCATGTTGGGTTTATCCCAGATGTTTAGTCTCTAAATAGTTACCATTGTCTTGCATTTATTGACTTTTTTACTTATATATTCTGCCATGGGATAAGAAAAAAGGAGAAGTTACTCTTCAAATTGTCTAAAAGTTGCTATAAGGAAAATTAAACTTCGAATTATAATTTGCAATTTTTAGTTGTTCGGGTTTTTTTTTTAATCTAGCTTAGAAATATATATAAAAAAGTATCTCTATTTTACAAAGGATAATTGAAAACAGATTTTAAAAACTTGCCTGCCTAGCTTACATCTAAGGAATTACTCCACAAATTTTAAGGAGAGGTTTTGTAAGTGCCCAGAATTCTCTGGGTAGATATGGTTGTGTTTTGTTTTGGCATATTACTTATATCAGTAGCTTTCACTGAAGAGTAATCATTTTGTATTTCATATTAGTTTAATGTAATTTTGCTTCATTCTTTAGACGTGTATGTCAGCTGATCAATAAGTGTGATGTTAGCAATATATTTAGGGAGAAAAACCAAAATAGAAGTTTGTTATAAATGTGATAAATTGAAATACAGAAATTGTGCTACTAGAGCAGCAATTGACAGTATTAATTAAACAATTTGAATTTGAGACCAATCTGAAAATTATCTGTAAAGTAGAATTTAAAATAAAGATGCTTTTGCTGATTGAAGCGTGACACAAATCCTTTTGAATTAGTAATGTAGTGGAAATAATGTACATACTCCACTTTTTTGTTTGTTTGTTTCTTTGAATGGCTTCCCCCTTGTGCTTTTAATTTGTCTGAACTAGTTTTCTCAGCCTCAGAGAACATACTGTGCTCTTCTGTGTTGAGTAGCCTAGTTTAAGGCTCTGGTCTAGCATTTTATCCCTCAAAGCAACTCGGAAAAAAACAAAGAAAAGACTTTGTAAATCATTAATCAGCAATTTAATTAGAACATTCCTGGCTCACTTGCATTGGTTCAAGAGTTTTGAGCTCAAAGACAGTTCTTGTGGATAAGATTTTTACAGGTTTTTATTAAAAAGCTCTGTTGAGGGTAATAAAAAAGAGAAGAATCATGCAAATTGCATGTAAATATTCCTCTCCAGGACCATAAATGCATAATAGTCAGTCCAGAGACATTTCTGTACTGGTACCCTGTTGTCACTAGAGTGTGTGTGTCCTTATGCCTGCAAGCAAAGCGAAACTTTGATTCCTTTCTGCTAATTCCATTTCTTGCTCTGTTATGCCTATCGAGACTTCTTACTAGCAGTAGCAGCCTTTTGTTGCGTAGATTGAGGCTGCAGGAGTCATCAGTGTGGTTAGGTAATCTTATTTTGATAGCACATTCTTTTAATTTTTTTCCTGTATTTTCTCTTACTTCTAGAATGATGTGTGATACTGCTGCCAACACAGTCACTGTAAATTAGTAGGCCTTAAAAATCCCATGTTGAATATTTCACTTACTTTTTTTCATGACAGCACAGCTCATACCTCATTCATAGGTCAACAGTATTTCAGGAATAAGTACATGATCTGCATGACTTTTGGAAAAATGCAAGCAAATTACACACAAACTATTTCGTAGAGCAATCTGCCTGCTTGGTCTCTGCCTCTAAACACCATGAAGCAGATGGAGCAGTACTGCTCGCAGGCTACTAGTAGACATACATCTTTAACAATCGGAGTGAAATACACTTTGTATGTAGACTATTCTTTAAATAATTTGCAGTTTTCCTAGCAATCTAACCATATATGATATGGGTTCCTTTAACAAGAGTTGAGGATTTTTATTGAGGAATTCACAGTAGCTTACTTTGTGGTAAGTGAACATGGGTGTTTGAGACTTTATTTCTGGCGAGATAAAATAGATGGATGTGTCTTGTGAGCTGCTGGTCTTCTCTTCACCATTCTAGGCCAATTTTCTGAAGTGTGATGGCTTTATTTAGGAATGTTGAAAATTCTTTAATAGCATGTTTTCAGTTTTTTGAAATAACTTGTATTTCTAAAACTAAGTGCTCTAACTAAAGCTTCATATTCAAGGGTCTTACAGAGTTCCTGTCTGAATCAGATACATCTTTTTTTGTCATGTTACATGAAGTTTTGTTTGGTGTGTGGGGTTTTCTGCTGGTCTTGGCTGGGATAGAGTTAATTTTCTTCACAGCAGCTGGCATGGGGCAGTGTTCTCGTTTTCTGCTGAAAGCAGTGTTCATAATGAAGAGATGCTTAGCTATTGCCGAGCAACACTTGCATACAGCCAAGGCCTTTTCTGCTCCTCCCACCACCCCACCAATGAGGAGGCTGGGGGTGCACAAGGGCTGGGAGGGGACACAGCCAGGACAGCTGACCCCAACTGGCCGCAGGGATATTCCAGACCAGATGGCATCATGCTCGGCCCACGGAGTGGGGTGTAGATTATTAAGGATGGACTTTTGCAGCTATGGCATTTGTCTGCCCAAGTAACTCCTACATATGATTAAGCTATTTTTCCTGGAGATGGCTG
This sequence comes from Eopsaltria australis, assembly GCA_034509425.1. Taxonomy (NCBI): domain Eukaryota; kingdom Metazoa; phylum Chordata; class Aves; order Passeriformes; family Petroicidae; genus Eopsaltria; species Eopsaltria australis. Next base: position 426,227 of record JAVTVJ010000649.1, on the reverse strand, counting down.
AACACCTGCCTGCCCATGGGAAGCAGTGAATGAATTCCTTATTTTGATTTGCTTGTGTGCACAGCTTTTGCTTTCTGTGATAAATTGTCTTTATTTCAACCCATGAGTTTTCTCACTTTTATTCTTCTAACTCTTCCATCATGAGGGAATGAATAAGTGGCTGCAGGAGCTTAGTTGCCAGCTGGGGCTAAACCATAATAGCTGTAGTTTTTTCCACTGGGTTTTGGGTTGTTCTTTTTACCAATTGCTGCAGCAGCATTCTCTCTGAGAGCATGTTTCATCCAAAGTTTTGTTGGGGTTTTTTTGTTGGTGCTAGTTTGGCAGGGATTGGATTTATTGAGGTTTTTTTCTTTAACTATATGCAAGATTCATTTGAGTTTTAGGATCATCTATACTGTTGCACTTCTGCCAGGTTAGTAGTATTTCAATTACTGGTTTATTCTGTTCAGGTGGACAAACTTGTGGTAGAACTGGAGCAGAGCCGTAACCTTAGCAGTACAATTGTACACATTGACATGGATGCCTTCTATGCAGCTGTGGAAATGAGAGACAATCCAGAGCTGAAGGAAAAACCTATAGCAGTGGGATCAATGAGTATGTTGGTAAGGCTGAATGTTAAACTAATACAGAAATTAATTGCATGAATCTTAAGCCTAATGAACCATAAAATAATAGCATAAATATGACACTGTTTTATATGAAGTGTGGAAAACCCAAAAATAAAAAAGGAAACAGCAGTTCTTAAACTTGGCCATGTAAGCTAGATTTTTCAGTAAAAAGTGTACTAATGAAAATTTAAAGTATGTAAGCAGATTGAAAGGCAGGGAGAGTAAAAATGCATATAAACTCTTAGCTTTGTCAGTCTTTCCTCTATAGAGATATGTGATTAGAACTTTATTATTTAATACTAAACTTAGAGAAAAGTTTGATTACTGAACACTAAACTTACTTTATCTCTCTTAAGTCCACCTCAAATTACCATGCTAGGAGATTCGGTGTGCGTGCAGCCATGCCTGGATTTATTGCTAAAAGGCTATGTCCGCATCTTACTATAGTACCTCTAAACTTTGAAAAATACGGCAAAGTGAGTAAAGAGGTAAGTCTGAAAGTAGTCTCTAACCAAAAGTGAGAGTACTTGTTTTTAGACTGTGGCAATAACATCAGTTCTAGATAGTATGAAAAGTGATAATTTAAATATTAAACTCTTCAGTAGTGTGGCCTTAAACATAAGTCTAACAAAATATTGGTGCTTTTGGAGCAAAGAGATGAAAGAGCATTGCATTTACCCAGTCCGGCAATTCTACTGAAGTTAGTAGTGGTGCTGATAGAAGTTTTGAAAACCTCTGTGTAGTGAACTAGTGGTAGTACTTGAGCTTTATTATTCTTTAAAGTTCAAAGTCATGGAACATAATCTAATTACTAGGAAGTTGCAAGTACATAGGAAACATGGAGATGATCATTTCATGCAATGCATAATCATACTTTTGAATACTAATTACTGGAGAGAAAAACAAAGTGCATTACTGACTTATAAATGCAGATTAATTTTTTTAAAAAATAAGGGACTTGATAGAGCAACAGAAATAGGGAGAAAAGAAATAATAATTTGCTTTAATGGAAGTAGTTTTACTCAGTGCCAGAGGAAATAGTTATGATACCTAAAAGCCTGTTTAAGAAAAAAAGGAAAAAAATTTTAATCAAACCAGTGCATGACACACGTCTCTTGACTTTAATAAAATTATGTCAGGCTATCTTTATTTTTATGAAGCCTCAGTCCCTTCACATATATAAAGTAATTTTGATCTTACTTGATTTTTTTCACTTATACTAAAAAAAGGGCATATATAAATATGCATATTTCAGAATGGGTTTATTGGATCTTGGATTTCATGATACGTGTTTCATTTGTTGTTTGATAGGATAAAGTATTAAAGTATTAAAGATTTGGCTTGATCTGGATTTTTAGTTATGCTTTTCTCTTGGGATTTGGATTGAAAATACTTAAATTTATTTCATTTTGTCTTTTGAAGTTCAGTAGTGAGTTTATTCAGTTTCAGAAAGATGAAGTGCATTTGGACAAATGTTGTAATACGTAAGAACTTGACCCAGACTGATAGGAGAAAACATGACACAGTCAGATTTTCCTCCAGGTTTAAAAAAAAAAAAAGGGAAAGGAGAGAAGGTAGAGCTTTTATTTTGACCATTTATTTTATTGTATTTCCTTCTAGAAAGATGGAGTTACCACTAGATTTCCCAACAGGTTTTGCCTGTGGCATTAACTACTACTCTAAAACATTTTCTGTAACTTCAATTTAATGTAATTTGAAACTTAGGATTTTGTTGTTGCTGGTGGGTTTTTTTAACCTTCGTATATGTGATATCTGACACACTGAGCACAGAAAGCTGCATCAGTTTATACGCTTTGCTGAGTTTCCAGGTCCCCAGAGTTTTATTCAGATGGTTACTGTGGTGTCTGTGAGCCTAGTGGCCATGGAGTCCTTTTACACTTATCTTAGTGCCCTTTGCTGATAAATACAGTGCTCAAAATCTGTTTAGTTCTCACTTACTATTATTATCTTGCTACTTGGAGAAACATTACTGTAATTTTACAATATCAATAAATAATTTGTACTGTAAGTATCTTTAATATTTACTGATAATCTTGAAGTTTCAGAGTACATTTGTTCATGTCCTAATTTTGTGTCAAGACCTGCTCTTACAGCAAAAAGGCTTAAAACTTTCACTATGTGTTTATCAAGGTTAGAGAAATACTGGCTGAATATGATCCCAATTTTATGCCTATGGGCCTAGATGAAGCCTACTTGAACATAACAGAGCACTTGAAGGAAAGGCTGAACTGGCCTGAAGACAGAAGAAGGTTCTTTTTTAATACAGAAAGGACTACAGGAATAGGTAAGCAAATTACTCACTTTTCATGAGGTGACCTGACACTGAGACAGTGTGTTTCTTTCAGGGATTTTAGGCAGACCCACGAAAGCACTAAATTATAGTTAGAATTTAAGCCTACTTTTCCTTTATAGGATTCCATTATTACAATAGTACAGAATTTATCATGCAAATAGCACAGGACTTCTACAAGCAGAATCAGTGCAGTGCAATCTATAAGTAGCAAAATAAAGAATTTTTAATACAATACTACCTGGACTGGGTGGATAGCACACAGTTTAATGTATCAATATAACAATTATAATCTAGACTCAAAAATCATATAAAAGAATGTAAGCCACTCCCTCAATCCTCAAAGGAAGCAGCTGAAGGCAGAGGTGTCCCTGCCCATTGGGATGTCCCAAGTCTCACTGGCCAGATCTGGTCCGAGTTCCTCCTCAGGACCCCATCAAAAGTGGGATTTAGAGACACTGCTCTGGGGGCTGCAGGCAGGCACTGCTCTGGGGCTGCAGCTTCCCAGTGCTGCAATGGGGTCGTCCAGAGCACTGGGCTGGCCGAGTGTTGGGACATGCAGACAGACAAGGAGTAAAGACAACATGGCAGCAGAGAATGGCTGCTTGCCTTCTAAAATGGTGTTAGACACACTGACCACATTACATGGTTGGGAGCAGGGGTTGCCAGTCATGTGCTTATAAGCTTCAGATAAGCTGCACTCATTGAAAGTGTAAATACTTAAGTCCTTCCATAATTTGTCCTCCCATATATTCTCTACCTCTAATTTAGTTAGTTTACAGGTTAATTTTCTCTGCTGCTCTCCTGTGAATAAAATGTACGCTGCTAATGAGTTTGATTTGAAGGATTTATTTTCTTTTAATGTGAATAAAATGTTTGAAAAGTGGTACTAGATTTTCTAAAGCAAATGGTGTGGTTTAGGTCTACATTACAATTCAACATAATAATTTTGGAAATAAATAGCAGGAGCACTGCAGGATTTATATTAACGTTCAAGATACTAGTAGATTTCACTTGGCTCTGGAAGATGGAATTGGAACTGCATCCACAACTGTATATTCACTTGGGAATAACAGAAAAGAAGGAGTCATACAAATGGTGGAATGATGCACAAACAGGAATATTTATACTATTTGTATTCAAAAATTCTAGCAGTCATTAAGAGGATAATCAAGTGTACACTACTACAGAAAAGCATTAATAAAATAGAAATCAACAAACTGACATAGTCTTTATAAAATCAGTATCACTGATGTGTAGTCATGTGCTTCTTCACACTTGCCTGATAGCTTTGTTCCTCTGAAACGCAAACAAGTGCTCAGAATGTGAAACTGTAATAGTAATGTTTGTAGAGTCAGACAAAGGCCTGCTGACGTTACTTGTTCTACTATGACTGCAGTTGATAATGAGAAGCTCACCAGGCTGATCATTCTAGAACTGGATATTCTAGAACCCTTATTTTATTTAGAGAATACTGAAAAAAATTCTGTGGAAGAGGGCATCTGACCTTCAATCTGATATGAAACAAAAATAATGCTAAAATTTTGATGGTTTTGCTGCAGCAACAGGGCATTAAACCTTTTGCTTTTCTGGAAGTTATGTCCAATTCCTCCAATCTCAGCCAAGCTCAAATCATAGTAAAAATGAAGCAGTTACGTCTCTCTGGTCTTTAAACAAGAAAATAATGCATTCTTCTTGCATTCTCTAAAAAAAACAGAAAGAAATAAAACTGCTTATGAACTCTGAAGCCACTGAAGAAGAAAATCAGTATGTTCTATATGGATGTATTAGTTGTTTGTGTTTCTGTCTGACTTAGATAAAGATGGTATGAATATGCCTGCCAAATTTAATGAAGGTGAAGTCTCTTCTTCACCAGTACTGTTTGAAGACAGCACATCTCTGATGGATGACAGCCTTGAACAAAGAGGTCTATCAGTGGAAAATTCAGTTGTCTTTGGAACTTCTGCAGAGGAAGTTGTGAAGGAAATTCGCTTCAGGATTGAGCAGAAAACTCAACTGACTGCTAGTGCAGGTACTCAGACACATATGAATAATAATTAATCTTTGTATTTCCATAATGTCTTCTACTTTAATCTCAGAGGGCATTAATTAAGAATTTAGCCTTGCCACAGCATTCTTCCGCTCCAAAAAAAGTATGCCATCTTTGAAGCTCTGCAAAGGATGTGACTTTCCATTATTTCAAGAGATGTCATGGCTATCAAAGCTGCTACAGTTTTTCCTTTTTACTCTTTTTTTAATCATTGAAAGAGTTACATTGTCTTTTTGCTTCTTTCTACTTGAAATAAGAGCAAGTAGTGAGGAAGAATGACCAGTACACTTGAGTTAATCTTGTCACAGGTGATAGTTATTCTAGTGCATCATATAAATTGTTTTTGTCATCCAGTGGGTTATAGCGAAATCTGTCACTGATTTCTAAGCTGCTTTTAGTTTGAATAGCAGATCTGTGCTGTTATGTGTTTCTAACTTCACACTGTTCCTTGCTTAAAACAATGTTGAAATTCATTAAAATGTTAGTCCTAGTGAAGTAAGTATGTGCTGAAGTCAATGAACTCTTTAGTAGCTTTTTAAAATTTACTGATCAGGTTCTCTATCTTGACTTCAGACAACCCACCTTTAAATCTCAACTATTTTGATTGACTAAAACCAGTGTATGTCCCTAGCCACTTAGTTTGGATGCTATCCAAACTGCTTTATGAACCAGGTCAGCAAGGCATCAGGCAGTGGTGAGTTTTATGAAGCAGCTGCAGAAAGTCAGGAAAGTGTGGAATGTAAGCAGAGGGGAAGAAACAGCTAATAAGAAAAAGCAGGATGAAACTCTCTCCCATGTATGTTATCTCACAAGTGACAGTAAAATAACAGTTTTGTTTACTGAAGTTTTGTCTTCATAAGGATAAGTTAGTGTGTAGAAAACAGACATAGTTTTTATAAGTGCAAACAGGGGTCTTAAGCCCAAAAATTAAAAACAATTAAAAGAGTAACTGAAAAAATACGGATAATCAATAATAAATAGTTATTTCTACCAACATGACTAATATGTTATATCAGTGAGCAAATGAAAATTTAGACCACTGGGGCAGTATGACAAAGTTATTCTTTGTTTTGCTAGACAAATTCTAGAGTTAATTTGTAAGAAAAGTTAATTTGATAGAAAAGAGCCATCCCTCCTAATTCCTCTGAAATATATATAAATTTATAAATGACTACATTGCAGTGGTATCCCACAAAATAATAAAATTTGTTCAATTTTGTCAAAAATTTTTTTTCTGAAATACAAGGAAGAAAGATCTTCTTACTAAGAGTTCATTGTAACTAGCATTGTAAGCATTTCCTTTCTTACCATAATCACCATCATAAAAATATTGATTCATGCAACTGATGTTATTTTTAAGGACTTGGTATTTAACCCCTATTGATTTACAGGTGCTTGTTGTGTTATCCTGACTATCTTAAAATAGGAAATACACTTTATTTAAGTTATATTTAATCTATTACATATATATATGTTCTTTCATGATTGTCACAAAATTTCTTTGCTGAATTGTATCAAATCTGGTTATCAGTAATCATAATTCTTTTCCTTACTTTAGTCTTTGCCAAGTGTATAGGCTACTCATTTGGTTTTAAATTGGATAATTGAAATTTAACGTTGTCTTACATTTTTTAAAATTGCCATGTTTGTTTCGTTTTTTTTTTTTTAAGGAATAGCACCAAATACAATGTTAGCAAAAATGTGCAGTGATCGTAATAAACCTAACGGGCAATACAGAATTTCTCCTGAGAGACTAGCAGTGCTGGACTTCCTGAAAGATTTGCCCATTAGAAAGGTAAGAGATGCAATGACATTTGCTGTTCTGTCATCTAATGTTTTTAAGTTCTAGAAGCGAGATTTCTACTGAAAAGATAGAGTTTTCTAGGTAATCTTCCATGTCATATTTGATTCAAATTGTTCTTGGCAATGGACTACAAAGGGAAAGTTTCCAGTATAACGTTCCAGTTACATTAATACTCTATTTTAGGTGCCAGGTATTGGAAAAGTGACAGAGAAGATGTTAAAAGCCCTTGGAATTGTGACTTGCTCAGAACTTTACCAGCAGAGGGCGCTGCTTTCTCTTCTTTTTTCAGAAATCTCTTGGCGTAATTTCTTGGATATTTCCCTTGGTTTGGGCTCAACACATTTGGAAAAGTAAGCCATGGTGATTCCTTCCTCCTGTGTTAACATTTTTCTGAATGTTTTCTTGTGTATGTTACATACTGAACATACTATTTAATTGGCAAATATTATGGAAATACGCTTGTTTAATATATTTTTTAAAATCTCTGATGCCTGTTATTGTTATACTTATGTCTAAGATGCAGTATCCCAACATGAAAAGACAAAGGTTTGTACAGCCATGTCTAGACATGAAATCCAAGTTGTACGTAAGTGTATTCAAGAAATCAATGTAGGATAACCTTATAATTATCAAAACAGCTGAACTCAGCTGAGCTTTCCTAAGCACAGTTGTACTCTCCCTTTTCTTCAAAAACAATACACATTCATTGGTGTTTATGATTATTGGATTATAATGAAAATCACAAAGGTATTCGATCTTCTCTGGTGGTAAATTATCAGTGAAGTTTCTGTGTCTCCTGTCAGGATTACCTATTTGTAATATCAACGTGTGAATTTGGTGAAATAGAACTGAAGATTATTATATCCTTCTTAATATATGTTCTTTTAAGGTTCACAGTACTTTAATGGCTTTTAGCCTCCTTTTTAGGTTGGGAGAACTCAGTCTTGGTAGTGCATATATCTTCTCAGCTCTATTTGTCATTTCTAAGCCTGTTCTAGAGACAAACATGTTCTTTAAAAAAAACCCAAAACATAGGATTTTGCTATTTGTGTATTTAAGAGCCTTAATTAAGTATTAATTACTTTTAAAAGTACTCATTTCTAAAGTACTGAAATACTATTTTAAAATAGCTTGCCAATGATTTGATTTCATTAGAAGTTCCAAAGTGTCTTACGTACTTCTGAAAGACCTATTCTATATTATATCTGTAACTTTTCTGACAGTAATCTTGTCTTTTTTTCATTTGACTACAAAATAATATATGTAGTTAGCAGTTTGAAGCCCAATAATGTGTTAGTACAAATTTTTGCGTTGGTTTTTTTTCTATTCAGAGTATAAAAAAATGTGTAAAAAAATATGCAGTAAGACTGACTTTGTGAAAGTGACTTGATTGAAGAAAAATTAGAGTTTTCAAAATACTTTTTTCTGTTAATACATGAACAGACCTTGGATAGTCTTTAAATAATTGGTGTGCCCTTTCTTCTTATTCACCCTAGTTAGGTGTTTTACAGCCTGGAATATCTCCCAGTACATTTTGAAAAAAAATAGAGCATTTCAAAAGTCAGGGGTTTTAACAGTTTTAATGTCTAAACATTTTTTTTTGTCAGCACGAACTTGATTTCAGTGATTTTAGTGTAGAGAAACCAAGCACTTAATATATTAACACCTGGGTCTTCAGTAAATAATTCATCTTACAGTTATTGTGTCTGACTACCTTCTTTTAAGAAAATCTGACAATATCAAATTTGTTATTTCCAATACTTACAAGCAGAAGAACGACCTAAAAAGAAATTACTCTGAGGGATTTCCTTATATGCAGAAGAGTTGTTAAAGGATGCCCAATTAACACTCAAAAGAAAAAAAGCAACAAACAGTAAAAGCTTTAACACATCACCTTTAACCTGAACAATCATTTAGACTGAAAGCAAACTATTTCCTCACATCTTCAGCTAAAGGAAATATTCAAATATACATGTATGTACAGGATTCTAATTAGTTATAGCAGAGACAACATGGGATTTGTAGTTTGTTTTGTTTATAAATCAGACTCCCTCTGATATAAGAGGGAACTTTGAGGGAGTTTTTTGGTTTTTTTATTTCGTTGTTTTTTTTAAAAAGACATCTATGACTGATCTATGTCTTTACTTACTCTATAGTTTTTTTTTAAATTCTCATTTTTGCACTTGCTTAAACTTGATGTACAAGATTTGTAGAAAAAGTTAACATCCAGACTTCATAGAAGAGACTGCTGTTAGTTATTTGGGCATGATTGGTTGACTCTGAGTTTATTGAAAATATAACATTTCTACATCAAGTAAGTATAATAATTCTTTGTTCTCTTTAAAGGGATGGAGAAAGAAAAAGTATGAGCACTGAAAGGTATGCTTCTTTAATATTGAAAAAATTACATTAACCATTAGAACAACTAAATACCAAGTAACTTTTATGTGACTTTCAATAGACACATAATTCCATTGTGTATTTATTTTAAAACCCACATATACTACAAGCTCACTAAATCAGATTCAAGCTTGCATTATTTTTTGTCCTTGGCTCCAGAACTCCATGGAGGTATTTTTGTCATTTTGTGTGTTCTCTTATCATCCAGTTCTGCTAGTGCCTTTAATGCATCAAGGTGACCTTTAAGCTATAAGATAAGGTGGAAATATATAAGGAATTGATTTTTTAAAATCTGTTTAAGTTTAATGTCAATATCAGTGTAGTAGCCTACAGTCACATCTATTTCCTAACTAAAGGTTTTACCAGTGTAAAGTTCCTTAAGAAGGTAGTTATTTTTTTAAAAACAAGTTCTTCCAGGAAAATCTGTAAAACACTGTAATAATTATCCCTATTGTCATGTGTTTTCTTAGAAAAGATGGTAAGAAAAGATGCTTAGTCCTGTCCTTTTGAGACTTAATAGCTGTGAGCACCTTAAGTAAGCCCAATAAAGTTTTGGTACCATCACAGTGGAAAAATGTATGGCTTTAGTCTTGTGCTGCTTTGATCAGACAGATATTTTGGGCATCTTTATAGTACCTTTCTACATTGCTCTTCTTCTTTCTTTTTTTCCTCAAAGGGAACAGTTTTAGACCACAGATATCTACAGGCTTCTGAGATAATGAAACTAATTTATTTCAGGGAAACTAGTTTATTTCGGGGAAGAGATAACCCTGAAATAGCATTCTCTCTATCCTCTCCCTTACAAGCCTTGGACTTTTACAGCTTCTCAATCACTGCAGTATTGTCTGAATAGCATGACTCCTTGGAGAGTGGTATGGGACCCCAGTGAAATACTCATCCCATTAGTTTGGCAGCATGCAAACATTCTTAGGGGAATGTGAATCATAATTGAGGGTGTCTTTTCAGTACAATCAGGTAAAACTTGGAGATGCGAAATCCATTGTAATTTTATTGACCTTGCATTCATAAATATAAAGCTTGACATGAAACAATGTATCTGCGAGACCTTTCCAAAGCATGTTCTGTCTGTAAGCTTTGCTTTCCATTTTTCTTAAAGCCTTGACTAACTGAAGGTTGCTCTTCCTGTCATGTTATTACTGAAAAGCAAATGTACAACAAAAAGATAACACTGTAATTTCTCTCCTAAGAAGCTCTAGCTAAGGCAGTTGGCAACATTTTTGGCAGAAAGATAGCTTTTCCTCCTCTGAGGCTAGACATAATTATCCTAGTTGGCATCTTTTTCTTAGCATCTGAATTATTTATTTTTGATACTTGGCTCTGATGTAGACTTCCAACTCCTGGCTTTCTTCTGATGTTATACAGTGTGTACAAAGGAGATTAAATACAAATAACTTGGCTGGCTCTATGAATTCACTTACTGTTAGTATTCTGTCTTGCAAATACTTAAGCATTAATGACATTAAATCTGAGTCATTTTCAAATAGTGCATGAAAAATTGAAAGCCAAAATATTTCATTATTTGAAGGGACTTTCAAACATTTTGCAAACAAAATATTCCTATTTATAATCATTGTTCCTTGAAGTAAGAACTTGAACCTATATAGCATTCTTCTGATTATAGTATTATGTAACTGTATAAAAAAACTTTTAGATTGCAGACACTGAACATACTATAAGATTAATACTGAAAAAGATCATATTTTTGTCTTAGAACATTCAGTGAAATAAACACAGCAGAAGACCAGTACAGTTTGTGTCGAGAGCTCTGCAGGGACCTTGCTCAAGAACTACAGAAAGAGGGACTTAAGGTATTTATATTATTCAGGTTACTTGCAAAAAGACACTTTGCACTCCAACAATTCGATGCAGCTTTAGTATAAATGCTTTCAGCAGCATCATACCATGCAATCTATCTTCAGAAGTCTCCATTCTTTAATTTGCAGATGTTTAGAATGATTTAGGCAGCATTTTGTTGTTGTGTGGGTGACTGTCTAGCAGTAGGTGTGGGATAAAAATTAAACTGATTAATCGAGTTACTTGGCATGTAAAGATTTTATGCTAAAAGCAATGTTTGTAAGGGAATAATAGAGCTGATCATTTATAAGCCATGCTTTGGTCAATCGTGTAGTACTAATGTATTTAAAACACTGTTTCTCTCCTATATACATACAGGATCCAGTCAATAGCCAGTTTTGTAGTTTAGGAACTTGACATGTGCCAAACTTGCTGACAAGTTATTCACACCATTCAGTGGTATCAATAGTAGAAACAGTCCCTTTATGCCTTCTCCCCAGATACTTGTTTATTACTTGGAAAGAACAGTTAATATTTTCTTTGAAAAAAGAAAGTTAAAGCAAGAAATAACATTTAAGACCTAAAAGAATTGCTGTTAATCTTCTCCAGCCATAGAAGATTGTCTCAAGAGATGACAGGTTGAAATGGAAATGATCTGCTAAGAAGAAGAAAGAGATAAGCTTACAAAAGCACCAGAACAAAGAGAGTGCTATTTATTTACATTTGGATGGACATAATAAATCACATAAATGGTTTGGGAGGTGTTGCCAAGGAAATATCTGTGCCAAACACGAATACTGTGTGTGGCTGTGATAGCACTATGCAGGAGGAAGTAAGTTTTCAATGAATCTGTAATGGGGTATCACTTTTGCGTTCTTAATAGTTAGGATATCTGTCATTGAAAATTTCCAGATAAGGAATAATTTTTTTAGATGGGGTAGAAATTGTGCCTGTAGCCAAAACATGAACACTATTGAACGTGCACTGGTGGCAGATGGTCTGCTGAGAACCGCAGTCAGGTGACCCAGTTCAGAGAATTTGACTTTGGCAGAAATTTAGGGGCAAGTACAGGATCTTGCAGACCAGTTCTTGGGAATGCCCCTTGCTGTGCACAGATAAGCACACAGTCTTGACTATGGTTTAAGGGCCCTTACATAGATGCTACATAATAATTCTTTCTGTGCCATATATAACATACACTTTTTTAACCTTTTTTTATTGTATTTTTTTCTAGGGTAAAACTGTTACCTTGAAGCTTAAGAATGTGAACTTCGAAGTTAAAACAAGAGCTTCAACCGTGCTGTCTTCTGTTTCTACTGAGGAGGAAATATTTAGTGTTGCTAAAGATTTGTTAGGAACAGAAATTGATAGTGTTGCTCCTCACCCTCTACGGATAAGACTTATGGGTAAGATATTTCAAATTCATTCTTCATTTTCAGAGTTAGAGAGTCCTATAGTGTTTTGAAATAACACACCACACTTTTAAGTAAAACTGATATAAATGTATTTATCCTTTTTCTGTTACCCTGGTGAAACAGATATGTGCTGAATGAGCGACTTAGGAAGTTTTACCAATTGAGGTGGTATTTTTTTTATGCAACAACATACACATCATCATGACAGTAGAATCTTGACTCATAGCAGCTGCTTAATTCTGCTGTTTTAAAAGAGCTCTTAAATCTGCTTTGCACCACAATAGAAGTGCTTGTAGATCTGAAAGCACAGTGTTCTGCAGGAGATGTGAACATTTCTGACAACAGTAAACTCTGTGTGTTTCAGATGCTTATACATTCTGTTTGAAACATTTAGTGATATATAAAATTTACTTGTATAAGATATTGGAATGTGCTGAAGAAAAATATGTTTTGGTGGGTAAATTTCATGCAAAACTTTCAGACTGAATTCTAAGTAACTGTATTAAGTTTATGGCTTTGTGTTACAATGCAATCAGTTAAAACTTCAGAGTACTAAAATTAATAATATGGTTGGGCCAGTGCTTGGGTCTGATAAAATTGTATTGACATTTTGATCCATTTGGAGGTAGTCTAGCATCTTTCTAGAGATAAATTGTTCCTTTATTGAGTGAATGTATACCTCAACAGGTGTTAATTAGGAATTAGTATCAAACTTCCATAAAATTGTTATTATAAATTTGTTTTTCGTCATTAGGTGTACGAGTATCAGGATTTTTAACTGAAGAAGAAAAGAAATACCAACAAAAAAGCATTACAAGTTTCTTAAAATCAGGAAAAGAAATTGGTTTCCTTAGGCTTCAGCCACAGAAGTCCAACCAGGAGCATTTCACAAAAAATTCAGAAGCATCTCATAGAGGAAGTTTTTTCGATCAAAAGCGAGCAGCAAGACTACTAAACAATGAGAATGTTTCTCCAAATGAAAGCAGAGCTAAGCAGCTCTTTCATGATGATAAATCAGCAGCAAATTTTGTGGAAGAGGTGAAGAAAGTAACATATTTACAGAATTCTAATGTTTGTAAAATCTTCACCTGTCCTGTTTGCTTTGAGAAGCAAAGCAGCAATAATTTGGAAGAACTTAATAGACACATTGATGAGTGCCTCAATGGGATATGTGTTAAAGACTCTGTGGAAATACCCAAGAATGACAGTTCAAGGGAAAACACACCTAACTTTCTTCCACAATTTAAAAACAAGTACGTTGATGAATGTCAAAAAAATAAAACAGATCAATTAGCAGTAGCAGGCCAGTCTGCAAGTGTATCTGACAGCTCTACTAACAATAGCACAGAAAAATTTGGTCAGATAATACCTGATGAACCTCCCAGAGAACGACAGCCTGGCAGTCTCAGTGACATTGCTAGAAATGTATGTATGAAACAGTGTCTCTTCCCCAAAAGAATATCACAAGACAATGAAGACCATTTTGACAAGACTGAACATACCGAAGGAACTAGTTCATCCTGTTTCTTTGAAGCCAAAGAAGACAATGTTCTTGTTTGTCCAGTTTGTAATTCAGAACAGAAAACCACCAATCTTGTGTCATTTAACAGACATGTGGATGTCTGCTTAAATAAAGGCCTCATTCAGGAGCTGACAGAAAAAGAGGATTTTCCTGCTAAGACTTACAGTACAGAAAACTCAAACAGAGTTTTCTCTGGTAAGTATATGCATTAGGATATATTTGATTATTTAAATTGTCTGCTTGTGCGATTAAGATACTTTGGCAATGGTGTAGCTTGAACTTCTTGGGACTTTGAAATTTTTTCTCAACAAGCTCATTTAAGTAAGGGCTATGTAGGAGTGAATATTTTTATTTAAAAAATATCAAATTGATTTTCATGACAAACCTAGATTTATGAGTGTGATGTTAGTCAGTGCCCTCCCATTTGTCACAAAAGTGACATAGGAATTACTGCTCATTTCTGAAAATTTTATGTTTGTTACCCCCAACCATATTCAGAAAGGTGTTTGTAAGGCCACTGAGATTAAAGTGAAGATCAATGAAAACATCTTCAACCTTGGTCGTTTCAGAGATTCAGTTAACAGAAAGGCTCCATTAGGTCATATGCTGGCAAAAATAAGAAGACAGTGAACTAGAGCTTAAAGAAAGAAACTTCCAAGTCTCTTTTGTAGCTAATAAAATATATCACATAACTGCACCTGTAACATGCCACAGCAGTATCATATTTTCTGAGGTAGTTTCTCTTTTTGACAAAGAGTTCATCTTCGAGCAGATTAGAGGGCATGTGCAGGTAGTAAAGTCCCTGCCTGAAGTAGTCCCTAATCTATTTTGGGAACCCTATAGAAGGAAATTAAAATGCTACTGTGTTAGAATTTTCAGAATACAATTACTACTTACAATAAGAATATTTTACATGAAAATTTTCTAAGTGCTATTGCTATTACATGTGCAGACAGGCTTTAATTTAAACTGAAGACTTATTTTAGGTAAAGTTTGTTTTGCCCCCTGCAGAATAAAAAAATTTAAAATGTAATTTTCAACTACCACCTTGAAAATCAACTATGGTATGCTGAAATATTTCTGTAAACTGTTACAAGGTTCAAAATAATCCCTTGTAATTCAATAACCTAAAGGCTTTTTCTCTTTTAAAAATTGTAATAAAAACTACAATATTCAAGCTGCAGATAATAAAATGTTATCAGCTTCTTGAGACAGATTAAATTTTTAAAAAAGTTTTTCCATGTATACAGTTTCTGAAGCATTCTTTCTTTATTGAAGTAATTTTTTTTCAATTACTTTTAAGGAGGTTTAAGCAAAGGACAGCAATGCACAAATTCATCACAAGGAACAAAAAGGTAAGTGTTTTCTGGAAGCTTGAGTACACAACTTGTTTTAAAATAATAAAGTCTAGAAAAATATTCAGTGTTACAAAACTCGTGTTGGTATGCATTGTGTGTTTTAACCTCTTACTGTTTGGTTTTTTCCCTTTGTCTAACCTTAGGTCTGGACTAACAGCGTCACAGTCAGTATCAAAAAAGGCCAAGTCAAACAATTCCAAACATACAATCAAAATGTTTTTTAAATGATTGTGTAGCAGCATGTTCTATATGAAGCACTTCATAGAGTTTTATGACTGCAAGTTAATTTAGCATTGGCAGTAGGCTGGATTCAGCTGCCTGTCATTTTGGAACTGTTGCATGTCTGTATAACAAGAACGTGATGTCTGAGACTGAAGAAGAGGTAAAGTGGAGGGCTTTTTTCTTTCCTTTTCTTTTCTTTGGAGAATAATACTTTTTTCCCACTTGTTTCCAAAAATCAGAATTTGCTAGCACTTTGATTCATCTCCCTAGAACACAGCAGTCATTAACTAGGGTGCCCCACTGTACTTGCTGAAAGCCCTCTTCCCATACCTGAACTTCTGTCTTCTCTGTTGATGTTATTGGACAAATTAAATGATAAGATTAGCTGTCTGTTAACAAAGAAGAGTTGAGTTGCTTGATTTCAGCTAAGAAATCTCTGTCTTCATAGTAGACACAAAAATGTATTAGTCTTGCAGTTACATAGGATAAGAACAAGAACTTACAGCACTATAAAGCTTTCATTGTTGTTACTGAAAATTACTTCAGTAAGAGTTGATTGACCGAATCGGAAGGACCTGTTGTGGTGAGATACACAATTACTTCACTTACGTAAAAAAACATTTAAAAATCTGTTGATTGAGAGAAGGATTCCTCCAGTATACTCAGACAAATGCTGCTTGATTTTTGGTCTTTCCAAAGAGGCTGAAAACTTCTTTACAGTTTGAAATTGTTACCAGTGAGTAGCACTGAATTTACTCAAAATAAGAGGTTTAATGGTGCAATAATAATGAATGATGTGCAAATACAAGATAAGGAACCTTTTTATTCTTTAGCTATCTTTCTCTTTAAAATTATTTTGTATTTCTGAATAAAGTGTATTCTGTGAGTGCATATTTGAAAAGAGGATGTTAAGTGCAAATACTTAAAATACTCTGTTTAGATTTTTTTCTGTTTGCACCAAAGTGTTTAAGGACATTTTATTATAATTAAATATTTATCAGACAAGTAATTTATTATGACAGCATATTTCTTAGAAGTTATATAAACAGTGCCAAACCCTGTATGAAATATAAATTGCTTTTTAACTGCAAAGTCTCTTAAGGAAGTGGCTGTTGTAGAAGCATCTGTTTTGTTGTTCAACTGTAACAGAATTTTCTTGTTTTTTAAACAAACAAATGTATACATGGTATGTCTTAGATGCCCAACTTCAGTTCAGAGTATGCTTTCCTGTTTCCAGAATTGCTGGAATGGTTACACCATGTCTACCTGCTCATCTGTTTGTTTGTCAGATGCCACTGTACCCACAGCTCTGTCATTTGAATTCATGTCAGTGCTCCCATATCTGCTTTGGACCAAATCACCTGGAATAGTTCAGACTGTAAATGGATTCAGTCAGCTTTTTCTAAACCAGGTCAGTGAGCACTCAGCATGAGCTATTCTGTTGGCAGATATGGAAGCTGGGAACTTTTGGTAGGAAAGACATAAAAGAAAATGAGGGAACATAAAGCTGCCACTGCTGTTGAGAAAGTGAGCACCAATCCCTTTTTTAATTTGTATCTCTGATTCAATAAAGTGCAGAATATAAGTATTACCTTGTCGTTGTGTGTCTATCTTTAAAACATCTATTTTTACATAAGCATTACATAGTAAAAAGTAAGCTACTCTTAAGTGCGTGAAAAAATCAGGTGAGTTGACTTAGCCTCAAAAGTTCCCTTGCCATCTGTTTAAAAAGGAAGTGTCATGGAGTTATCCTAGTGTCATGAAAAGGTTGTGGATATATCAGTATTAATGTGAAAATAAAACTCATAGTATATTTGTTAATTATTTATTACAATTCTGTAGTGGGTTGACTCTGACTGGATGCCAGGCAGCCACCAAAGCTGCTCTCTCACTCACCTCCACAGCTGGACAGCAGAGAGAAAGTATAATGAAGGGTTCATGGGTTGAGATAAGGAATGGAAGAGATCACTCATCAAACACCTCATGGGCTACGCAGGCTCTAATTTCAGATATAAAGTGAATTTATCATTAACAAAATCAGAGCAGGATGGGAAGTAAAATAAGACCTTAAAAACACCTCTCCCTCATCCCTCTCTCCTTCCCACCCCTACCTCCTCCCCCAGTGGTGCAGGGACAGCTCCTCACATGTTGTTCCTGCTCAGAGAGAGGAGTCTTTCCCCTGCTCCAACATATGGGGTCTCTCCCATGGGAGACAGTTCTCAAGGAACTTCTCCAACGTGAGTCCATCCCACGGCAACAGCTCTCTGTGAACTGCAGCAGCGTGGGTCACTCTTCCATGGGATGCAGTCCTCCAAGGACAGGCTGCTCCACTGTGCTCCAAGGACAGGCACCCCCATGGTGCCTCAAGTCCCAGCAGGAAACCTGCTCCAGCATGGGCTCCTCTCTCCACATGTCTGCAGGTCCCTGCAAGGCCCCTGCTCCAGTATGGGCTTCCCAAGAGGTCACAGCCTCCACTCAGACATCCACCTGCTCCAGTGTGGTTCTCCTCCATGGGCTGCAGGGGCACAGGTTTCTCACCATGGTCTGCGCCATGGGCTGCAGGGGAATCCCAGCTCCAGCATTTGGAGCACCCCCTGCCCCTGCCTCTCCACTGACCTTGGTGTGTACAGAGCTCTTCCTTTCACATTCTCACTCCACTCTTCCCTGGATGCAGTTACATCCATGCAATAATCTTTCTCCTTAAATCTGTTATCTGAGAGACCTTAACACCATTTCTGATTGGCCCAGTCTTGGCCAGCAATGGATCCATCTAGAGCTGACTAGAATTGGCTTTGCTGGACATGGAGGAAGCTTCTGGCAGCTTCTCACAGAAGTCACCCCTCTAGCACCCCTGCTACCAAAGTTTGGCCGTGGAAACTCAATAAAAAATTGCATGTATTTACTGGTTAACAAGTTTTTTTTCCCCCTAGTCCTTATAGTTTTTATACTATTACTATTACATATTTATTACTAATAATTACTATTTATTACAAATAATTTATTATTAAGATTATTATTTTTACATATACCTGAAGAAGGCCTTCAGCTTGTGATTAAACATTGTTGACAATTTTTGTGATACAATTATTGTTTTCTGTGGAGAAGACTGTATAAGCAATGTTTTTGTTTTGCATTTTCCTCGGTGACTGTGTGTTATTCAATCGATCTTAAATTAAAATCTGCTTTTATTAATATCTGAAATTTTTTTTGTAGCTGTCTTTAACTTAATTGTTAATGACTTTCTGTGTGTGAGCCATTCTACACTTAGGGAATATCCATAGTTCTGAAGCATGTGAATGATCTAGGTTGGCAGCAGATGTGACTGCTTGTGTAGGATAAGTATCTCCTTATTTAAGGTATACATATAAGTATCTTGAATTCCTCTTTTAGTTATGAGTAACAGGGAAAAGGATAACAATTCTGTGATCTTAATGTTCTTCCCCCTGCCAGTTCTGAAGAAAGGAATGTAGACAGTCTACACATTCGACATGCTTGGGTCTTACCTTACATTTTATTTTTATATTGCCTCTACTGATTTCTGTATGTATTACTACTGTTATCTTAAGTATTAACAAAAAGTTCTCAGATTTCCTGTCAGAGCAAGAGCAAGTAAGGAATATGTTACAGTACTTCCTTGCTCTACACTTTGGAATCTTCACCTCTATAATTTTCTTCACGTCTATAGTTTGTCTGCAGTCTATGGGGGCCATTAGAAAGCGTCAAGATTGTAGGAAGTGTTTAGAGACTGTACTAAACTTGCTACATAAAAAGTTTAAGCACAGGATATGCAGTGAAATAGTATTGTTTGTTAGTAGTTAGAACTGAAAATTAGCAGCTGGTGTTTCATGACAGTGTGTAAAAATATGATTTTACTGTAATGATCTATTTGAGGCTGCAGATCTGTCCCTCCTTTGGTGCCAGCTTTGTCGGCTAATGTAATCACTCCATAGTTGTCTGTTGTCACTGATTTTGAAAAGGAGCATTAACACTGAGAACAGTGGAACCATACAGAAATACAGTAATACAGACCTTTCTTCCTTTTAAGAAATTGCTGGAACCTTTGACTCACAGGAAGTAAAAGTGAAACCCCCATGATTCAGTTATGGCTAAATCAGTTGCTTGTTCTTCACACTGAGCTTACTTTCACAGGGTTATTTTTTCTTTCAGTTGAGTTACATTCACCTACTCTAAGTACAGTTGGTGAAATTGTCTTATGAGACTAAAGTGTATCAATTGTAAAGATTTTTGTACATCACAGCCTATCGATATTAAAAATGTTTAAAGGAGAAAAGAACTGTGAAATCTTTGTCTATGGTGAACAGAATCTGAGCAAATAGTTTATGTGTCCAAATTTGTTAAATTTACAAACTCCTAAGTCTTTCAGATTAATTTTATTTTGGACAGATATGGTGTCTGGAAATTAATCTTGGAAATTAATATGACTAAATAATTTAAGAAAAAATTACAGTGAAGGAACTCAAATGTGTCTATAGTTGTGCAAGGCTGAATTCTGGTAGTTCTGCTTTCTTGGAACTACTTTTCCTATATTTATTTTGAAATAACAATATCAAAGGCTGTTTTCAAAGTAAAATTCAAGGTAGTCACTTTAAAAAAAATTATGCCTTGTTGTGGAAAAAAATCACTGTCTATGTTAAAGGAAATACCAGTTCTGGCTTAAGTAGATAAAAGTCATAGTGGACTTCAAGATAAGTTGAGAAATAGGTAGGTTAGATGCATCTCAGTATGTCAGTTCACAAAACCTGAACCTTTGGGGATGTGTATTTTGATTTTGACGGAACTTAGACAAAAGCAAATGAAAACATTTTCTACCTGAAATTGAAGGGTCTTGTGATTGAATCAAAGCTGCTACCACATGTGCAGAGTTATGCACAAATTTGTGGCAGAAGCACCTCAGTCTCTCACATCCTAAGGCTGTATGAAGCATGCTGGAGTGCAGGAATGGTCACCTTCTCCTGTCCAGTGAGCACTGGTTGACAACGATGAGAATAACTCCCAAAAATGGTCTTCAGCCTGCCTCAAGAGCTCCCAGTAATTAGTAATACATCCACCTGGCTCCAGGCATCCCATGCAAGCTGTGGTGCCTCTGTGTGTCTGTACATGTGTGCTTGTGGCATGGCTTTTCAAAAGTTGTCTGGTGCAATGGGGCTGTATTTTGTCTCATGTGTGCGCTTGAGGGTGCTGATTGCTCCTGGCGCATAAGACCAGCCACTATGGAACACCTGGAGAGGACTGCATGTGGCAAGGATGATCCCGTTCAGTTCCTAGCCACGGTCAAGAAATGCAGTGTATTTACTGCCTGGCTTCTCTTAGAACAAACTCCTAAAGCTGCTCCACAACTCTGCCCCTTGGCGCGGTGGTGTCCGGGCTGCAGTGGGGTGGTGTGCAGGTGTGCCCGCAGGGGTGTGTCAGGCCCGGCTGCGTGTGCTGAGTCCTGGGAACCGGTTTGTCGGGGCAGCGCAGGACACCTCCCTCGGCGCACCGGCCTGGGGCCCGAAGGGCTCCTCGGCTGAGGAGGAAGAGGAGCCCGGGGAACAATGAAGGGTCTGGGCCGCCTGCTCCGCGCCGGGGAGGATGCCGCGCAGGGAGCCGCGGCAGCGAGCCACGAGGGCCGTGAGTCCGCGGGGGTTGGAGGCGGGGCCGCCCGGGGGCAGCGCAGTCCCGGGTTCCTGCTCTGCCGGCACTGCCGGACGGCACAGCCACGGGTGCCTGTGCCTTCCCTGGAGGCAGCGTGCTAGGACCCGTCGTGCTGGGACCCACCCAAACCTGCCTTCTGCCTTGACCGGAGAGCAAAATGAGCGGTGGGGGTTGGAAAGGACACCGTTAAACATGAGCTGTTGTACATGTAGTAAAAGCAAATGTGTGGATGCGGGATTGGGAGTTGGGTTTTGGCGTGTGGTGTTCCAAGGCACAAGTTCCGCAAATTGCCCACTTCCCCTCTTTAACTTCCCTTTTGAACTGCTCGGCGAGGGTTCGCAGTCACGTTCCTAGAGCTGAGAATCTGTCACCAGTTCCACAGCCGATCTGGGCCCCCATTTTGGGACGCACACAAAAATCAGAGGATCTTGCACTCAGAAACACAGCCCAGTGATGGGGTCTCCAGCCTTCAACCTGCAAACCAGTCTGTGAAAGAGCAGACTGCTCTGGCATGAGCGGCAGTTAGTGAAAACAGGTGATCTGTGGAAACTAAGTGGTGGTTGCCAAACCCTGCTTTGCCCCAGTCCTGCGATGACAGCGTGACAGCCAGGAGCCATTATCTTGTGCTGTGGTTCTTCCCAGGCTGGCAAAGAGGGCAGAAAAAACAAATAACTAATGAAATATCACCATTGGACTCAATAGTGGTTTTTCTCATGATTTCTTTGAAACAGAAAACTGCTATTTTAGAAAAAAATCCTATTGGCTTAACAAGACCCCTACATTGCTCTGGTAACTTTATTTCCAACAAAAAGAAAACCTAGAGAAAGCATAGAAAATGTTGCTGAATCCTTAAATATATTATTTCATTTTTAGAAACAATAGGATAAAAGTATTTTTACTGCCATTGGAATCCAAATATTGTTGATTTTAAAAATTTTACCTCCTTGAGCTTCTTCAGCCAATTCAAATTCTGGAGGTTTTCCCCCATACTTTTTAATATAATTGTGGGTTTCATCTTGTGGACACCACAACAGGAAATTAAAAACAGACCAGGGAGGTAGGGATACACAAATGCAGGGATTTTTACTGTCCTGTAAGTACTGAAATCTCAGCTGCATTTTTTACTTCATTGGAAATCATCCTTATTTCTGGTATTCCTGAAAGACAGAATGAGGCCTCTAAAATAAGACGTAAATTACAGAAAAGAAAAAGATTGAGGGTACCTCACTTTTTGTTTTGAGATCCACACAGCAATTTACTTTTCTGCACTTTTAATTACTTTTAATTGCTTCCTTGCTCTTCCAAGAGATGAAAAATCTTGAGAT
This sequence comes from Eopsaltria australis, assembly GCA_034509425.1. Lineage (NCBI taxonomy): Eukaryota > Metazoa > Chordata > Aves > Passeriformes > Petroicidae > Eopsaltria > Eopsaltria australis. Next base: position 403,742 of record JAVTVJ010000649.1, on the reverse strand, counting down.
GTTCAATATACTGCTGGCAAGGCCCTCTACAAAGGAGACCGACTGTATCAGGAGAGGAAATCAAATACTGATTTCAGTTAGCTCAACAGAAAAATTGAAGATAACTATTTAGTTGTTGTAACATAAATATATAGTTACTATATAAGCCAGACAATTTGTATGGCATCGAAGAAAATATGCCCTAAAAAACCTGGCAGTCACACATAGATAATGGATTGCTGCTCTTACGTGAAAATAGGGTAATTGCTAATTATAGGAGGAGTGCTAAATCCTGGAGACCCCTGCTTGGATAGAAGGCTTCCATAAATCTGTAGTCTGATAACACTGTACTCCTGTAATTTCAAACGTGAAAAAAAATTCACAAAAGCAGCAAAAGTTTGGGCAACAAATCAGGCTCATGGTGTGTCTACATTGTCATGGTTTTTAAGTCCTGAATCACTAAGAAGTGTGAAGAGAGAGATATTATTAAGAAATGTACTGCACAGAGCAAAAGGTCTTTTTAACAGCACATGGCCAATTCATGGCTTCTGGACAGGACAGAAAACACATTAATTCTTTGCCAGAACTACAAAACTGCCCTTGCTGATGCATATACAGTAAAGAAACATCATCTTATCTTGTTCTTGAAGGCAGTGTTGAGAAAAGCCTTGGGGTTCTTCCTGATTGTCCTGAGATGCATTTATCTTTGCATCCTCATGTAAGATACAGCAGTCAGCAGGAATGAATGTGGCCTAATTGTAATTAATTGCAGCTAATTAGTGCTGTACCTTTTTTCCCCACATTTGCCATAAATTTGCCTTAAGCAAGGTATCCTTTGACCATTGGTTTACTTGAGTTTGAAATCAAGTTAGTAGAAAGCTCTGTTGGATACTTCCTAGGGTAATGACTATGAAAACTAGGACTGAGGCATTCATTCTTCAAAGATGACTCTTCATAATGAAGATTTTGCTGTCAGCCATGCTTCTTGTCACAGATGCCAGGGGTGCATATTTATTTGCAAATCCTTTTTTTTCTTTTCTTTTATTCTTCCTTGTGCCTGCGTGTTGTAATACGAACAACACATATTCTAGGATTCCCAGAGAAATTTGGAAGGATGCTTCTTTTGTTTGAGGCACTTGGATAATCTAATGGGAAAACTGGAAACACCTCTGCAAGTATCCAGTTTAATTTCTGATTCATTTTGTACAGTAAAAATGTGATTATTTTCCCTGAGATTATAGCCACGGGTAACATATAAAATGCAATTAAGTGAATGCCATCCTGATTTTCCTCAGAATGCTCTGCAGTCATACTGCCTCAAGCTGTGTTCTTATTAGGCATTAATGAACTTAGACATAATGTGGTAGGATGAACTTGCCTGAGAGGGCTCTAAGGAATAGATAATTGCTGTTGTTCCTGGTCCAACAGCGTGGTGCCTCCTTGGTGATATCATTGGACAAGTGGCCTTCATCTCAAAGTATTCTAGACAGAAGACATCTAACTAATTATATTTTATGTGTGAGGTGCTAAGGGATTAAAAGTATCTACTAACATTTTTGCAACTGGTTTAACTGCTACACTATTTTATTCTAAGTGATTAATTAAATGTTATGGTAGAAACATGAAAAATATTCTGACCTCCAGCTAAATTAGTTATCTGACATTGGACTTTTACTTTTCAGATGTATTGAATATGCCTTGCAACTACTTTAGCTGATCAAACAGATGCTAATTTTTGGATTGAGACATTAAAGGAAGGTCTCAGTTTAAAAGTGGATGTCACATTATGGCCAAATTTTGAGTTCAAGTAGACTCTTCTTTCTTTCTTTCTTTCTGGTTCTTTCCCCCTCCTGGGTGTTTTTTGTTTGGCTTGGTTTTTTTTCCAGTTGTGTCATACTGTCTAGTAATTACTTTACGTATTTTGTGTTTTGGTGGTGTCTTTTAAACCAGAACAATTTCTCAAAGAATAGGAAATAAATGCTATGGTTTGTATCATTCACTGCTATGCCTATGCAGTAATTTGGGACACGCTTAGATAATAAGAGCTTCATAAACAAACTGTTCCTGTGAGTCCAAACTCTGGTAATCCGTGTTGTGAAAAGTCTCCCTTTAGTTGCACTTAAAAGTTGAAACTAGAAATATCAGCCAGATGTCTCTAAAGGAGAAAAATGTAATCATTAAACATTTTGATGATGAGAAGCAAGTGATTCTCATAACATTAATTCAGTACAAATAAAAGTATAAACAGTGTCATCACCCCTTATGTTGGTTATGGCTTCTTTTTTAATAATACATTTTTTTATCATGTTTTCCCACAGTACTACCAGATGAGCGAGAATTTCAATATGCTGCTAAAATGAACAATTTGGATACCATGGAAAAGCTGTTTAAAAAGAATGTTAATATAAATGCTGTAGATACTGTGAGTATGAAATGCCTGACAGATCACTGACGTAAAGGGTGACTCCTTGGGGTTGCATGGGGGAATGCCAGCATGCCCCCTCAGCTGCAAGGTGGTGAGGCTGCACAAGTGCCCTCTAGGACCTGATGAAGAATCATTTCATACAGCTGTTATGGACATTAGGATTTGTACAGCATACCTCTCAGGTTTCCCAGTAGTCAGTGTATCACACTGGGAATTAAGGACTTCTCAATTGTGCCCCTGCCCTAGTATTTCCTCAGAGCTCTTTGGTGATTAATTTCTCATTTTCTCTATCTTTCTGAGTGGGATGACTTTACCTCACAGTCACTTTAAGAATAGATTAATGCTGCTAGCATTACAAATTTCCAGAAAAAGGTATTACTCTCTGGTTTGCATGGAACCATGGGAGCATTCTAAAACATCCTCTGTCTCCAGCCTGAGCTCAGAATTTAGATTTACCCTAGATACACGAAAATGCATTTCTTAAGCTGTCTTCAACACTAGGCCTAAAATCTGAGGATGTACATTTCACAGTAGCTAAATATAACACTGTGTTCCACATGAGAGGTAGTTCAACAGCAACAAACCAGTCATGATATTAATATGGGAGTTTCGCGTAACAGTGGCTACATATAAATCATCTTCCCGTGAGTATCCAGTGTTACTTATCCTGGGTTCTGAAAAAATTTGCTTCCCATGCCCACATGCATTTTCACCCACTGGGGAATTTAGAAGATAGTATAGTGCATACCTTGATTTATTTGTGAAACATTTCTTCTGAGTACACTTCTCCTGAATACTGAGAGTATCAATTGCATTTTACTCCAAAAAGTCACTTAAAAATAATTATTTCTTTCTTCTTGCTTTCCAGAATTCAGGAAGTTAAACTAAATACATTCCCAGTCCAGTTTGAAACTTTACTCTGTCATCCTTAAATTAGACCTATAGTATGAGAGAGTTACTAGCATAGCTGCAGAGGTGTTGTGCTATTGATTGTCCTGTTAGGGGTGTAGCTTATGCTGGCAAAGCCATTCTTTTTTTGTTAATGTTGGTCATTCTTGCCCCTGTACTCTCAAGCCAAATAAATAAGGCTGTCAAAAGATGAGCTTTTTGATAGTACTCTTTCTGTACAAGAGGTTTTTTCTGACATAAATACACATCATAAATCCCACCTTTTTATCCTTTTGATACATATGGTTGTAAATTAAAATATATAAGTGAAGAAGTCAGGTGATCTTCAGAGAAGTTAAGAAAACAAATCCAAACTGACTTTTAAAATTAAGTGATTAAATATCTTAGAGATCTTTGTATGGAAGCTATCAGTGACTTACGTTAAACCCAGTTACGTCCAATTTAGCTGAAAGCAAAACTCTCTCCAATAAAGTTTGATTCTATTTAACAAATCCCTTTTAAATACATACCACTAATTACTTTATGGAAGTCTTCTTGAGAAGCACTGAGCCTATTCACCTCTGTAAAATTACTCACTGTTTGCAAGGTGGTAGCTTTCATTTACGTAGATGATGACTCAGTTTGGGAAGGTGACTAACACTGAGTGAGGGAGAAATCTTGGCTTGCATTGCAGGGGTTTACTCAAAAGAATACCAAAATCAAATCTAATTGCATACGTATAGTCCTCTGCTATTCAAACTACACCTTGCAATGAAATAATAAACAAGGATGCTTCTTGTACTGCATGCATCTCCCCTATGCAGTGTTTGACTACTTAGTCCCATTTTGACATTTCAATGAAGGGACAATACTATGTAGACTAGCAAAGTCATTCTGTTTTTACAAGAGTTCTCTAAGATCAATACCTAAATTCTGTCCATGGAAACAAAACAAAATATGTAGATAAAGACCAAGTATGACTGTTGAAGGAGAAATATGAAACAGTATTTATTAACCTGTACATTTGGTAACAACCAGAGAATTCCAAAATCCTGACCTCCTGCATAGGGAAAGGAACTGTATTACAGACCTGACCAACAAAGCTTTGCTTATTCCAGCTGAAGCGCACAGCTTTCCATTTTGCTGTTGCGGGAGGCCACATGTCCGTGGTGGATTTTCTTCTTCATCACAAAGCTAGACTTGACATGGCAGATCAGGTAAGCTGGCTTACTTGTTTTGATTCACTTGTATAAGAACATCTTTGGGGAATAATAAAAGTAGATATTTTTCTTGTGCTCCCAATTGTGCAAAATTAAGAGCTTGCAGTAAAAACTTTGATTTGTCTTAGAACTGCACGTAATTATACTAAAAAAGCATGTTTAGAGGAAAAACACATTGCCCAAATTATTGGATAACTTGAATACCTGAGGGAGCACAAGGCACCTTCCTTGGCCAGGTCGCAGTGTGTACCTAATACAGCCAAGGGTATTATTTGCCGTGTGTGCTGCAAGAGCACACTCATGTTCAGCTCAGTGTGCCCCAGGAGCCCTAGGTCCTCCTCTGCCAATCTGCTTTCCAGGCAGTTGTCCCCAGTCAGTACTGCTGCCTGGTTTGCTCCTCCTCAGGTACAGGACTTTGCATTTCCCCCTGTTGAATTTCATTATGATCTTGCCAGGCCATTTCTCCAGCCTGTCAAGGTTTCCCTGGATGGTAGCACACCAATATGGTCTATCAGCCATATCAGCCATTCCTCTCAGTTTAATGTCATCTGTAAATTTGGTGCAGGTGCATTCTGCCCATCATTCAGGCTGTTAACACAGATGTTAAATAGCATTCCCAGGATGGATGCCTAGTGGGCATTGCTTGTGACTGACCTCCAGCTGTTCATAGCTTGGAAGGTTTTCCAGGGCAGATTTTTGAGCCACGGCCACAAATTTTGCTGAAGCCCAGATTTATCTTATTGTTTGCCTACCAGGTACATATTCCATATTGCCCTCCACCTTTTTGCACTGCAATTTCTGCAAATTCAGGAAAGACTTTGATAAACTGGAGTGAGTCCCATGCAGAGCCTCTAGAATGACTAGAAGTTCAGCACATGGTACATGAGGAGGTGTCCTGATATCCAAGCTAAACCTCCCCTTACACAACTCCATGCCATTCCCTCTGGTCCTGCCAGATCAGTGTCTGCTCCTCCCCTTCCCTCACAAGGAAGATGTGGACTGTAATGAGATCTCCCCTCAGAGTCTGCTCTTCTCCAGACCGAACAGACCAAGTGACCTCAGCTGCTCCTTATAAGGCCCTTCACCATCTTTGTGTCCCTCCTTTGGACACTCTCCAATAGCTTTATATCCTTGTATATATGCCCAAAAGCTGCCCCCAGTACTCAAGGTGAGAGTGCACCAGCACAGATTTGAGCTAGTCCTTTTGTTTTTAAGATATTTTTTCCTATAAGAGAAAAAATTTTTAGAGAATTTGAGAGAGGAGAACATTAGAAAAAGGCCTAAATGGAAAATTATGGTGACTCATGGAAATACCGTCATTGCGTATTATCACCTGAAAAGTCATCCACTGCACCCAGGACTAACTATCCTATAGTTTCTGGAGAGAAAAAATAATATCCAGGTAGGACTTAATCCCTCCATCTTAAAATGGGATCAGTCCTTCTCTAGAGATGCCAGACCTTTTGTCAAGAAGTGGTCAAACACTTAGCTAGGTCTTGGTGTACTGCATTTAGCTTAATTTAAGTGAGATGAATCCCACCCACACCGTCAGGTGTTAATATTGCTTTTCTAAAAGCTTGCAGATTGGAACCTATTAATACACTGAATCAATCAGAAAGATTCAAAGAAATTTGGCTTGAGGTATTTTGGTGGTAATTTCTGCTTTTGTCATTTTATTTGAAGCATGGTCTGACGGTGATTCATCTCGCAGCTTGGACTGGAAATCTGGATATAATGCGAAAATTAGTTAAAGCAGGTGCTGATCAAAAGGCTAACAATGAGGTTTGTTGATGGCAAATTTTTACTAACCCTAAACATGTTTATGTTGGAAGAGAATCAAACATTCTTACAGACTGACTTACCATTTTCCAGGAAGGAATGAACGTACTGCACTTTGCAGCTCAGAGCAACAGCATTAAAATAGTTGATTATTTTCTCCAGGATCTTCATCTGAATGACTTGAACAAACCTGATGGGGTACAGTGTGTTTCTGTTTATTTCTTTGATGTCATGAGGTTTTTGTTTTGGGGCAAACAATCTTGACTTGGGAAATTACAATGAATTTTAATTTACTGACAGTTACATATACTTTTAGTTACTGATTTGGATACTGAGAAACAGGTAAAAGAAACAGCCAGACAAGCACTTGGGGGCAACACCTTTCCTCCCTCTTTGCCCATTTCAGTTGGACTGCAGACACCCTCTTTGCTGTCCTTGCTTTTGCTGCATGTGAGGCTCAGTCATGGTAAGGCAATGGGAGGCAGAGGAGGTTGGGTTCAGTCCCCTGTGGATTCCTTTTTCCCTGCTCTTTGCTTCTTTGTATCCTCTGCTCCAGAAAGCTTCTTGCATGGGCTGCAGTCACGCTGTGGGTGTACCTTCCCCTGTGTCTCCTCTCTTGCATCTTCTTGTGTCTCCTCCTGTATCTCCCCTTGTACATCCTCCCCATAGCAGTGCCCAGCCATTCTTAAATACTTTTTCACAGAGGCATCATTTGGTTTGACACGTTGTGGGTCAGTCTGGCCACTGTCGAGCCAGCTGGAAATGTCTGTGACCAGCACAGGGCAGCCTCTGACATTTCCCACACAGCTGATCTTCAGAGACCCCTGCCCTTACCAAAACCTGCCAGTTATGGCCCACACGGCCATGTTTAATCAGTGCAGAACATAGAGCTGTGTGCAGCCATCCTACAGAGGTGCATTGACTCTCCAGCAGTGCCTTGTCCTCATCAGGTTTTCTGTGTTTTTATTTTAAATTCCCACAATGTTAGGATCTTGTTTAGAAATGCTACGTAGCTAAATTGGGTATTTTACCTTTACACGAGGAAAACTTACTCCTGTGAGATCTGACACCAAAAGAACAAATCTCCTGTATTTTTTTTCCGAGTTTCTTGAATTTTCTTAACCCAAGTGTACAAAATTCTGAATTCTTTTTACATATGACAAGACTGACAAAACAGAGTTAATTTAACAAAACATGCCATTGAAGGTTTAGGCCTTGGGAAAGGAAAGGTGAGGAAGCACCTTCTCTTTTTTGAGGTTGCATCATAGTTCTGCACTAGCTGCATGCATTTTTCTTCTCGATGTTTATATAGGCCACTATCAGGAATGGTATGAAGCCATTTTACCTAGCTGGTTATATGCCTTACTGTCTGAAAAGTGGTGTGGTTTTGTGTCAAGATAATTTTCTGCAGTTGAGTTCGTGAATGGTTTGAAAAGTTTTTGTTGGTTTCAACACCACCAAAACCCCCTACAATGTACAGTAATGAATTCAGGCCTCCTGGATGAAACTTTTGACATATGCCAGTTCTGGTCTCAGTTTCCAGAATTTAGATCCAACAAATTAACCCATGGAAATAAATATTGCAATTTCTCTGTTGCCTGTTTCTGAGCATCCTCAGACTTTTAATGACACAGTTATTTTGATAAATATTTTCATACTGAGAAAAAATAGGATTAATAGATTTTTGAATGTATTTTCCATTTTCTAGCATTTCTAAACAGTTTTTGTTTATTTTATTCAGGATATGCCAGATGTATAATCTGTTTATGTACACTAAATATATTTTTTAATTACTGTTCTTCTATGTATCTACTACTGTGTTAACCTCCTTAGTCATATGATATATAATTTTTATGTAGGATACATATATACATATGCATGCCATATATCTAGTAACTAGAAGTAAAGCATCTCTACTTTCTGTAACACTATGTTTCTTTCCATAATTGTTTTCTAGAAAGGTAAAAAGCCATTTCTTCTGGCCTCTGAAAAAGGCCATGTTGACATGGTAAAAATTTTGATTGCTCTGAAGCTATTTACATCTGAAAAAGATCAGGTAAATGTTTATTTTCCACAGAAGTACAACTATAAATGTGCTTATGAAAGATTATTTTGTTTCACTGTGTTTGTTACACAATCAAAATGTCTGAGTGTGCTGCACAGATGTTACAGTGTTGTATGGGACCCACAAAGTTAAAAAGATGATGATTTTTTAGTGATAAAGGGAAAACAGTGGGATGATTGCCAGGAGACTTTTCCATACACATTCATAATTCATGCAAAGCAAGACTAGCATATGCTGTCTGTTGAGAGAAGTGGGAAAGCCTGGTGATAAAGGTGTCAACCTCTGTTCTGGGAGATCTTATTTCCCAGCGTTTCACTCTGTTTGTGTGTGTCTGCATGTCACTCTGTGACCAATTTTTCAAAGATGTTTTAAAACATCAGGATGCAATTAAACACCTTTAAATTATTTTTCAGCAGTACCTTAACACTCCACGCTGATTGACTTTGCTTTGGCACTGTATTTTAAGGTGTCTTAGTAATTTTCAAAGTCTGCTCTTAAATTTATTTTTCCTTACTTGACTATTTCTGGAATGAGCAGGTTAGTATTTCTCTGCATCTGAGGCTTTGCAAGGACAAATACATTAAAAATTGTGAAATGTCAGATACTGCATTTACACAACCACATAGGTAAGCACTCAGGAAGTGATGTTGTTTTTTTTTGGTATTCTGCTAATAGTTTAAAAGCTGCAGTGCCACCCAGAGCTCTGCTGTACGGAGCAGTTTATCAGCAGAGTTTGAAAGATAATGTTGTTCCAGACACCCAGCAGGCTAAAGTGTAAACAGCACCAGGAGGTAAATGCTATGATCCCAAAAATTAGGTAAGAAGCCAGGACAGAACCCCATCTCCCGGGTCACCAAATCCAATCACACTGTAACCATCCTTGTTAAAAAGGTTTCCCACTTCTTCCCACTCAGTGCTGTGAATGAAAACCTGTTCTAGGCTCTCATTTTTCTGAGGCTGAGAATTCTCCTAATTTTTTTAGCCATTTTCATGCTATTTTGTGTGCTAGCATTTTCTTTTAGTTCAAACCCGCTGCTCTGCCTGAAGTTGTTAATTGTTTTTATTTGCTTGGTGGTGTGGTGTTTTGGTTTTGGTTTTGTTTCTGTTTTGTGTTTCTTAATTTCCTGGAAAGAAATTGCACTGATGGTGACAAAGATCAAAGATTGCAATGTTGGTATCAAAGCCAAGACAAATTTCTATGTGCTAACCTGTGCTTTTTTACTCTAAATCAGAGGTCTTGGGGGCTCAGTGTAGTACCCATCCTTGTGGGAACCAGTACCTGAAATTTTCTTCTGATTCATTTGTTAGGAATTAGAATTTCAGGTCTTTTTACTGGTATACACTGAAGTTTTCAGATCAGCAATGCCATATCTGCACACATGTGAAAAGGCCTTTTCAGATTAGATTGAATCTTGGCACTTGCTGTGTGTGGCTGCCTCCCTCTCCCTGTATGTAAGAGAGACTTATATGTAAAAGACCAAAGGCTCTGTGTTAGTTTTAGTTAATGTCTTTACTTTATTCTGGGTTTTAAGTATATTATTTGACATTTTAATTTCAAGGATGGAAACACAGCATTGCATTTAGCAGCCAAAAATGGTCACAGTGAAGTTGTAGAAATTCTGCTTGAACAATGGGAGGAAATAAATGACTTCAATCAGGTAAGTACACTGAAACTATTGAAAGAAATAAAGTTAGAGATTTGAAAAAATTTCTAAAAAATCAAATTTGAAAGGAAGAGGTGTAGCACTGAGGAGACTTCATTAGTCTTGCTGGTCTCCTAGTACCTTTGCATCCTGTTTCCTTGTTCCTTGTCCAGTAAATTAACCTCCATTAACTCCTTTAGTGTCTCTTCCTCTGTCCCCTGTTCCTTACATGTATTTGTACTCATCCCCTGCATTTGGCAAGCCCTTGTGTAACTACTGGTAGAAGAAAACACAGAAAGGCCTTAACCTCCCTGGCTTTCTGTCATGCAGCACTTTTAGCCATGTGATCTCATTCCTTTTGACATCTCACTTTTAACACTTCTGGTGCTTTTCAGCCTATTCATTGAGCCAGTTTGACTTGCATACTGAGCTCATACCATACAGGCACCTCAGCAAAAGGGTCTCAGATTTGTATCTTGTCCATCCAAGCTCAGTAGCGCAAAACTGGCTGCAGACATTGCCTACCCAGCTGGCTTTCCCAGGTTAGTGTTGTTGAGCTCAGCCAGCATATTCATCAACTGCATATTAGCTGGGAAGGTTGTATCCCTGAGTTAATGCACGTAAGAGCTTCATTCTGAGGTTTAAACAAGGAGTAGAGGAAGGAAGTGCACACTAACTGCTCTTCTCAGTGTTCTTGCTTTGCAAAGGGTTTGTGTCTCCTCTATTTCTTCTGTGGGGCAGTGGGAACAACCTGGGCAAGGTAATTTCCTTTGTTGTGGGCTGGCATGCCCACTGTGGGAACCTGCCACATGGCTGATGATTTGTTCTGCTGGGCCAGTGGGCAAAATAAGTAATTCCTACCCGTGGCCCTCCTCTTCCTTTAGCAGCAACAGACTGATGAGTTGGGAAGTTCCCTCTTATCCAACTTGTCTGCTATTTTCAGCTGTGCCAGTGTGAGGCAAACACAAGCCTCTTTGAAATGTGGAGCCCTTGTGTTTCCAAGGCTTGCCTAAGAATGTTGCTTCTGCATGCAAATCTTGTACTGCTTGTGCCCCTGTCTTGACAAGGCTAATGGTGTGACTCTCCTGTCCAGCTGGAGGTGTTCTGATCTGGGTATGAACAGATCTCTCTTTCCACAGCATCAGTAAAGCACTAAAATACATTAAGTTTACCAGAATAATGTCAGGATTTTAAGCAAAGAAAAATTAGGATTTATTGATTTTGTTGAAACACCAGAGTAACTTTCATTAAACCTTTGTGTATTTCAGGTGTTGAGAAGCAGGGATTAGATCAATGTGTAGCTGATGTAACCCATTTTATAGGCTTGCTGTGGAGACACAGTGAACTCTTCAGTGTGAAAAGATTTGAAATAAATATGAAACAGGATTATTTCTGCTAGAAGTTCTCCTTATTGCTAGCACTTGGGGTTGTGAATTCGTCAGAAATCCATGGCATTGTACTGATTGAAATTGAAATTATTGTACGTACTAGCATACAGGTTGTGTTGCCTGATGTTGAATGGCAATAATTGCTGCCCACCACCTTTCTGTCTGTGCTTCTTGCTAGCAGTCTTTGAAAAGAGCAGGACTAATATTAATATTTGTGAAATAGTTCTCTGTATTGTAAACCTTACTATACATCTGTCCAGATAAACACCATCTGTCACTTAACTGTTGGTGAGTAGCCGTGTCATCCAAGAGTTGATGAGCCTGATGGAGCCTACCTGTCTCAATCTCACAGTCTCATGTTTTAAATTGGAGCAGACATTTTGTCTCTTTTGGTCTAGAATGGAGAAACTCCATTTTACTTGGCTGTTGAAGGAGGTCATGAAAAATGTGCTGAACTCTTACTGGAGGCAGGGAGTGACATCAATGTTTTAACTCAGGTATGTACACAGTATCCCTCCTAGTGGAACATACTACACTGTGGAAAGGGCCTTACTAACTAAGGATATTTGCTCTGCTTTTTTTATGAAACAGAAAAGAAAAATAGAATGGGGAATGTAGAGAGTACTAACAGAACAAAACTGATGTGGAAGAAAATTATCATTAGCTTTATTTGATGGAGTACTGTGGTGGGACTTTTTATTTCCTGCATGCCCACTAGTACAACATATGACTAGAAAATGTAACCAGCTAGGATAACTGAAAATCCTCCTTTTTGGCAGTGTATGTGACTGTACTGATGACAAACTTGTCCTCTGCATCTGACTCCTGAACTGCAGTCCAGGTCATATCTGCTGAATGGCAGCTAGCCTGCTGCAAGAAGTTTATGATTCCAGCAGAATGAGAGCTTGTTTGCTTAAGCAGAATTATTTTGTAAAAATAAATTTTAAAAAATTATTTTGTATTAATTTATTTATATGTACTTTTCTATTGATTTGTTAATTATTCTATGGATTTACTGGTTAATGTGACTGTACTTGCTTGGTGAAGGTCCAGCATATGAACTAACAGAGTATTAGCCATGTTGGCATTGTTGCTGTCCATGGCGCAGTGTAGATGATGATGCTGATCTGTCTCTTTCTTAAGAGAAGTTGAATGAGGCTATAGGACACTGGTGTTCTTTACAATGTTTGCTGTGATATAGTAAAAATGGGGATTTCCATCACTGTTGACAAAAATGTAATGCTAACTGCTGATCCACTTAGTTCTGTACAATTTTGTGAAAGGGTTTTGTTGGTGGAGGGGATATTAACACAAATTTGAAAGCAAGATTATTCCATATTTATACTTCTCTTTAATGCTGTTTTTTTAGGTGATAAAAAAGTAACTTTTTCTCTCTATCAAATTTCTTTCAGAACAATAGCAGTGCTTTGCAGGTTGCAATTCAGAATGGGCACCTATCCTTGGTTACTTTTCTTATTGATAAGAATATTGACCTGGTTCCTCAACCCGAGGTGAGTGTTTATCAGAATAACGCTCTCCTGCTGCTGCTCAGCCTGTCCTGTCTTTCCATGGGAATTCAGACAGCTGAATGAGATTGAGTGTTCCTTGAATTTTTTCCTACACACATTATTACTTGGTTTTTAGATGTTGGTTAGCAACACACACAGACAATAGAGCCAAGTCCTGTTGCCTTCACAGTGAGTGCCTGAGCAGGCTGGTGCAGCACAGAGCAGACGTGGCCAGGCTAAGCCATGGGCCAGGCATTCGGGGAAGGAGAGCAAAGTACCCTGCTTGAACTTAGCAGTAGCAACACTATGGGCAGAGAGTCAACACTTATAACTGATTTTGAATAAAGATAACTAAAATGTAAATAAACACTTCAGTGCTTTAACCCTCTGCAGGTAAATGCACCCTCAGTGCCTTCAAAATCTGCCTGGCAACATTCTTTGCAATTTAAAAAGAAAGAGGTATTTATATGATCCAAATTCTCTCTTAGTTTAGATATTACGGATATTTGAGATTTTCTATGAGTAGGAAATTATTTTCCACTTCTACAGTACAGGATGAAAATAGAATCTGGACTTCATGACTTATGCCATGATCACTGGCCTCTTGCAGAAAGCTATCAAGGAATAACAAATTATGATGTGCTTGAAATGATTTAAAGGTCTGGCAGTTGTTTTGTTGCTTGTTCTCATCAGCTTTCTGTAGCAGAAGCAACTCAAAAAATTGTAACTTACGTTTTGCACGTGTTGTCATCACAATATTGCATAAGAGCTTGCTTTATTTTCCTGTAGCCCTGAAGAAATGGCTGTGTTTTATAAAGACACTGAACTGGTGCCTGGCACCCATGAATGGTACTGGTATGGAATTATTCTTTAGCTGTATTTCATAAGAAACTGATCAGTCACAGGTTCAACATACACAGTGATCTTACCAACCCTGTGTGCATTTTGACTGGTGTTGCATCTGTGCCCCGGTTATTTCAATAAATAATCACTCAAATAAAACCTCTGTCTTACTAGCTGTAGTTTATCATATTTTATAAATATGACAGGAATCACTTTAGTATGAAGAGCGTTTCCAGCGGCAGCATGTGACAGGTTTGTTCCTGAAAAGAAGATTTTGACATCTGTTTACTAAATTCAGAATGAGTCTGTCTCCAGGCTTTCCAACAAAGGGCAAAGCCACTTTTCCGAGGGAGCAGGAACATGACCCTCATCTCTCTGTTGTCAGAATAGCAGCACATCCCAGGTAGGAGCACTCAAGACGAGTGCCTTGCTGCATTCCTCAGGGGTGGCACACTGATGCACACCCCATGCACTCAGCATTTCCAGTCTTCTCAGCTGTATTTGTTTACCCACTTCTGTGGGTGTTGCAGAAGCAGCACCTCTGATATAACTCCACACATCCAGGTGTGTTTTCTGCAGCCTTGAACCTCTGCTAGAACTTGTTGCTTTTACAAGGGGTGGGCTTCAATAAGAACCCCTTTCTTGTTTGCATGAGCTTGTAATAATATACCAAAGTATAACAATTTATTATTTTCCCTCCACAGCAGAAGAATTCCCCACTCCATTTAGCAGTTATCAGTAATAATCTACCAGTAGTAAAAAGCCTTTTGGATGCCAATCACGACATAAACTCCTTAAATCACGTAAGAAAAACTGGGAATTTACACAGCTTCTCTTGTAAAGGGGAGATTATAAGGGTTTTCCTTGAATTTTTTTTTTCTTATGGGCTCAGGGTACAAAAAAATAGGAAGTAAGAGGCAGTTCTCTCCTAATCTTTTTGTGTGTGTACCTATGTATTAGTCACTGGTACATGCTGTGCTAATATTGTTTGAGCAAGATAAGGATATCACAATGCTGTACACTCAGAAAATGATTGAGTAATGTATTGTTCAAGTGTCATGGTTCATGTGTAATAAATGACAGAAATGTCTCACTGGTATTGACTTCAGGGGCAAGCCCAGTGCATAATGTCATTTGGCTGGAAAGAAGTTAATTTTTCTTTAAAGCAACCTGCCCTGTGCAATGTTTTAGATGTGTGACTGAAACAGTGCTAACACAACAGGTGTTGCTGAACAATGCTTGCACAGCATCAAGGCCTGCTCTGCTTCACACTCTGTGCCCCCAGGTGAATCGACTGGGGTGCTCAGGGAGCTGGCAGGGGACACAGCTGGGCAGAGCTGAGTGACACAGCAACACTGAAAGACAAGGTCACAGGTCTCTGTGATGCAATCAGTGAGTGTGCTCAGCTGTAAATGCAAGGATGGTTTGAGCCCATCCATGGACAGCTGCACCTGTCTTCCTCACCTTGACCAGGGTTCTTTTGCCTGTTTGGTGTCAGTGGTCTTTGGAGGCCTGGTTGGTTGCTGGCCAGGTCGCTGTAGATCAAATCAGTTCACTGTAGATCACATCCACCACTGACGTGTGCCGTACTGACTTTGCTGTCATGCTTGATCCCTTTTTTGCTGTACAAAACCTCCTATAATTGTTAATGACCATTTCTGGTTTTGCTGTGTTGCATATCACTTTGTATTGCTTTGCTTGGTAGAGTGATGATAAAAGCAGTCACTTGTGCCTGATCTGGTGGTTTTGGGCCTTACAGTGCCACTCTCTGTGTACTCAGGAACCACCTCATGGAGAAAACCAGCAATTACACCTTACTGTTTCCCTCCTTGGAGAGGTGCTTTGTTGAGAGAGGAATGAATGGCATCTGCCCTGTCTTCTCCCCCAGGACAGTTCTCTCCCAGCTTCTTGTAATACTACTCAGTTCCTTGAATATCCTCACATAATCACACTGTTCATGCTAGTGTGTATTGTGAGCATGGTTTTGATTATTGTGAGTAACAATTAACAACTAATTGCAAATGCCACACTGGGATTTGCCTGGAGGCAGTCAATTCTCAGGTGGCATCACATGTGGAAGGAATTGGACATGTGCCTGAGGCTCTTATTGCCTCCAATAATTTGGGAATGTAGTCCCAAGTAATTCAAACACCATCTGAAGGAGGGGAACCTTGGCCACTCTGATGAAACCCAGGGATTTCCAATGCTGTGTTGGGTCTGGCCCTCGTCTACTGAGCTGCCATCCAGTGCCCTCAAAAGAGAATGAGGGTTTCCTGGTCAAGGAGTACACAAAGAGACACTGAGAAGCTCTGAAGCCACCATATGAACACTGGAAAGGTCACTTACTTGGAGGTGTCACACCTTTGCTTAACTGGAGAACCAGCCCTCAAATATAATAATTGTGCCTGAGCTCAAGGACAGATGATGGAATTAGAAGATGATTTGGTTACAAACAGCAGTTCCTTCTGAGGAGCAAAAGAGGGAAGATTCAAAAGAGGCAGCCTGGCCTGTAGCAGGACAGGAAAGGGAAAAGACCCTTTGAATGACCACAGAGGTAAAACTACCTGGTGTCCACCTCTTAATGAACTGTTAGGTAGGCAGCAACTATTCATCTGTCAGCAAGGTGAGCACTCTGCTGCCTGACTGCTCCAGTGCTGGGAAGGTAGGGAAGCCCAGCTGCTGGGGTCCACCTCCAGGGACTAAGGGATTGACAAAGGGACCATGACTGAGGCAGCCACTCATAAGTCTCTGGAGATGGCTCTCAGTGAGCATGAACGCAAAGTGTCTCCTCAAAGAAGATGCTGTAAACCAGCAAGGCAAGTAAACTACCACAGAAGGTGTCCAGTGTCTGAGGGAGTGGTGGTAGAGGTGGACCAGGCCAACAACTTGGCCTCCAAAAATCAGTGACATCCAGTGCCATGGTCCATACAGCAGAAGATTGTACAGAGCTCACAAACACTTGCCCCTGACCATGACAGACTCCAATGGTTCAACTGTGTAGAGACTGGCCTGCCACCCATGGTACTTCAAAGGGAATCTCTTCCCCCTTCCCATCAACCATACATCTCAGCTGTGCAAGGGCTGTCCCAGCAGGTCTGAGTCCCATTCTGGGTGCTGAGGCTCCCTGCTGGGGGAGTGCAGCCTGATCTCCTTCATCACATGTAGAGGTGCTGCCCACGATAGCAACATGGATGAGTCTTTGAGAAAGCTGTGCTTCACCCCTTCCCATTGTTCATTGTTTTGCTAGAGATTAATTTATACACATTTTTGTAGAAGACTGAGGCTGTCATTTGTGGTTGGAGTAAAGTATAATCACAAGACTTTCTGGTCACATAAAACAGAGTATTCGGTAAATTCCTTCAACACATCTTTTAGAAATATTTTGCACTTTGTCTCTAGCTTGCCTGAAGTTGTCTACAATGGGTACTTACACATCTCTAAATCTCTGCAGAAAAAAAGTTAGGTGTATGAATACAAAAATACTTTTTGTTTATGGGAATAGAAAAGTAAGGTAAATATATGAGATTGTGTGATCATAGGACCATAGTGTAAACTGTAGAATTAACTGATGCGGCACCCTGAGCCTGGTGTTTCTTAGTGTGCAAACCTTTAATTAAGATCTAAAGGCCAAAGTTCTCTAACCAGACCTACAGAATGTAAACTTGCAACATGAGAGGAACACTGGCACAAAACATTAAACTTAGAAGGATAGTGTGTCCCAAGAAACTTACTAAGGAACATTCCTATCTATGCAGGGCTTCCACAATTACTCCATTATTTGCTGCTGCATTTCACCCACAGATGTCTGGAATTTCTTACTCTAATTTCTGTGGGAGAATAAATAAATACATACTTGGGTATATGTAGCTGTGTAGAGACTGTACAACCCTCCTTTCAGACCCAAAGCTTTACTTGAAGCTGAATGCCATTTTTGCTGTATTTCTTGTTAATGGTTTGGCCTTGTTAATGGTTTTGTTTTGGGTTTTTTTTGTATATGTGCTGTGTAAGGTTCACTGAATCCATTATGGAGCAGGTAGACTTCTGCTGTATATCATCACTTTGTGGCAGGGCTGACTAAAAAGCTCTGTTGTGGATGTAGCATAATGAACTGTTGAAAATTAGGGATGTCCAGTTGTCTTGGCATGAATTTCAGCAGGGAAAGGTTACTTGAGAGGATAATATGGGTGTGGGTTGCCAGTCACATGAAGCCGTCTGTCCAAAGCACCTTGCTTTAAGAGGCAAAAGAGAGAGAGAGAGCTTGTTAGTTTACAGTACATTAGAGGGGCATAACAGCAACTCTTTCCTGAGCCAGCTGGAACTTCTGCCTGGTTTTCCTGCAGAGATCCCATATGCTGTCTTGTCTGCCTGAAACAAAACCAGCAGATCGCTCAAAAGTTAGATGATTTCCCTCTGTTCAGTATTTTCTCACCAAGGTCACCCCTTGATGTGAATCTATTTTAGATTCAGCCTGTGAGTGTGCTGCTGCTAGGAGTAAGTTTGATTTAATGCATTTGTTTGGTGTCTTTAATTCCAGAGGCAGGAAACCCCTCTACATCTGGCAGCTGATCTTGGCAATGTGGAATTGGTGGAACTGCTGCTGAAGTCAGGCTGTGATCTCAAGACTGTGGATAAGGTAAATTGCATTCCTCACAAATGTAAGGATTACATGATTTTATTTTTTGTTTCATAGTCTTCCTTACAGAGGTGCATAAAGCACATGTTACCAGTTGTGTTTGCTAAGTAAAGCTAACTGCAAAGGAAGTCTTTTAATATTGCTATCCCTGCAGCCTGCAGAGATCTGAAGTGGTTTTGGCAAAGAGCTGTAAAACTCCCAAGCTCCATGGTTTGAAGGATACGCACTACTTCCAGACACTTTTCATGGAAAATAAGTCTAGGCTTGCAGAGGGGAAAATGGCCTTTGGCTGCTTGTAACTGCGCACCTGTAGCCAGGCTCATTGCCAGGAGAGATGCAGCTTCACCAATTGCAGTGATGGAGTGTTTGCCCTTTGGCACTCCAGGTCATCTGAGAATCAAGGTGACATTCCAGATCCATTCAGGTGGATACTTAAACCCTGAGATGATGTTCTGCCTGGAAAGATAGGGACAAAAATGGCAATGGCTGGAAGAAGTACCAAAGCAAAGTTGCTGGGGAAGTGCTTTTGAAAGGACAGAGTACCAAACCTAGTGTTTATAAATTTTGCTAAATTACTGCAAGATTGAGTGTCCTCTTTTATACTGTTACCACTTTTCCTGATTTTCTGTATGGCTGAGTTGATGGGTTTGATGTTTATTATGAACAGAATCTCACGCTTTTGTAACTTTGAAAAGTAACTTTCCTGCACAAAACTGTCCTGATGAGAAATAAAGCTTTATGGACTAGGGTTGTCATGCCCTAGCTTGATATGAAGCCTGGGGCTCTTGTGTGTGGGATGCATGCTAGATGTATTTTGGGAGGCTGAGGTAAGATGCTGCATTGTAGTTAAGCCTTTCTGTTTAGAATCATGCCTACACTTGCCAAAGGGCTGCAGTTCTCGTAGGGGTCAACCCAGAATGAAATCTTGTCCACTTTACAACAGCACCTTAGCCACTGGGAAATTTTTTCAACCTATTTGTATTCCAAGGGCAGACACAAAAAATTATTTATTGCCTATGACCTTAAGCACCTTTGCAAGTCTTTGTGTGAGTTAGTGCCCTGGTGCTACAGCAACACTGATAGAGCTCAGGATTTGTTATGAGAATTTGGCTCTGAGCCAGTACAAGTTCTGGTACAAGTCACCTTTCTGCATTGGTTTTATTTCTTGGAGTAGCTTTTTCCTTGCCTATTTGCTGGATGGCCCCTGAGACCATGCCACTGCTGGGAACATATGCAGGTACAGCACCCTTTGAACTGAATTGGGGCTGAGATGCCAAAAATGTTAGTCCTTCCTGAACAGCAGACAGGAAGAAGGGGAGCCTGCTTTGATTGCACAGTGTTTTCCTGGCCTCCATGCCCTGGCAGCAGGAGTACTCAGTCTCTAGAGAATGTCACACATCTGCTCCTGCCAGAGGTCAGGAAATGCACTCTGGGGATCTCTTCCTTCATCCCATATGCAGATAAAACTGTCTTTGGTTGTGAGTGATAGTGCACAGAGAACTCCCCATGAGCAAGATGGCTGTGCTGCATGTGCATGCAGGATGCCAGCAGTGCCTGCACTAGCACAGGGGTACAGAAACACCCCCTTTATCCACTGCCTCTCTCTCTCTGTGAAATGCAGAGCACCTTTCCAGAGGTGAGCCCCGGGAGCTCTTGTGGTCTCTGGACTCTTCACACATAAAATATGCCTATGCCTAAAAGATTTAATGAAATGTAAGCTCCTTGGCTTCCAGTGTGATGCCTCTCTAAAAACAGGCTAATTAGAAAGATCTTGAGCAGACCCAGGAGCTAGAACTCAAAAGGCATATATTAGGGAACTTTCTACTATCTGGAGAGTTGAAATACTTTATAATTTAATTTATGAACTTCTAATTAAGAGACTGGCTTCTTTTAGATCCAATTTTCTAGAAATGCCTAGCACTTGTTATGTGGAGAACACCCTGAATATTTAAATCCAAGGCAGTTGCACTCAGTGCAGTTCTGCTGAAATTAGACAATTGCAGAGAAATCCCTTCAGAGCCACCTTGATGCCTGTACATTGCAGTGCTGATAGGAGAGATGTGTTCTGGTAGACTGAGCAAACCTCTGCAGCTGGAATTACAGAAATGGCTCTTACTAACTGTGATTCCCTCTATACCCATGAAACATCATCCTATAGTTGTGCTCCTTTCAGCTGTAATGAGACTGTCATTCTCTTTTCATTCTGTGAGCCACCTTCTCTTACCATCTAAAACAAGGCACAGGTTTGCCCTCTAAGCTGGAGATTTCCAGCTTTTCCAGCCTATCAGTCTCAAATGCCAGTTTAGCTGTAGCATGGGAATGGACTGAATTTGTGGTAGTTCTCAGCCTGTGGTGCCTGGGCTTGCATGAACTTGGACAGAGCGACTGGAGAGTGCAAGCTGGTACCAAGTATGCTGGTACAAAGTCTGAGTGCCGGTTTCTGGAAGCAGCTGTCCCTCACCACAAGTCCTTTACGGGGGAGTTCAGTGTGGGAGAAAATTGACCTGCTCTGAGCTGAGGGGATACAGCTTATGCAGAGCATAGTCATTGTAGATACCCAGAAGCCATAAAATTGTAGTAAATAGCTTCTCCTGAAAAAAAAGGGATGGGGCTCTGGAAACAGTTCCTCTGTTTCTTCTATGACACACTTACCCAAGACAATGTCAATGTTCTGATTCACTGTCTCTGCTTTCAGCATGGAAAAACTGCACTGGCCACAGCATCAAGAAGCCATCATGCCCTCATTGTAGATATGATCATTAAAGCAGAAAGGTACTATGCCATGAAACAGGTAAGAGACATCTTCCATTAAACACAAGATACCTACAGGAAAAGCCAATTCTGATTTTGAAGTGCCTTTTGCCTGAGGCAGTTCCTTTTGGCAGGCTGCAAAACTGGCCTTGGTGAACTAAAGTTAGGATTGAGAATGGAAAAGTCTCTGGCCCATCATGTTTTATTCCTGACTAGCTGTAAAACTGTATGCAGATCTAAAGGGATGGAGAGAGATTCTAAGCCAAATTCAAACTGTGCCATCAACATCATGGCTGGGATAACATGGATCCACGTTGATTCCTGGATCCTTTGGTACAGTAAAATCTGTGAAATATAACAGAGTGAAGATGTCTGTGACTCCTTTGCTAGCAGAGGCTCAGCTACTTCAACAGGAGCTCCCTCTTCTGTTCCTTCTGTGTTATTAAATCAAGGAAATGGAAAAGAACTTTACAAGTGTGAAGGACATGGCTTAGACCGTCTGAATTTCTCACCTCCTTTCCCAAGTTGTTACTTAAATGTACACTGTGCAGTG
Organism: Eopsaltria australis; assembly: GCA_034509425.1. Classification (NCBI taxonomy): domain Eukaryota; kingdom Metazoa; phylum Chordata; class Aves; order Passeriformes; family Petroicidae; genus Eopsaltria; species Eopsaltria australis. The sequence goes on along the minus strand of JAVTVJ010000649.1, from coordinate 382,067 downwards.
ACGGGTTTCTCTAAAGGGCTACAAGTAACTGCCATATCAATTTGTGACTTCGTTCTCACTCCTTCTTCCTGCTGAGTTAGCCAAATGCATAAGCATACTGATCCTGTCCCAAAGCAGGTACAGGAATTAGCCAGTTATATCACCCCACTCCTGCCCTGAGTGGCCAAATCCATCACACTTAATGTAATGGGCTAGTAAATCACACATCTGGATTAATTATCACAAAAAATGCCTCCATGAACACGCTGCATTTGATTTGCACCAGTTCAGCTGGAGTTGTCAGGCACATTATTGTTTCTTTTGGCTTAAAGAGGAATTAGTAGTCTGTTGCCACAGAAGACATGGCAAGTCTGACAGCAGTAAGCCCATAATGTTCACAGCCTCTTGGCATTGTTCACTGAATTTCCTGAAGAGAAGAAAAGGTGTAAAGCAGATGCTTTTCTGCAGAAGCACCAGAGATGTTGGGAAATACAAACATAAGTGTTTGTATCCTGTTGCCTGAAGCTGAGAGTGCAGCCTTTGGAACAGCTTAAGTCTTACAGCTATGGAATATGGTGCTGTTCAGGTGGTGTTTCCATACAGGGAACTGCAGCATTTGGAACCATTATTTTAAGGACTGTCTTTTTTCACATTCAGCTGACTTATCATTTGTGACAAAGCATTAGTTACAAAAGGAAATGTCATGTAACTGAGAGGAAGGGCACATGATACCAAAGTGTGAGTGTCATCTCTCTGTTTGCCCTTTTTTCTGTTTATCACTTCTACCCAACCCTTCCCTATCATTGTCCAGGCTGTGTTTAACTGGATTTGAGGGCAGCTGTTAATATCCTACCTTGCCATTGCCTCAAAACACAATTAGCAGCAAAGAGAAGCTGTGCTGCTGCAAAGAGGTTTTTCTTGTTTGCTTGAGGTTTCTTTTTCTGTGACTTTTTTTTTTTTATAATTAAACATCACAAGAAGATCTAATCAGAGAGACCCTGAAGCTGTCCTGTAGAATGCCCTACTACCTTGCATGTGTCAGGAAGCATGAAATAAAGTCTGCATCAGATTAATGGAAACAAACATACATGACAATGCTTAGTTACTGAACTGTGACTTCTTTTCTCTGTAAGTCTCTCATAAGGTTAGGAAATAACCCTGCTGTATTTTTCTGAATTTAATTTGGAATAAAGCACTTTATGCTTAGCAGTTTTAAAATGTGGCTGACTGCCATTTCCTTTTTTGCTTTGTATCTTCTTTGTAATCCTCTATCAAATTTGTACAGAAATTTTCTCCCACTGAAGATTGATTTGAAACAGGACTAGTACATAAACATAATGAAATACAGAAATAGCTGGAGCTTACCTACCTAGAAATGTTCCTGGGTGTGGCTTAGCTAGGGCTGAGATCACTGATTGACATGGTTTTTGCCATGGTGCCCAAACAAGAGGTAACCCCATCACTCCTGTTTCAGGTGAGCCATGCATACAGTAGCAACGTCACTTTTAATCTGGAGGGTAAAATCCATGTGGGATTTTATATGGTTTTACTAATGCAGGAATGAAACTAGATCCATGTTCAACATATGTGCATATTGGTGTTTAGACACTTGCTGAATGGGGGTCCCCAAGATAAACCTAATGACTGATACTGCCAGTAAAGGATCCAGAAGTCCCCACTTCAGCCAAGTGAAGCTGACAGGGCAGAGGCAGGGAACAGCTTGAGCAAGTGCTGTGCCCATGGTGCCTACCCTCTCCCCAGGGAGAAATTAGTGCTTTGAGAAGAAGGAGAAAAGGGCAACAACTGTGCCTGAAACCCAGCTGTGTTCTAAACATGACATATAGACAGAGCCAAGCAGCACAGCAGTGCTGGCACAACAGTTGCTGTTACTTTGCTTTTGTGCATCAATACCAGAGAAAGTGGCTTATTTTGCAATCAACTTAGTAATACATAGCAACAGACACAGGAACTCTGTTTCAGTTCTGTTTCTGAGCCATACACAGTTCCTTTACAGGCACTGAGCAAATCATCTGTCAGCAGCTACCTCTGTACAGGACACTGCTCACTGAGCAAAGGTTCCCAGCTCTGTTACAAAATTTATCATCTGCTTTCTTTTTCAGACACATCTAGCTCATAGTGGTAATGGGTCAGACTTCAGAGTGTCCTTCAAACAAGATCACAGTACAGAGACCAAGCAAATCCGTTCCTCCCTTTGGAATCTAGCATACAACCAGTTAAAACCCCGTGAATGGAAAAAACTGGCTATGTTCTGGAAGTTCACAGATGAACAAATTAAAGCTATTGAAGAACAGTGGACAGGTAGCAATATCTCAATGGCAAGACATAATATATAGGATAAAATACCCCACACGGCAGTGTTGCTTTTTAAACTATGTGAGTCTCACATAGTGAAGGGCTACAAGTCTTGTCCCTGGTTCCTGGGAAGCAGTGCTGCAGCAGTACAGGACACTTCTGCTCTCCCTCTTGGCCTGAAGAACCCTGCCTCTTTGGAGATCAAAACTGGAAGCCATGAGCACCATAGAAGGGTCTTGGGGGTAATGCTGCAAGTGAGGACCTGGGGAACCTCATGACACAGAAAGATTTTGCTCATGCTCCGTCTGCACAGCTGCCATGAAACTGGAGTTTCTGGTTTCAGGCCTCTCAGGTGCTTGGAAAACAACAGTTCTACAGCACATATTGTACTTGTTACTATGACTCCGGGGTATATTTCCATAACTTGGGGAAAAATGAAAGGAAAAATTAATTTTAAGATGCGTTAGGTGTTTTTTATCTCTTAACAGTAGGGTTAGGATAAAAGGAGAATTTTTTTTAAACTTTTGTAAACTTCAGTCTTCATTTTTCTGCTAGATGAGAAAGGTAATAAGAGAAAATGAGTAAGTTTAAAACCTCTTGGACGTTTAAAGTGCAAAAGCACAAAATACACTGTTTCCAGCATATTAAACAAAAACATTGTGTATTTCATAGGGAAAAAAAGTTACAAGGAACATGGAAACAGAATGTTGCTCATCTGGTTACATGGCACGTTGCTGGCTCATCAGAATCCTGTTAAACATCTATATGAAGACCTGGTGGAAGCAGGACTTCAGCCTTTAGCTGGTAAGTTGATATAGAGCACGTTACAGTGCTCTCTGTGAGACTGCAGTGCTGGCGCTGGGAAGCTGTGGCCAGGGCAGGATGGAGGACACTTTCTTCTATTCTGGGACTCCCCTTCCTGAGGGGTGAGGCTGCTTGAGAAAAAGCATTTATGTCAGACTTGAGGTTTCTAAAGGAAGACAAATGTGTAAACTTTGCTTCCCTTCTCTGTCCTGCACACATGGTTAAACTGTGACTGGCCACCCTTCAGTTAGTCTAACCTTGTGGAAAGCAGAGCACACCACTCAAGTGTTTTCTCTTCACAGAGAAGATCAGAGCTTCAGTTAGCGTTGGCATGGACTCCAGGAAATGCGTCATTTCATGAGTTCGTCAACAAAACATGGCATATATGATGGAATTACATGCCAGATGGAAAGTGGCTTTCAAATACATTTTTGGGAAACAAAACACCTATTTTGAAGTTGTACAACTTTTTTCACCCTAGAACTCTCACTCCTGAAATGGTTACTTTATTCTCAAATGCTTGCTATATAGCAATTCAAAAAAATTAAGAGTGAAGGGCTGACTGGTAGTTTATAACTGCTAAGCAAGACTCACCACTTGCAATTTCTACACCTGACCTAACACTCATAAAGTAATTCTGTATTGAAACTGCAAATTAAGCTACTTTGTGTTTGATGTGAAATGTAAATAAGATGTTTTGTACATGAAAAAAATTAAATTTAATAAGTGAAAATCATGTGTATAAATCAGTTAACACTTCCAGAAATAAACTGGCATCTGGCCTCATTTGGGATTCAGGTTTTTATAAATTCTTGCTAGGATTATGACAAATCTTTCTGCTGCAGCATTTGATTTATGTAGTGAAGATACACAAAAATGTCATGTGCAAACACCACGTGTGGCTGTCTGCAGAATTTTCTGTCATAGCATAACACTGTATACCCACTCCCAAAAGAGCAATTGATATTTAATATTTAAGACATCTAGGAATTATTTACCTATTTCTTGTTCATATCTTGAATTAATACTTGGTAGTGTTCTGCTGAATACGTTTAAAGGTTTTCTTATTACTGAATTTATTTAATACCTGAAAAATTATGTAAATGTCTATCTTTGTGATCTTCTTTATAACACAGCAATAGTTTTATCATGTAATGGAGGAACTGAATTGCCTTTTCTGTTTGAATGTAGCTAGCATTATTTTGTGCTGAATCCTACTGTTTGTACTAAAAAGGTGATCTGTATCTTAGTCTGAAGTCTTATTCCAAAATGCCCTCTTGCGTGCAACCTTCTTTGACTCAGCTGCAGAACATCACAGGAATATGAAGAACAGATCAGTAAATCCTAAGGTCTTGGAATTAGGGATCTAAAGTATAAATGCTTGGAACCCTACAGTATTCATCAAGTTCTGCAACACTAGCTTGGAAAATGAAAATATTTAAGAATTTGAGGGACTAGGTACCTCACCCAGCCTAAATTAGACCCTGGGTGGGGAGAATACCGCCCTGCTGTTTTCCATTCAAATGCACTGTTGTAGGATATAATTAAGGTGCATGTCAACTATACTTACTTGCCTAAGCGACTAAAAGTATTTGTAACAAAAAAAAATTTCATTTTCTCTTGAACATAGGTGTTAGTATCACTGGGATTAAACAAAGAGATTCAGACAAAAATCACGTTGTATCATTTATTTAAAAGTGTGCAAAAGATTCCTTAAATAAAGTGTTCGTCTTAATAATAAAAGTTTGGAGGTAGAACAACAGTTCAAGTTCTTTTTTCCCCTCCAAGTTTTATCATAAAAGCACTTTTACTTAAAAAAACCTTCCTTTTTCAGAAAAGTGTAAAAACATGATATGTACTTTAGGCCTTACTGCATCAAATCCGAAAACATTGGGAAGAGGTACCTTGATTAAAAACCCCTAACGGTGAGAAAGATAGTCAGTCAGTCAACAACTTTTATTGACTGAACACTGGTATGGCTTTGGCCCTGAAGCACTCGCCCAGCTTGTCCAGCAGGTCTCGAAGCAGTAGAGCCAGAAGAATGAAGCACAGTTCGAGGATATTTAGCAGCAGTGGCTTGTGATATGGTTTGCTGAAAAGTAATGAGATACATCAAAACACTTAATGGCACAAAAAATTCACAGTAAAATAGCTCCAGGTGAGTTGTAGTTTAAAAAGAAAGATCTGCAATCCAGCAAACTGAAATACACTTACCAAGAAGGAAAAAAGAAATGGTCATTTAACAGAAAGGGTAAGTTTTTTTCCCTTTCTTATCTGTAATACACTTCTTAGAATATAAACTGCTGAACTTCCAGTTAACTAAGTATCTTGAGCTTTTATCACTTCAGTCTTATTTCAGGGTTGGTTTGTTTCAGCTTTTTACCATACTGTTCACAATTCTCCCCAGTAGTGCTAATATAATCATGCCAACTTTCCTTTTGAAGTATTTGCTATGAGGCAGCCTCTGAAAGATCTTTGAAAAGAAAAGGTTTGCAATTTTATCAAGAATTAATTTTCTGCCCACAAAACTAGCCACCTTGGTGTAATAAACAGTAATAATTCTGCTTTAATCAAGGTAAATTCTTTCCCCTCTCAAATTAATTCAAGACAAATACTTGACTTAGATTTTTATTTGTAGAAAGGGTATACAGAATATATCTATAGGGCTGTCATGTTTATTACATTTTTAGAAGTCGGTTTTTGTTACAGTAGTTCAGGTGGCTTTCCTTGTCACACAAGTCACAGAATCTGAATCCAGAAATTGTTCTTAATGAAATAATTACAACATAATCTCTAACCTCCTAAGAACATACAATTTAAATACTAATTTCTGCTTAGAAGCCCAAAGTCTTGAAAGCTATGTGCAGCATGCCACACTGCTGTGAGTCATGGCAGGAAATGGGGGCCTTTTCTGCTTTTGGTACTGCCACGCTGGTGAGGAGACTGAGGGTGCCTAGGGGGTTGGGAGGAGACACAGCCAGGACAGGTGACCCCACCTGACCAAAGGGATATTCCAGACCCTGTGGCATCATGCTCAGGGTATAAGGTGGGGGAAAGAAGCAGGAAAGGGGGGGACATTTGTGGTGATGTTATTTGTCTTCCCAAGTAACCATTATGTGTGATGGGGCCCTGCTCTCCTGGAGATGGCTGAATACCTGCCTGCTCATGGGAAGCACTGAATTAATTCCTTGTTTTGCTTTGCTTGTGTGCACAGCCTTTGCTTTCCCTATTAAACTGTGTTTTTCTCAGCCCATGAGTTTTCCAGCTTTTACCCTTCTGATTCTCTCCCCAATCTCTCTGGTGGGAGAGTGAGTGAGTGGCTGTGTGGGGCTTGGCTGCTGCCTGGGTTTAAACCATGACATCTCCTCACCAGTGCTTCCTACACAAAGACAGTAAGTACTGTTTGCTGTTTTCAACAGACCTCAAGTCTGAGCTTTGTCTAATACCTCTTCACAAGATGTGAACACAGATGTGTTGTAATAAAAATACTTTGAGAAGCATAATCTGATTTACCTGAGTGACTGGATGATGTTTCTCAACAATGACTGAACTCATGGGTGGAGCAACTCCCATCACTGCTAAACTCCCAGAAGCTCTGGATTTTTGTCCCGTATCAGCTCGGCCTGTGATTCGAGCAGTGATTGTTCTTCCTGCTTTCTGTTGTGCAGCTGTTATTACTTTTGCCACGGGCTATAAATAAATTAAATATTAATTGGTAAAAAATTCTAAACATAATATTTACAATGCTCTAGTGTTTCTGCTCAGTTTTATCTGCCACAAGCCTATATGGAATATGTGATGTTGCAGGTAAACCAGTAACATTACACAGGGCTGAATTTGCTCTACCTGGCTGCAACTAAGATTACTCAATTTTTTTCACTTGTGAGATAGCATTTCAAGCAAATGACTTCTGTCCTGAGGGAAGCAAGACTAATTTGCCAAAAATCAAACAGCATGGATAGTTTAGCTTTGCTTGCAGACTGTGTGCTTGAGTGACAGCCGAAGGTACTTCCATCACTGTGGAAATTCTTTCTAGCAATGACAGTGCAGATAATAAAGGAGCTCCCATGCATACAATAACACATCTTTCTCTGACAGCTGATAGCAAACTGTGTCAAATGTGGAAAAGAAAGGAGGGCAGTTTAGCACTAAGCACAGAAAAGGGAATGAGGGAGAAATTTCTAAGAGCAGGTTAATGAGACAAAGCACTTTCTATAACAAAAGGCTATCAAGTCAAACACCAGTTGTTCCTGTTGAACTATATCCAAGTGTACATGCACTCTTCTGTTCTTCATTTTGCCACACTGCCCTACCCACAAAAAGAATTTAAAACTGCTCCTAGCATAAATGAGTTTATGTAACATAAATCAGCATTTGCAAGCTCGTGTCTTCATACTGCTATGTAAACTCTATGGCAGTGTCCTCAACTACATATCTGTGTTGCTCTGAGAAATACACAAATAACAAAACCCAGACTAATATTTGTTATGATTATGCCTGAAAAGAAGGAAAAAAGTTAATTTTAGCATGTTACCAGTTTTTGAGCTGATGTCACACCAGATCCTGATGCTGTGCTAGCGATGATTATCGGAGAATCAGAATCTAGCCTGGTCTCAGGAGTGCTTGCATGAGCCAGGTGGCTAGAAAACTGAAATGAAAACGGTTTACAAAGAATGAGTATTACTTTCCAGAAAATAAAATTTTACTCCTTAGGTAGTCAGTTTTCTGACTATCTCAATTACACCTTCTAATTTTAATGTCTTTGCAGATATTTTACCTCTAGTGTTACTGTTCATTGTCCAATTTAAAATTACTTGTCTAAAAATTGTAGAAATGGTGTGAATAACATTTATCACTATTAGAATGAAAAATCAGGAGAGGGGCCTGCACATCATTTTTGTTCTAACCTCCTCTCTAGCATGATAGTGTTTTACAGTGGCAAAGTTTTCAGGATGACTCCGGGGCAGGTCCAAAACAACCACACTACTAGATGATGATCTGGCTAAGTTGATATGACAGGACAATAAACTGGGTTCCCTCAATATCTGTATGTGTTACCCACCTAAAAAAGTAGTTTTAAGTTAAGCCAGCTTTTCCTCTTTTCAGAGTATATTAAATTCGTTTTTTTTAAATAAACTTCTGAACAGCTTTTTTCTGGAGAGAACCTCAGAGAGCAAATTATGCTTATTGTAGTCTACATTACCTTGTCTACATTAGTTTAATGCATTTTCATTAAAATAAAAGAACTTAATCAAAGTACAGCCAGCCACAGCAGCTGTGCCCCAGTCAGTTCATCTTCACAGTGCAGTCTGAACACATCTGCAGGTTTCCTTTTAGACTGGATTCTCTTCAAAAAAGCCCCAACCAAGGAATTTCTTTTTTGTCCCTAGAAAATACAATTCTGTTCCAGCTACATGCTTACCAAGTTTTCCATCTGAAGAGTAGTTGCTGGTGGAGGTGGTGGTGAGGGTGGATTATATTGTGAAGGAGGTGGCCTTCCTGCACTAGTGGTAGCAGTATCATTTCTCCTGCTTCCTATATCTGTTATTAGAAACACAAAGCAATAGGATAAGCACATAATCTAGCTGACCCTAAGGGGTGGGGATATGGGGGAAGATAAGTTACAACAAAAATTTTAGTATTTCTTCGGGATTTCTGTATAATCTAATAAAAAAGAGCAGGCTGTTCTTTATAGAGGTAGGTAGGTAGTAGACAGATGCAAACAAATACCCCTGTATTTTACCCTCTTTTGAGATGGTTGTAAATGTTTTTCAAGGGGCTTGTTCCTCTGTTATGTCTCAACATCCCCGTGGCTCATGTCAACAACCTGTAGTGCAGAGAACTGAAGTTCTTCCTACTGCTTGCCAAAACTAAAAAGAGTGTGCAAGAGGTGCTCTTATCCTAAGAGCCAAAATCCAGTTTAGATAGGAAAACACAAAGGTCATACTGGACTTCTGTGAGGGCACAAGATCCTTAAGGGGACTTACTGGCAGTAAAATAAAATGTTATGCATTACCAGCAGCCTCTCATCCCCACATATAATTGCTGGATGGTGGCCCCATCCCGACTGTGGGACTGGGACAATCTACAGGCACCCTATAGCTCTCATCTTCCCTCACCAAGGCTGGTAAGCAAAAACTTGAACAAAATCCATCTGGGATACTTTTATCTGACAATGCAGACATTGGGGATGCCAGATCTGCAGACATAAGCCCAGTCTCTTTTCCAAACAGTTCCAGCCTTTTCCTTTTAGAATACAGACTTTCTTAAAGGAAGGAGACTTATTTACTCTCCTGTTTCTGAAGCAGCTGATGCTAGTAGGAGTTCCAGGATAAGTCAAATTTGCTCATTCCAGGGACTAGAGTGACACCGTGTGGTAGCTGTGTTTGGTTTTTTTTTATTCGCTGAAATAAGCAGGAAAAATAAAAGGAAGGTGCTTCAAATCTGTGCAATACTTGTAGATGTCAATAGTAAAAGAATACAAGAATATGCATTTTGTACATATCTGCATATGTACACACATATTAAGCTTAAGCACAGACAGGACCAGTCAGATCTGATCTATGCTACTGAAGAAAAACAGTGTTAAAATTTTATAAGCAAAATGTTATGAATTCCTGCGGCTTCAGTGTTCCTTTAAATATATAAAGAGGTTAAAATAAACTCAATATATTACTAATTTTAAAAAAGTCAGCAAATTAGGCAGATAACTTTAACACTATCAACACTGAAACTAAATAGTATGAAGCCATTAAGGCTGTGATACATGCACACTAGTAATAAATATACTATAAAGATAAATGATATGCATGCTATCTCTATATTGTGTGTTTATTAAATGTGTATTTAAATAACATAATAATAAATTTGTAAAGGTGTGAAACTCTGTTTTATATCCAATGACAGTAGGTGGCACTGCAGTGTTCATATAAATTTATAATTGCTGACTGATTCTGGCATACGGAAGTTTTGATGTCCACAGATGAAAAGACTAGAAACAAATCACAGTCATATTCTCTGATGTTTGCAGTCCTCCAATGTCCTGATCACTGTTCTACCTGATTAAGAATGCAGATCAATGGTTGTTCAACCATATTAAATAATTATGTAACTAACTTCATTAAAACCACCATCTGGCTGTAGCACAAATAAGATAGGATGTCTGAGGCAGGGGAGAAGGTGGTAGCAGAGGTGGTGGAAGATGATGACCTGCTTGGGACTGAGGATGACAGAGTCTGTAAGATGTTATAAAGCCTGACAAAAAAGCATAATAGCAGACACACAAAAAGGTGAGTTACTGTACCCTAGCATCCAGCACAGCAAAATCTTTAGGTGTTGTGCTGGTGTAGAGTATCAGTTCCAGCTTCTTAGTAAAAACCAAGCAAAATCCTGGCTCCCTGAAACTCAGGGGTTGGTCACAACTATTCTAGAGCTCAGTTTTCTTCTTTTCCTTGCTACTTACTTTCATTTTTATAGGTCTACAGAAACAATGCTTTCACACCAGTCAGTTACCCTTCATTATCAGAGAGACCTGTTGTCTGTTGCAAGTTTTTGGAAAACAATAAACAAACAAATAAATGATAATGTTTCAAGATAGAATAGCTCTTAATTCGTAACACAGTGAAAAATAAGGTACTGTAATTTTATTCCCAAACTCAGTATCTTCAAAAAATACTACAAATACTGATCCTATATTTTTACTAGCACACAGCTGCTACACTTAATGTCATATTAATTTCCTAAGCAACTGCACAAATACCACTTATGTTTAACAGGCTTAGACAACTGCTCAGGTAACAATCCTCTTACATCTTCTTCACGTTTTTATTTCCTCTTTCCATCTATCTTTTTTGGTGAAGAATTTCTCTAAAGTAGTTCAGAAACTTCTGTGTAAGATTGCTAAATTTAGCAGCTGAAGTTACTTGTCTAAGGCTATTAACCACTGCTGCCAGTACAGCTGGTTATTGAGCCACACAAATAGCTGTGGCGCTCCTGCTGGCGCAGCTATTTTCTCTTTAATGTAGGTTGCTGCACCAGCATGATTATGTTCCCACTGCTACAGATTGTCTCACTCTGAGGGAGTGATTTCATTACACCAGTAAGCATGTGCAGCTCTTTCCTGTGTAGCTGCAAAGGTTTTATGGGTATGCTGCTAATAAAAATAGACTGGTGTTTCCTGTTCTGGCACAGTGTTACAGCTAAATACAGAACCTGAGAGATTTGCTTGTCCTTTTTACATTCAAAAGCAAGATTAAGAAGGAAGGGAGAGATGTCTGGGAAAACCTGATTCATTGCATACTGAGATTCCAGAGCACAAAAGAATTTTCAGGATTTCATCTTCACTGCTCCATAACCCAGTCTTTTAAGATGTCTGCCACCTTTGACTTCTTGTGCCTTCAACTACAGGTTATACTCTCCCAGCAATGTGGGATGAAGGGAACACGTTCCTCCTTTCAGCTACAGCAGTATGAAGTTTAGCATCATAGTATTTCTCAACATATTCAACGGACATTTTAAAGCAATAAAAGTTTAATAAACTCTGTATTGCCACAAATTCTCAAATTAAAAAAAAAAAAAAAGAGAAAAGGAACTCCATTAAAACAAACAAACAAACAAAAAATCCCAAACAAATCCACAAAAATGCACACACACTACCAGATCAAAGCTGCTATTTGTACTAACCAGGATCTGGCCTACTGTCCTTGCTTTGAAACATGGTCATTGCTTCCAGATTCAAAGCACATACACCACGCATAAAGGCCTTCTTCATGGTGTCTTCATACTGATCTCTTTCACTATGCAGTCGCAGAATCTCAGCTTTTGTCTGTTCCAAAGTAGCTGTTAACTACAAAACAGAATGAGGAAATAGTTCTCTCTTACTTCTGGATGCAAGCTACAAATATATTCATCAATTAACTTTAAAAATCATTTACTATATTTACAAAGATAGAGATTTTCACTTAAGAATCTCTGCTTCACCAGAGATGAACAGCTCATTGTAGTTTCTTTGTGATACAGCACAATATTAATACTAGAGCATATCAAGGACAAGTCTGTATTCAAAAGGACCATCAGACCCTACCTAAGCAGAAATAAATCTTGCAAGCTTTAGAAGTTGGCATCTGGCACAACCCAGATCTCAGCAGAAACATGGGTTCATTCAACAGAAGAGCAAATGTTCTCAGACAATTATTTAAGTAAAGGGTAAATTTTCAACACCAATGTCTTCTCTAGATAAAACTAAAAATGCTGAGAAAAGAACAGAGCAAGTTGCTACTTATGGCTTTTGTGCTGTTAAAACACATTTGGTAAGCCTGTTCTTAAAATTCTAGGTTTAATTTCTGCTGAAATACAAAGCTCTTAAAAGCTGTATTTTAAAACTGATTACATAGCATGCACCAATGCACGAGGTTGACAATTTCACCTTAAGCTCTGAAAATTCCTTACAAGCTTAATCAGCAAGCTAAAGAAAAATCAAACTTGATTTCAGTCTTTAACAGAGTAATTATTAAAGAAAAAATTAATGTACTCATAATGACCATTCAAAATAATAATGATCTCCTATTTCCACTGTCTTCTTCATTGAAACCTCAAAATGCACAGCCCATATTAACAGGCTGCTGTTAGAAAAAAAATGGCATTCCCTTTGGTAGGCAAGCAGAGATTTGCTTTGTTTCAGGAAACCCAATTTATTTCATCTGTGCATGCAGATCGGCAACATTTTATATCAGATGCAGGAAAAAAAAGTCATGTCTAAAAACATAACAGAGATCTCAGATCCAGTTAGATATTCTTGCATATTTGGGAGCTCTGTTCTGCTGGAAAGTAGTCATGTTTGTTAGGTTTGCTGAGAGACTTTGGAGGGATAAGGATTGGGAGTCAAGGAGCAAAAGAAGGAAAAAAAAATTATTTTACCTCTGCAATTTTGGCTTCATAACCATTGGTGAGCTGAACACAGACATCTTCCGCCCTTAACTGACAGGCTCTTGCTACTTTGTCTTTCCATTTTACTTCACTAAGAGAGCGCCATGCTGCCCACACTTTCTTCATCAAAGCTGTCCGGAAATGTGCGTCTGCTATTCTATTTGCATATTCCTTAGGAAGTAAATACAAACACATCATACAAAAGAGTTCAGGGTTGATAAAAAGTTCAGTACTCCAGTGTGGATGATTGTTTTACAGCTTATTACACAGACCACAGTAGGAATCCCTTAACAGGTCCTGCAGTGCAGTGTTACACAAGCAGCGCTCGCAGCTCAGTGCTGCCTCTGCACATGTACCATGGCACATTACTGTCCCCACCAAGAACTCCTAGGCTACACACAGCAGTGGTCTTACTCTTAGTTTAATGACACTCAAACAACAACCTCACATACATGGTGTAAAGAGGCATGTGTGAAGCCATTTGTTGCATATGTGGCACATTTGGATTCACTGCAGGAATCATATAAAACCTGCAGTCACAATTGCAGATAATTAGTGTAGAACACTTATCGTTTCAATAAATTTGGACTTCAGGATTGTTTAAAAAAGACTTTAAAACAACTCTACTACTCTACTCTAATTCAAAATAGCCAACAGACAGTTCTTTTCCCATTCCAGAGATTATTCTGACAGCAACATTCTTTTTAGAACTGATATTTCCAAACTGTTATTTGACACTGTCAAACACATTAAAATAAAAACACTGTAATTTCTTCAAATGCTAACAGGAACTGCAGCAGCTCTGACTCTTTTGAGTTCAGAGGTTTCATTTTCATTGCATTTTGATTTTGTGCACATACCTCTTGTTTGGCTTTAACATGCTGAATCCGCCACAGCGCAAACTTTCTCATCAACTCTACTCTCTCCTTTTGCTTTTCTAATGCTTGGGTCAAGTTAGTAATTACCTGCAAAAATATTTATTAACACTACTTCAATAGCTATGATCACTGTAAGATCAAAGAGAATGCACTTTATGTCTCAGTTATTTTTCATTTAAAGCACTTGTTTTTAACAGATGCTTTCTACTGAAACTTCTCCTTACTCTAATCAAGTAAGAAACAATAATCAGAGTCCAAATCAGAAGTTCCTGTGGCTTTGACACTCGGATTGTGGCACTACCATTGTGTAGTTTTAGGAGAAGTTCAACTGATTTGGTATTTCCTCCCATATTTGCTGGTTTCTGGGATACTTTCTCATAATTAAATGTTACTGTAGCATAACATCAGAATCTCTTATTTCAAAAAGAATTTTTATAAATCAGGAACCTTTATATTAGGAGTTTGTTTCACTTGTCTGAACAGAATAAACATCTATGTCATTACTATGAACCAGAAAAATCTTATTAAGAATTGTTACTCTCTTTAGAAGTTCTCATGAAAGATATTACATAGGCTTATAGCAATTAAAACATTTGAGAAGCAAGATGTTGTACTGGACAGAGACTGCAACTGGGGACTTTTACCAGCAATCTCTAAATTTAATGAGTACACATAAACAGGTGAGGTTCCCCAATTAAAAATTAAGCCAGGTACGATGCAAATTTGGTAAACCAAATCTGAATATTAGTCCATATTTCTGTCTACCTTCTTAAGCTAGATTCTGCCATCAGCCACATATAAGCAGCTCCAATGGTCAACAGTGACCTATCTTGGGACTTTGGGGAATAATGTAAAGTTATTTTAACTACTGCATAAATATTGTTGAGAACGACATTTTATGATAATAAGTGCTAGCATATGTTAACAATATATTGCATTTGTTACAAGTAATAATCATTGAACATACATCAAAGAAATGAATGATACCCAATATAAAAATAGAAAGTAAATGGAATTGATCTATTAATTACTTTAGATGGAAAAGTATCATATACTAACATAAAAATCAATTTTCAATGCTGCATACATGCTGCTACATACTAGAAGTCTTAGCCTAAGTCTATTTTTGTTAATTAGCATACTTTTGCAAATAAAAAGCATTTGAGAGTTACGATGTGAAATAAGACTCTATAATACTTGTAATATTTGTGAGGCTCGTGGGCCTTGGTTTATGTCCATATCAGGATACTGCAGTTTTGATAACTATGGAGTGACATATGAAAGCATGGAAGCACTGCCACCTTCCATTCAGGTAGTAGCAATAGTAATTTTCCAAGATTTTTTTCTTAGAAACAGAACTATAAAATTAGCTGAAGAAATAATTTCTTTGGCAGCAGAAAACAAAATAGAGCTTTCATGGTATCACTGAGAATTATAGCACATTAAATATGACTGACATTCCATGATATCCAGCAGAATTAGGTGTTTGAAAGGTATAGGCTGAAATAACCATGCACATAGGTACTAGTTACATTGTACAAGACTAATCCTGTTATTGTAATGTTACAACATTTATTTGGTCTGTAAGATTTGTTTGATTTCCAAATGGACAAAGAACACCATCTTCATTCATATTTTAACTCCTGCAATGTATGTTTTTTGAAAATGTAAGTAACTGTAGAAACCCAAACTCCACTAAGTGCTCTCAAGTACCAGGTTAAATCTTCAAGGTAGCAGCAAGAAGACTCAATTATGTTATGTGACTGCAAAACTGCCATGATTTTATATCCATTTTCACAGTTCTAGATAATTTTGAAGTTGTTTACACTGTTGACAGCAGAAAAGTGTAAACCAGAGACTCCAAATGTCCAATCTTAGGAATATGTACAAATGCACAATTCCTAAGAACCCTAAAATAGAGGCTCTTCAACATTTATGAGACTGCTGCCCATATAAAATTGAGGAAAAGTGATCTAATAATTAAAAATTTAGAGGCTTTTAAAGTGTAAGCATCATCTAAGCCAATGTGATCTTCATGAAATAAATAAGAAACAAGAGTAGACTCTTGTTTAAGATTTAAGATTTAAGAAGCAAACAATGCAAAGTGTGCCCTTATAATGTGTTTTCATTGTTAGTTTTTCATTGTTACATTTTTCTACCATACAGTGTGAATGTATTATTTACTTCTCTCTATTATTTTCTTTAAAAATAATGTTCAAAGAGATGGACCAAAAAAAATTAGTGTGGATATTTTTAAACAGAGATGAACTGTTAAAATATGAAATTCAGTTAGTACCTCATCTTTCCTGCTAACAGAGATTTCATAAGTATGAAGTAACTCCTTCAGGTTTTCCATCTCATTCTGCAGTTGTTTCACGTGTGCAGCATGTTTCTCTTTCTCCTGTCTCATTTGGAACTTGTGATGTTGAATCAAATCAAGTTTCCAATTTTTTAGTTCAGTCAGAATATTTGTCTGAAAAGTTAAAAGGATAACAGTAATACAATTAGTTTAAACTATTCCCTCCTGTTATTTTAATCTTAAAACACTTAACAATTAAAGAGACACAAATATTTACAGTGATACTTTCATTACATAGGCTGTTTACAGCTCTATTACCAGAGACTATGAACTATTGAATCATGATATCTAATGAAGATAGTTATTCCAAAATTTTTGAAACAAGATATTCTATGTTACATATGCTTATGTGCAATATGCAACAACAAAAAACACCATTCTCCCAATAATCACACTGCAACTTCTCCTGCACTCACTCTACAAATACAATGATATCTGTGCATGATTTTTAAGGATTCCATACAATAGAAATACCTTAAGACTTCCACTCCAGAGATCAAGTATATTTTCTATTTGGGTGATTTTTTCATCTGGTGGCATTAATTCAGTCACTGTGGTTCTGCTGAATTCTCTTGGACCATGTGTGGACCCTTGAGAAGAAGTTGCTTCTGAAAGAGGAGGTTGTTCCATATCAGACTGCTTCACTGATCTTGAGTCTAAAAATGAAATAAGAGAATAAGGACTGGCACTCTGGAAAGACTAACTGGTCCACATTATGGATGGCAGTCAGAAGACAGGCATTGGTAAAAAGGAAATTAAATATTTATGCCATCAGAAACCTCCTTTCCCCACATAAGAAAAACCAATCCAATTCAAATACATGCTTCCTGGACGGATATATTTAAACTGACAATCCTATTGTAACAATAGTAAATTCAAAAGTACTGCTCCCTTAGAATACAGTATCTTAGTATAAGTTAATTTGAAAGAGAATGATCACAGCAAGCACCAAAATACAGCCAGAAATAAATCTCTAGGTAAAGGCTTCTTGAAAATTAACATCTCAGGCCAAAAATCTACTAAAAATCTAGTCTTTCCTCAATGAGACTATAAACACCTGAGGTCTGTGGTGTTCCTTTACAAATTCACAAAGTAGCCTGTGGATATATTTTCTCTTTAATATGTACCTGCATAGATTTTTCTTAAAGCTTTAAATTTGTTCATGTAATCAGAGTTTAAGCAATTTGAGAAAGGAAGTACCTGCCATGACTTTATATCATGCCTTACACAATAAATTCTCACTTTCAGGAGTTGTGGCTTGGTATCACTGCAGTAAAAGTTAATCCCTGCCCAAAGGCTAGGAGACATGCATTTGAGCTGAGAATAAAGCTAATATTTAGGAAAAGTTGGGAAGTAAAATATAGGTTTATATTTAGTTATTCCTTACAGAAAATTTGTTATTTGAGTTGACAGCTGAATAAAAATACTGGAAAGAAGAGGTATTAGCAGAATCCTGCTAATAACAACAAACATGACAACTTCAAAAAAATACTCTCTTTTTTCATAAACAGAGGAAACCTCCAACATTTTAGTTTTCACTTCTGAAAACAAATACTGTGTGATGGGCACTATTTTTTAGTTCAACCTAGAAGAGATAAACTTATCTGTCACAAAGCCGTACCTTCAGTGGACACTAGAAAACTATGTTTCTAATTTATGTAAGGCAGAGCCTGATGGTTGATACTCTTTTACAGTTATTTTTACTGTTAGGTCTCCTTTCCTAAGGAAATGAGAAGAGCTGTCAGGCTAATACTCTCTGCCACAAAACTACTACACTCATGCTCCAAAGCAAAAAGGAAATTAGGAAGAATCATGATGCAGAGGCAGTTACAACTGCTTTTTGATATTTCTCTCAAGCTAATACATAGCCACACATTATAAAATTAACACCATCTTGAGCTAAAGGAGTGCCATCTAACACACCATTTCTATAGACTAAATGTCCTACCCTATTACAGAAGCAAAATACCATAATGAGATTATTCCCCATCACAGAGTATACTAAAATCAGGCTTTAGCTTTTTGTCATTGTTTCTCTTGAAAATGACAGTATTGCTAAGTAGTGGCAGAATTTGAATACTTGCTGCTTGCAGAAATCTCCAAAACACATGACATGCCAGACAGATGATCCAGATTACTTGAAATGCATCTAATTTCTGTAATGAAGGATCTGGCATGCATCTCACAATAAAATTATCTGGCACTGCTACATTGTCAAATATTCACAGTTCTGTCCTTCACCACTTTCCCCCATTCCTGCATGCCACTCCTTCCTTCAGTTGTGACATGAAATGCATGAAGCTTTGTTTTTATTTTTGAACTTTTACTATTTAGTTAGATTATGACGATATCCAACCTACACAGCAGTTTGTAAGATACCTTAAAAATAAAACCCCAAAAAACAAACAAAAAACCCCCAAACCCACAAAAAATCCCCCCTCCAAAAACCCCAACAGAACAAAATGTTACCAGTCAAAACAGGATAGTAAAATAGACTGACAACTGCCACAGTCTGAGAATCACAGTATTACTAGTTCATCACTCCCTTGCCCTTAGTTCTCCCTATGAAAAGATTATCGTAACAGAGCTTTCATTTCTTTCATTTACCATGGGATGTATCATATCTTCATTGAATCCACCAAGTACATCTGTTACATCTTTATAACATCATCTTGCAAAATTCATCTTGGCCTTCCAGCATTGCCATAATTTTCTAGTTGTACACATATTTATTTAATTCTTATTTCTAATGCTCTCCTTCTGTCACCTCTATTCCTCCCATAGAATTATATGATGTCATTCAGTTACAGTGCGTTAAGGTATCAAGGATATTGGAACCATTTGGATACCATAAGTATAGAAAAGTACTTTATTAAATAATCTCCACACACATTTACTGCAACAAATCTCTAGACAGAGGTAATGAATTTAGCTGTTTATCCAGATGTCTACTACTACTGTTGAGTTTTTCTGTGTTGTTCAAGTATCTGACTTTTTCTGCTTTTATTAAGTAAATGAGCTCTGACAGACTGATCTCACACGTGACATGCTATTAGTGGCCCAAGCTGAGCACAGCAATTTGCTAAAATGTTCTAAGAAGTCTAATGGATATGTACTGAGGACTGGCAGGCCTGAAGAGAAGGAACTTTTCCACTGTTTGGGTATGAGTCATCATTGCACATCTCTGCAACAAATAATTTACTGCTCCAGTCTTAGTAATTTTCAAATTTAATCAACTAAACTGGTAAAAAGAACAGGAAATTAAGTTTAATGTTTCAAAGTTTAAAAACATTCGGACATTGAACTGAACTGCACAATACAGCATGTTTATTCCAATCACCTTTCTTATTTGACTGAAAGCTGTTAGGGAAGATACTATGTATACTTACATTTTCTGCAACAAATCGAGAATAACAGTAATCAGACTTCTATCATCATAATGGTAGCATTCAGACCAAAGAATACTTCATAACCAGAACTTCATTTCAGAAGGAATCACATGGCATTGGAAACTCTTTTGGTCCCAATACCATCACATGGAACAGGGGAAAAAACATTGTAAACTTGAGAAGCTCTGCAGAAGAGCAGTTTCAGGTTTTACCTCAATGCTCAGCACATTCATTCATTTTGGTTTACATTTATAGAACACTAACATAATAATTTATGATTTTGTTATTTTAATACAGTAGCAGCATTAGAGCCAAATGTCAAAAAGCGTGATTTTTAGTATGAACAAGCAAGCAGTGCCGAAAGAATGGAGTTTAGCAAAAAATTAACTCTCCTTAAGAAACAACCTGGTAAACCATCCCACCTGACCAGCATTAGAGGTATAGTATTAAACTCGAATTTAAGCATTAGAGGAACAGCATTAAACTTGAATTCAACAGTTTTCTCACTGTTCATTCGAAGTCTTATTATTACCATCATGAAAAAAGAAGGTATTCTGAGGCCATTAACACTGGCCAACACTACTTCAATACATAATCACCATCAATCAGTACTAGTGCTTATACAGAAGAGTTGAGGATTTTGAACAGCTCTTTTCCTAAAAGTTGAAATAACCTTTTTACACCTAGATTGTTTCAAGCTCCATCTGAAGGAGGTATGATCCATCTCCCTCCCAGACTGAGAAGACATAGTGATATTTTGAACAGCAAACACATATTTTCATAAAGTAGCAAAGCAAAGGAAACTTGTTTATAGCATGCAATTGACAGAAGCCGGATGAGTCTGTGTAAATATTCGCCTTGTCTCTTCTGTTCTCTGGGAAGTTCAGAAGCATCTTCTTTACTGTCTTTAATCACTTTTTTCCATTTTGAAAATAACAGACAAAGTGTATCTTGCAGGTTGCTGCCCTTTGCAAAGATAAATATCTGAGTGATCCTTTGTAATGAGCAATACAATTCTTTTAATGAGAACCACAATGCAAAATTTTGATCACCAGCAAGTATAAGACTGCTTCTTTCCCCTGTTTCATGAAAATTAGCTAGAGTGTGAAAATGACTATTCTAATCTGATAACACTGGGCATATTAAAAAGATAATGCTGTTCAAATATTTCAAGAGAAGCAACCAAGGAAATGGAATTTTGTCCTCTCAGTTTTATGACCACAGAAAGGAACAAAGACCTGATAGGCTACATGTTACCCTCATGTAGTGGTTTGACGTTAGCTGGATGCCAGGCAGACACCAAAGCTGCTCTCTCACTCACCTCCACAGCTGGACAGCAGAGAGAAAGTATAATGAAGGGTTCATGGGTTGAGATAAGGAGTGGGAGAGATCACTCATCAAACACCTCATGGGCTAAGCAGGCTCTAATTTCAGATATAAAGTGAATTTATCATTAACAAAATCGGAGCAGGATGGGAAGTAAAATAAGACCTTAAAAACACCTCTCCCCCATCCCTCTCTCCTTCCCACCTCTACCTCCTCCCCCAGTGCTGCAGGGACAGTTCCTCACATGTTGTTCCTGCTCAGAGAGAGGAGTCTTTCCCCTGCTCCAACATATGGGGTCCCTCCCATGGGAGACAGTTCTCAAGGAACTTCTCCAACATGAGTCCATCCCATGGCAACAGCTCTCTGTGAACTGCAGCAGCGTGGGTCACTCTTCCATGGGATGCAGTTCTCCAAGGACAGGCTGCTCCACTGTGGGTCCCCCATGGTGCCTCAAGTCCCAGCAGGAAACCTGCTCCAGCATGGGCTCCTCTCTCCACAGGTCTGCAGGTCCCTGCAAGGCCCCTGCTCCAGTATGGGCTTCCCAAGAGGTCACAGCCTCCACTCAGACATCCACCTGCTCCAGTGTGGTTCTCCATGGGCTGCAGGGGCACAGGTTTCTCACCATGGTCTGCGCCATGGGCTGCAGGGGAATCCCAGCTCCAGCATTTGGAGCACCCTCTGCCCCTCCTTCATTGACCTTCATAGCTGGTCCTCTCACACATCCTCACTCCCTTCTTCCGTGGTCACAATTACAACTGTGCAAAACTTTTTTTTCTTCTCAAATCTCTTATCAAAGAGACCTTATCACCATTTCAAAATGGCTCAGACTTGGCCAGCTGCACTCCCATCCTTTGGAGATGTCACGGACTGGCTCTGTTGGACAGGGAGGAAGCTTCTGGCAGCTTCTCACAGAAGCTACCCCTGTAGCACCCCCACTACTAAAGCCTGGCCATGTAAACCCAAAACACTCTAGAAAAAAAAAAAAAAGGTAAGAGCATAACCCATCTGAAAGAATTAAAGAGAGACAGGCGACTGGGTGGCTGGCTACAAATTCCTCTGCAGACAAATATGATAGAAAATAGAGTATACAGTCATGTACCAAAAAGGTGCATGAGTCTAGTGCTTTGATTCTGATATTCTTTCTTATGAACAGAAGTATTGCACATCACAAAAATTCCCTTACAAAACAATATTCCACTCGAACTGGGAGATAAAATTCTAGGCAGAGAGAGCTCTGAGGACTCAAAATTTGCTCCATAATATAGTTCCACATAGCTGGATTTGAAATTTGGTACTGCTCTTTTAAGAACACAAAGTCAGGTTAAGAAACAGGTCCACCAGCTGACATTTACTGCTTTACAAATCAAGAGTTTTGCAAGTGTACTTGAATCCTGGCAATCTGTGGCTTATAATGTGACTGATCAACAATGGAAGAACATTCAAAGGAGATAAGCACTCTGCTCATGGAGCTCAGGGAAGAATACAGGGAGTGACCACAGACATTTTTAAGAAAGCTGAAGTTACCTCAACACAGGAAGGGGCTCTGGGTGGCTTTTGTTTTCCACAAAAGGCTGCACCAGTTGAGTGGATCAACTGTTGTGTAAGTGGCCTTAGTTAACTGTGAACTCTGAATGCATTTCTGTGCTAGCCAGACAAGCATGGTTTGAGCCAGCACAGTATAAAAACTAAGCAACCAGCAAAACTAACTCGCAACATAGCAATGGACTTGAGCTGGCTTTAACCCACCCAAACTGTCACAGCAACTGGGGAGAGTTTGTGTCATGATAGTTCATACACAGAGACTGGCAGCAGGAGTCACAGCTGCACTGTGATCTGTGTACTGCAGACATTCTGTTTGTGCTGTAACTGTTCATGCAAGTCCTGCTCAGATTTTGGCTAACACACAGCTCATGCTAAGGCCTGGTATAGTCTGGGAGTGGTGCCAGGAGGTCAAGGTGAGAGCAGCAGGTAGGCAGGACATGATGGACAGAAGGGCTAAAGGTCATTACGCAACTGTCATCACCACCTGCTATCTCCTGCAGCCTAAATCCTTCCATACAGATTGTCTAGCAGGTGCTTCAGAAGCTACAAACGTAAAGAAATACTATAGACCAAACTTCCAAGTTGGAAGGTATAAATATGTCGCTTGCTCCTCTAAACAACAGAAATAAAGCCATCCACAGAGGCTCTAAAAGAGAAGACAGAAAGGTAGCTAAATATTTTTATAATTAAATAGAATGATAAAGAATAGAAGTTACTTCAAAGTCAGTTTTTCCTGATTATGCTTAACTTCCTAGAAAAGAAACAATGCAGGTGTAATTGTTTACTATTTCTTCTGAAGCAAAATTAACAGCAAAGCAAAATTCTCAATCAAAGCAAAATTCTCCATCAAAATGCTAGTGACAGAAGCAAACAACACAATCAAAAATATCCATGTTACTAATGCATCACAAGATGCTAAGTTTAGAGTCTGAAATACCAAGCAATAAAATAAAACTTGAATAACAGGATCGAACTAAAAGAGCAAGATGACATTCATGTAGTGACATGATTAGTCATTACACAAAGCCCTTTTAAGGTAATTCTCCCTTCCATATAATCACTGTTTCAATATGCATTTCTCTATCACAGCAGTACAAGCTTGAGCAAAACCAGCTGTGACCCATCAAATTTCAACAAAGTATACTGTAAGTAAGGGTATTCCTTTTTCTGTTATTACATCAACTATCTTTAAACATCTCCACCACAAAATACAAAGAACTGTCAGCACATCAATACTGTCATCTGAAAGTGACATCAGAGAGAGAACCCTTCAGGGAATATGCCTTCCTAAATTTCTTGCTGTGCAAAATGCAAATACACTACAGATGAGATACATATATTTTTCAAACTGAAGCTATTAAAAAATGTAAGTCATAGAAGTTGTATCATTGTTCTTGTAAGCTCAGGGCATACTACCTGGAGTCTTGCAGTGACTGGCATCATCTGGTACCCTTGCAGCTCTGTCAGGTTCTGGAAACTTTGAGATACACTGTTCAAACTTCGGAGTCACTACAGTATAATGAAACAGCTCTTCATATTCATCCTGTCGCAAAGTGAGGACAAAGAATTATAAAACTACAATTACTTTTTAAAAATTAGGCATATGTAAGAAGAAGTGCAAATTATTTTCTATAATTTTGAGAGGTTTCTTTTTTATTCTTATGGTGAAAACTAAGAGGATTTCTGCTGAAGTTGCAAAAGTGAGCTGTTTTCCTACAGTGACTATAATAATTAAACTTTCTTTTGTTTAATGTTCACATTCCTTCTGATTACAACTAGATGCACTGTAATAGTTGCACAGAAAGACTCTGCCAGATGCCAGCATTGGATACTATCTAAAAGAAGAAATGGAAAAAACTCCACTCCCAGATCATGTAAGTTATTTATCAGCCATTTTTATTTCTAATTACTCCTACTAGTGCTTCAAAGAAAAACATGTATTTTTACAGCCGTGACAAAGATACTACTGAACACAGTCACACTTCACATTCTGTAACATTTCAATTTCTTTGGTGGAAGTTGTAAAGCCAATCACCAAAAGATATTTGATTATATACAATTTTGTTTGGAATAGACATAATTATTCTCACCTTATATTATTTATTTTTAAAATTATACAGGTATATGGCATGTGTATATATAACTTAGAAAGCAGCTTTCCTATTAAGAAGTTATAAACCTATCTAACTGGTATGTGGCACCTATTCACCGAAGTAAGCCAATTAATATTTTTTGGAAAGTACCTAAAGAAAAAGATTTTCAGGATGAAGGCATTTGGTGTTCATTGTCAAACTGTAAACAATCTCTATTATAGCTTAAAAATGCAATCCAGTAATTAATTAAACAAGTTTCAGTACCAGCTACATATTAAAACCAATCAAATCTACTAATTAAAGATCTGGAAAACAATGTACTGGAAAATACTAAACCAGGTCACTAGAAGGTATTTTTTTTCTTCACTTAGTATTATCATACTAGTTCTGTTCACTATCTTAATGAGGCCAAACCTCAGAAACCAAATGTGAATTCAAAAATTAATTACCTCTTCTACCTGGAGAAAGTTAGATTGAAAACAATCAATGAAAGGTAGGTACCAATTACCTGTAATATATTTATAAATCTAACAATGGAAAAGGGTAATACTTCAAAACTCTGAGTGTACCTTCTATATTTTTGTGTGTTTCAATTGATTAGAAAATTTAAGAAGCTAGGTTTGGTACATTTTATCTGAATTCTAGTTTCCATTGAAATGACCATTTCCCATATTCTAATCTATCATGTTAAAAGTAAAAGCCTAAATAAATGTATACGAAGCTATAGAATTACAAATACATGATGTATCTTTTGGATAAGCAAGTGTGTCACATTCCATGTAAAATGTATAGTTAGCTGCAAATCAACAAGTTATCAATTTTTCCATAGCCATATCTTTTAAAATGTATACAGTTCAGATTTTATAAGGTATCAAAAGAAGAAAACGGATACCTTCAGATCCGTTATTCAATCAGGATCTACATGAAACCATACAAAACTCCCTATAACAAAATACCAGCTGAGTAAAAATGCCAGCATTAGCCTTAACTTATAAAAAGTATATGATTCTGCAGAAGACATTTCATCATACATCTGTCTTCTTCTAAGAGATCATGTAACCAAAGAGCAACTTAAAACTAAATCTTCCCCACAAACAAGTTAATTCTTCCCCACAAACAAGTCAGTTCTCAGACAGAGCTGATCCAGCTGCTTCCATGATTATCTTAGTCAATTGAAGGAGTAGGTTAGATGTCAGATGCAAGTTGGTTGCTCACATTGAGGCATTACCACACAATCTGTCCTACTGTAGACACGTCTAGCATTCAAAACATACATATCAAGTTATAGCAGGAAATTTCTTTCAAGTTACAACTCTTTATTAAAAACCAAAGAATCCACTCTGTACAGGAATACGCACGCTTACGCGCCAACAGAAAGTGTCAAAAGACAGCATCCAGTGACAAATCTGGAAATAAATGTTTATAAATTACAATATTACAACACTGTTGAAATTAAGTTGAAAGGCAAATATTAAAGAAAGTACAGTATCCTAGTTGTAATCAGAAACTTAGACACACAAAAAAAAAATCCTGGAGATAGCAGTGGGAGTATGCATGGAAACGTTGAGTGATTAAGTGTATTACCGCAATCTTAAATACTCTATAACAAGTATGCTGCAACTGGAATGCAATATTGACCAGTACATTTAAAATAAAACCATAATAAAATAAAATTAACAATTTATCTTTGGTCTACTATCTTGGTTCTTCTTTAAACAAAACTTTCAAGCTGTTTTGTCAACTACAAACAATTCATGTATAAAACAAGAAGCATATAGTTCTATGACCTGAAGATCAGTGGAGTTTTGACCATTAATGACTTGGTTTTGTAGAAATAAATGTAGTAATGCAATGAACAAATGGCACAAAAAAATTACATGCTTTTTGATATTTTTTTCCTATTTTTAAAATAAAAATCTACAGATACTGCAAAGGATTGTAGTCAAGGTTACTAAACAATATGACCAGAACAGATTGAATGGATAAAGTAGTGCACAACTCAATTATAAGTGATGGAAATCTGCTAAGAGCCAGTGGATCTTCTTGTAAGGAAAAAGTAATAATCTGGTCTCTATTTAAAAGCAACAAATTGTCAAAAAGGCCCAACCAAACAAAATAGAATAGACCTTCCAAAATTATCCAAAAGGAGTAGAATGCTTCCCTGTCAACATTCCTATTGATCAGCTGTGACTCCCATGTTCTTCTTGTTCAACAGTAACAAACTCCTACCAGGGGTAGCTTTGGGCTTGTCTGCTTTGGAGAAAAGGAGGCTGAGGGGCCTCTTTGCTCTGCACAGGTCCTGAGCAGAGGATGTTTGAGGAGATACCCGTCTCTTCTCCCTGGGGTCCAGTGATGGAATGAGTGGGAATGGTTCAAAACCATGTCGGGTAGGATCAGATTTGACATTAGGAAGCATTTCTTTACTGAGAGGGCAAGCAAACTGGAATGGGCTTCCTAGGGGGAGTGGTTGATGCCATGAGTCTGTCACTATTTAAGAGGCATTTGGACAATGCCCTCTGATAACCTGCTTTAACTTTTGGTCAGCCATAAAAAGGTCAGGCAGTTTGGCCAATGATTGATGTAGGTCACTTCCACCTAGAACTATTCTTCTCTAGACACGTTCTCATTCACAAAACAGTTGTTCATTAGTATAAGTTTATCATTCTCTACAAGGTGGCCTTAGAACCTCCTCGATAATCAATCAGATCATAACAGAAAATTCTGGTCCTTCAAAATTTGTAGCATGATGCTTTTATCTTGTTCTCTGACTACAAAAAGCATTGGAAACACAGATGCATTACTATTCCTAAACAAAGATTATGAAAACTTATCCATGAGATACAAGCACAAAATAGAGAAGTATATGAGCTGCAGAAATGAATTGCCTCTAAAAATGTTGTTTAAAAGATACAAGTTAATCCACACAGGAAAAAAAAAGGGAGAAGAAAACCCCCTAATTAAACAGTGCTGCTGCTGTATATGCCCATTTCACCAGGTCACAAATGTGGAGATGCACATCTACAGGGCAACTAGCAAAACATGTTATTGTCAAAACTGTCCTGGTTTGGACTGTATCCTACCAAAGGAAAAAAACACACAACCCACTACTCAAATAGGAATAACCAATTATTAAGTGATGAAAATTTTTTGCTTTCAAAAGAATAATACAAAGACTTTATCCAATACCATTGCATCCTTCTGAAAGAATGATGAGCACAGAAAACAAAACCCCCCAGTATTATAGCTACAGTATATCCTGACATATTTGATGCAGAAAGTAAAACAAAACAAAACAAAAAGCAATAATTTCCTTTATGTGATTAACTTGGCCATAATACTACTCCAAGGGAAATAAATCCATTAAAAAATTCATTTCTTACAACATCATGGGGGAAGTCTAAGATACAGTTCATCTCTCAAAAATAATGGGTTTCTATCCTACTGTGCCAAATTCTGGCTTCTTCATAAGACTTACCACAAATAAAGAATAACACTAGAAAAAAAACAAGTAAGAAAGCTATCTATTTTACTTGCAGCTGATCAAATTCCAAAGTTTAGATAAGAATTTTTACATAAATTTCTCATGAAATGCACAAAAGGGGAATTTAACTGACCATATTTTAGTATCAGTTTTTTGTGGTCTACTTAGTTTCTTTTCACTAAGATTTTTATTATTTTCCTGTCTATGTAAAATATAAAAAGATGCACATTTACTTAGATTTCCTCGTAGTTATCCTTTGCCAAATAAAATGCTTTAACAGTAAATCAAATGACATTGCCTCTGTCCTACCTGAGGATCTGAAGAAATAGAACTGTCCTGAACAGAGTCTTTTGGCAAAACTGGACTTGTGCTTTTCTCCTCATCGGATGACATTCTGCACAAAGTGTGTCTATAAAATAGTAGAAGCTGAGCTTTATTTTTCAGTTTCAGTATGTAAACATACATTCACCAACATTTTCCCCAGAAACAGATTCTGCTGCAGCAACTGAATCAATGCCCATTCTGCGCACTGAACTGATTGAATAGTCTCATTATATAATGCTAAGCTGGAAACTGCCTGATCCAAACTATACTTAAAATCATGGAAATACTTTCACTAACTTATAAGAAAACAAGGAAAGACCCCAAAGCAACAATGTCAGTTGTTGCAGTTACAGATACACTCCAGTGTCAATCTCTCATTCTTATTCACACTGTATTGTTTTTGAGCTGCTTCAGTACGAAACTCCTCCAGAGCAACATAAGAATGCATAAGCTACACTGTGCCCATCCACTACATGATCTCAACCACAGCCCAAGATGAGACGGTGCCCTGAACACTCCTGTTCAATAGCCTGAAGCTTAGTGGTCAACATCAGCCTCCCACCACTTTTCTGACTTACAGGTCCAAGAAGATGAACAGATATGGATAATACCTTAGGTTCAATAAATATCAATAAATATCAATCATTCCAGCAATTTCTAAGCAAGACTGTGTGGCATTCTTTGAATATTTGGGAAGCAGGTGATGTTGAAGAATTGATAAGAAGCTTGAAGACCTTGTGAAAGATATATGTATCTTTTAATCTACTACAGCCTTGAATAGGTCCTTCAGTGAAGAACTGAAGCTCTTGTGATTAAATTTGACAGAATAAAGGGAAAAGGACTCTAAAGGATATGGTGGGGGAAGGAAAGATGAAAGAAATTACAAAATGAGGGAAATCTGAGTATAAAGCAAGATGAATTTGGCAGAGTGATATAGGCGCCTGCTGCACATGAAAGACAATCAGACACATTCAGCAAGGACCTGTCAGGAGAGAAGGCATACCACCAAAAATAACCAGAGGAACTGACTGATTGTACAACGCAACAAAAAACTTGCAAGGAAAATTTATTTTTAGAGAGACCTTTACAACTGTCAATTATAATATTCTTGTTTTTTAAACAGATGCATTTTCTGACAGAAATGTAAATTTTAAATTGCTAGTTGTACTGTCATTAAACTGGCAGGAATATCCTACTTAAACACCATCAACATTTCTCCAAGTATCAAAAACCCCACATAGCTCTCTGTATAGTAATACAGATAGAAATTAATTATCCTTTTGCTCTTTGAGCTATTCTGGACACTGATTCTTCCTGCACCACCGCTCTCTGACATGGATATTTTTACACCTTTCAGAATGGCAAGCTCATTTGTGTACTGATGATGGACATTTAAAAATGGTATAGACAATTTGAAATGCTGAGATTTCCTTTAGCTCAAGGTTCAAAAGCCATGATTACTATCTCCCTACTTCCTACTGAGCCCTCATATACCAACCACATTTTTAAGTACAAAAAATGGATTCTAATGAAGGTTTACTTTGTACTTTTTATTTTTGTATATCTGTGTGTAGGTGATAGAAGAAATACTACCTTTGTCAGCTCTGCTTTTTTCATTGCCTCCTACTCTGATAATTCTTTCTTTTCTCACATGAATTACTCCTTATACATTCCCTTGGTTTTAGCCTCCCTACATAATGAAATAGCTCTGTATTAGCACTCTGCATTCTTTTAGCTGATAAATTGTTTCAATACCAAAAAATACCTTTGTAATGCTGAAAAGTCAACTTCAACTTCATATGCTCTTCTACATAGTTTCTCAAATTGTGGATCCTGACTACTCTAGAAGCCCTGGATCTATTAAAAGATGTGTGTACATTAGTGAAGATGACAAAGAACCAACTATATAGTACTTGCAGGAATTATATGTGCATTTGCAGCCAGAAGTTAGAAATACTGTTATACCTTCCCTTCTCAGTACACTTCAAAAGAACTAAACCATTGATTTTTCTGAGAAACAGGATGGCAAATGGAGTTCCACATGAACACAGGCAAGTCCAAGGAAGTGGAAAAGGAAGGGTTTTACTGAAAAGTTTGTTCAATAACATAAGACCACAGTCCTGACTTCTGTTTTCAGTTCTCTAAGATCACTCCCCTGACATGCAATCTAGTGGATCTAGTTCTCTACTTATCACTGAAACTACTCTCCAGTCTTCCAAAACTCAAAAGGTTTCTTCATCACAAGTGACATCCCAAAGTGAACTCAGTCACTTCTCATACAGCTTCCCCTCAAGCCCCTTCACCATCTTCATTGTCATCCTTTGGATGCTCTCGAATAGCAGAATGTCTTTCATATACTGTGGCACCCAGAACTATCCCCAGCACTTGAGGCGAGGCCACCCCAGTGCAGAGCAGAGCAGGACAATCCCCTCCCTTGCCTGGCTGGTGATGCTGTCCCCAATGCCCCCAGGATACGGGTGGCCCTCCTGGCTGCCAGGGCACTGCTGACTCATGTTCTACTTGCCAATCACCAGGACTCACCAGACCACTTCAGAGGGGCTGCTCTCATTTTCCAGTCTGTTCATACATCCAGCCCTGTCCCAGGTGGCTTTTCTGCCTTTCAGGAAATCAACAGCCCTACTCAATTCAGTATTATCAACAAACTTAGTGTACCTTCAATGCCTGCATCCAACTCAATTAAGATGTTGAAAAGCAGCAGGCCTAAGATGGAGCCCTGTGGAACACCCCTAGGGACAGGTCCCCAGTCTGATGTAACCCTGTTCACTGTAACCCTCTATGCCTGACCCATGAGCCAGTTGCTCACCCATCACATGATGTGCTTACCCAGCTGTGTGCTAAAAATTTTGTCCAGAAGGACTCTGTGAGAGACAGTACCAAAGGCTTTACTGAAACCCAAAAAGATCACACCAACTGGCTTCCCTTGATCAAATAGGTGGGTCACCTTGTCATAAAAGGGAATTAAGTTTCTCAGGAAGGACCTTCTTCTCATGAACCCATGCTGGCTGTGATCAATGACCGCTTCAATGTTCCAGACTGAAGCAAAGAACTCAGGTCTGCCTTCTGTGTCCCTGCTCATGAGGTGACCATCCTTATAATGTAACAAGCTCATGTTCTTTCTGAACTGTCTTTTATTACTGACATATTTTTAAAAACTACTTTTTCTGTCCCCCACAGCACTGGCCAACTCCAAGTCTGAATTCTGGCCACAGGAATTTCCTGTCTACCATGGAGAGCTGAATCTCTTGTTTCTCCCATATAATCTGACTTTGTTTCCACTGGACATATGCTTTCCTTTTTTGCTTTAGCTTCAGAAGAAGATCCCTGCTCAGCCAAGCCGGCCTAAGAATAACTTGTCTGCTTTGATCTCAGTGAACAAGCACTAAGTACCGCAAAATACCGGATAAGTTTCTAAAAGAGAAATCAAGGGATATTAAGACACCACCTCTGGGTCAACAAGCTAATTTGCTAAGCCGCAGATCATTATATGGTGAAAGACAAGTGAGAAGAACATCCTCAAGCTTACTAGGTTCTTCTAAATTTACCCCAGCATCTGTCAAAACATATGTCTGACTTAATTAAAGAAAGATTCCTGCTAACAGTAGCAGTTTCTTCCAAACCATAAGCACATAACTGCAATAGTAACACTGCTACTTTTAAGAAACAGGATGCAACTATAAAGATCTTGGTCTGACTCACCATCATTACTCTCCTCCTTAATTTTGAATTAATTAAGCTGTGCTCAGGTTTTTGTGGGCTTGGCTTTGTTTATAACTAAAGATGATGCTTTCCAAATTATTTAACGTTTCATTTGGATCAGAGGACTCAACACCTAGGAACACGAATCATGAAGTGGGTAAGGTCAGAACAGACCACAGTCGGTTATCTAGTCCAACCTTCCTGCTTAAGCAGGGTCACCCTAGAGCACATGGTACAGAATTGTATCCAGGTGGTTCTTGAGTATCTCCAATGAGGGAGATTCCACAATCTCTCTGAGCAATCTGTTCCAGTGAATGGTCACCTGACCATATAAGCTCCCCCTCATGTTCAGGTGGAACTTCCTGTGTACCAGTTTCTGCCCATTACCTCTGGTCCTATTGCTTGGCACCACTAGGAAGAGCCTGACTCCTCTGCCTTGGCATGCTCCCTACAGATGATTATAGACATTGATGAGGTCTCCTCTCAGTTGTCTCTTCTTGAGGCTGAAAAGGCCTCTGCCGTTCCTCTTAAGAAAGGTGCTCCAGTCCCCTCATCATCTCTGTAGCCTCTGCTGCTCCACTCCAGGAGCTCCGTGTCTCTTGTCCTGAGGAGCCCAGAACTGGACACAGCACTCCAGGTAAGGCCTCACTAGGGCTGAGAACAGGGGCAGGATCCCCTCCCTCGACCTGCTGGCAATGCTCTTCCTAATGTCCCCCAGGATTCCATTGGATTCCTCGGCCACCAGGACACTCTGCTGGCTCATGGACAGCTTGTTCTGCACCAGGACCCCCAGGTCCTTCTCTGCAGAGCTGCTCCCCAGCAGGTCAGCCCCAGCCTGTTCTGGTGCCTGGGGTTGCTCCTCCCCAGGTGCAGGACCCTGCATTTGCCTTTGCTGAATTTCAGGTGGTTCTTCTCTGCCCACCTCTCCAGCCTGCCAAGGTCCTTCTGAAGGGCTGCACAGCACTCTGGGGTGTTGGCCATTCCTCCCGGCTTTGTGTTCTCAGTGAATTTACTGAGCAGACATCTGCCCCTTCATCCAAGTGAAGGATGAACAAGTTAAACAGTTCTGGGCCCAGTACTGAACTCTGGGGGACACTGCCAGTAACAGAACTACACCACCTGCCAGTAAAGGCAGGACATATTCGTTCCCTTTAGCTGTACCCCCTTGCAAAGCAGCGCTGCTCACGCTTGTAACTCCTCACCACAGCAGCTCCGCAGCTGCCCCCGACGCCGGCAGCGCTGAGACCGCGGCTGCCATGGCAGCCAGGGACAACAGGGACAATCCGCTGAGCGTCTCACAGAAATCAGGGAGGCAGAGGGGTGCTCAGGAAGCGGGGAATACGACAGATTACGAACAGGAGAGTCTCCTTTTCTTATACAGGGCTTTTATGCAACCAGCCCGACCAGTGCGCAGGGGGTGCCCACTGGCCCCCTCAGGAAACCCGGGGCGGGGTTGCAGGCGGCAGTGTTCCCCGGGCAGCGCGGGGAGCTGTGGGAAGGACGGCGCGGCCCCGGTCCCGGTCCCGGTCCCCCCCGCTCACCTGCGGGCTCCGGCCGCGCCGGCCGGCGGCACCGACGGTTTCAAACTGCCGGAGCGGAACAGGAACCAGCTCTGCGATAGGCTCAGGGCGCCTTTGCAAAGCGCCCTCCAATTGGCCAGTTTGGCAGCGAAACAACCAATGGAATCGCCAGGCCGGGGGTGCGGACGCCGCTAGCCCCGCCCACCACCGGCTCCTGACGCGCGCTGATTGGCGGTGAGCGCGGGGCGGGGCTGACCGGGGCGGGGCCGGCCGCGGGCGGGGGCGCGCGGGGCGGGGCGGGGCGGGGCGGTGCCGTGGTGCCGGCGGGCGGACTCCGGGAGGTGCCGGGTTCGGGTCCCGCGGCCCCCATTCCCGGTCTGCGCCTTGTGCTGCCCGCCAGAGCCGTGCCTGGTGGCCCTGGCGGTGCCGGGGAGGCCACCGTGACAGATTAAAAGCTTTGGCTTGGCAAAGTGGGGGGGGCTGGTGTTGGAGAGCAGCTGCTTACGGGCGCTCCTGTGGAGAACGAAGATTAAAAATAAAAGGAAACAAAGAGGGAGAATTCCTTCGTGGAACTCCTTCATTCTTAAACACTTCCATCTATGCTAATAATGAAGCTATAAACTGGCCCCGAGCAGGGGTTTTAGATAATTTGTGCAGTAATGCTGCAGAAGGAGTTCTTGGCTTGTAGTTCCCAGCATTTCTCTCCAGGGCAGGCTTTCCATAAAACCTTGCGTAGGCAGACAGGCGGGATGGATTCGGGAGCTAAATCCGGCCAGCCCCGAGGCAGGGCTGTGTGTCGCACACCCCTCCCGGGGCAAACAACTCTCCTTGCTGCCATCTCAGGGCTGTGATAGAAAGAAATACAACACCAGGTTTTAAAGATTTTTAACATCAGGCATCAAGGAGTAGAGAGTCCTTCCGTTTTCCAACCTACTTTTATCTTGATACCATCGTAATTGATCTTTCTGTAATGCTAGCTGTGACACTGAAAATGGTGCAATGTTGTTTCAAAATTATTTACAGCACTGAACTGCCTACAGCATGGCACTGGGCATGCTAGTGTCACAAGCCTCCTGGTCAAGCTCCATAATATGAGATTGTACCTTACATAGCACCAACATTTTGTCTGGTAACATGACAAAGATAGTTTGGGCATAAAAAGTGCAGAACTATGTTGGGCATAAAATGTGCAGGTACAAAACTGTAACTCATAGTTTGCCCCTTATAGATGTTCACAGCAATACATGTGCCTTGCTCTGGAATCTTTTGCCCCTGTCCCAGGTGAGAAAGTAAGGAAACTACCAGAAAATTTCACCTCTCTTAGAGGCATTTAAGTCCTCCTAAAGTGTGCCTTTTCACACAGTAGAAGCCTACTTCAACATTTTTTGAAGTTCTCATTTAGACAAAGTGGCAATGGAAGGTTGCTTTTAGCTGCAGCATCTGGTAAAGTCAGCATGATTTGATGAGCAAAAATTCCAGCCTGAGGAGTCACCCACTGTGTTTTCATTAAGGCCTACAATGACACTGGTTGATGTTTGCTTCCAGAAGAGTATTATGGAAAGGCTGCATTTGCGGGTGGATATTAGTAAGCATGAAGGAGCGTGTGGTTTCAGAAATATATTTTTTTAAAAATCAATTTGGTCGCAAATATCTATGATAGGATCTTCAGTTCCAGTTAAGGTTAAATTTGGGGTAAAGAGGAGCTGCATTTTGTGAGCTCTGCAGGAGCACTGGCCTCGGAGCTTTTCCCATTCCTTTTTGGGTGCTGAACTGAACCTGACATTCACCTTTAATCACGTATTGGTGACCCATGTCCACACCAAAGCAAGGCATAGTTTATTTTCCCTTGCCACAACTGGCTTTTCCAAAAGGTTACAGCTGAGGGAGGATATTGCAATAAAGCAGAAAACCAAAGTATTTCTGGACAAAGGGGGATGGGCTTGTTAATGTACCCTAACAAATGCATTTGTAGGATTGGATCATCCCTCAACTCTAAAATAAGCTTAATGGGACACAATACTGCTTGTGGCTAGACTGAGTTGGCCTCCATAGCAAAGGGCATGAGGCACAGTGGCATTTGTAGCCATGAAACATGGCAAGCTGTCTGGTTGCAGGATCCCCTCTACACATATCTGGTGTTTTAAGAGGCTGCACTCAACTAAGAGTGAGAGATAATGTCTTCCAAAGACCAACTTTAGACCACTGAATCCAGACAGGCCCTTCTGAGCCTTCTAACTACTTGTTGTGGGTTGACCCCAGCTAGGTGCCAGGTACCCACTCAGTCCCACGGGGAGAGGGGAGAGGATAATATTGAAAAAAAGACTATCAGGGTAAGAAAAGGCAGTTTTATTACAGCGGGGAGAAAAATAGAACAAGCAAGCTGAGAGTTGTGCGCGCAAGAGCAGAGGGGAAAACAATCAATCTCTACTTCCCATCAGCAGCGATGTCCGGACACTTTCTGGGAAGCAGGGCTCCAGCACGCGTGGTGGTTGTTCAAGGAGGCAAACATGGGCCAGCCCTGAGTGCTTCCTCCTCCTCCTCTCTTCCTTCCCTTATATATCTGAGCTGATGTCACATGGTATGGAATATCCCTTTGGCTGACTGGGGTCAGCTGGCCTGCTGGTGACCCCTCCCAGGATCTTGCCCCCCCCCATCCCCTTCAGTGGGGGAAGGAATGTCAGAGGGACAGCACAGCTTGGCAGTAGCCAAAACACTGCTCTGTTATCAACGCCAGCCACCAAAGCAAAGCACAGCAGTGTAAGGGCTGTGAGCTTTACCCCAGTCAGACCCAATACACTACTAAAGCAGCCTCCAGAACTACCTTTTTTTTGGGTGTGTGTTTCACATAAGGTCATGAGAAAGCAGAACTACTGCAATGTTTGTCTGGTGCATGCTAGTGAAGAAGAGCACAAGTTTCTTGTCTCGGACCCAATAATTTAAGTTTATTTACCAAAATGGAGAGATGACATATGCTTCTGTCGTGCTTTTCATGTTAATTTGTATTGCACACTACTGGTATAAAAAATATGATTAATCTTTCTTCAATAAAATAGTTTTTAAATACATGACTACCACTGGCACATAAAACATAGCCTTTAAATATGTGTTTAGCTTTCAGTCTTACGTCTTTGGGAAAATGCAGACATTTGAAAATTGAAGGAGTTTGCAATGGGTACTCAAACCAGTCTTTGTGATGCAAACATCTACTGCTACTTTGTAATTAGATGGATAAAAAGCAAAGGAGATCAAATGGTATCAAGCTGATTACTAGTATAAAGGGATAATTGTAGGTAGTTAGAGACCAATGAAATGATAATAATTACCCAATTCCCACACTGGGGATTTTATGGTGTATCTGATGAAACCTTCTGTTGAAACTTTCTGATTTTGAATTGTTTTTAAAAAAATACCTTTCATCTTTCATGTTGGGTTCTATTGTACAACAGAATGTACAATTATTTTCACAGAAGAAAGGAGATTTTTCTATGCTTTTATGGCCACATATGTTCATCTGCTGCAAATGCTGCAGCAGTGACCGAAGTCAGAAAAAGTGCAGTCATCTGTGCAGACTAAGAATTAGTTTTGAAGCAGGTGCTGTTCTGAGCTTTTGAAGGAAACAGGTAGAAGGGAGGCAGGAGGTTGAACTAATTTAATGGCATTAACACATCTAATGTCAAAAAGTCATCTTTTCTTCCCTTGAAAAAATTTTTGAAGAATTAAAATTTAAAATCAAACACCATCCAGTTTATATGAAACAATAATAAATTTTTAGTGTTTTCTGTAGCTCTGTAGGTTGCTGAAACACATTTCCAGTGTTTTCTATTTTCCCCCTGTATCCATCATGATTATGTCATGGAAGAGCAGATATTTTGTTATAACTTCAGTGTGGATACTGGAGTGGTTATTGTTTGATTCTACCAGATTAACTATTGGAGTGTTTGCTGTGTGAACACAAGACCTGTCTCCTCTCAGGTGTACTGCTAGATGCAGCTCTGGCTTCCACGTAGATCTGTGCCTTGTACTGTGTGGTCTCACCATCTTTCTTCTGCTCCACGGCTCCAGGTGTCTCAAAGAGAACTGTTGAGTGTCTAGAGGCAGACAGAAGACACTAAGCTACACCTTTTGGGGCTTTACATCCAGAGAACTGTCACATTATGGCTACTGCCTTGTGCGGTGGGACCGTTGTAATTGTGTGGTCCAGGACCTTTCCTGTCCCACCACATGAACTGAAATATTAAATATATGATTGACAGATCACTCATTTCAAGCCTCACAATGGATTTTTTGTTCGACTGCATTAAGAAACATTTTTCAAAATACCACTATTTCATATACAATTGAAATCCTTATTTTATACAAAAAATAATGTGTAACCATGGTGAGTACGGGCAATGTGGCAGTTCAGTTCCAGATATTTTGGAAATTACTGGCATTTTTTCCTTGTGATAATGCTGGTAGTAGAAACAAATTTACCTTGTGAATATTGAACATCTCGGTGTTAAAGGGCTCTATCTTCTATCTAATACCCCCTTCTTCCCTTGTAAAAATACTCTTCTGATTATGCTGTCTCTTATGTAATGGTTAGTGCATATATCAAGTATATATTCTTTTTCAGAAAAAAATCCAAGGGAATTGTAATCAGCATTTAGAGATTGAAAATAGTCTAGAGTCTAGCATTTGCTGTTATCTGAAAATCTCCTTTCTTTTTTTTTTTTACAGGTGTATCAGCTTATATCTCGACAGACCCAAGACAATGTTGAAAAGCCTGTAAATACGAAAGGCCTAGTGAGTATGTTCATATATATTTAAAAGTTTCTTCCAAGGCATTTCAGTGTTTTTCACTCAAGTAAGTGTTTTGACAGCAGTCAGTCATCATCTTTTCCCCATCAGTGACAACCTATCATGACAGAATTTATGAAGAGATTTTTCATGAATGGCAAGGATGTTTTTTCTGCTATAATTACTTATTGACATGTTAAATAAAGCTTTTCAGTTACACAGAAAAAAATGTTTCTCTTACAGTACCTTAGGTAACTGTGCATTCACCTGTTTTTCAAGCTTCTATCTTTTTTTCCAGTGTGATACCAAAACAGATCTGTCAATAGTTTTGCCAAAAAGCACCGGGAATATTTTTGTGGTTTTTCTCCTTTTAAACTATAGAGAACAGGTGAGATCTCATAAGATATTAAAAGATCAACATCCCTAGAGATCTTTCAGTGACAGGGTGCACATGTACAACATATTTGTGATGACATATTCAGCTGCAGGGGCAGTAGAACACCACTGTGCTCTACAGTGGTGAATGACTGTAAAAGCTTCTTCCACGACTAGTGCTAGGACTTCCCACTGAAATATGCTATTGAAACTCATCTGAAGAATGAATGCTGGGCTTGTGACTGCTCCTTGCAGCAGCATACAGGATTTTACAAAAAAGTAGAGCTGTATTTCTTAAAGGAGTTGGCAGCAATTAAACTGTTCTTGTTGAAAATAAGTAAAAGGTTTTCCAAGTTGGTTGTATTAGTGATCTGTTCTTAAGGAAAATGCAATCTTTATAAATAACAATTGTGATGTTTATTGTTATCTTTCAGAAATCTGCACACTGTTCTTGCTTTTACTACTTTTAAGGGGTTCTTTGCACAAAGGAATGCAAGGCAGGTTATTTGGGTGTTTCCATTATAAAAAACAGACGCTTTTGGCAAATGAAGTGCAGGAAAAGTTTGGAATGGTTAATGTGCAGCAGACAGTCAACCTTCCTCCAAGAGCAGCCCGTTTACATGAGAGATTGTATAGCAGTCAAAATGTTTTAGCATCTCCTCAGCATCTCATGGCAGGATCAACACGTTGGCTGTTGACAGTAGTAAACATTGGTATTTGCATTCTGGTTCGAATGCTTTCAGCTCCTTTACCTGCAGCCATCCCTTCCTCTCTCGCCGTTCTCCGGCAAGGTCTGCAGCCGCTGTGCTGGCCTGCTCCGCTTCATCGCGGGCTGAAGGACACTCCTCTGAGCAGATTTCTCCCCGAGACGTGAGTCAGCAGGCGAGCAGCTGACGGCATTGCCGGCCGGGCCACGCAGAGCTGTGCCTCTGCAGTGACGCAGCCTTCGCTCACGCAGGAGTCACCGAGGACTTTTACATCACCTCTACACCAGGTGGCAACATACCATGCTGCTCTGCTCGTAGTCTTATTTAAAGGCACAAACGCTTATAATATGCAGCGTTCTGCAGAATTCAGACACTACAGATCTCATCTGCTGCCCCTTCTTTTTTTTTTTTTTTTTTTAAATCAAATTAAGTATTGTTATTACATTTATGTCTTATTATATTAATGTCGACAAAGACTGATTAAATGACATTAACTATAAGGAAGAAAAGAATTCAATGAGGTGGTCTGAATAGTGTAATAGTATGCACTAAAGGTACCTTTTAAAGAGTGCTACTGGCATTCATTTTAAGATGCAAAATGCTATGTGTTACAACAGTTTTTCCTTTCAAATTTTCTAGAACCTAATTATTAAAAATTCTCTCTGCTAATAAAGAAAGATTCATAGTATTTGGAGGACCAGCACCTTCGATGTCGACTGTAATAAGAACTTTGGTTGCTATTAAAAGGCCTTGCAAACAAGCGTTCAGATGTCTGTGACATTCAGGCTGAAATGTTTTGTGTGGTATTCACACTGCCTACTTAAGGCCTTTTTATTCTAGATGTCTTCTGGGCTATTCATTGTGGATTCCCCTTACAGTTGCTTAAGGGACATCAGAGGTAGCCTTGTCTGGAAAGTCTTCTAGTCTTTTGTACTCCTAGCAGAGAAACAAGTGCCTGCAGGGTTCAGTTGGTCTCATACATTTCTGAAAGGTCAGATGAATCATACCACAAACGTGCTTATTGCTCTGTTGTGACGATAGAGTCTAGAAAACTAGTTCAGATATCTACGCTTTAGACATTTGCATTTGCTCAGATGATTCCAATCTTTTGAATGTAATTGTACTTCAAATGGAACTACAGACTCTCAAAGGATTTGATTATTAAGCCCCAGATTTTTTCAGTTTGGCATTCAAACTCTACAATCCAGGCTAGGGCATAAATCTGAGTCATTCTATCCATTTTTTGGAGTAAGGAGGTGAGTGATAAATCTGGTAGCACCTGTTCCATTTCAGTTCACTGAATTAACATTATAAAAACATAGCAGAAACAGTATAAGGGAAGAGACCTTGTTAAAGGCTTAAATGCCTTATTCTTCAAGATTTGTAAAACAAATTTCAAAAGCAAAACAAAGCTGTTTTTAAATAAAAGTTTGTGAAGTATTTGACATGCAGATAACAAGTAAACTGACAAATGAAACTTTTATGGAAGACAGTATTATGAAAGAGGATAGGAAGATAGAGCATATATGAAAGAAATGATACAGACAAAATAAAATCCTTGAGTGTGAACTGAAGTTAAGGGAATAAAAGTGCTTATGGAAATTTTTGCAGCTTTAAATAAAAGAAGAAGAAGAGGAAGGGATATGAAGGTGTGTGTGTGTAGATAAGTGACAGTGTTTTGGGCAGAATGTCAAAAGCTTTGACATTGGAGTGAAGCCCAACAGAACCAGTGACGGTAATGAAATGTAAGTGAGTACAGGACTACTTTAAAATGAGTTGATTAATCAGCAAAGTCAGAGGCTCCTGTTCTGGAAATCCCACAAGAAAAAACTCTATTTTACTTATTAATTTTTGGAATTTGTAAGTTACAACACAACAAAGTTTTCTTTTTGCAAGGTGACTAGCAATGTTAGCACTCACAGACCCTCTCTGATTATTTTTACAAAAAGACCATGAGACAGTGATTGAAGGTTGGGGTGGCAAATGTAACTAAATACAGTGTTATCTAAAATGTATTGTTATTCACATAAAAACATCCCAAACTCTGCCCATACCA
This sequence comes from Eopsaltria australis, assembly GCA_034509425.1. Classification (NCBI taxonomy): domain Eukaryota; kingdom Metazoa; phylum Chordata; class Aves; order Passeriformes; family Petroicidae; genus Eopsaltria; species Eopsaltria australis. Next base: position 340,501 of record JAVTVJ010000649.1, on the reverse strand, counting down.
TGCTGGATTTTGAGCTGCCCATCTTTACTTCGGAACAAGGTCTTGGGTTGCAATAAGAGCATGAGTTTGGTCCTTAATGATTGTTATCCCTTCCTCTTAAAAATTCTATAATTGAAGTGGAGAAAAATTCAAAGGAAGGTAAAAAGGATGATCTAAATTGTGATGTTACAATGGGAATACTAATTAGGCAAACCAGAGTTCTTTACTCTGGAGAGAAGATTATTCTATGGAAATGTTAAAGAGGGCTAAAAAACCCCAGATGGTATGGAGGTTTTGCATTAGAGATTCCTTGTTTAGTCTTATTTCCAATTAAAAAAATGTTGAACATCAGTTGAAGCTAACAGAAGCTTCATTCAAAGCAAGAAGGCTTGGTTCTTCATCTTGTTTTAGCATCTGCCGTATCTTTTTCAAGAAACTCCACAAATTCACTCCACACCGTTTTTATGCCTTCAGAACAGTGGAGAAGGAACATCCACCAATACCTCTTGAATAAAAAAAGTCATTATCCCTCACTGAGGAATTCCACATGTTACAAATTTTTGGAGTTTAGATCATTTGGTGAAGTTTCATTATGTGCTGTATTGTTCCCTTTTTACTTTGGCTCATCTTTTAGAGAATGGTTACTAAGCTTGATGAATCAGTAGCCTTTGCTCTGACCTAGAATCACCCTTATGTTAGAAACAAAGTGGATTTTAAATAATAATAATAGATTTATCTGATAGTGTTAAAATAGAATTACAACAAAAGCATGTCATTTATATTGAGATATTTTTCAGGTAAATATATTAAATCTTTCAGATTGCATTAAGGTAGTAATTCCTTCTTATTCTATGTGTGAATTGCAGGTTTCCTTATTGTAGTTTCAGTCATGTGCTTAAAAAGGTTGAAAATTTTTGAGTATGTCAGTCCTGTAGCAAAAGCAGTGAAGATTATAAATAGGAGGATAAATGGTGAAAGGACATAATATCTTTAACTCTGCTGTTTTCCAGTTTTCAACTCTGATGTTTTCTTCCTCGAAAGCATCTGTTTGGCTTCTCTTTTTGGTTTAGTTTGCTAGATTTTGTTTAATTTCCTATCTCCCACTTGCTTTAGTGAGCAATAAGTGTATTTGTGCCAAAACCAAGAACACTGACTTCCTATTTTACACTGTTGTCAGTGTGTTTCTTTTCCATTTATAGAAGAGCATATCTACCCAGTAGTGCCAAACCTGTGGTAAGTGCTGCAGTAATTCACATTTTCCTGCTTCCCTCCTTCAGGACTGCGTATTATGCTTTCCAGCATGTGATGTGAATACAGATAGATCTTGTGGAAAAGAGCAGCATAGTGATATAAATTGAACCTGGAGGAAGAAAACAAAGGAAAACAACTGTTTGCTGCTCGTGTTGTGCTGCGTATGTGAGATTTGAGGGGAAAAGATACCCTTTCAATGTAGTTTTCATTTTAACAGAATTATTGAATGTGGGAGCATAAAAATAGTTACCATTACCTATCCTACAGTCTTGTATCTCTTTGGGTGCAGAAAGTCAGAACTAATTTAAGGAAACTGGTATTCAAATGAAGACAAAATGCTTATATTAAATTATTTATATCTATTAATATGAAGACAATAATTTAGAACAGCTTTAAAGGTATTATATTTCTTTACCATCAAGCTCATACTCAGTAAAGTCTATGTGGGAATTTATTTTTGCAGTACTTGGAAGCATACCACCCATCTGTAGGCAGGTATTACAGTTCTCCCAGCTTTCCTTTCCATTACATAATCAAACAATACTCAAAATTCAGCTGAAAAAGACTTTTCAGTAGACAACCTGCAAAAATAACATACCAAGAGAATTTTTTAAAAGTGTGGATAGTCTTTAGTGACTGAAAGATTGTAGTAAGAAGGAGATCTTTAAAGAATGCCTCAAGTGGATGAGCTACTGTGTTGAAATACAGGAACTGGGAAACTGGAATTAATTCCAGTAATGTACCTGACCCATAGAGTATTGGTATGTGTTAGTGCTGGTCTCCTTTAGGGTTATAAGTTGATTTTGATGGATTGTAGTTAGAAGCAGGAAGAAAAAATTGAGAAGAAAATGCAGCAAAAGACAAGAAAACCTTAAAAATTATAACGCCCTCACTCTGGACAAAGGCAGAAGCCAATGCAAATGCAACCAAACAAATTCTCACTCAGCAAAAAAAAAAAAAAAAAAAAAGAAAAAAGTCTGTGCTTCATGCTAATTTAGACATTAATTTAGAAGACATTATAAACATTTGGGATGAGCTTTTGCTTGCATAAATTTAGTTATAAAGCTCAGACTTACATTTGAGCTAGAAGCCAAAATATGCGATTTATTTTGTCCAAAAGCGGAAATCTTAAACCTGTTAGAGGATGCAGGTGACATCTAAAGCTAAATGAGAAGTATTCCATTCTTTGTGGAGGTAAGGGGGCTCTTACTGTGCTGTCGTTCAGGAAGTGGAAGATGAGTGTTGAGAAAAGAATTTTCTTTTTCAGATTCAAGATCAAAGACATGATAATCATGTTTTCATGAAATGTTACGTTGGGAGATTGATCACTATAGTTTCTTTAGCTTAACAGAAATATAGTTATGCGAACTGGCTCCTCTAAGAAGGAGACAGCCTGAAAATGTGAATACAAAAGCAGCATGGAAATTTGTGAGGAGGAGAGATACTGGACTGGAAACAGCAGAACTCAGAATGCCATTTGACACGGTGAGAAACTGCTCTGCTGGAATTAAAGCCTCCATCTAAGGAAGGAGCATCCTCCCTGATGGATGCTGTGCGGTGTCTGCGTCCAGCTATTGAACTGTCAGTTCAGGCTGCAACAACACATACCCACACTTGTGATGTGCAGATGTGGTCATGGGGTTCTTTCACACTAGTGTGTGATTCAGCAGGTTGTAATGGGCTGAACAGATCCATGGAAAGCTAGACCACCCACACCTCTAGCAGGAGATGTGTAAGGAGAGGAACAAGCATGCCCAGATTAGGTCTGCGCACTTGTAACTACTCAGAGGTCCTGTGAGAAAGATGTGCACATGTAACTGTGCTTATGTGTCTGTCAGTAGAGCATTTCGGCTGGGTTGTTGCAGGAGGTAGTTCTTGTTTGTGTATATTATAAGCACTTCATATGCATCTAATATTGTGTTTATTAGCATTTTGCTTACATCTAATATTGTGGTTTATTTGTGTTGCTGAATGTTAAATATAGAGATCACTGATTGCTGGTTAATTACATGCTGTTAATAAATTGCTTCAATTCTGATTTTCCCTCTGATAATGTATCACGTTTAGCAAAAGACCTCTGAGCTGGGTATACTGTTACTGAAAAAAGCACAGCTGTGAAATAGAAACAGAAAGGAAAGGACAGGGGTTTTGTTGAGCTGTTGAGTAAGTAAGTTGATAAGTAAGTTTTGATGTATGGGGAAGTGCTTGCCAGTGTCTGAAATGCTTACCACTGAAACTTCTGAAATTTTTTCTATAGATACAATGAAAAGATCAAGTAAGAGTCAGTTTTGTATCAGTTAACTTCCCGTAGTTCTTGAGGGATAGAGGGGAATCCTTTTAAAACTGGGAGCTGCATTAAGAAATTAAATTCAGGAAGGACAAGTCATAGTCCCTTCATTATGATTTGAGTGAAAAGGGAGGTAGAATAAGCATTGTTGATGGAAATTATTAATGCACTGAGAACATTTCCTGTGAGATGTTATGCAAAGTGCTGCGTTCTAGTTTTGTGGTGAACAGATTCTTCAAAGAACATAGTCTCAATTAGAACCCTGGAAATAAAAGAGGTATTTCAGTAATAAGTGAAATCAATTTTTCTCTAGTTAGATGACATAGTTAAGATATGTTTCAGTATTTATAACCATTTCTGGAGTTTGTAGCAAGTTCATCGGCTTTAGTTTTTAAAATGTTATTACAATTTTAATTGACTCAGAGATTTAAATTTCTCCATTTAGGACACTATGTGCAAATAGATTTTGTTCCTGAAGACCTTTGTTAAAAAACTGTGAAGCTGTGTACAGTCAGCAGAGACTGTGATCTGTGTTGACTTTTAACATACTTTGAGGAAATAAAACATTGTCTTAGCTATAATTGTGAAGCATGGTTGTGCAATCCATACATTAATTTTTAGTTGTTAAGACACTATTTGCAAGACTGCATCTTATTTTTCTTCTTTGTGTTGCCTCGTGCTACAGTTTTATCACTTCAGTTTTAGTTCTTCAAAGATGTCTTGAAAAGACCTCTTTTTTTTTTTACTTTTAAAATGAACAATTGAAATGCAATATTAAGTAAATTACATAAAGACTCTAACTAGCTGGTGGCCTTGGCAACCCTTAAGAAAACTCAGTATTATTCAAAAAGTAATATTTCCTTCTTTTTTTCCCCCTGATTTATCAGATGTAGCATTGCATCAGTGCAGAACATTTAAATTAGCATTTATTATCACTTACATTATATGGCAAGAATATATGACATTTAGATAACTGTTAGAGTTTCTGTATACTGAATACAGGTGAGACATCACACTGTCAGCTCTGTAGCTCATTTTATTCCTGATACCTCAGGCACAATTTGAAATATTAAAGTGTTTGTATGTTATTTTATATTTAATCAGAGATGGAGGTTTGGGTCAGCCCCTCAGTGATACAGACTCTACAATTTACATCATAACTATGTCTGTTTAGACAGGCATAGTTTTCTTTTTTTATGAACAGAAAATAATGATTTTTTGAGATACTCCTGCCTATCCTTGCTAATAATTGATAAAAGGAAGAGTCTAATGTTCCTGACTGAGAAAATAATTAAGGAGCTCTGGTTGCTGCTTGATCTTGTAATGTATTTGCAAAGCACTTTGAAACCTTGCTACAAAACATACTAATATGTGCAACAAAGTATCCCTATTTGTTAGATAATTGTTATTTCTAACAAGTAATCAAATCCAACATACTTTTTCATCTGTTGTCTTTTTATTTACTCCTTCTGCATTCAGATCATGAACACCATTCAATGAGACCAGCAGCTAAACAGAATGAGAAATGGTAAATTTGAAAGGACAGCTTAGGGAAGCCAAGCAAATGACTGACACTGCTGATGGCTGGGAAACGTACAAGGTGTATGGATTCTTAATTACTGTCTTTGAGAGGCATTAACTCTTCTGTTCTTTTTTAACCTATCCTATATTTCTAAAGTCTCATTGTAGATCCAGGGTGATAATATGTTTGATTTAGTAGTTGATTTATTGCTAGAATACATCTTCCAAAAGCTACATTTTTCTGTTTTTACTAATATCTGGTGGTATCTTACCTTAACAGAGCAGTGCTTATGAAGTTAATTTCTTATTTAGGATAGTCTTCTGTAGTGCCAGACCATGCCCAGAATATTCTGATACGGTTTCCCCCAGCAGACAATACTAATGTGATGGCTATACTTTTTAGGCCAATTATATTTCTTTTTTTCGTGAGGTTACATGAATTTTAGGATTCATGTGGGGTGACAGCTGTGTTTATCCTCTTATCTGATCTTGCTTATCTTTCTATTACACAATATTTATTATTAGCAACTCTTCAAATTTGGTCATGGGTAATTCAGTTACACTGTGTTGCAGATTTAGCACTTTTACAGCATGTCATGCTCCTCCTCTGTCTGCATAACTTGATAGGACTGCAAAGTCCCCTTTGGATTTCAGAATGTACACACAAATACAGATCTTCTGAGTGTTTGTGTAGTTTGTTTTGTGTTGTCTCCCTTCCCAAAATAGCTTATGAGTAAGCTCCTGAAAGTGTGGTACTGAGAGGAATCATGTCTGGAGGTTTTAGCTTTTATGTTCTTCCATGGCCTCTGCAATTTTTTATCTGTTTACCAATTCATTTCACATAATCTTGCATACCAACACACTTAAGTTTTTGTGAAGAGTATAGTATTTATCTATTGGGATATACTTAGAGAAAGGTGGCTTTTCCTGGGGAGGTATGTAAAATTTCAAAACAAATTCTTCCAGCAAATTTGTTCTTTTTTTCATTTTGAAAAAGGAGAAAGTGAATGAAAAAGCATGGTGTGCACAAAGAAAGACTCGGTGGCACAAATACAGGCCTGGTCTACAGGAAGTTTTGAGTAAGCTTTGTGTTTCTACAACTGACGGGTCTTAATCATCATTTGATATTCAAATATTATTAAATAATGAAGTAGCTAAAAAATATTCATTAGTTCTTTGAAGAACTAAAATTGGTGCTGGGCTTTAAGAGTGTGAGAAATTGAAATGTGGAGAGTTACAATCTCACAGTTTTCAAATCAGGTGCTAATTTTGCAAGTTTCCATTTGTATGTGCTGGACAGAAGCAAAACAAGAAATAGTTTGATTTTGAAAGGTTGTCTGAGGGTAGGACTTCATGTTGGTTTTCCTGCTGAGTACTCATGTCCTTTCAGAAGCAGTAGGAGCTGCAAGTTCTCACTATATGTAGAGCTGAACAGAGCACGTGAACTTGCTTGTCAGCTAGTATCATTGAATATTTGGAAATGTTTACTAGGCACAAGCCATCTCTACCCTTCACTCACACTGTAGAGGTGCTCTAGATAATCTTAAAGTCCTGTGTGGAGGGACCATAACTTTCAGAGCTTGTCCAGTAAGATTCCCAATGCTTTTCTTCAGAAGTATCGTCTAGTTCAGCCTGGTCATTTCCTTGGTTCCTATTAGCTTCTCTGATAGTGAGCCAGAGCTCAGCTGATAGAAATACTGCAGTGAGGCATCTGGCTGTGACAGTGTACAACAACTGACAAGACTCAGACTTGGGATTCTTTTTTCTTCTGAATTGGTGTAATTGTTGGACACTTTTTAATTGTTTCAGTCTAACACTTGAACAAATTAATGATGAAAAAAGATCCTCTGGTCTTAACTTTTTTTTCCCCTCTCAATGGAACATTTTTAGTCAAAAGATGATTTTATAGTTTTCATGTAACAGTAAATGAAAAAATAATTTCAGCTATTTGGGCTTCCAAAGAAACGCAGTTTTCTTATGCAAAGACATTTTGCTGAAGAGATGTTTTTGGTAGAACACATGCATGTTTTCTAACAGGAACATCTGCAAATTGAAAAGCAGGAAGAAGGGGAAAATGTGCTGCAACATCCATCCACTTTAAAAATTCTATAAGTGGTAATTAAAAAAATATAGTATGCCCTGCAATGTCGTGGGTAGATGCAAGCTTCTAATTGTTGCTACAGGTAGTTTTCACATGACACAAAACATGAGGAGGAAAAGAGTCAAAGTTGTGATGAGTCCTTACTTCTTTTTTCTTTATTTCCCCCTTTAACCTCTCCAGCTCACTCCTTGAGTGTGTTTCTCTAGTGTGACTATTTGCAATTAAGTTTTTTGGTGACAGTGCTTTAATGGTATTTGTTATATTCACAGATACAGTGTTTACTCTGTAGTGAACTCTATTACCATTATATTTGAATGTTTATTGAATATTATCATATCATTCATGCCTAATCCTATGTGTCTTCTCATCTTGGACACTCCAGGGAATTTCTTTTTTTTCCTTGAAGCTGGATTTTAGAATACTCACACAAGATCTCACTGGATCTGACTCCTTATTTATGTTTTCAAGTGCTGCCCAAGTAAAAATGAACAATGTCAGTTGCTACCTCTACCTTCATTACAAGAATCCCTTAGCTACCTAAATTAAGACAATTTCTAGACTAATAGATTAAAACTTCTCCCAGCCACTGGGACTAACTGGCAGATAATACTGTGCACATACTTTAGCAAACTCATCCTCCAAAAGATGATTGAGTACAAGCTGCCTTTTAAGTGTAATTCCTGAAACAATCTGCCTACCAAATTATGTTGATGGACCTATTTGGAAGAGGTAAAGGATAAAGATCTTCTAGGGAGAGTTTTAGGAGTTTGCACAGACAAGTATATTCTAGTGTTCAGGAATATTTCTGGTTGTTGTTAAGACATAATCTTCAGCAGTTTCAAAAAATCACAATATTTAGGAGAAATAAAAAAGTAACAATTTCCCTTGCTCATACATGGTGTGACCATGTACTGGAAATCAGAAGGAAAAATATTTCAGTATGCAAATTTTGAATCCTTTTTATTTTCTTTAGCCTTAAATAGATATTGAGATGAGGGCTGATTCTTGGCAGGAAAACCTGAATTAATATCACAAAAGGGTGAGGCTTGATGCTGGCTTTACAAAGTACAGTTTTATAGCCACTGTATGTATATGTGAGAATGTACCACAATGGTAGCACTTTCTGTCTGTAAAGCTTAAGTACAGATTACAAATAAAATGTTTTTTACAAAGGGAAACTCACAGAAGGCAAAGGATGCATGGAACTGTGGAGTTCAACCCATTTAACTCCTAAATGTTCTTTCAAGGTATAACTTGCAGGCATTTGCACAGCACTAGCTTCCTTTGGCCCCTGGGACCATGACAGGACCAGATTCTTCTTCAGTGCTCAGTTTGGCACATACTCACCTCCAGAGAACAAAAACCTCCAACTTAAATAAAGGTGAACTGTGGTCTGTGTCCACAATGAAGCAGAGAGAAGTATATTTTCTGTGTTGCTGTTTTGGGCTATGAGAGCAGATGAACATCCCTACAAACTGCATATTTGCCTCTCAGACTGATGAATGAAACCACTTGCAAGCACAAGTTGAAGGGACTTTCCTCTATTCAGAAAAGCACAGCTAAAGGGATACCTTCTGACCTAGCATTTGGTATAATAGATGGGAAACTGGAATTATCTAAAATTTCGGAGGTCTGTATGTGGGCAATGGAAATTGACTTAGAGGTTTTTCAGATCTGTGATATTGTTAAGCTCAGTAGCTTATTCCTAAATTGATGAAAGTATTTCCAGATCAGATTATCTAAAGTTTGAAGATGTTTTTTACTCAGTGGATTTGAGAGAAGGCTTAAGAGCAGATGTAAATACACACCAAGTGCTGTGGTGCTTTTAGTCTTTGTCAACATTTCTGCTGTGATCAAGGGACAAAGTAACATTGTCTTGGACACAAGCTTGGAAGCATAACCCTGGGTGTTTTAAGCATATTTTAGCATATATGAAATTAGGAAATGGAAATTACATTATTTCCTGTTACAGTGCCTTTATTAAATAATTACCATTACAATAAAGTAAGCAAATGTATTGTTTTTTGAGATTGGCAATTTTTCATCACCTTGAAGGAATGTTTTATCCTTGGTTGACAGCATATTTAGGATAGTTCATAACTGCATCTTAATGAAAAACAGGAACATTTTGTTTTTAGGAAAAGGACTTAGTTCTCACCATCACTTGGTATTTGTATATGGAAATTTTTAGATATGTTGAAATATATCTACTTTCTCACAGATTTTTTCTATCTGGAAAATTTCCTCCAGGCCTATATTTTTCCTTAAGGAAACTGCATTTCACCTTCCAAGGAAACCTCTAGTTTAAGACTAAAATGGATGCTGAAAGGTTCTTGTCTTGAGGATCTCAACGAGCACCATGGCACATTGTATTTGATGTTACTCCCAGCATGAAAAATGTATCAAATCATCCCCTTAATGGTTGAAATTCATCATTTACAACAATTAGTGTGTATACTACTGTAAATATCCCTTAACTTAGTCTTAAATGGAACACTGGGCTCATAGCCCTAGACTGAAACTTTTGCATGAAAGGCAGTTTTAGAAAATGCGAAGTTTTGATTTAAACAGTGAAATAAGATTTTCTCCTTGAGGCTTTTTTAAGATTCAGTTGTTAAAATTATTAGGGAAATGTCTCTGCCTGAATTAAGGTGCAAATGAGACCATATGCCAAAGTCAGTGTAGATGGCCTCACAGTAAATGTGAGGGAGACAGGGAGAAATAGGAAGAAACTGGAAGTGGCTGGGGGTCTGGGAAGAGAAAGAGCGATAGGCAGATTCAGTAGAAAAAGTATCACCACTTCATGGGGCCTGTTGGCCCTCTTTTTTTGGTCTTCTCGATCGTGAGGGCTCCAGTGATGGTGAGGGCTCCAGTCTTGTGGAAGTGATGGTTGTTGTCTTGATCTGTCAAGGGTGGGGAAACCCCATGAAACAAAGAATCCACTGAGTTTATATTCACTCATGTTCAGGTGGGAACGCCCAGGTAATTTCCCTAACTCCGGGTGTTTTACGCTGGCTGATGTAATTCTTTGGATCACAGGACACTTGGAAGCCTTTGATGGTTTGTAACACCTCTTAAGATATTACAGCTGTTTCTGACATCAGGGAAGTTGAATTAATTATGGCCCATCAGCAGAGGTGAATACCTTCAGGCTGCATGGGAGGTATTTATGCATGTTGTCTGGAGTTGAGAAGTTAAACATTGATTCTTTGAGTCATTAACCATTAACAGACCAGGGTCTCACAGTCTTATAAAGATGATGTTAAAAACATTTTGTGAACTGTGGCTTTCTGAATTATATTTTTTCATCATTTTAAGTATGTGCATTTTCAAACCCATTCTTTAGTCATTAGCTTCACAGCAGTTTTGCCTTTGAATTGACTCTACTGAATCTTTAGTATCTTTAGTCCATGGTTAATGTTTTATTCTGAGTGTAGTTCTTCAAATTTCAACACTCTTAATGTTGGTCTACTTACTAAAGTACAAATAAATCTTTACCCCATTATTGTGTGTAGATAATGGCACAGTGTTTCTCTTAATATAAACTATACTTAATCTGTTAAATAAACAAAATCTTTAAAGTGAAGAAGCAGTTATGGTCTGTTATAATGACACATGGAATTAAGATGTGGATGACAATATTTTTGCAGAAATCTGAAAGATCTGTACCCCAGAGCCTGGGAACGCTCCTCAGTATTTTTGGTGTGTTGACCATGGCTGGATGTCAGGCGCTCGCCAGAGCTTCTCAATCACTCCCTTCTCAGCTGGCCAGGGGAGAGAAAATATCACAAAGGTTCATCTGTTAAGATAAGGACCGGGGTAGATCACTCACCAAATACTGTTAAGGGTAAAACAGACTTGAACTGGGGATATTAACTGAATTTATTGCTAATCAAAATCAGATCAGGATAATAAGAAGTAAAACAAATCTTAAAAACACCTTCCTTCCTGTGCCTCCTTCCTTCCCAACTCTATCTCCTTCCCCTGAGTGGCACAGGGAGACGGGGTATAGGGGCTAGGGTCAGTTTATCACATATTTTTTCTGTGTCTGCTCAGAGTGAGGAGTCCCTCCCCTGCTCCAGTGTGGGGTACCTCCCACAGGAGACAGTTCTCCACGAACTTTTCCAGTGTAAGTCCATCCCACAGGCAGCAGTTCTCCATCAACTGCTCCAGCATGGGTCCCTTTTCACAGGGTGCAGTCCTTCAGGCACCGCCTGCTCCAACATGGGTTTTTCAAAGGATCACAAGTCCTACCAGTAAACCTGCTCCAGCATAGTCTCTTCATCAGTCCACAGGTCCCTGCCAGGAGCCAGCTCTAGCATGGGCTTCCCCCAGATGCACAGCCTCCTCTCAGACATCCACCTACTCTGATGTGGGACTCCTCCAGGGGCTGCAGGTGGATCTCTGCAGTTCCTATGGACCTCCATGGGCTGCAGGGGCACAGCTGCCTCACCATGGTCTGCACCACGGGCTGCAGGGGAATCTCTGCTCTGGTCCCTGGAGCACCTCCTGCCCCTCCTTCTGCACTGACCATGGTGTGTCCAGAGCTGTTCCTCTCACATATTCTCAGTTCACTCTTCTCTGGCTGCAATTACATCTGCATAATAACTTTTTCTTTCTTTTAAAATATGTTATCACAGGTTATTATCTCTGATTGGCCTACCCTGACTCTGTTCTGGAGCCTGCTGGTATTGGCTGTTGGACCTGGGGAAGGCTTCTGGCAGCTTCTCACAGGAGCCACCCCTGTATTCCCTGCTACTACCAAAACCTGTCCACAAAATCCCACTACAGTATTCCATCAGAAATTTCAAGCCAAAAAGTAGTTTTTAAGTTTTGCATCTGTCCAGCTCTTTTTTTCAATGGCTATCTGCATGTTAGATAATATTTCTATTTTCCCTATTTACTTGGATATCTTTCTAAGATTCAAACAGAAGTTCTGTGCTCAACTCAACTGAGGAAGTTCACTGGGGAAGTTCAGTGAACTGCCTTAAGTGAAAGATCTGATGATAGTAGTCCCCTTCAGTCATGAAACCTATCTTTTATTTAGCAGAGAATAAATACAAACTTTTTTCTCTTGGTATTAGTTATTGTGAAATTCAGGGCCTGAACACACAGAAGTGTTGATTTGACAGGGTATATGGATCAAAAAATCTGGGCTTTATTTGTATCTTTGGTCACTTCAATATTTTATAATTGGGATTACTTGGATTTGAATTTATTGGCTCATTTTAAATGAAAAACATACCAGTGCAGATCTTTTTTTTTTTCTGTGTGTATGTCTAGCCTCTTTTCTCAGAACAATTTCAGCATTGTCCTCAAGGCCATGCTCAAAGGGGATGCAGGAGCCAGACTACAAACACTCGCTCAGTTTAGAACGCCCAAGGGGATCTGTGGTCAGACAGTCCAGTGGATTAATGCACTGCCAGTGCAAGTCTGCATTTCCTCCCTGCTGCTAATTCTCTCTCTAAGTGAGCTCCTGAGAGCCTTCCTGAAAGCAGGATAATGCGATGCAGACCGTAGGGTGCTCTCAGTCGAGATCTGCAGAAGAAAAGGCCAAAACATATCTGCACTCTCCAAACCACTCCCTAAAGCTGGTACTTGGATATTCCAGAGATTGCCTGACCGAAAGGTGAAGGACAAGAAAAAGACCAAACACTAAGTACAGTTCCTTCCAATATCTTCTTTCTTTTGTTTTTCATAGGGAGAGAGTGTCTTGGAGATTAGTGATACCACCTCTGAATGGAGCCCTCTGAGTGGGGCCTCTGGGCCTTTATTAATCTGTCTGGGATGGTCATAGAGCTCTTTTCTCTTATCTTGTAAGGAAGTCCAGAATAGCAGCTAGATGGAAGACCAAAATCAGTAGTCAGTCCTCTCTGATGAAAGAGAAAGTTGCTGAAGAAAGTATAAAAGAAAAGCAGTCATAGTTGCTGACTGCTGAGGTAATTTATCCTGTATATTCACTATTTCCACCTTTGAAAGTAAAAAAGTGCTGACATGTAAATTGTTAACGTTAAATAAATGTTGGAGTAAAATTGGCAAAGAAACATGCTCCTGGCTTCCTTTTGTCCTGTGGAGAAAGCTGAAATTGCTTGGGGAAGCCCTTCCTGAGATTACAGCCCTAGGGATTTAAGAAATAGTCACGTTGTTCGTGGCCAAAGGTAATGAACTGAAAACACAAATAAATGTTTTTCAGGAAAGCTATGCAACTGTGACACCCCTGAGGCACTGCCTCAGGAAACACAATCCTCTTTTGAAAAGTTAGGAGTACTGCAGTGCTTTAAACAAATGCAGTTGACCATAAGATGGTGCAGTACAGGACATCTCAAGGATTTTTGATTGTGTGCAGTGATTTTAGATATTGGACTTCTTCCTAAAAGTGAAGGAACTGGACTTGGTGACTTTCCTGAGGATAATTGTTCTTCACGGTGGATTGTTAAAATTTGATCTACTAGAACTATTTGTCAAAAAATACATGAAAACAAGAGGCATTATGCAAAGAATTGAATAAAAGAAGGCTTCTACATAAATGTAGGAGAAAGCTGACTAAATAGGCGTTGATTTAGAAGCATCAATATATGAAGGAAAAAACTAGGCAAACCAAACCAGAAAGCAAATAATTGAGGATTAGGGACCGAAAAGAAGAAACATCATATGGAAATGCAGTAGTTTTATTGTTGTTTATGTTCTTTGAGAGACCTTTTCATTGTCTTTTCTACTGAAAGAACTCTATGATGTTAGTATTTTAATAAAGGGTTTCTTCCTTTTTGTTTTTATGAAGAAAGAGAGTATGATTCTCTGTATTAAACACAGCTGTCACAGATCTGTTCTCAAGAAGTGGTAGTGGGGTTCTGACCAGTGAAGAGTGATGAAGAGTGAGAGAGCAGCACTCAGCTGGAGGACCCAGGAGAAGCTTTGGCTAGGCTAAGACCTTCTGAGTGTGTATCCCACATGGGATTTAACATCACCATTCTAGAAAATGAATCTGACCCAGTTTGGTTGGAAGTTACACAGCTCGGATTACTGGTTGGAGCCAAGTTCTGGTGTAACACTGTAAGTTGTGTACTTCCACAGACAAGATTCATGTGAGGTCACTGCAGAGGTAGGAGTCTGCCAGTGCCCATCTATGTTGTGCTCACCTACACACACAAGGCTAAGGATGGAAGTTGTTAGGTGTCTCATAACATGTGTGTGGCTTTACTGTGAAGACCTGGCAACTGGGCTTTGTTAAAAAAGCAGCAATCTCCCTGTTCCTTTGGAGGACTTGGGTAGACAGCTCAGCTGATCCTCTAAAAACATGCAGCATTCTGTTAGCTTTGAGTCTGTCTGTGTGAAAGGCTGTATGAATAACCATTCTCCACTTTGGAGGATCTTGAGTCCCCATCTCATCATGTTGATGTGTTGGATAGTTGGAAGAATGGGTTTTGGGCCTCCTAAATGATTTGCTCCCCTTTCACAGGTGCTTTTGCTGTACTGGTTTGGCTTGTGGGGCTTGTGGGGAAATATGGGTATGACAATGGACTTAATGTCTTGGTGTCTTTTGCTAAGGCATCAAGAATTATATCAGTACCTGTTTATGAGTGGTTGGGGCTTGATTTTCAACAAAGGGCCTTGATTAATGTTTGTGTAGCTCATTATAAACACAGTCATACATCCACAAGTGTGTCCTATTTAGGCATGCAATATATAATGTGCAATGCAATTAATTGTGGGGCAGTGATGATTAAGCAGCATAGGATCTTTCTTCCAAATTGTATGCTGCTGTTTATTATTTCTGGGACTGCAGTTCTCTTTCCTCAGTCTGATTCACTCTGAGTCATACAAAACACATTGTCATTGAAATGGGGTGCACAGCAGCAAGGCTGTCATGCTAGTTCTGCACCATTAGGTAATTGTTTGAGTCTTTTCTAGTGGAGATGTCTGTAGCACAGGCAGTACAAAAAGACGAGGACAATGTGGGTGTCTGGTGGGAGGATTCGAAGTTAGAAGAAAATTACCTATTAGAAAAACTTCAGCTTGAGCTTGCTTATTACAAACTTGACAGTGTTTCAATTTTAAAATATTTGTACAATGCAATTAAAGGTACGGAAATGATTGTTCGTATGCAGAACTTATCCTCTTTAATACAGTGAAAAAAGAGGAAGATACATCTATTTCAGCTAGATTTGGGGCTCAGTTTTAATACTGGATCAGTTCTTAAGACAGACAGTATTGAAATGGTGTTTGAAAATGTGTGTCAAAAATCAGAAAGTGGGTTATTTGGTGATTTTTATTAGTTAACTGATCAGTTTCACTAATAACAACACAGCAAGTTCTATGCATTGTTCTAATCTTTCAATTTCATTCAGTAAGAATTTTAATAAGGCACATTCTGCTTTACAAACAGTGTTTTCCTTCTTGTGCAAAAAGTAGAATTTGAAGCAGATAGCACTATAGTTAATATATTTTAAATTGATTTTCTCATCTACTGTCTAAAATTCATAAGCTGTTTACTCAGAAACAGGCAGCCTCCACTGCTTGGAGAGATATCAGATTAAAGAAAACAGACACCTAGGATAGCACTTTGACACAAAGGGAGGTATTTATGCAGGGATGAGGTGCTTCCCTCCCCCATGCTGTGAAGAAGTCAAGAAAAATCATTACAAATAGCTGAAAAATCATCTCTTCCTTCATCTTGGGAGAACAAGAAAATGTCTGAGTAGCTGATTTGGAATAAGAAGTATAGGGAAACAGAATGGCTGACATGGAATATGCTTTATTTTTAAAGCATTGCTTGAAGTACAGTTGATTTGATTTGGTAATAACAGAGGTTTATGTTAGATAGCAACATGAACAGAACTGCCTGAATAACAAGAAGGGGCCACTTACTGTATTAGTGCAAAATAGTGAAAACATAACACTATTTACTAATGAAAATATTTAAGATAAAAGTAAATATAATTATTGATTTTTCTTTCTTGAAAGTAAAGTACTATATAGAGATAAAATGTTTAAATCTGTTGTTTTACATGTAATCCACCTCTGAGTTTTTAAAACCCCTTTTTATTTGAGGTACCTTCTATGGCTATGAATTATGAGAGTGTCCTTTTTAACTGTGTAGCTCTCAGTAAAATCCATTATCAGTTCTTTGTTTGAATTCAGTTCACATCATCTTCTCATAGGCTATAAAGAGACTCAATCTGTTCCAGAACAGTAATCACAGTCCATTAAACTCTGTTCCCTGTAGTCTTTGTTCCCAGTTACATGTGATACTGTAATTGTGTGTGTGTGTGTGTGTGTGTGTGTGTGTGTGTGAGAGAGAGAGGGAGAGAGAGAGAGAGGGGGAGAGAGAGAGAGAGAGAGAGGGAAAGATATTCAATTGCCTTGCAAAGCTGACACAAAGATTTACCAGTCCAGGCAAAACATATCCTTGTCTTTTCTTTAGAATGATGATAATTTCCCTGGAAAATTAGCAAGTGTTTTTCTTGCCCAGTCATAAAAACAGAAAAGCACCCCAGCTCCCCCATCCAAACAAACCCCGTCCTGGAGGAGTAGATTTTCATAAAACTGTATATGAAAAAAAAAAATTCTGTATTAACTCTTTAGTGTCCTTGATCACCAACTTAATTTGCATGCCATGAAGAGAAGATGGAAAAATAAAAGCCTTTCATGTTCATTTCAGAGATAATGGAGTTCATGATCTAAAAGGTTGTCTCTGTAGATTGAAAGCCTGGCATTTTTCTGCTAGATCAAACCTATTTTGGTCTACTCTAACTCCACTGAGTTTTGTAAGGCAGGTAATAAATCTGGTGTAAGATCATAAGCTTATTGACAGATTCAAGTTAAATAAAAAATACAATAATAAAGGATGCTAGATTAAAGTTGCAGCCCTATGTGGTTTTCAATGTGTTTTCAGTGTAGACGAATGAAGTACCTCAAAAATTAATGTCATGTCATCTGAGCAAACTGATCACAGCAGTTCAGAGAGCTGCAGAAGATTTCCAGTATTTTTCCATGTGTACTGTGGAGAGCTTTGAAGAAGCTCTTTATTTAGCTACGTAAGATAAATCTGTTCAAATGATGCATACTGAAAGACTGAGTTTCAATAGAAAGGTTGGTCTGATTAGCATTTTAGCCCCAGATCATTCCTATATTTGACTTGAAATGAACAAGTTATGTTTGGTTTCATTGGGCTGGTCACATACAATTCAAATCTTTAGCTGTTTTGCTGTTATGATACCAATGTGTTCTGTAATTAGTAGCCTCAAGCCTTACAGCCTCAGCTATATGAGTAGATCCAAAACCTGCGAAGTGTGGCTTGAGGTCTTTGGTTTTTTCTGTAGGCTGCTTTTTCCTCAGTCTGCTGGACACTAAATCCATGCAGTATTGTTACAATCAGCCTTAATTTATGCTCAGATTCAAGAGAAAACACTTACATTTTGATGGAAAAACGACTGCAGCAAGTTTCAAGGGAGAGCTCTGATGATGAACGGCAAAATACTGGTCAAGAGAGCTCCCTGGGTGTCTTTTCCCTGCCTTATTCTGCTGAGATTCATGGAAATGTAACGGGTACCTCACAAGGCTGCCAGGAGTGCCTGGAATGAATGCTGTAGTCCTTTTTGAGGAGTATTGTCTATTACAGAACAGAAAGGAGCTTCTGAAGGTAATGTATTGTGAGTTGCAATAGGTATTTCTGTCTTTATAAAAACAAGTATAATCAAAACTACAGTATTTAGGTCTTCTTTTCTTCCCCAAATAAATGGTGTTTTCTAAAAAATTTGAATATCTGCTAGCAATCTATTATTCCTGAGAAACCATACAGAAACATGCAGCGTGTATGCATGGAGGGAAGACAGACATTTGGTGAATAAATAAATTTCCACTGTTAATATTCAATTCTTTATTCTATTACAAAAGAAAAAAGTCTATTTTATACAAATATTTAGACAGACTCCTTTAAAATGTAAGCTTTGATTTCAAGGCATTTGTTTTGCAGCATTATTTGACTGTGAAATAGACATAGTAATTATTTGGCCTGTTCTTCCTATTTTGTATAACAAATTTGTTTAATTGAAAATTGGATAGCAACTTGAAACCAGCTATACTTGGTGTGTGTTTGGGTGAAACAGAAAAGATCTAGAAAGAAAACAAACGTATGCTATACAGTGGACAGTTCTACTCTGTTCTATTCATTCATTAGCTCTGGGGTAGGTACCTTATAAAAGCCAAGGGACGTAGGCATTTATATCTTAGAAAATATGATTAAGGTAGCTGTGAATAGGGAAATGAATGAATGAATGAATGAATGAATGAGGAATTGAATATGGTCATTGTGTTGGTTTTGCACGGCGTGGTTTTTGGCAGCAGGGGGGCCACAAAGATGGCTCCTGTGAAAAGCTGCTGGCAGCTTCCACCACGTTCAGCAGAGCCAATCCCAGATGGCTCTAAAGATGGACATGCAGCTGGCCAAAACTGGGCCAATGGGAGAGCTTGGTAATGCCTCTGTGATAACATATTTAAGAAATCAAAACAAAGTGGGCACAGTTTTTCCTAGCCAGAGATGAGGAGGAGGTGGGAGCATGTGAAGGAAACACCCTGGAGACACCAAGGTCAGTGGAGAAGGAGGGGAGGAGGTGCTCCTGGTGCTGGAGCTGAGATTCCTCTGCAGGTTGTGGTGAGAACCATGGTGAAGCAGCTGTGCCCCTGCAGCCCATGGGGATCCACGGGGGATGCAGAGACCCACCCACAGCCCATGGGGATCCACAGGGGATGCAGAGATCCACCCACAGCCCATGGGGATCCACAGGGGATGCAGAGACCCACCCACAGCCCATGGGGACCCACAGGGGATGCAGAGACCCACCCACAGCCCATGGGGATCTATGGGGGATGCAGAGACCCACCCACAGCCCATGGGGATCCATGGGGGATGCAGAGATCCACTCACAGCCCATGAGGATCCACGGGAGATGCAGAGATCCACCCACAGCCCATGGGGGTCCACGGGGGATGCAGAGACCCACTCACAGCCCATGGGGATCCACAGGGCATGCAGAGATCCACCCACAGCCCATGGGGATCCATGGGGGATGCAGAGATCCACCCACAGCCTGTGGGGGTGGTGCCCATGCTAGAGTGGGTGGATGCCTGGAGGAGGCTGTGGTCCAGTGGGAGGCCCAGTGGAGAGATGGGTCCCCGCTTCCAGGCTGGAGCAGCCTGTCCTTGGAGGACTGCATCCTGTGGAAGAGAGAACCATGCCACAGCAGTTTTGGGAGGACTGGGTGCCCGTGAGATTGGACCAACATTGGAGAGATTCACAGAGAACTGTGTCCCATGGGAGGGGTCCCACAGTCCCATAGGGGAAGGGCTCCTCTCCTGGAGCAGCGGAAGAAAATCTTGGTGATGAACTGACCCCAAGGCCCCTACGCTCTGTCTCCCTGCGCTGTCGGTGGGAAGGAGGGAGGGGCTGGGGGGAAAAGGTGTTTTAAGGGCTTATTTTATTTCTCATTATCCTCCTCTGATTCTGTTAGTAATAAATTCACTTCACAACCTTAAGCTGAGCCTGTTTTGCTATTGAAATATTTCTTCTGGTCCTTATTTCAACTTGTGAACACTTTGTTAATTTTTTTGTCTCTCCTCTGCCCAGCTGTGGCAGGGGAGTGAGCGAGTGACTCGAATGGGTCTCTGGTGTTGGGTCAGTGTCAAACCATGACAGTCATTGACCAAAATATCAGCTGAAAGTACTTCCATAATCTGAATGAGGATGGTCTCAGTCTACTATGGAAGTCAAATATTTCATATTATTTTTTTGTTGAGCATCCTGTTTTTTGGCCAGGATTAATTTTTTTCTAATTGTTCACATTAGCCATGAGGGGGCAGAGCCTGGAGCCCTGTAGGCATGTTCTAGGTTGTTGTTCTATACCATCCATGTCACTGCTGGGGATTGTAAAGGTGAGGGACTTTTGCTTCTGAAGAGGAGCACAGTGTGAGTTTAGTCGGGAAGGAATAGGTGGTGAGCAGAGGGTCCATCCACCATTCTGTTCACTATCTTGGGGTCCTACCATGCTGGGTTGGTTGGTGAGCAAATTTGGCATTAAATCATCTTCTTTTGTTAAATTTTGTTATTAATATTGTTGCTGTGACTGTTTGTTTTTCTATCTCATTGCTGTTTCCAGTAAATTGTTTTTATTTCAACCTGCAATCCCTGTGTTTTGTATCTCCCACCAGAGTGGGAAGAAGAGCAAGTGGGGGCAGAGGGGGAGCTGTTAATTAGGGAGTGCCACTCCTAAATGATGACAGCCAAAATTGGTGCCCACTATGAGGCACAAAGGGTTCAGATTACAACATTTGATCAAAGTGAGTTGGAAAAAAATTTGATCAGAGCATTTGCTCTGTTAGGTAGGGAGCCACTGTTCCTTGGTGTGTTCCTGTGGGTGTGGTACATAACCCTGTATATATTCCTGTATGTGCACCCCATGGGGATCTTTTTCAGAGCAGTGAGAGCCATCAGAGTTGTTCTGGTGCTGTACTGTGTGACATCACTTTATGGCATGATAACATCAAGGGCAATGAGGTTACTTTAATATGTCTGTTCAGTGTTGCTCTCCTGCCCTGGCCTGGGGTGCTACATCTTAATTCATTAATTATTGTAGCCAGCCTGTGGGGCGAAGAGGAGAGGATGATTTCCCCCATCTTTCCCCCACTTTTCTTCCTTTAGGCCTGTTACAACAACTTTTGACGATTTTGAATTCCCTTTGGACATTAAAGAAAAGCATGTTCATGTTGGTAGGTCTGCCAGGCCTCCTCAGTGCGGCATCCTCATGGTCCACACTATGTTTACAGTTACAAAAGAAATTTCTAGGAAGGTTATTCAGAGATCTGCCCCAAGGGTGGGTAGTCATAGGTGGCATGGAATGTGGGAGAAAATGGGTTTTGGGGGAAATTCTCTGCTCTGATGGTTTGGAAATTCACCTCTGACCAACCACAGAAACTGTGGTTTTTAACTGTTGTTAAAACAATAGAATATTTGCAAGGAGAATGCTGTGGCAGCTCCAGCAAGGAGAACTTATGTGTGCTGGACCCTGGCTACTGTGTCCTGGACACTGCTTGTCTCTAAACAGCACCCTCAGGGGAGAAGGAGGAAAGGAGACCAACAGGCATCGTGGCCACTCAAACTGCAGCTGAACCAGAGAAACAGCATCTGCTGGTAGCAGTCACCCCTATACAGAAGAAGAAATCCAAGGTCAAATCAGTTCACTCAGGGAGGAATGAGGAGGAAGCAGGGTCCTCCTAACAGGAGGAAGAGGCAGGGACAGAGATAATCACCCCATTTCTATCTCTGGGTGAGCTGTGAGATATGCAAGAAGATTTCAGCCACCAGTCAGAGAGCCACTGGTGACCTGCCTAGTCCAACGCTGGGATGTTGCAGCCTGCAATATGAGACCAGATGGTAGTAAAGCCAGGCAACTGAGATCCCTGTCCTGGGATGTGGGCACTGACAAGAGGATTGGGAAGAGGACAGAAACTCAGACCCTGGAGGCAGCTCCTGTCAAGCATGAAGGAAAGGTACTGTCAAGGATGATCCAAGCAGGTGGAATGCCATGAAAAAAGGCATCCAATAACTGCCAGAATTAACTGTGCTGGACATAGTCTGTAGGGATTTGAATAATGTGCAGTTCCATGTAGATCCAGATAAGGTCCAGTGTACATAATCCATGTGGCCTAAACTTGTTTGGAGTGCGCCATCTCTGTAGACCAGCTCACTGGTATTGAAAGAAAGAAAACAAACATTGCTTCAGTTGACTACCCAACTGTGGTAACAAGATCATCTTTATTCCTCGCTGTCACCCTGTGCCTCAGCTGTGCTCAGACTGTCCAAGACTACAGAGAGAGTTGAAAGACTTGAGCAAACTAGAGAGAAAATGTCCTATGCCCTGGTAGTACAGACCAGAGTGCTATTGGGACGAAGTTCTCCCCTGCTCAAGCAGGTGCACACTGTGGTTTTACCTGTGTGGCCATGAAGAGGATATGACAAATAGGGATGGAAAACCTACCTGTGCCCCATCAGTACAGGTACATAAGCTTAGGGGAAGGACAACCATCACAGGAAATTCTTCAAGGATACAAGCCAATCCAGTGCCCAGTGGGCAAGTTGTCAGACAGAATAGAAGGGCTAATGTTATTTCTGATCCTCTAGAAGGGACCTCCAATTAATATTTACAAGATGTGAGCAACAAGTTCTAGGAGCAGAACTAGAGGACCCCTGCCTCCAGCCAGGTGGAGCAAAGTGGGAGTTGGATCTATTGGACTATGTGGATCTGATGGCACATCCCCTGATGCTGTGAAGATATGTAGGAGCAGAATCCATCTGTATGGGATCCCAACAGCTGACTGTACTGGAAGCTGAAGTGAGCCTGACCAGGAAATAATGGCTCCTCACACCCCCCTCCCTGGGGCCTGTATCTCAGCCCCTGCAGTGGCTGCCAGCCTGTGGCACACTGGAGGCATTGCTCCACACCTGCCCTGGGAGCTCCAATCTGGTCCCACAGCGGCCAGATGACCTTCCCCCAGGTGGGACAGATCCAGGAAAGCCTGAACATTAGGCAAACACGTATGCTGACCCTATCCCTCCATCTGAACACTGAACACAGGAGTGGTAACTGTATTTATTCTTTTCTATATCTCTTCTCTCTTTCTTTCCTTCTATTTCTTCTTCTTCTTCTTAAGTCCCTCTTTTTGGAGTTTTGAGTAATATAAAATCAGAGGGACTTGGAGTTTGCTGAGTTGAATGGGTGAAGTTAACGCTTTGTGAAATGTTCTATGTTGATTGAACGCTGCTGTAAACTTCTGCCAAAATTCCCTGGTTTTCTGAAGTTGCCAGTAAAGCTTTTGGTTGTTTTGACACATTGGGAACATTTTGTTCGTATTTCTCCCCTGTCTCTAACTCAGAGTACATAAAAAATGGTAAGCCCTTTCATGAGTCTCATTGAGCAAATTTTGAGGCCTTATACCAGGTTATTCATAACTGTGAAACATCAAGTCAAGAAAGTAAAGTTTTTATATGACAGCATGGTGCAGGTCTGTCATGTTCTATAGCACAGTGCTAGATATCAATGTTTAGGCACCTGAAGTGAGACCCTAATCGGTGTGACACACTTAGATTTTAAACTAATGACTGCACTGAAAAAAAAACCAAACCAAAAAAAGCCAGATAACTGATACTAGTTCGGACATCAAAAAATGCTGGAGTAGAATGGTGTATACTAAATTTAGTGTCTTGCAGCAGACAATGTAGATTAAACCAAATAGATGATCGCTAAATATATATGAACAATTTAGTGTGAATTGGAATAGGAGCTTCATAGGAAATAGGAGAATAGGAAATTGGAGAATAGGAATGTAATTGATTGTTTTCATACAAATGCTGGGATGAAGTTTGCGTAAGGATGACAGACCTCCCTTCTTTGTTCTTTGCTTTAGAGGCTTTTACTTTGTAAAAGTTTTTCAGTGGAAGTATGTACACAGAAAGTAGAAAAATCTGATTTTTTTCTATGTTCAGTGAAATTAACTGCAGGGTTAGGCACTTTGCATCTAGTGCCATGTAAAGTGATGCTGCTGATTGAAGTCTGTGTGCTGAACCCCAAATACAACCTTCAAAAGAGTACATATCTAAATATCTCACCCAGAGGAAGTACTGTGCCGTTCCAAGTTGAGTCCAGTGGCAGCAACCACTATGAATCTCCTATTGACAACTGGAATATATTGTGGTACTAAGGGACATGAGCTTTCCAGCCATATACTTTTGACATCAGACTGTAAAATGCCCCCTTATGTTCCCCTACATTGTGGGAGCAGCCATAAAAGAAATAAAGCCAGCTTTACAGTAAGCAAGGATTTCTCTTAAAATACAAAATCTCCAAATAGGTACTACTTAAGTATTCAGGGTAGTCTTTCTCTTGTGGGCTAGTATCTGAAGTCAGATCCATAAAATGTGTCAGCAGCAGCAGTGTTGCTTCTATTGGCAATAAACCACCCCTATTTTGGACTTAGAGAAACATGATTTGGTATAAATTGCAAATAAAAAGTTAATTTAGGCCTCTAGTCTTTCCTTTCTTTTTGTCTCTATTCCCCTCCTCAATTCTCACTTATTTTTGGTTGAAAATCTAAAGAAGGGACCAGAGTGCTAAAAGGTTTTCTCCAGCAGTGTGTGTATATACTTATGTGTGTTATGAAAGCCTGTGCTGATTGCAACAGCAGGAGCCAGCTTCAGGGAACAAAAGCTGTTTTCTTTCCCTGCCATTTGCTGTTCAGGAATTAATCTTGCATGTGTGCATGTACACTCACACACACATATACGCACTTTGAAACATAATGGAGCCTGGAATTTTCTTCATAGATGTATCCCCTATAACTTTGTGTGAGGTAATCCTCAATCTTTATTGCTCCTGAAACTTCCATTTTTAACAATCTGTTGATTTTATGTTTCAGGAAACCTATTTTTTTTTACCTAGAATGTAATTTATTCTAATGCTGTAAATAATCAGTTCTTCTCAGAGAGAAGAAGCTGTATGTATTCTTCCTTTCTTTTTGATGAAGTTTTCTGCTTGATGGCCCAGAATGAGAAAGTGAAGATAGAAGTGCCATGAGTCAGCTCTTGAGTTATCAAGGGAAAACTGGAGAGGAACATTGAAATCAGACTTTAGAGATGTGAATTGTATCAGATGGCAGTGTGAAAACTAAATGACAGTGTCAAATATTCCAGGTTCGAAGGCTGCATTGAAAGTTACAGGCATGTCAGCTTTGCCAATGGAACTACAGCCGTGTTGGCATCTGTAACAACTTTTGAATTTGTGCTTCTTCATTTAACCTATTGGTGGAGAATCTTATGCTAGTAGAAAACATTTAATATTTATGGACATAAGGAGCTGATTGTTCATTTCATAGGCATTTGAGTTCAACATACTATTTTTTTGAAGTCTTGTTCTATACTTGGGGTGGAAGACTATGTTTGCAGCTGATACTGGGGAAGAGTAACAATGATTCTTAATTTATAGTTACAGGATTAGTTAAAATACAAAAGTGATGGGCAAGAATTGAAAAAAATACAGACACTAATAACGGAAGGACCTTTTCATTCAAATTCAGGGCAGGATAATAGTACACTGGGTTTATTTTTTTCTTCTCAATACTGACATACATGAACCTTTTATGGAACTCTTAGTCAGCATTTCTACTTCCCTAAAGGCATCTGAAAGAGATTTCTTAGAGCTCTGAACTGTAATAGACAGTATTTCTTACAGGTTTCTTTTGTTACTGAAATTCTGACACTCCTGATGTGGAGAAAGGTGAGGAGGAAAAAAAAAGTAGTCGGTACACCAAGAGATTCTTTTTGCTTTAAATGACAGATGAAGAGGTATGGTGAAATAACAGTATTCAAGGTGCTGCTGCTTTCAGCTTTTTATGGGATATTACTGGTATTTGAAATCCATCCATAAACTGATTTTTACTGTGAGAAACTGTCCTGTAATGCAACTTCTTTTTTCTTTCTCTGAAACAGAATAGTAACTAAATATAACCATAATGTTAGTGTTGAGAACTCAAGCTTTGTGGTGAGATTGAGTAGGAATTAACTTTTTTGTTTCTAGTTGGGTTTGGGATGAAGCTGTCAGCCACTCTTTGGTCAAATTAATATTGCTACCAACCGTTTAATGTTTTTCCTACGAACAACGGTTGAAAAACAGAATTTCTTGTTGAGGCCCAGTTGTCTTCTCAAAATTGACTTTGTCAGGTTCTGCAGTGTATGAAGCCAACTAAGTGAGGATTTCTTGACTGAAGCAATTAAATAAATCGCAAAATGAATGTTTAGGAAGGGTTTTTCTTGTCTTCTAAAATGCTCACATATGCCTGTTTGTGACCAGTCTTCCATCTGATGAGAATTTGAATGCACTAATGAGAAAAATGGAAAGGAGAACACACTGAGGTTCTAGACCTGCAAAAGTACTTCTCATGTTGTCTATCAAGTTAACCTCTGCCACCCTTGTTATCATTTGCCCCAGGTGGAAATTGGCAAAAATTATCATAGTGTAAATTATTTATGTCACTAACTTTAGAAAAACTTGAACAAATTCTTATGTCAGGCTTTAATTTAAATACAAGATTTAATTTAAATATACGAAATCTTATTGAGTATTTTTTCCTCTATCCTAAAGAGTTTTTTCTGGTTTATATTTTCCCACTGTGGTTTAGGTTTAGAAATGCCCACTCAAAATGTTTTAGTGGTGTACCTGTAATAGGTTTTGCCACGCAGATGGTGGAAGACTGAAACTAAATTAGGATTCAACAGTTGCTGGTATGTTTAATGAAAGAAAAAGGTAAGACCTGGGCGGCCTGATCAAAGTGGGAGCTCTGGAGAGTCAGTCCTCAAAAGAAAGAAAGATTCAGAAGTGGTATTTAAGGCTACTGGAAGGGATCATTTTCCTTCCTGCCTTTCCCCTAGTGGCAGTTGATGATTGATTTCTCAATGGTCATAGCAGTATTAAATATTTTTTAGGGCTCAGATCAACTATGACAATTTTACTGCCTCTTCTTAACTTGTCAACCTGAAATTTTGTTTATGACTTGTATGAGCCCTGTGTACATGTCTAGCACCTTATTTTATTGTTGTATATTGGTTAGTATACATGTTTTGAATGGGTTTTACCTCATTTTTAACAGAACCATTTGTTGAGGCTTGTGACATACAAAAACTGTCTCCTTCTTAAAAAATGTAATTACCTGTTCAGCTAATTGTTTTAAGATTGTCTTTCAGAGGGCTTATTTTGCCCCAAGACCTCCTTGGTAAAAAATGCGTGGTCCAAAAACATCCATGTAATGATGCACCTATAGCAAAACCAGTGTATGCTTGTGAAAGTACTGCTATTGTCATCCAGTTCTCTGCTGCTGCCTGATCCTGCTTCTGTCCTTTCCAAACATGTCTCTCTTTCATGATACAGACATCCATTCTCCAATTCCCAGTATTCTTCTTTTTGTGTTCTCTCAAGGTGCACTAGTATTAGACTGGTCAGATCCTTTAGCGTGTATTAATTTTCAGAAATACTTCATCATGTTCATAATATAGCTTTGGTAGGATTAGGGTCAAAGTTTGGTGTTTGGGTTGATACTTCCTTGGTGTGTCCAGATTTTAAAAAGTAGTCTCTTCTTTTGCTTTTTTCTGCTTTGTAAGTATTTATGAGCCATTTTTCAGACATGTTGGATGACTTCATTAGTTGGGATATAGCTAAAATAAAAATTGGTTTACACAGACTCAGAATTTGAAATATTCAGAATAAGTAGTGTTTCCTCTGGAAATTTGATTAATACAGTATCTTACTGACAAGGACCAAAATATTTACCTACTGCATAGTTAAATTCTTTTTCCCCATTGGCAAAATTTTAACTTGCAAAGTAACATGGAAAAGACCATCACTGAAAATTATATCCTTTTTTGAGGGTTAGAAAATGTGTTATAACTATCATCCTTGCACTGCGTAATGACAGAAGATTCCTCTAGCAGAGGAGAAAATTGCATTGCATGACATACTTTTTTTAACAGGTCCACATTTTTCTGGTCTAGTAAAATTTGGGCTGCCTTTCTTTCCTGTAGCTCTTCCTTATCTAATCTCAATAATAAAAAATAATACATTTAGGATTTAATTTTTCTGGATCACAGTGAAAACATAAGTCCTTACCAACTGGGCAAAGCTGCTGAAGATTTGCAGTCCTGCAGAAAAAAACTCACACCAGAATCTACTGGCAGATCTACTATGAAAAAATCCCCAATACGACCTATAAAATGGTATAAGGTTTTTCAAGCCTCCTAGTAGTATGTATTTCTTCTCTCTGTGACATATCCCTCTGCACAATGCCTAGATATTTACAAGCAGTATCACAGACTGTATATTGCTTTTATTTCTATCAAGCAAATATATTGTTTGTTTAATTGTCATGTTAATTGTGCTGCTTTTAAGTGTGTTTATATAGTCCATAGAGGTAAAACAAGCTAACCTGATTCAGCCTGAGGCTCAGGCCTTCAGGGAGACACAAACTGGGAAAATGCATTGAGTGAAGTACTTAGCTCAAAGGAAAGAGTAGAGCAAACCAAATTTATCTTTCCTATGACATAAATGGAGTTCTGCCACATAAGAATTTGAACCAACTTGTCCCAAAGGTTACAGGACTCCCTCCTACCCCCTCTCATTTTGGAAATGTTCATATGTATTGAGAACTATGAAATGCCATAGCAAATAAGCTATTAAGTTAGCCCATATAATTATTGGAGATTTTAAGGTAAAGCAGTAATATACAACTCTTCTCCATCATGTTATTCAAATTATTATCTGTTCATGAAACATCTAGAGGAAGGTTAGATTTGATCAAAAAAATCGGATTTCTTCAATATTTATGGTTTTGTAGTATTCTTTGGAGTATTCTTAAACTGTGCATTTAAAGATGACACTGTGTTCTGTCCCTGGCATTCTGGCATTGTGACCTAAGCCTGAATCTTCTGTTATCATGTAATGGCAGCGGTCCCAATTTTCTGTTCACAAGATGGTAAATGGTCCTGTTCTCTTCCAGCCAGCCTTTGCATGCAGGCCTCCTTTCATCACAAGGGAATGAAGCAGGGAGAACCTGGCAAGTGATAAGTGCCTGAGTATTGCCCCAATGTGGATTGAGACTGCAAAACTCTTCATGTAGACGAGCATCACTTGGGAGTGCA
Source organism: Eopsaltria australis (assembly GCA_034509425.1). Lineage (NCBI taxonomy): Eukaryota > Metazoa > Chordata > Aves > Passeriformes > Petroicidae > Eopsaltria > Eopsaltria australis. Next base: position 311,632 of record JAVTVJ010000649.1, on the reverse strand, counting down.
GATGTTCTACACATTTGGTGTGGTCTACTTTTCCATTATTCCTAGTCCATCCAAAAAGCTGGATAGTCCAGGTTTTTTTTTTGTCAGAGTTCCATATTTTATTATTCATTATTTTGAAAGTAATATTCTTTATCATGCTGTTGAGCAAATGAATTGGCTGGGAAAATGTTTTGTACTTTTAAAGATGGCAGACCTTACATCTAATTTCTATGAACTAAGGAGTGTATGCCTTCCAAAGAGACTTTGCAGCCTTGTTCCTATGTATTGTGTTGCTTTCTAGATGACTGATTGATCTTTAAATAGTGTGACATCAACAAACTCATAGAAGGGAAAAGGCACGTCTGATAATCAGGGCTTCTTATTAAAGGGTTTGTGTGAATTTAGTACAGAAAGTGTATCTTGACCACTTGTAAGGAATGTTTTTGTCTTCCTGTGAATACCTTCTTCCATTTACATTCTAGTCCTGTATGTTATTTGACTAAAACTTTTGTATCACTCTGGAAGATCCTGTGTGGGCCTAGTTTCATGCTTCTAATTCTGATGGTGTGTTAAGCTTGGCTGGAATCTGGCTTGGGTGCAGAGGGAACTGAAAGCCACCTTCAGCATGTGTTTTCAGACAAAAAGCAGATCACAGGCTGATTATGTATCCACTTCCATATGAAGTAGAACAAAACCAGTCCATATTAGAGAAGAAATTGGGAAATGTTTGTTTGTTTGTTTATTTGTAACAGTCTTGTGAAAAAAACCCCTCCACTCCCCTAGCTTGCATGATTGTGAGAGATTCAACATATTCACTCAGAAAATAGGATTTGGTAAAATGTAATTGCTACTATATTTTACTGAGTTTTCTCTGAAGGTTTTTCTCAGGTATTGAAGATACTGAACTTCTTTCAGGTTTTGGAGAGTTTGATGTTCTATTGGGACTTGTACTAGGACATCATTCACAGTACTAAAAGAAGTATGTAGATTTTTGTAACACATCTAATTAATTGTAAGATTGCCTTGCACTCCTTTAAAGCATTGCCATGATACTAAAAATAAAACTGTTAGGAAGCTGCCATATTAAAATGTTATTTGTGTTTATTATTCATACAGAATCTGAGAAGCTGTGGGGTTTTAAGTACATGATCTCTTCCTTCTCTGTATGTGCAAGGTCCCTCATTCTTAGATCAAACTAGTCATACACTCTGCTTTTGAGTTCCACTTCTGCAGGGTTCCAAGATTTGCAAAACAGGCTGGAGAAGGAGAATGAGAGGGAAATTAATTCCATGAAACTTCTAGTCTGCATTATATATTGGAGAAATCCCAAGCTCCATCTGGGACTATTAGCCTTCAGGACTCTCGATAAAATGGATTCCCTGCAAGTCAAGTGAAATAAAATCTAAGCTGGAGACCTAATGCTTTGAAAAGGCTTAATGCTCAATTTGTCTTCAGTCCTAGATCCAGAATGGTAAGAAGAGCTTAATGTTGAACCCCAGTATTGCATTTTTTCCCTACAAATACGGTGTTCAGAAACTTTAAAAATGAAAGCAGGGAAGACACTTTCCAGGATTTTTGTTTTATTTTTTTCACCAGTTCATCGCCTGGGCTGACAACATAAGACTGACTGCAACAGCTGCTATTGATTCACTCTGCTAGCTCATCTCTAATTAGAAAAAATACTTTCTCAGCAGCAGTAAATCTGTAATAGCTTAAAAAATAATAATGAAAACAGAGAATGAAGACATTTCCTGCCATTTGCTCTTGCTCTAGCCTTTTTTTTTTTTCTTTAAGGCTCTTTGTACACCTGAATTCTCCCTCTATTTAAAGAAATGCTTGAAAAAAATTTGTCTACAGGTCATTTCATAGAACAGCTGTTACCCAGATGTTTTCTGCTGGGAATACATGCCTGCCTCACTCTGTAAATCTAAGAAATTTAATTTTGTGCAATTTGTCTGTAAAAGAGCTCAGACTAGTTTTATAGATATTTTGATACTTAAGAGAAAGTCTTTCTGTTTTATTTGAATTGACAACTTATGGGTGGCAGAAGAACAACAAACACAGTAGCCATGTGTTTATCATACTTGAACTTTATATATTTTAGCTGAACTAACTTTCAGAACAGTCTCCTCAGATACTCCTAGTCACAACCCTAACTAGCAAAAAGTTAAAAATGTCTAGGTTAAAGACAACACTTGTCATACTCTCTCTGTTTTATGTATTTCTGCTGAGGAACCGAATTTTGGCTTCTTCAGGGTAGCCAGGATTATCTGTACAATCACTTAATGAAGCTGAACATGAATTGTGCTGATGAGGTATTACAGGGCATGGACTGTGTCCCCCTTTGTGTAACAGAAATATCATATCTATTTAATGACTATAATAAGGAGCTGACCATGAAGCAGTGTCACTAAAGTGAAGGAATGAAAATAGTTTTGCATTAAATGAAATATTTTAAAATAGATTTATTTTCTTTTAAAATTTCTGAAGTGTACTCAATCTCAAAAATTGTACAAAAGCAGTAGATAGGATGTTTTGTGCATGAAGAACTGGTGGTTCTTTATCCTGTTAATCCATTTCTACTCTTCTGGTCAATGGTTACTGACCATCCTTTATCATTTATTTGCATCCTTTGAATATGCAGCCTCTGTTGTTTCCGCTGCCTTTCCTTTATATTCTTCCCTCCCTAGGATCTGACCCTATTCTTTGCAAGAAAAAACACACCATTATTAATTTATTAATTTATTTCACTCACTTTCCTTGATTTGTCAACGATTTGAGCAAAAATTTGAGACACCTAGTTTTCATGACAAGAGTGATTAAAACTACTGTAGTTGTTCACTTTCATGATTTATAGTGACTCAGTTAAAAGCTTGCAATTAATCCAGGTATTCATCAGATCTACTTTTAGGGATTAATATTCTGTAGACTATTTTTAGATTTCTAGTATGTTAAATGAAGCATCCAGCAGATGTCATTGTATATGTAAATGATGAATTCTGCTAGTTCCAGAAAAACATAATCACTAGTAAACAGGCAAAATTAAATAATTTGCTATTAGCAATTAATTCAGAAGCTCCACAAAAAGTAAGTGCTTTCTTATACTTCCCCTCTCCCCAAATCCTTCTAGTTTGATCCGTTAGCCTTGGAAGATTTATTTAATATTCCTAGCATTCATGACAAGTAGATTTCAGTTGCTTTCAGGTCATGTAATTTGGAACAAAATGTGGGTCCAAGAAGAGGCCTGCTCCCTATGCCTGACCTAAGAAGCTGTTCAGAATTTTGTGGACTCTTGGAAAGTAGCTTTTATTTCTACCTGAGAATAAAAAGGGATTTTCTGTGCAAATAGTATTTTGTGTTGGAGTAAGTGTTCTGTTCTTCCTCTGAACAGATCCCATACTGCTGGCCTTTCTCTAACCCCTTTAATAGTGATGTTAATAGTATTCTGTATTCTGTGTGGGGTCTGTAGATCTCAGTACAAAATAAGATGGTAAATATCTCTGTTCCTGAAGTAGAAGAGGGGTAAGATTTTTTTCTGTCATGACAAACTTGCACTAATGCACTAATAAGAATCTCAGAATCACAGACAATTCTGGTTTGGAAGGGACCCACAAAGATCATCAAATCCTAAAGTGAATGGCTCATATGGGGATTGAAGTAAATAAGCTCTAAAGTTTTTTTTTTCCTAAAGTCAGAGGAGGAGAAAGTGGAAGAAAACAAAGAGTGAAGTCCATATTCCAAAGATAAGCAAACATTGATATTCTCATTTCGTTATCTATCTAATTATTTAATAATGGGATTTTTGTGGGTTTTCTCTAATACAGAAGATGGTGTGTGCCTTCTTTTCCTTCAATTAACTAACTAATAGGCTATTTTTGTACTTATTATTTATTTTTGGTCTAGACAAGAAGAATCTATTTGGGAAAACAGAGGAAAAAGACAATATAATAAAATGAAATGTTTTTACAAAATTTAAATTCTGTTTCAGAGTATCTGCTGCTGACAGTAAGAAACATGCTACCAAAGTATGTTCAAGTACTTTTGTCATCATTGCAGCAGAGGAATCTATTCTCTTATCCCAGCCATACTGATTAAACTGCAGCAATACCAGCTTTCAGGATTTTTCTTTTTTATTTTTTTCCAACTTGATTTTGAAAGTAAATGTTCTCTATTCTCATGGTTCTTTCAGGCATAAAGATTACGAAGAAATTTAAGAAGTTGTCACAGAAGTTAATGGCTGAATTCTTACTGGCTTCATTTAGGCTTCAATTCTGTCCTATATTCAGGAAAATGCTATGTTTACATTTATTAGAAGCCCAGAAAACATCCTCATAGGCCCTGGTCCTCTATTTTACTGTGCATGAAGGTTACATGCATACAGAGCCTCACTGAAGTTAACAGTGTTTCATGCTGGCACAACAATCTGCCTACCTTCTATAATTGCAGGATCAGGACAATGACTTGTAAATTACAACATTGATGGGCCAAACTGAAATGCTAATTCTACCTCTGAAACTCTGCGGGGATTCAGTCTTGTCTTTACCCAGACAGCTATGCAGGAGTTTGTCCAACCTATCTGGTACTAATACTTTAGAGGATACTAAGTACTTTATTTTTATTACTTTATTTTTGGAAGCATTCACACTGCATTATGTGACTGCTCTGAGACATCCAAATATTTCAAACTTACTGCAGTTATTTAGTTATTTGACCTAATCAATGTATCGAGGATATAATTGCTTTCTCTCCTGTAGGAGGTAGCACAGGAAAGAAATGGCATAATTCAGCACTTGTCTCTTCTGTAGTGACAGCCTGTCATTTCCTGTACTCTGCTAGGGATTATGAATAGACAATGTATGTAGGCTGAACGTAGTTGCCTGGTAACTGTCTTCTTCACTTTCTTAAATGCAAAGACCTGTCTTCAAAAAAACATCAATTTGTTTAATTTCTTTTGATTTTGAATCAATAAATTTGCCTTTAACTCCTCTGAGTATCTCAATAAATAGAGGGGGAGGTTATTTGAAACTTTAAACTATTAATTTGCTTGGACTTTCTAAGGCAAGTCATCTAATAAATGTTAATGTGGTTGTCATCATAATCAGACTTTTTTCACCCAAGGAGAGTTTATATATCTAGCACAGATTAAACTTTGAAATTATTATACACTGGATCATTTTTGCGGTACCAGAGTGAAATGTTTGCAAATTTTTATACTGGAGTGAAACATTTGCAAATTTGATAGTCATCTATTCAAAATCAAGTTTGTTCACCATTAACTACATGGATATTATTATGAATGCACAGACAGATTTGCACCTTACTGTAAACATTAAGGAGAAAACACCAGGTTTAAAAGCTTGCATGTAAAGTCTGAAAACTGTGGGAAATAATTGCTTAATTTCATATGTTAAAAGCCGTAGGAAGTTAAATGACCTGTGATGAAGCACTTCCAAAGCACACAAGGGGGGCATCGTCCAAAGTGGCCATGCTCACACCATTGCAGCTGACTGGGAATAAGGCAGGGCAACCAGAGCAGTGAGAAATGCTCCTTAGCTGCCTCCCAAGGTGAGAATCTGAAGACCAGCCATCTCAAGTATATGTGTATCGATGCACATAGCCTGGGGAACAAACACAATGACCTGGAGCTCTGCACCTAGTCAGAAAGTAATTGTATCTTAGGAATAACTGAAACAGGATGGGACAACTCACCTGACAGGAGAACTGTGATGGATGGCTCTAGGATATTTCTTAAACAAGATTCATCAACAGAACCTGGTACTTATGGGTGAGTTCAACTATCCAGACATTTGTTGGAAGAAAAATAGAGAAACTCATGAAGTTCCCACCATGTGTAGAGGACTGCTTCCTCACAAAAATGTTAAATGTGCCAACCAGGAGTGAGGTGCTGCTGGACCAGCTACTTACAAAGGAAAAAAACCTGCTTTGGAATATTCTGGTTAGTGATAGCTAGTGATCACCTAGGCAGAGGTGATGGCAATATTGAGGACTTTGGAATTCAGCCAAGTGCAGAAGGTTAGTACTAGCACAAAGGTTTTAGAAGAGCAGACTTGATGTCACTCAGAGTTCAGCTGGAAGGAATTTCATGTGAAGCTTCCATGTAACATAGCAGAGCTTGCAAGTAGTTCTGCTGGTAGTTTTTTGAGAATGTTCTTCTACAAACACAAAGACAGTTCATCACCTCTGATAGTTAAGGGAGGTAAGTGGAGCAAGAGACTCTTTGGCTTAACTGTGAGCTCTTGAGCCTGCTCAGAACCAGAAGAAAATGTAGCAGTTATGGAAAAGTGGACATTTCCAGCTTGTGTAGAGCTGCAGTTAGAAAACCAAAAGCTGACCTCAAACTAAAATTGGCCAGAGATGTCAAAAACCAACAAACTTGCCATCAGAGGTGAAAGAGTTGATTTGTGAAACATTACAGGAGCCTGGTCCCTACACATTGATAAACCCTAGAGCATTACTAGATGGCTAACATCATTGTGAGGACACTCTTCATGGCCTTAGAGAAGTTGTGGAGGTTGGAGGATGTCCCAGAAAACTGGAAGAAGGCTAATGTCATCCCCATCAACAAGTTCCTAGAGAAGGATCCAGGAAATTATATACCCATCACTCTTACTGCAGTCTCTGCAAAAGTTATGGAACAAATCCTCCTGAAGGCTATCACAAGGCAGATGAAGCATGTGAGTGAGAAAAACCGCGGTAGATTCACCAAAGGCAAATCACATTTGACACACGATTGCCTTATATGCCAAAGGAACCTGCTTGGTTGATATGGGGTGGATATTTCCTATCTGGTTTTCTTGAAGGGTTTCAGTATGGTTTCCCAAAACCTTTTCCTAGAGAAACTATTGTGTTATGATCTGGACAGGAGGCAAGTGAGCACCTGGCTGGCAGGTGGTGCCCAGAGGGTGTTGGTAAATATCTCCTTTTCAAGCTGGCAGCTGTCACAGTTGTGGCTCCTCAGGGCTGATCCTGGGCCCAGTGCTGTTCAATATCTCCATAGGTGACCTGGAAGATGGGATCAACTGTGACCCAATGAAATTTGCTGATGGCACCAAACTGAGTGGGAAAGAGGACACTTGGGAAGGGAGGGCCATCCTGCAGGAAGAATTGGATGGGATGGAAGAGTAGGCTAACAAGAACCTTATGAAGCTCAACAAGAAATGTGAGATCTTGCTCCTGGAAAAGCATAATCCAGGAGTGCAACACGGGCTGGGATCTGCCCATCTGGAGAGCAGCTCTGTGGGAAGGGACCTGGGGTCCTGGTGGACAAAGCTCAGTATGAGTGACCAGTGGGCTGCTGTGGTACAGAAAGGGGCAGGACACTGGGTGGCATCAAGGGCATCACCAGCAGAGATGACCAAGCCATTGTCCTGCTCTATTCACTGCTTGTCCGGCCTCACCTGGAATCTTGTGTTCAGTTTTGGTCCCGGTTGTACAAAATAGATGTGGACAGGCTGCAGAGGGTCCAGAGAAGGCCACAAAGATGATGGAAAGCCTGAGAATCCTGACACTGAGAAAGGACTCAGAGAACTGGGTTTGTTCAGCCTTGAGACAAGGAAGACTTTGGGGAGACTTTACCACCATGTTCCTGTATTTAAAGAGTGGCTACAGAGGAGATGGAGTCTCCTTTTCTGCAAGGAGTCACATAGAAAAATATGATGGGTACAAGTTACTCATGAAAAGATTCTGAACACAAGAGGAATATTTTTCAAAATAAGAACAATCAGCCATTAGAATAAACTCCCCAGGGAAGTAGTGGATTCTCCAAAGTTGAACACTTTTAAGATCAAGCTGGACAGGGTGCTGGGCCGTCTGGTTGAGGCCATGCTTTTGCCAAGAAAGGCTGGACCAGATGATCCTTCTGGTCCCCTTCCAATCTGATATCATATAAATCTGAAAAGTCTTTTGATTATGAAACTGATTTTGTCCTGCACACAAAACCTGGGGGACTAAACTCTGGGATATGAAACACAATCATTTTAATAGGATGTGGAAAACAGAGTTCTGTCAAACTCTACCAGTTTCTGTCAGCAAAGGACTAAACTTAGACTATTTCAAGACTAATCTTGGTGATGTGGAAATCAGTAGAATTTTTTTAAATTCATTATTTTTATTGATATAAATAAAAAGAAACTTTCTACATAGAATTTTTCTGAGTAAGTAGTAGCTAGAAATAAAATGCTAAAATTTAAACATTTTACCCTTACAAAAGCCTAGAGAATTGCCCAGTGCTGACGTCTCTTCCACAGGCTCATTTGGGGATCACATATTTAATGGGAAGGGTCCTATTGTTTTTTATTAAATAGCTACATTGTAGTGTGGACCATGGGATTTATAACATTTCAGATGCCAAAAAAAAAGTATTGTGAATAAAAATAAGCCTCTGTCAGAGACTGGTAAATTGTTTTCCTGCCCTCTACTTCTGGCTGATTTTTTTTTTAATACTTCGATATTTCTGTTGTTGTGAGTCTATTAACCTCATGATATTAAGTGCTTCTACCCACTAATCAGCTGATGAACTCTTAAAAGATGAAAGGAAGATGGAATTTTATGTCATCTGCAAACTGTGAGACACATTTGCAGACAATTTTAAACTACTTTTTTTACTGTTGTGCCCAAGAGTTACCATTAAGGACTTCAAAAATTGGTATTTTGAAATAAGGTGGCAGTTATTTCTAATATTTTAGTATTGGTCATGACACATCAGTGGATGTCAAACTTTCAAAAGATTTCTACAGACTGTCACAGAAAATAATTACTTAAAAAATTACGCTTTTCTTCTAGGGATAAATTAAGGATTGTGATTAGAAAACAGAAGAAAGTGTTGACTTGAAATGGCTGTGTTTGTGCAACATACAGGGTAAAGTTAGGAATGCTTTCTGAAAAAGATAATACCAGATTGTGTGCTACCAAATCACAGGGTTTTGTAAAAATATTCCTAGACAATTCAGAACTGTGTATTGCAAAAAGTAATCTGTAGATAATCAGCTATCCCTGACACAGTATGCATTCTGTGGTAGGGAAGAGTGTTTCAAACTGGCCAGACAGATTTTGAAGATTCAATGCTTCTGAATTGAAAAGTCATATCAAGAAGTGTATATGAGTTCTGCAGAATGTGCTTAAAATAATTTTGTCTGATCTCTGGGATATTTTCCAGCTCTCCTCAGAGAGATCACCTGGGTGGACTTCGCAATTTTAGAAAAACGGCGTGTTGATTGTGAAAATGACTAGGAACTCAGAAGAGACAGTCAGAATTCATTTTGCAGCTTGAAAGAACCTGTTTCTTAGGGTGCCTGTTGGGGATCCAATAGAAGTCATTAATAACTTTTGAAGTGGGTCCTTGTTTTATGAGCTGTTACTTTGTACCATGGCTTTTTGTGTTCGTGCTTCACTGTGATGTGGCGGACAAAGTGTGCTTGTGAAAGCAATGACAGCAGAACAGTTGAAATAATTTTTATCTTTATGCATTCTCATTATGAAACCGTTGATGTTTTTATTCAAGCAGATGCTCTGGAGGATCCTCTGGCTCTCAACTCCTGTTGGAGGGACACCCAGTAAAGGAACGAAATTTCTGCTTACAATGGAAATACCTTCTCAAAATCACATCTCTAATGTGAATTATGTGCTTCCCTAATAAACTGCTTCTCCTAGAGGAGAGAGAAGAAATCAGCTATGATTTTACGCAGTAATTGTGTTCCTCAAGGTATTCACACCCTAAGCAGACAACAGCTCTCTTGTATTTAACCACACAAGAAAGAGGAGCACTTCAGTATCACCCCCCTTTCTTCCCCCTTGTCTTTAGCTGTAGTGTAGCTTCGGAGTTTTTTTGGGGGGTTTTGTTCCTGGCATACTGAAAAAAAAGTTGAGAAATGTTACAGATAATCGGCACTGCCTGTCAAGATTACATTGTACAAAAGACAAGAATAGTGCATATAATTAAACCTTCCTGCCTTTATGGTTGCTAATTCCACCTACCACGATCTCTAGGGCAATTTTTCTTATAATCACAAATATAATCAGCTTCCAACAGGGTTTTATTATTGCAATGTCCTCCCAATTTCTACAAAAGCAGTGCTTCAACACCAGAATCAGTGGCCTTAAAAATTCTTTTGCAGTGAATAAAAAATTGACTTCTAAATAGACCTTATCATGAAAAGGTTAAGGACTTCAAATAACAAAGCACAGAATTTTGACTTTATAAAGTGCATAATCTATGTCTCCATCTTTCTAAACACAGGGAATTCTTATTTTCCTCTTTTGCACTGTCCTACTATTTCATTTGTCTTTTACCTATCTGCTGGGAGATAGGATAAAATAGAAAAATGTGTTGTGTCTGTGCAAAAATGTATAATTTAAATTTTTTGTGTGACATTTGCTTGGAAAAAGCTAGAAATTCCCATTAGAAGTAGCCATTATTTTAATTTTAAAGATACCAATCATGACTTTTACTTGTAACCTGGTTTCTAAAATCAGCCACATCATGAACAATCACTTTTGAGGGCAGTGCATTGGGTATCTTCTCTTCAGCTGGGTTATTGCTATTGAACTGCTGTTTCAGTCATAAACCTGTGGTGATTCTAGTCGCATTTGTATGTACACATTCATAGAAGCAGGTATAGGACACTAAGATAACAATACAGCACAATCATTGTCCAAAAAATCAAAGAATGAACAGTTGAGTTGTAACAGTGGAAGAGCGCAGTATTTCTGAGCACAGATGAATTCACTGTGTCAAATATTATGGCCATATTTACAAGGAGAAAAGCATATGAATACCCGTCCATCTCTAGCAGACCTTAAATTTAAGACAGAGTGTATAATGAGAACATGTGCAAATTTTTCACTTCTGTTCCAGCTATAGACTGTATGTAAAGGTTAAACCTACGCACAGATATCTAACAATTTTCACATCTCTGAGAAATTTCTGATAGCTTTAGAGATGGAACAAGGAGCTCCTACTTGCTAGCTGCATCTGTGTTTCTATCATCATAATCAGCTGGTTGAATTTAGTAGAGTCTCCGGCTTTGGGACTAGTCAGAAATGGGGGGAAATTGCAACCCTTGACTGACTGCCATGCTAGTGCACAAACCTGACCTTATGGTTGGCAGAGATCTAACACTCTTGGCAGATCAGTGTTGCATTGGCTTGGCTGGTTTAGCTTTGAGGCTGCAGTGGTGGCTGGCTAGATCTCTGTGCCCAGCAGAACAGATACGGACATTTGGTTGTATTGTGCAGCCTTTCTCCTTTGTCTACAAATTAACAATGCATTGAATGATGCTTCAATATTTTATGTATTTTTATGGTTCCCAGATCTGTGACAGAGGAGAATCAGTTTAAGATAAGATCAAAACTGGGACTAAACTGGGTGTGTTTTTCAAATGGGAAACGCATTGGCAGAGATTATTGCTTTTGTGAGGACCATTGCATATAGAAAACGAGTGAGAGAAACTGGCAAGTGTTAAAGAACAAGAAAAGGTATCTCCTCATAAATAGTACCTGTTTGTGGTGTCCTACTAAAAAAAAAAAAACAAACAATTGGAGAAAAGGATGAATTTTTGGTATTTGTAGTTCATGTGCAAATATAATTCCTTTCATGCTACTGTGCACTCTACTTCCTTTAAATGTCTCTAATGGTGCTTTTGAGAGCAGTTCTCCCTTTCACTCCTATTAGTTGCTTGTAAGTTTATAATTCTCCCATTTTTTGTTTGAATGCTGTCATAAAGAAACAGAACTTAATGCAGATTTTTTTAGACCAAGTCATTCTATATGAATTGCTAATGTAAGCTAAAGTGCCAGTGAGGGGAGCATTTTGGAAATACCATAACTTCTATGACTTATATCAATCTCAAATAATGACTCTTAGTTTGGAGAAAAACTGTTGTGAGGGGAAATTTACGGGGATTGCTTTTCTTTGCAGCAGAGAGACAATTGCTTATTTAACAATAAAAACCAAAAAATGAAGTATGTTTCAGTAGGAAAAATACAGTTCAACTGTAGCCATGAGCTCAGAATAAAAATTGCTAGGTTTTGACTCTTTATGACAGTTTTGACTCTGCGCATTAAAATCCCTGGTTCCTATTTTAGAGTAGATCATAACTTAAAGTCTCCTCAAAGTAAGGGCAGGACATTGATTTAGTACTACTGTAGAATGAATGTTTGCAGAGAACACAAAAAACCTTTTCATTGTTGATCTTTTGCTCTGGCAAATGCCAGGTTTTTGCCTCTGTGGAGCAGCTTAATCTCTCTGGGCACTTGACCCACAATGTCAATAAAGTAGGGAACAGTGCAGACTGTTTCTTCTGTTGTATGTTTGTATGTCTTTTCGAAGCTGTCAAAGTAAAAAAGAAGGGACCAGGGTTAGAGAAGCAATCTTCACTGGGACAAAATAATCCATTTTAAAAATGGGGGATAGATTGTTTTCTTATATAAAAATATGAGTATGGCTCTGGTTTTCTAAATGTAAAGAAGTCATAAGGTGAATGGCAGGGAGCATAGATGAAAAAATACCCATACTAATTTTACTTCATTCTTTGGGACTCCTAGGTTTATAATACCATCAGGTAGACTGGGACACTTTTTCATAAAATGCTCTGACTTTCCAAGCCCTTTTCAGGTTACCATACTCATTCAAGCAACGTCAACCAAAGCAACCTGTATAGCAGCAGTGCTTTGTGACGAGTCAGACAGTCCCTCTGGAAATCTCCTTCTTCTATGTGAAAAACAGTGAACTTTAACAAAAATGAAAAGGTACTGCAATTCTGTAGAAGATAAAAATGTAGTTTCCAGTCCTACACAAAAGTAAATTGTACTTGTACTCTAGCTTTGTAATCTGTTAGAAAATAAGTTCGTCATAGTTTATAGCTTCCACTTCAGTGAATTGTTTTCACTGAAAATGTACTGTGAAGGTGAAACATTGATTCAATTGAAGTTCAGTGTGATAATTCTATTCTGCTTTGACATCTTTTATTAATGAGGTAATTCTACTATGTTTCAATACTTGGTGCTCTTCAGATTTGTCTAGACCATGAGATCCCTAGAGCTAATGACTGTGACACCCAGGATACTTAACAAGATGTTTTTTCTGCTCTCTTTTTTATTATTTTTTAACATTAATTTCTTGAAGTCAGGAAGGCACAAATTGCTAGAATTACATTATCATAAAGATTATTACGTATTGCTAGTAGCTTGTAGATAAAGCAATATTGCAGTTGATTGATTTTGTTTTATTAAGTTCTTATGAAATAAATCACTGGCCTTACAGTTTTAATTTACTTCAATACATTCAAAATAGCTTGGTTTTTTGTTTATTTTGCTGGGACTTTTAAATCTGAAATTCAAAATCCATGCAGAAGCTGCAGTTTGTACTGTCTGACATATTTGTAGTCAGTAGTTATACTAATATGTTTTAAAATATTCTTCCACTGTGCATCTGCACTGAATGAGACTAATCCATTAGGAGATAAATAAATATATGCGAAAATTTTAGCCATTGCTTTTCCTCTATTCAGAAACTGGAAATTCATCTGGACAAATGGCTGTTAGGGGTTACCCTGAGTATTCAAAAAGAAAGGTGGATTTGTGAAAACTAAAAGTATTTCTGAAATTGTCCAATGGAGACTATGGTAATTGTTTAGGGGAGATAAAAAGCCACATCTAGTAGCAGTACATTCAGTAGGAGGAGCTGAATAGATCTCAACTTTCTATCTAAACTTCAAAAGTTGAAATAAACTTGATTTCTTGTTATTTTTCAGCTCTTTTCATCTCCAATGGGTATATATTCATTGAAAACAAATTTTTTTGTTTTGTTAAGTCCAGCCTACTGTGCTCTTGAAGGATATCTTGTCTTTTAACATGAAACAATGTTGGTGGCAGGCAACTTTTTATATTTTTGGTTTTGGGCAAGTATAATTTGTAATACATCATTTAGATATAGTGGTAGTAAGAATGACGCGGGGTGTGTTTTCAACCATGCATATTGTACGAGTCCTCCTATTTACCACTGCTCTCAGGATTTTGAGCTTAATGACATTTCAAGTGAGTAGTTTCCTTGGAATTTTCCCTGACGTTTGGGAGAATGCTTTGAATATGTTTTTCTTCTCATTTTCATTTTCTCTCAGCATTTCCATCTCTTTTGATGCTAAGCTATGACTACCAATTTATTTTTTTAAATTTGTTTGGTTTTGGGTTTTTTGTGTTTTGGTCTGGTTTAGTTTTTTTGTTTTGTTTTTGTTTTTTGTTTGTTTGTTAATTTTTTTTTCTAGTATTTTTCCTTCACAGAAAATACTGTCCTTATACAGACACATGAAACTGACTGAAGTCTGTTTTGGTTTTGTCACTATATACCCTTCTGGATCAATCCGTTTTAGAGACTTTTGTTCCCCCAGAACCATTTGATCCTTGTTGTCCCTGTAGTTTGTGCAGACCTATTCTCTTTCTAACAAGGACAAACCAAGGATTTAGAAGCTGTTTGCCAAAGCCTTTTTAACGTAGGGTATGTTCAGATGGGTAAGCAGACTTTGTTTTCCTCTAAGCTTATGTTTAATATACATAGACCTACCACTTTGCGGTAAAGGCAGCTGTTACTGTGATTTCTCTCTGGGTGCCAAGCTGTTAGTCAGTCAATGTCCCCTCATTAGAGAAACTTTATGACTTGTTGGTCATTTTTCAGATGTTTTCCTTAACTCAAAACAATTACCTAGACTTGATGAGCACGTTTGTCTGTCTCTCTCATTTTGATTAGACACTCGTGATAGGTTTTGGTTTTGTTCTTCCTTATACAGGATGGTTTCTATCATCAAATATCACATTATAAAATCTGGAGTTCGGGTGTATATAACTGGGCAAGACTTAGCCCACTTCTATCTTTTTGCAGTAAGGATGTACACAGGAATTGCAGGTTTTTTCTTTTTGAATCCATGGCGAAAGTTTTATTGACATTCATTTTTATGTCTGTCAAAAAGCTGTTTCTCAGAATAAAAAACTCCTGCAAAGGTACACCTAATAATTTCCTCATAGTCATTTCTCTAGATATTACTATAATCTTTCCATCTTCTGTCAACCATGTCTTTCATATTGGATGTCTTCCACATGGGATAATAAGATGCTTGCTTCATTATTTATTTTCTTAATTATTTCAGATATGATTTTATCAAATAATATTACTGTGAAATTTGCTATGAAGTTTACTGATTATATATGTACTTGTCTCAGTTGATTTTCATGGGTCCAAGTATAATGCTTTATATTTGATGTTTGCTATGTTTTGAAAATAGACCTAAAAGAAAGTTCAGACGTGACTCTGCCATTAAATTATTTCCAGTGTTGCAGTGACTTGCGGAGTTTCTACGGCTGAGCATTAAAGAATCATTTGAGAGGTACAATAAAGAATATTCTATTCTGAGGGGTGTTTATATTCTATGTTGTTGCTTCCTAAACCGTTTAGCTGGCTCATCTAAGAAATTAGTGTTTGTCACTGCAGTACCTAGCTTTGCTGCCAAGCATAGCATCAAAAGACAATAAGCTTGGAAGGGACCTGAGGAGATCTTAGTCCTGCTAAAACAGGATCAGCTGTGAAGTTAGACCAGCTTGTTCAGGATATGCAGTCAAGTCATAACTACACAACATCCAGCAGAATTGCACGCAATCACAAATGAGCTGGGGTTTGAAGGACTTCAGAGAGATTGCACAGTCCAACCCCCAGACCAACTCAAACCTGAGCATATTGCTCAGAGACATGTGCAATCAGGTTTTGAGTATCTCCAGATGTATTTTGGATGGGATAGAGTTACTTTTCTTCAGAGTAGCTTGTATAGGGCTATGCTCTGGATTTGTGCTGCAAAAGTGCTGATAACACAGGGGTGTTTTCATTATTATAGAGCAGCACTTGAGCAGCATCAAAGCATTTCTGCTCCTCACATTACCCCATCAGCGAGGAGGCTGGGGGTGCACAAAGGGTTGGGAGGTGACACAGCTGGGACTGCTGACCTCAGCTGTCCCAAATGATATTCCAGACCATGACATCATGCTTGGCACATAAAGCTGGGGGAAGAAGGAAGAAGGGTATCTTTGGAGTCATGGCATTTGTTTTCCCAAGAAACCCTTACACATGATACAGCCATACATCTCTATAGGTTCTAGGGGGTTCTCCTTCCCTGTTGGTGAAGTTTTCATTCATCCTTGCTGAAATTAACACAGTCTCTCTTGGCACATTCTACCACTCTCTGTAGGTCTTTTTGGACTGCCTGCCCTTCAGTATATTCACTGACTTGCCCTGAGACCTATTACTTCACCTCTGACATGAAGCTAGATAGAACTGAGACCATCAATGCCCAGCCATGTCTGGTGTTTGCCATCTATTTTATCAGTTTTCTTACTATGTCTGGAATAATATTTAGATGCAGCTATTTTTTGCCCCCAATGGCTGGTGAAACAATGTGCAGTTTCTGATCTGCTTCTTGCTTTCTGACCCCTTTCTGCTCTTTTCTATCACAGCTGTACTATAGCTAGTCACATTGTAGTCCTTGTATTTGTAAAAGCTGCATCAAGGAGCTTTTATATTTATTTGGCTGTGAGACATTTAGCAGATATTGGGTTAGTCCATCAATTCTCTCTGTTGACATTATTGAACACTTACACATACATTAAGCGTTGCTGCCTTCAAAAATCTGAAGAATTTACATACCAGGGATTTGATCCTGACAGCCTCTCCTCATGCAGGCAGTCCCATCTTTCAAAAATGAAGGCAAAGGACATATCTTGATTGAAGTAGGTTGGGTACAGTCCTTCACAAAAATACCTAGAAAACCTCAAAACACATTCCAGGGGCAGAGGTCTTTTCAAGGAAGGAAGAATTTGCTCGAGAATATAGTTTTCCATATTTTTCAGTATTCAATTCTTCATATTCAACTTTAGTAACAGTGAAACTCAAATCTGATAAGGAAAAGGGATGGATAATAATTGAAAGTTGTGAGATTTAACTTCTAATCAGTGAAAAAAACTTTGTACAGTATTCACTGAGCAGTGAGCAATGTGAGCTAGACATCATCATTGTCAGTAAAGCACTTCGACATGGACTTTGAACATAGAAGAACAATGGGAATTTTGACCCAGTTTTGCTAAATAATTACTTACTGCTTTAAAATAACTCACAGTTTTGGTGCCCTGGAAAGACTCATTAGGAAGAATTAATTCTATTTCCCTACAAATATTTAACAAATATGAAAGCATTTTCTGGTATATGAGCACAGCACTGGTTTCTTCTCTTCTCTTTATTTGGGATGGGAGGCGCAACAGATGGAATATAATGACTGTCCTGTATGTGTCAAATCAAACATATCCTAGAGAAACTTGCACTTAGACCTACAAATACAGTAATACTTTCTCTAAGGTAATAGCATAAGCCAAAATTTATTACACAAGATGAGAATTCTGCTCTCTGTTATTATCCCATAGTGAGGAGACTGGCAGTGGTCAGTAAAAGATCCAGCTCTGCTGACAATATCTTCTCTGTAGGTATGTTCATATGGGAGACAGTGAAAAGAACAGCAGTCTAAATTAAACTGGCTTTAAAATAATTGTTTCTGTTAAGTGTATCCACCACAGAAAGTAACACAGTCATGAAGCTAGTCAATAAACACCTGCTGTAACTTCACTGTGTGTCTATAGAGTGGCATTTAATACAGATTTATAATCTATTTTCATTGTGATGTCCAATTTTAAGAGAGATTATGCTGTTTCTAGTATATAGATCACAACACCCAGAACCTGAGAGCACTGAATGGCTGTCAGAAGGAGACCCAAATTCTTCATTGCACTGTCAGATTACAAGACCTGAAACATCATTGCCTGTCCACAGTAGTCTGTCCAAGTGTGCTCATTTGGCTATTTCACTCTGAACAGGATAGACTTGTGTTGTAGCAGAATAAGGAAAAGGGAAGATGGAAATCATACTGATTTGGAGTGAAAATTTGTCATTCTTTTTGGGACACAGAAAAAGCAAGCTCTTGAAGCGGCTTCTCCACAGCTATTTAGAGTAGACTGGTCATTAATGTTGAGTATCTCCTCCCAGGTTCATATTTTCTGTAAAGACATTTCCTATCTTTGACATTATAACATATCTTTGAGAGTCTTGTGCCTATATTTGATACCAAAGTCTGTCCCTTTACCAGAATTAGTGTTTCTTGAAATAGTTTCATTAATGGCATTAGATCTTTCCATAAATGGTTGGAAAATAACAGCAGTGAATTCTCACTGCAAATTCCCGCTCTGAGTTAATTTCCACTTCAAATCACCATCCTTGCAGATAGTCTGTTTAATGCCAGATTCTCTCCCTTGCCCTTTAAAGGGCAAGAAATCTGCAATGTAACTTCACTTTTGACTTTTGATTCTGTTGCGTTAGAGGACTCGCGAAGATTCACGGCAAATGGAGAGAAAGGAAAGTTATATTTGTACCTTAAGAGGAGTTTATATAATGCCGTTCTGCCTGGCTGGCAGAGCAGAGCAGTCTCTTGCAGTCTGTATGACTGGCTAATGGTTCAATTGCAGTACACATGCTTTCTCTTCTGAGTAGCTGTGGGTGGCTGCTGAAAACAAAATGTTATGCTTGCTGACAGTGAGCAAAGAATGTTTTCAGCTGTAGTGTAACAAAAAGTTTGTCTCACAATTTGGCAGTGACATTTATTTTGGTACCACATTGCTCTCAGAGGGATATAATTATGGCTCAGGCAAAAGTTTTTCCAGTGATTTATGACCTCCCAAAAATTACTATTTTGCCTGGTATTTTCCTTCATGTTCTTCATCAAAAGTGATTATTTTTAATGAGAAAATTAAACAAGAACCTTTTTAACTTATTTGACTTATTTGAGCATGACAAAATGAGTTTCTCCTGCTATTAAAAAAAAAGCTAAACTTTTTTTAAGCTGGAGTGCTTTGAAAAACTTACATATTTTTTCACTAAGGATGTTTTCTTCAAGGCTCAGTATTCAGAGTTCAAGAAAGTGTAGCCTTAAATAAAAGGTTTAGCACAGATATTATAGTCAAATATTAATGCATTCTCTTACTGCTCTTCTAAAGGAAAAAAAAAAAAATGAAGAAGAAAAGACAAGTTGCTTGTCATTAGCAAAATACAGCTCTTCTGCACATTGGTTCAGTCACCATACAAATAAAGACCTCAAATTCTCATCCCTCCAATGATAGAAGAAATGAGCCATCATAAAAAAAATTCCCTTTAGTTAAATCTAGAATCCCACAAAAGATCCTATCAAAAAGATGACAGAAGAACACAAAAAGAGTCAAGTCATAAATTTGGTAGTAACATATGAATGTCCAGAAAAAGAGCAGATCATAACCTGACATTGGAACAGGGGGTTTTATGAAGTATAACCCAGGAGTTAATAAAAAAACCTAGAACCCACACAAGTCTTCAATTAAATTATGGAAATTTCCAAATCTGCTACAGTGATAGATAAAGCTACAGATGCCTTAGAAAGGAAGTGCCTGAGAGAACCAATTAGTGTTAAGTGGAATAAATTCATAACAGACAGGACCAGTCAGAAATGGCAGTGTTCCTGCATTTCTTGTTATTTGTGAAAAAAGGGAGAAGTATCTGGGATATGATTTAAAAATGGTAGTTACACCTTTAGCTAATTAAAGGAATATGTAAATAGGTCTTAATGAAAGAACCTTCATGCAAAAAATTTGTTGAGAAATAAACCTGGCAGCAAAGAGGAAGTACTAGGAATAGGCCATCTGATAAAATGTTTACTTAATGTCCTTGAAAAATTTTCAGAATCCTGGAACTAGTTCAAATTCTTCTTTATCGTTGCTTATTTATTTTATCTTATGTATTCTTTCATGTTGCTTGTATGGGTTTTACTGAATATTTCCAATTTCTGAGTCAAGTATGAGCAATTAATATAAATTATGAGGTACAGAAAATTGTAATAAGCATAACTGGACTCTCAGTGCTGTCAACAGAAAAGTGTTATTCTGGTTTCTAGCAGACAGCATCCTGCTTTGGAAAAAGACTGCCTTGCCTTGTTACTGTGATATCTTGATACAACATGTATTGTTTTAATAACAACCATTACATTACCTCTTTTTGGAGGCTAAGGGAAGCAGTCAAAGGTACATGCATTTTATTCAGTGCTGACAAAGGTACTATCCCAGTGAAATTCTGATTTTCTTTAGTTCCATGACAGATTTGCCACTTACTCTGTCAAGCCCATGCTTTCACCTTGTATGGATTCTTGCTGACAAACCAATTAGGGCTGAACTTCCAGTAAGAACTCCAAGTAAAAGGCATACAGTTTACATGTTCCTTGGTTATGAAGCCAGACAATACCTTCACAGTTACATTGACAGACTGTCTCCACCCTGTAGGTTATGAGTCTTCCTCTGATTAACTGCTATGCAAACTTCAGAACAATGTCTAAGCTTAACCTGAATATGTCGAGGATGAAAAACCCAGCCTAGGTTTTTGAAGTTGCCCCTACTGTTTATTATTCCTATTAAAATGCTATTGCCTAATGTTATCTAGTTTGAAGCTTTAGGCTTTGGTCCATGTTGTCTCCATATATGTTGAAATTAATCAGATTTGGTGTTGTAGGTGTTGCTTTTCTTTTCTGATGAGAGATTGAATTCATGGGAAGATGTGGAATTTTTTAGCCATTTTAAGATGTCAGTGGGCTTTTCTCTCAACATTTCATTACTGCTGTATGTGAGAGACACAATATTGATGTCTTTACAGAAACTTGCCCTAAGGAGTTTATAGCCTTTGTCATGGCTAGTGAAAATGTTTCACTTTCAATTAGAAAAGCAGCAATTGTTTCAATTCTGACTAATTCTCATCCAGAATTCTAGAATCATGCTAGGGCATGCCACAGTTAAAAATAATCCTATTCTCATATAAACTCTAAAAAAATACTGTGGTTCAGAGTATAAAAATGTCATGGCTAAAAAGCTGATGATCAGCAGTTTTTTAGTATGTTTATCTAAATATGGCTACCACCAAATAGCACTATCACTAAAAAAGAAAGAAAGAAAAGGAGTTTTTATTCATATTTTAATGATGTGTAGGTCCTAGCTTGAATTTAAATATTAAATATTATAAGTTTTTGTGTTATTATGAATTATTGTAATAGTTGCATGAAAACCATAGATTTATTTCACAATTTTCAAATATCAGTCTTAAAATTCAGTATGTCTTAAGAAAAATAAAAAGGTTGTATATTTCTATAATATTTATTTTTTACATATAGAGCTTAGCAAACTGACAGATGTTTAAAGACAAATACTTAATTTAATTTGCATTTTTAATTGAGCAGGTATTCCATGATAATGACAATATGTGTTCAGATTTCAGTACCAGTTTAGTTAAAAGAGTAATGAAGAAAGATCCACTGGTAATAAAAATAACTCAATGACAAGATGCAAAGATGTGGTTTTTTGGGGAAGAGTCTTCTGTAGCACAGTTTTTGTTATACCTGATGGCAGGTCAGATGAATATTTGCCAACTTCTAATAAACACTCAGTTCTTAAATTTGTGGTTGAATACCTAGATGCTTATGTTGCTTCCCTGCTGACCAAGGTGAGAAGTGATTTGTAAGTGTCTGCAATTATCGATACTTCAGGCCTTTGTCAAACCCCTAATTTCATGCAGTTGCTGTATGAAACAAGTTGGGTTATAACATAACTGAATCTTACAACTGAATAAATCAGTTTAAGATTATTTACAGCTAAACAGCTGCATCAAGACCTTGGTCACTGGTGGAGTGAAAAATGGGAATCACTAGTTTAAATATGTTTGAAATATTTGACTTCATGTCATACACATAATGGATGATGTTGCAAGGGATCTAAGGATATATTGAGCCCAAGGTCCTGTTCAAAATAGGGCTATCAAGAGTAGGATGCTCTGGGCTGTATCCAATTCAGTTTAAATTATCCAAGGACAGAGACCCCACAGCCTACCTGGGTTGCAGAGTTTGACAACACTCCCCATACAAAAAATAGTGGATTTCTATATTTTTTTAAAATGTGTTTCAAAGATTTAAATTTAATGTCTTATGCTTATCTCTTTATTGATCTTGTTTGCACTTTGTTTTCTTAATGGTACTGATAAAAACTCCTCATCTTGTAAGGCAGAACTGGAAAAGACCTCAGAATATTAATTTTTGCATTTTCTGAATTCAAAGCAAGATAAATTCTACATAAATAATCCCTCATTCATTCATGTAAATACAGCCTTTTTCAAAAACCCTCTAATCATGAAAATTTCACAGTCCTAGGTCATGTGTCCCAGTACTTCACTGTCTTACCTTGAGAGACATTTCCCAGTGCTTGAGGTAATCTCACTTAATGTGGTTAGCCCAGTACTTCTTGCATGTTTTATAGGGCCATGGAGAAATGATGATTCCATTCTGGAAAACAGTTTTGCATATTTTAAGACTCTTGTCCCGATTCTGTCAGTCTCTCAATTTTATCAATCCAGTTCTTAGTCATCCTTCCTATGTCATTTTTCCTAAGCCTCTGCTCATCCATCTTGGAGTATCTTACTCTTCTGTGAGCTTTGTTATTTGAAGGAATTGTGTCCTTCTTGAGGTACTACACAGCATACAGCATGACACTACAGCTGAAGCCACGCTGGTAATAATAAATAGAACCTTTTTCTTCACCTGTCCTGCACATCGGTTTACTCTGTTTTTGTGTGTGTGCATTTCATATGCTATTCATGCATGTGAATTTAGATGTAATGTAAGATCAGCAGTGGGCAATACAAAAATAAAATACTCAAGCAGTTATGTATGCAGAATGCCTCTTAGGCTGTGTAAAAGCAGTTTGAGGCTTTTCCATCATGGATATATGGCTTATGACATATATACATTTGAACTTAACAAACATAAGGTACTGATATTCATAGGGTGTTTGGACTTCAGAAAGTATGGAGATGGATGATCGCTTGTGGATAGGTTGTGATGGGAGGCTAATGGCTAACTGAGTCATGCTCAGTCCTCTTCAAATATTAAATGTAAAACTTTCTGGGGCATTTAAATAGAGCATTAAAGATTTAAACAGCAAGTAAGAACTACAAGAGAACTTTGCAAACACTGGTGTTCCCTAGTTAGAAGAAAACTGAGAGGAAACAGTTATCTAGTTATTTACAAGTATAGAAAAGAGTTTTAAACAGAAAGCAAGCTTCTCAATCCAATTGCTTTAATCAGTCCTTAAGGTCTGATCAAGAAGTTGACTTATCTGCAAATGTCAAATAATTTAACTGGAGTATGCAAGCAAACTAAAAGGAATAGTATTGCTGGATGAGTTGTCAAGAGTGATTGTCTATCTAATTAAGTTTTTTTTAGCACATTAACTATAAAAAGGTTTAAAGAAGTACCTTGATTTTTTTCTAGCATCTTCAGGGACAAGACTGATCCTAGACAAGTGAAGTTTGTAGCAGGAGAGTGCTTTCTTCCTTTAATGTGTGATGTGACTAACCATCAGCACACATGGAAAAATTCTGAAAAAATTATTGCTGATTGTATTATTAAATAATGTTCACATTGCTAATGTGATTGAAAGCATTTATTATATTTTATTCTTAGAGAGTGGAGCAAAGACTAATGTCTTGATTGATGTAGAAAACAAAAAATGCAGTGCTTCATGCTGGGTAAGTCATAGTAGAGCTAAAAGAATGAGGCAGAAGAAAAGAAAAACATCTGCAAGTTGGGAGATGTGATTTAGGGACTCCCATGATGTTCTCAGTCTGGGTACATACTGAGTCTCCCCTGTATTTTTGGAAGTGTAGACTTACTGTAGGTCTTCTTGAAGCTGTCCCATTTTCCTGTGTTTGGTCCTCTGTTCTTCAGGCCTTCAATATTACTCTTCCAAGATTTCTAGCTGCTGCTGCCTAGTGACTACCTCCACCTAGGCAATAGATACTCATTTAGTTGAGGCACTTCTTATGCGGCCTGAACTGCTTTGTTACCAATACTGCAAGCATTTTTTAAAATACAGTTTCTAGCTGTCTTCTTTGAAAGGGTGGGTATGTTGGTTGCAATCTGAATGTGAAACTTTCTGAATGTGAAACATTTACTCTGTCTTGCTTCAAAGGAGTCAGCAAGAGTAAAGTCATACTGGATGCAGCTCAGGTAAAACTGGTATTCACTCACAAATTAATGATTCAATGATGCCTCACATGTGGACTGAGAGAGAACTTTGTTTAATTATTAGTACAGGAAAATGTAAAAATCAATCTGTAAGACTGAGTACAGTATCTGAGGAATAGCAGCTTAATGTTGCAAATTATAACCTGAATTTGTCACTTTTTGCCAACTCAGGTATAACACTAATCAGACTATCAGATTCTTAATTTCTAAACCACACCAATATTCCTTCTCTCACTTCCCAGAAACATATTTTGGTAAAAATGAGGCAATAATTTTAATTCCAGGTTAAGAATTCACACACTGACAAAGAAGAAAGCAAATATGTTTAGAAGAGGCAGCTCAGAAAAAAAAGAGGATCTCTAAAAGCATCCAGTCCTTCTTTGGTGTTGTACTGAAGCTTGTTACAGAAACAGTAACAAAGAATAGTTTGATATAAAGATATATTTTATACAAGACATATTCAGAGCAGACCCAAGAAAAAGGACTGGATTTAGCCTTTTTATTTTCTGAAAGATAGGCAACCTTTGATTCACTAACATTATTTCATTAACTGTCATGATCTGATTTTCTTCTCTCAAAATTCTATGGATTTATTTTTCTAACACTTCTGACTTTCTTGCTTTCATTTTCTGGTTCTGTACGTTGAAAGAAAAGGTCTTTCTACTAGATTGGTTGCCATAAAAAAATTTACAGACTGGCAAAAATTAAAGAGGTAGTTTTGAAAATGCACAAAAAGCAGAAAGCAAAATGGAAAACAAACTGTGACAAGCTAGGTAGCTTGTGACAAACATGCTACCCAGGGAAAAAAATGTCTTGTAATGAAAACTTTTTTCTTTACTGTTATTTATTCCTATACTTCACATTCTTGATTGTGAATGGAGCAGCAAGGCATCTGGCAGTGCCTGGTTAACAGCTCATACCACATGCGAAGAGTTGCTCTTGATAGCTCCTTAGTTTACTTTGAAGAATGACAGGAGAGAGACAGGGGCAGGAACATCTTTGCCAACAAGAGAGGAAGACTTTAATCTAGGTTAGGGAATGGTGACCAAAACCCAAAGAGAGGTGCAGGGAGAGAGAGAGATAGTACGGAAGGGCCTGGGGACACAACATGAAAGAGGCTCTCCTAGTTCCAGTCAGTAAACAGTATTACTGGAGGCCTATCCCAGACACCTGTATATCAATTCACACAGCATGGGAATCACAACAAAAAAAGTCCAGGTGCTGCTGCAGAGCTTCAGGCTCATTGGGATCACAGATATGGTTTGCTTAAATAGAGTGCTGTGAAGAATGGACCATGAGTCCCTAGGTAGACAGACCAGGAAGGCAGAGAAGAGAAACTGCATTACACACAAAGGCACAAAGGCCAAAAGGCCAAATGCACAAAGATATAATTGGTGTTCTGTGAGTAAAGGAGCATCAGAGTCAACTAAAGTGACTTCATGAGGGTCTTTGACTACAAACCACCAGATGCCAAGGAATACATAAAGCTTTCTTTAGAAAAATGGAAGAAGCCTTACAGACGCAGGCTCTGATTCTAGTCAGAAGCATGAGTTACTGTAACAACTACTGAAGGATGTCGAGGTCAAAGCAAACCAGGAGAATCCTGGAGTACATTTAATAAAATTTATTGGTGAAGAAGCTGACTAGAGAAGATTCTGTACTGGACCTGTTCCTCTCAAAAAAGAGCTGTTTTGGAGTGCAAAGTCATGGCAGTCTTGGCTTCAGCTGTCATGAAATGCTACAACCTAAGATACTGAGAGAATTGAGCAAGATGAATAACAGAATTGCAAACACGGAACTGAGGAGAGCAAAAGCATGATTACTGTCTAATTAGTTTAACTTGGTCCTAAGCAACTATCCTCTGGTGTGTCATTCATTCTATTTAGTTGTGTTCGTGTTTGTATAACTTTTTGGACAGACAAGTAGAATTAAAGCTTTAGATTCAGATTTCTACTCACATGTTTACAATTGAATATATCTACTAAAAGCAAAGCCTCTTTGAAACTCATCCATTTATTATGTTTTTGTTTATTTTTTTTCCCAGCTAGTATTTTCCTCCTTTCTTTGTAGATTTATTTAAAATGAAATAATTTCATTCCCTATGTGGGTAGGGGATATGAGTTCCAGGTATGAATTTTCCAGTTCCAAATCATTTGTGAGCACTACATAATGAAATGTCACTGAGAAGAATGAATGAAGAAGTCAAAAGGTGAAATGTGGAAATGAAGTGCTGTGATTCTGAGGAAACCACACAGTGTATTTCCCTCGTTTATGAGGCTGTCATACCTTCTAAGACTTGGAACCAAACTATATGAGACGATTAAATGGTGTTGTGTGTCAGATACACACCATAAGTGTTGCATATGCTTTGTTCTTAAACAATTTTTCTCCACAAACTTTTCATATGGAATGATGTCTAGAAAACCTCACTGAGGCTACATTTCTAGAAGAAAGATTTATATTTGCACAGAAGAAATTTCAGCTTGTTCCAGCTTCTGAATAAGTGCTCTATTTGGCAGAAGTTAAGAAACAGTACTGTCCCTTTTGACAATGTTTTCTGGGACTGTTTGTAGTTTTCTAAGCTCTTCTAGTAGAATTTGGATTCCAAAGGTAAGTTATGTGTAGAAATTCTTCTATGTGACTCCTCATTGAGTTCAGTATGATCATGTCCAGTCCACAGGTGGATCTGTAGTTCCCTGATAGCAGAAATGCAGAATTCTGACAATTATAATGAGAAAACTCATAGGCTTCTAGATTTAGATAATGAATATTAAGGGACATATTTAGAACATGCATCCTCATGGTGTCAAATAAATAGGTAAATACGTTTAACCTCTCTAAGACTATAATGTGAAGTGAATAGCGTACTCTTGTAATCTTAAGAAACATAAGAAATCTTAGAACAATAAGAAATTAGAAAGAAAAATGTAATTTTAATGTATCAACTTCTTTGTGTTACTCTCTTCTTTACTGAGCCACTTACAGAAATAAGTGTTCCCCCCCCCCCCTCCCTTTTTCTTTTAAATCTGAAGTACATGGGATTGGAAAGGCTGTAATGTGCTGAGAGAAATTCTGTGGCAAAGAGAAATGAAGTACTAATACCAGTAATCAAGACAAAATTCTGTGCAGGTCTAAGGAACTGCAACAAATTTTCAGCTTCAAGCGATTGCTTCCACCCACATACTTATTATTGTCTATTGTGGCACAGAGGGAAGAAGAAGGATGAGACTAAGTGAATATTTCAGTAAGGTTATACCTGCAGTATGATGCTGCAACCTCGTGATCTCTGAGCTGTTTTTGAAGTACTTATTTGGTGGTGCACTGGCTTTTTTTTGGAGTAAATTGCTCTATTGGGTCTGACTGGGGTAAAGCTCACAGCCCTTACACTGCTGTGCTTTGCTGTGGTAGCTGGTGTTGATAACAGAGCAGTGTTTTGGCTACTGCCAAGCTGTGCTGTCCCTGTGACATTCCTTCCCCCACTGAAGGGGATGGGGGGGAGCCAAGATCCTGGGAGGAGACACCAGCAGGCCAGCTGACCCCAGTCAGCCAAAGGGATATTCCATACCATATGACATCAGCTCAGATATAAAAGGGAAGGAAGAGAGGAGGAGGAGGAGGCACTCAGGGCTGGTCCATGTTTGCCTCCTCAAACAACCACCACGCGTGCTGGAGCCCTGCTTCCCAGAAAGTGTCCGGACATCGCTACTGATGGGAAGTAGAGATTGATTGTTTTCCCTTCTTGCTCTTGAGCGTGCAACTTTCAACTTGCTTGTTCTATTTTTTTTCCCCACTGTAATAAAACTGCCTTTACTCACCCGGATAGTATTTTTCAATATTATCCTCTCCCCTCTCCCAGCGGGAGGGGGAGTGATAGAGTGACTGAGTGGGCACCTGGCCCCTGGCCGGGGTCAACCCACGACAGTCTCTTTTGGCGCCCAATGTGGGGCGAGATAAAGGCAGTTTTATATCTATATACACATATATTGCATGCTCTAGTAATTACCAAAAGCAGCTCTCAAGTAGTAAACTCCTGCGTGGCATACGGCCTTCGGCTGCCACACTGCTTATCTTTGTTTTGCTATGTTTGGGAACATGTTGAAACAAACAATGACTGTGAATGAATATAACTCCTTCTCTCTGCCCTGGGTGAATTTGAGTATGGATGATCTTTTACTGCAGGCTCCTGTGATTATTGCCAACCCTTACATAAGCTTCCTGATATTATTAATAATATTAGCCAACACTGTTACCTTATGGAATTCATGGAAATTGTCATCTCCCTGGTACAGAAGGAAACGACCCTTGGGTGAGGAGCTGTTAAAATCTGCCCTGAGGTACCCAGTTCCTGGGTGGAAAGGTGTATGAAGGGATTTGGGCAGGTTCCTAGGGCGGTTATCACCTCCCGCTGCCTGGAAGTTTACTCCTGAAGAGGTAAATAACCCTAACAAACTGGCCCGTCGCTGACAGAAGGGTGCCTCGTTTACTCGCAGGAATGCGAGCAGCTTCTCGCCCTGTACTGGGGGCTGGCCTGGGCCTACCGGGCCTCTGTTCAATATTCTCAGAGGACTGTGGTTGAGGCAGGAACTCAAACTGTGCCTGAGGACACTATAGCTGAGACAGGGACACAAACTACAGCTGTGGCTGAGGCAGGGATACAAACCATAACAACTATGTCTGAGATAGGAACCCAAACCACAACAACTACATTAATTGCCCCAGTAGTGGAAAAAAAAAAAATCCAGTTTCTAAAAATAAAATAGCAGGATTCGTGCCGTCATGTACCTACAGAAGTAATTGACAAAATTGCCAATATGTCTCCACCAGTTACTAAGAAAGAAACACAAGCTTTCTTAGACCTTGTAAGATTCTGGAGAATGCACATTCCAGGCTATAGTCAACTTGTAGACCCCCTCTATCGAGTGACCCGGAAGAAGAATAACTTCAAGTAAAGCCCTGAGCAGAAACAAACCTTTAAGCAAATCAAACAGGAAATAGCTTGTGCGGTGGCTCTTAGACCTGTTCAGACAAGACCAGATGTGCAAAATATACTCTACACTGCAGCTAGAGAGCAAGGCCTCACCTGGAGCCTCTAGCAGAAGACCGCGAAAGAAACCCGAAGTCAGCCATTAGGATTCTGGAGCGGGAGTTACCGAAGATCAGAAACCCACTATACTCCAACTGAAAAAAAAATACTAGCAGCTTATGAAGGGGTTCGAGCAGCCTCAGAAGTTGTTGGGACAGAAGCATGTCTCCTCTTGGCACCACGATTGCCTGTCCTACACTAGATGCTCAAAAGAAACATTCCCTCCATGCATCATGCAACCAGTGCTGCATGGAGTAAGTGGGTGGCCTTAATTACACAACGAGCCCGAATGGGAAAACCCAACTTCCCAGGAATCCTAGAAGAGATTTTGAGTTGGCCAGAAGCCAGAGATTTTAGAGCACTGTCTGAGAAGGTGACTCATGCCCAAGAAGCACCACCATATAACGAGTTACCAGAAAACGAAAGAAAATATGCTTTATTTACTGATAGATTCTGTCGAGTGACAGGAAACCATCAGAAGTAGAAAGCTGCTGTGTGGAATCCCACACGACAAGTCATTGAGACTGCTGAAGGAGAAAGTGAATCAAGCCAGTTTGCAGAGGTGAAAGCCATCCAACTAACCCTAAAGATTGCTGAAAGAAAAAAGTGGCCCATACTCTATCTCTATACTGACTCCTGGATAGTAGCTAATACCCTATGGAGATATCTGCAGCAGTAGAAGAAAACTAACTGACAGTGCAGGAGAAAACCCATCTGAGCTGCTGCATTATAGCAAGACATTGCTGCACGGATAAAAAACATGACTGTGAAAGTACGCCATGTAGATGCCCATGTGCCCAGGAGTCGTGCCACTGAAGAGCATCAAAACAACGAACGGGTAGATAAGGCCACCAAAATTGGAATAGCTCAGGTGGACCTAGATTAAGAGAGAAAGGGTGAGCTATTTATAGCCCGATGGGCCCACGAAGCATCAAAGCATCTTAGAAGAGATGCAACATACAGATGGGCTCGTGATCGAAGAGCAGACCTGACCATAGAAACCATCACACAGGTTATTCATCAGTATGAAACATGCGCTGCCATCAAGCGAGCCACACGAATGAAGCCTCTTTAGAGTAGAAGGCAGGGGCTGAAGTTCCAGTATAGTGAAGCCTGATAAATTAATTACATTAGGCCATTGCCACAAACACGCCAAAGCAAGAGTTACATCCTCACCATAGTAGAGGCCACAACTAGCTGGCTGGAAACGTACCCAGTAAACCACACCACAGCTCGGAACACAATTTCAGGTCTTGAAAGACACATTTTGTGGCAACATAGAACCCCAGATAGAATTGAGTCAGACAATGAGACTCATTTTCGCAATAATCTTATAAACTCCTAGGCAAAGAGGCATAACATTAAGTAGATATATCATATTCCTTATCACCCACAAGCCTCTGAGAGAATTAAAAGATATAATAGACTGTTAAAAACTATGCTACGGACACTAAGTAATGAGACATGAAAGCATTGAGATGTAAACTTGGCAGAAACCACTTAGCTAGTCAATACTAGAAGA
This sequence comes from Eopsaltria australis, assembly GCA_034509425.1. Classification (NCBI taxonomy): domain Eukaryota; kingdom Metazoa; phylum Chordata; class Aves; order Passeriformes; family Petroicidae; genus Eopsaltria; species Eopsaltria australis. Next base: position 280,869 of record JAVTVJ010000649.1, on the reverse strand, counting down.
TCTGTTAACCGCCCTAGTCCCGCCCAAACTAAACCCTTAGACACTGTAGAAAGAGACAAAGTTCCCGCACTACACATAAGAAAGTGGCTAAAGAAGTAAGTGTGAGTTGCATCCCCCATGGGGAAGGGCAAATCCATTCGTAAAATTGTCTTTGCCCAAAGACCTGAGTGCACTTGGTAAGTAATGCGAGAAGATAAGGAAACCCAGTGTGTACCCCAAGGTGATTTAACCTTGGGGTAAGAATAATGCATCTTAGAAGTTGTATGTTGCAAGATGTAAGTAGCAGAAAAAACATGAGCTGATGAAGAACAAATTTCAGCAAGGAGCAAAAAAAAGACCACAATGAACAGAGATAGTGCCAGTCCTCAACAATCAAGTTTACTATTCCTCCTGCCCTGACCCCACATTCTGCTGGAAATAGAGACCACGTAAAAGAATGCAAGAAGACAGAAGATAGTAGTTAATGTGATAAAGATAGTTTAAAGATGTAGCTTAAATTGCGTGTGTGAGTAGAAAAAAATTTCTGAGCATGATGCAAATAGTATAGAATAAGAAGTGAAAATTGTATTGAGTCTGACTGGGGTAAAGCTCACAGGCCATACACTGCTGTGCTTTGCTTTGGTAGCTGGTGTTGATAACAAAGCAATGTTTTGGCTATTGCGAAGCTGTGCTGTCCCTGTAACATTCCTTCCCCCACTGAAGGAGATGGGGGGGAGCCAAGATCCTGGGAGGGGACACCAGCAGGCCAGCTGAGCCCAGTCAGCCAAAGGGATATTCCATCCCATATGACATCAGCTCAGATATATAAGAGAAGGAAGAGAAGAAGAAGAGGAAGCACTCAGGGCTGGCCCATGTTTGCCTCCTCAAACAACCATCACGTGTGCTGGAGCCCTGCTTCCCAGAAAGTGTCCGGACATCGCTGCTGATGGGAAGTAGAGATTGATTGTTTTCCCTTCTTGCTCTTGAGCGTGCAACTTTCAACTTGTTTGTTCTATTTTTTTTCCCACTGTAATAAAACTGCCTTTACTCACCCTGATAGTCTTTTTCAATATTATCCTCTCCCCTCTCCCAGCGAGAGAGAGAGTGATAGAGTGACTGAGTGGGCACCTGGCCCCGGGCCGGGGTCAACCCACAACAATTGCAGATGCTTAAGAAAGAAAAAGAAAATATTAGGGCCTTTGGTGAAAAGAAATTTAAATTAAATGAAGTATTTTTGTCTGAATTATAGGTATATGCTGTGTCATGCCTGATGGTCTGAGATGAGTTGTGGATCTTTTCTGGCACATACTCATATTTCCTTTCAGTAGAAGTCAATGTCTGAGGAGAAGGGAGTTTGTATCCCTGTTATCTGATGAAGAAGAAAAAGATCATATGTGTTAGAGATGATGAACTGTGCATTATGTTAGCTGGTTTGACTGAGTGTTTTGTCAAGGAAAAGCCTAATGAACTCCAAATTCAGCTTTCCTCCTGCAGGCTAATTGAAAGAAGGTGATCCTGACCTTTCAAGAACACTAAATCCCTTATCCGGAGACTCAGGTCAGGTTCATCAAACAAGGCAGGTACAAGCTGAATTAACTCAATTGAAGTGTTTTCTGTAGTACAGCTAGAAGAGATTTAACACTGTTTGGTTTAAATATATTTAATCTGAAGGAGCAGTGAAATGCAAGATGAAGTTGCAATAATCAAAGAAATTACAAGGCCAGCTATTGATGTGAACCTGATAAAAGTGATTTGTGTAGCCAGCAGAAGTAACATTGTTATGTACTCAGCTGAGAAACACTTGTTAAATCAGTATAAAAGCGCATTAAGATAAAACGGTGGGTCTAAATAGCCTACTGTATTCCTTCTGCTAGCCCGGATGGGAGTTATGTTGGGTTGAGTTGAACCTGTCTGGATGCTAGATGCCTGCTGAAGCTGCTCTAGCACTACACTTCTCAGCTGGTCAGGGGAAAGAAAATATGATGAAAGGCTTGCAGATTGAGATAAAGAGAGGCTGTTCACCAACTACCATTATGGGAAAAACAGACTCAGCTTATTAACTTATTGCAAATCCTTTTATTTTATACTCATTTAAGAGTAGGATAATGAAAAATCTTAAAACCACTTTCCCCCAATCAACTTCATTCCTGATTTTCTGTACCTCCTCCCTGCCAGTGGCACAGAGTAGTGGAGCATGGGGCTTGTGACCAGTTCCTCACATGCTGTCTTTGCAGTTCACTTCTTACAGGGAAGAATCATTGCACTCCTTCCCTACTCCTGTGTGGAGACAGCCTTCACAAACTTCTCCAATATGACACCTTCCCATGGGCTGCAGTTCTTCACAAACTGCTCCAGTGTGGGTGCCTCACACTGAACACAGTCCTTCAGAAATACACTGTTCAAGCCTGGGTACCCCATGTGGGCACAAGTCCTGCCAGAAAAGTTGCTTCAACATGGACTCCTCTTCCCACAGGTCCATGGGACCTGGCAGCAAAACTCTTCCAGAGTGGGCTGCTCTCTTCAGAGGTCCGCAGGTCCTGCCAGGACCCTCTTGACTGGTGTTTTCCATGGGGTCACAATCTACTTCAAAGACACCTGCCTGCTCTGGCGTGGGGTCCTCCATGGGCTGCAGGTGAATCTCTGCTTCACCATGGTCCTCCATGGACTGCAAGGGCACAGCTGCCTCACCATGGTCTGCACCACAGGCTGCAGAGGAATCTCATCTCTGGTGCCTGGTGCATCTCCTGCCCCTCCTTCTCCTCTGATCTTGGTGTCTGAGAGCTGTTTCTCTCACATATTCTCACCCTTGTCTTGGGCTGCAGTTGCTGCTGCACATTTTCCTTCCTTTCTTAGGTATATTACCCCACAAGTGCTTCTGCTGTCACTGGTGGGCTTGGCCTTGGGCAGCAGCAGGTCCGTATTGAAGCTGGCTGTCACTGTCTCTGTTGGTACCCTTGTAGCTTCATCCCCCACCCCTTCCAACCCCCTAGTACCCCAAACCTTGCCACCCAAATCCAGTACAAGTAGTACTGGAGTAGTAGTAGTAAATAACTGCTTCATGATCCCAAATGTCACCTCATTGCACCACTATGGTACAACTTGTTTATATATTGGTGATTGCTACCAGCTTTGAAGCATCTTTATATTTGTTGAGCAACAAGCACATACTCATAAGCATTTATGCCTATAATATGACTTCTATCTTTAGACTATGTGGCACTATAATACCCAAAAAATCAATTTTCAGTTCCAAACATGGATTTCTTTTGATATTTCCAAGTGACATCCAGAATTACAAAAATATTTGAGTTTAATAAGACTTGTGACACCAACATCCACGGCATTATTGTCTGGAAGTTGAGAAAGTATGTCTGGATGAGTGGATAGCCAGATGGATTGAAAATAGTCTGGGCAATTGTGGACAATGACTTGGTATCTGATTGGCAGCCAGTAAGTATCAAGGAGAGTATCCTGGAACCAATACTGAGGCCAACTCTTCACCACTGACCTGGATAATGAGACAAAATACATGCTTGGCATATACCAGCTGGGACTGGCCTAAATGCCTAATGATAGTGCCACAGTCCTTAAGAAGTTTGGATTAACAGAAATCATTAAGTTCCAAGAAAAAGAGTTCAGAGTTCTGTATCTGAGATGGAATAAAGGTACACGTATGTATAGGCTGTATAACTACTATATTAATAATGGCCCAAATCAGCTTCACAACTAATGCCAAGTAAGTTGAATTTAAGCCACGAGCAGTCCAAATAAGTCACAAGTTTTACACTGAGCTACATTAGGAGGCATGTGTCCAATGAACTGAGAGAAATTGCTATACCTTTGCAGTTGGTGAGATTGGGCCTTCTGGAATACTCTGTGTCTTTCTGGATGCCCTGTTCAAAACAGATGCAGAGAAGTGGGGGAAGGTCCAGAGAGTACAGCAAGGATGGACAGGGTCCTAGAAGACACTGATTTATGAATGGAAATGGAGGGACTAAAGTTTGTTCAGCTAGAATAGGAAGCTCAGGGGCAGCTTTCAACCACATGAAGGGGAGTTTGAAAGTTGAAGCCAAATTGTTCTTGATAGCAGCAGCTTGTGTAAAAAGGAGTAATGACCACAAATTGCAGCATGGGAGATTCAGGTTATGCTTTAGGAAGAATTTTTTCACCCTGATGAGACACTAGAATGGCTTTCCACTGAGAGTTTGTGGTATCTCTGTCCTGACATGTTTCCTCAACTTGGCTGTGATGCCTGAAGGATTTTTTCTGCTTTTCTTCTGAATATTTCTTGCACTGTTCCCTATATTCACAAGTATTAGCATGCATACTTGTGATGCTTTAGGTGCTAGCTTAGCCCGGTTTCATGGTGTTTAGTAGGCCGGTAGACTAAACACCCCTGAAACCACATAGAGTTAGAAGACCAAACACCCTGTTTTCATGGGCCCTCAAGGTCTCCTAGTAGGACAGATTTTGTAAACTAGAAGTTAGCCCACCCAGGCCCCTTATTGGGCCCTCCTGGTAGATATGCTAATGTGTAGAGTCTTTAATTGTACACTCGACTGGGGGGAAGGGGCTTTTGCGGTGTGTTCTACCTGGACGGCAGAAGCCATTGAATGGGATCCTATTAAAACACCGAGGTAAACGACCCCCAACCCTCTGACCGTGTCTGAGCCTTTATTTCCTAAGACCAGAAAAAGGCAACAGCTGTAGGCATTCACAGCTGTCCTGCTCTAAAGTTGGGAATAGCCCTACTGTAAGCCAGAGAGTTCCCTAGATATCTTCTAGAGGTCCTCTACAATATTGCCATGATTCTGTTATTTGGTGTGAACCATTCAACTGATAATATTTTAAAAAATTATTGTGAAGATACTTCTGATATCCATGGCTTTTCTTTTTATAAACCAAAAGTTAAGTAATTGAACCTCAGAGCCAAACAGTAACTTTGAGTAAATAACAAAAAGGAAAACTAAGAACCTGAAGATAAAAGGCATAATTGGAATTTCTTGTCTCTTATTTCTGTTTTCCAAATTACAGGTTTGTTTCCAGCCTTAACAGAAGGATTTTATGCTGAGTCATTACTGATGCATTAGAGAACATGTAAAAAATCATGCAACACAGATCATTTTTTATTGTGTGAATCACATAAAGTCACATATCCATTGTTAAAATGTAGTTTTAGATATCCACACAGAGTAAGTTTTTTCTTCCTTTCCTCAGGGAGCATTACCTTATCCCATAATTCATGAGTTCTAAGACCATTAGTCCAATGTAGTTTTACACTAATTTTTTTAATTAATAACTTCAGTAGTTTATATAAAATAACAGTGATGATGAATCACTAATTTATGAGGCCTTGCTTCAAATTGATATTATTCATAAAACATATACATGACAAGTTATATGCACAAACCTCAGTATTCATAATTTTCAAGAACTTGAAATAATGCCAACAACTGCAACATTAGCGATCTTTAAACTACTCTGATATTTACATCAACATCAAGAAATTGCAATAAAGTATTGGTTAACAGAGTAAGAGTCTCAGGAAGTACAAAAAACAATATGTGGAACTATGAGAAATGAAAAGACAGTCCAGTAGTTTGTTCTTCAGTAATTTGTCAGTTGGAAAACTTGGTTTATTGGATGTGCTAAGTGATACACAAAACCAAAACACCCTTTTGACCTATGTTACGGTCACTAGTGGCATGCACTATATGTGACTTCACTCTACACTGCTGGATGGAGCCTACAATGCTTTATCTATGTTGTATTGTAAAAAATGCTTTCTTATAATTTTCCTTTGTGAAGTAACATCAAACACAGATATTTTTATAAGGCTAATCAGTATCCTTGGAAAGAATGCCTCGGAAAGATTTCTAAGTTTGGACAGGGATTTCAGTTCTGATTCACTGCTTTAGAAAATGAGAGATTTCCCATTATGGCTTAATTTTTATATTTGGATATAATGTCCATGTTATTTTTTTCTGAATATCTAGTTCTTTTGGCATTTTTAAAGCACAGTTATTCCCATCCCTTTGAAATTTTATGAACTTTCAGAGCGAAATGTAATTTATTTAGATTACTTATAGAATACCAAGAGTATATTTTTGCAACCAAGAATGACATAGGTGCATAAAAATATCCTGTTGAATGTGAGAACATTTGGCATTTTAGTGAGAAAAGGCCTAAAAAAAAGAAAAAAGATAAATTAGTTGTCCTTGGAATTGATTTTGGTTTTAGATATAAATGGGTATGAGGCTTATTTTAACCTTCAAGCTTGGTTGAAACTCTATTATGGGTAGAAGACAAAATGCATCCAGCAGTCATTACTATAGTGTCTGAAAAGAGATAATTCTACAGTGCAAGAGTCAGAGCCAGGGAAGAGAGAAAATCTGTCTGCTTCAGAAAATCTATTTCTGGCCTCCTACTGCACAATGTCTCTTATATATCCTGAGGGCCTTAAACTAAAGAGAAAAGGGTGATGCCTCCTTTTCATTTACTTGCATCTTATTTTTTTTCTACCCACGACTTTGTGTTACACAATTATTTCTCTTTTGATGGAGCTGATAAATTATGGTGTGTCATGTCTTAGAATGTGCTGTTTTATCAGAAAACATTCATGAGAAGCAATGACTTTCTGGCCTAATTGCTGGCCTCACTTTTCAGAGTTAAAGGCTGATATGTCCGACAAACCTATTTGCAAAACTGTTCCAAGTGGAGTAAAGAAATTTGTTGTATTTCTGTGAAGAATCCTTGAACAGTTCACAAGCAAATAATTTTGTGGTGCTGTCTAAGGCCCAGAGCTTGCAAACATTTATGCATGCATATATATATGCATAGATATATATATTTATAGCTATCTATATATGTGTATCTTCTGCACAAGTAAGTTTGTTGTGCATCAGATTATCTATGAAAATCCTCACAGGATCAATTTTGAAAGAATGGACAACTTTGCATATCAGATATTAGTTCCATGGCACATCAGAACTGAAGAATTTTGAGTTTTAAGCTGTACGAAACAAGTGAATGGTTTTGAAAATATACACTCAAATGCAGAATTCAAAATTGTTTAAAAGGCTACCAGCAACATAGATGATTATATACCAATCACCTTGTGAAATAAAAACATGTAAATGTTGTCAAATAATTATGAAAATCCCATTTGGCTGGCTGCAAACACAGTTTTAGTAAGCAAAACAGGAAAGCACGTTCCTTCACATTGTCTGCTCCTTTTTATGATTGTTCAAGATATTTGCGAATCCAAAATTCTTTTTCATTGAATGTTTATATAACAACTTTTGAATAAGTATTGGCTTTTCCCTCAATGCATAGATCGAGATCAGAATCTGCACTGTGGTGGGGATGTTAGGCTTCATTAAATGTGGGATGTCAAGTCCCTAAGACCGTAAAACTTTGAATTTCAGTTTAACATTATTACTGTAAAACTGAAAATGGCTAGAAGATTTTTACCCTCTCTGTAAATACACAGAATCCTAGAATGATTTGGGTTGAAAAGGATGGTAAACACAACTTTGTTCTGAGCCCCCTGCCATGGATAGGGACACTTTCCTCTAGACCAGATTGCTCAAAGCTCCACCCATCCTGGTCTTCAACACTGGCAGGGATGAGTTCGAACTACTTAATAGCATATTGATCTCAAAAAAATGGTAGAAAATTACAGCAGAACGTCAATCTTTTTTCATCACAGTTCAAACTCATGCAAGGATTTATAAAGTAATTAATTAAAGTAATTGTATAACCTATCATAGCAAACACTACAAAAGTCTTTTTATCTAAAGTGTAAGTGTAGTTCTGAGGTACTGTCCTGGGCTCAACTGGGATAAAGTTAATTCTTTTCTCAGCAGCTGTTACCATGCTGTGTTTTGAATTCAGTGTGAGAATAATGTTGGTAACACACTGATGTTTAAGTTAGATGTTGTTAAATAGTACTTATCCAGAATTAAGGACTTTTTGGTGTCTCATGCTCTCCCAGTGAGCAGGTGCACAAGAAGCTGAGAAGGACCATAATCAGAACAACTGACCTGAACTGGCCAAAAGGATATCCCATACCATAGAACATCCTGTTAAGTATATAAACTGGGGACAGTTGGCTGGAAGGGACCAATCACTGCTTGGGGACAGGCTGGGCATTGGTCAGCAGGTGGTGGACAATTGCATTGTGCATCACTTTTATGTCATGGGCATTATTCCACTATCTCTATACTACTACTACTATTATTATTATGATTATTATGATGATTATGATAATTATTATTATTATTTCACTTATTAAGCTATTCTTTTCTCAACCTTCAGATTACTTTTCCTGTTTTCCTCTCCATCCATCCAGGGAGCAGAGAGGAGGGGAGGAGTGAGATGGTGGCATGTGGCACATAGTTGTCAGCTGGGGTTAAACCATTGAAGGTGCAAATTAGAGATCTCTGACATTACTAGTTGGTCTGTTCATTTATCCTCTGTGACTTAGCAACAGGAATAATTCTTCAGAATTTCTTTATCCTTACACTATGTTTTAGAGAAGCTAATAAAACATTGTTCCTTTTCCCTCTGCATAACCAGGGGAATCCTGTGTAATTTTTCATTTATGATTTGTTGTTTTACTTTTGGCTAAGGCCTCGCTTTACTGTGCAAGTCATGAGTCATATTTGCATATTTGTTCAACTCCATTACACAGAAGTGACAGAAATACAAAAGACTCTCGAAACAAACCAAAAAAGCTAACACCAAATCTGAGTTTTTGAAATGATATGGTTATACCCTCTCAGTTCAGAAAAAATCAAGTATCATTTGTCATTGTATGAAGGTATGTTTATGAGGATATGCTGTACACTGTCATTTTAAGATTAAAATCCTTCAGTTTACTAACTGGAAAGTACAGAAAGTGTAGCAGTGATTGCTTGCAGCAGCTTTTCTAGACTGTTTATTCAGAATTTTTTCCAGGGCTCTTAAGTGAGATTCTACATAGCAATTATGAAACCCAGGCAACAAGAAAGTGGATAGAAAGTGGAGAATCTTTTCAAGTCTATTATCTGTGATTTACTCATGACATTTTACAATGAGGTTTAGAGAAAAAAATTGAGATCACATCCTCATTACTTAAAATTGAAGAATGTTCCTACAGCTATTACTACTAGTACGTGAGTATGGATAACTGAACAAAAAATAGCTTTTCTGTATCTTCATATTGAAAGAATCAAATGCTCTTAATTTTAGTTTTCTTGTTACATATTTCATAAGACTATGATTCTTTTTAGGTATACAACCTCCTACATGTAGTGTTCATTTTTGATGTATTAACTAGTAACATGAAGTCAAGATTCAGTAGAAAATAAAATAAATTCTGAAAAAGCAAGCAAAGCGGTTGGCTGTATCTCTACTGAAGAATGACGTGTTAGCTCTCATGAACAGATGTCTCCTAGCAAAATGGTATTCTGAAGGTCTGGTGCAAAAATAATTGTCTAGTTTGGCAACCAAGCATTTCAAGAACATAAAATTCAAAACATATCAGTGTATTACTATCAATTTTACCTCTTTCTGTCATCAGTTAGAGCTTCCTGTTTCTGCTAGAATCTTCAACAAAATATGGCATGGGATAAGTAGTCACCAGCTTTTTAATTAGTTAGAAAAACACATTTGTGTGGTCCCTGATTTGCTAATCCATACCTGATGATGATCTCACCAGATCTCAGTCAGTCTAACATAGTTTTCTGAGCTCCCTCAAGAGCTAATGGAGGGAGAGACAGGTATGTCTAGGATGGGAATCACTACATTCTGGGACAAGTGTCTATGAGAAATAGGAGGAATCACATTGCAGTTGTCCCTGCTTTGCCTTAGTAAACAGTAAAGAAAACTTACACAACCAGTATAGATGCAAATGTATATGCCAGTATTAGGTGAGATGAATTCAGTTGTGGTAGAAAGTTAATATAAAGATTATTGCTCAGAACATGATCTACTGAACCCAGACCTTTATGTCTTAAGTAAAAACATGAACTGATTTTCAGATGAACAGAGGTCAGTAATTTGCCTGTTTAGTTCATATTTGTCCACAGCAACTGTTTATTTCAGTCCAAGGCAGTGAGAAGTAGTCTTACGTTTTGTTGAGTTCCTCTGTTCTTAGAAATTACCATATCACCATAAAATGTGGAGCAAGCAGGTCACCCTTCATTTGGCAAATTGAGCAAACAAACACTGTACCCTGACAATCGGGTGAAGAATTCAGAGCTGTAAATCCATGCAGCTGTAAATCCAGCTTTGCTGCTTTTCTTTTAAATACTGTGTTGTCCTTCCGAGTTCAGGATGCTTAGTCTCCTTGTAAAATGAAAGATCCACCAGTCACAAAGAGTCACAGAATCAATTAGGTTGTAAAAGACCTCTGAGATCATTGAGTCCACCCTATGACCAAACACCACTGTGTCAACCAGACCATGGCACTGAGTGCCATATGCAGTATTTCCTTAAATACTCCTAGGATGATGATTCCACCACCTCCCAAGGCAGCCCATTCTAATACCTAAACCCTTCCTGTGAAGAAACTCTTCTCAATGTCTAACCTAAATCTCCCGATTGGAACAAAAATAATATCTCATCAAGCAATGAGATATAAACTTTTTAATTCTTGGTGTTGAAAGGGTATGTAGCCATTTTAAAAAATAAATGAGTGGCTTAGGGTAAAGCAGCAGCACATTGATTTAGAAGGTCAAAGTGGTTCTGTTCTTCTTTTCAGGCATACCTATAATTTAAAACTTACTTTGGATATGAAAATATTTGAGAGGATGTTTTTATTCTTAAAAGTATTTTCCTTAATATTTTTGTGGGCAGATGAAACTTTTCTTACATTCCTTCAGATTTTCCGAAGATTTGGGGTGTTGTTCTTTATTCCATAATAATTTCTGACATGTATTGCTTTTGTTCTGATTCACACTTCCCTTAATTTGGACCTTTGTGTATGTTTACTGTAAGTTACATGTACTTCTCTGTTAGTAACATACATTGTTTTGGAAGCTGTGATTTTTTTCCTTTCCTACCTGTTTTCAAAGAACTAGCATTTAGGCTTAATAACCTTCACTCAAAATATACATTTGTCTGATGAGTATGCTTTACTGCTTTTTAGTTTGTGAGTCTCATCATTCCTGACCTCAATCAGTCTGTTTTTATTGAGAGATTAAATCATAGAATGATTTGGGTTGGAAGGTTGGAAAGGATTTTAAAGACCATCTAGTTTCAACGCTCTTCTCATAGGTAAGAACACCTTCCACTAGACCAGGTTGCTCAGGGTCCTATGCAACCTGGCCTTGAAAAAATAAATGGATGAGGCACCCACAACTTCTGTGGGCAATCTGTGCCAGTGCCCTGCCACCCTCACACTGAAGAGTTTCTCCTCACGTCTCTAATCTAAACCTACTCTCTTTCAATTTAAATACATTACCCTTTATTCTATCACTATGTGACCATGCAGAAAAGTCTTTCTCCAGCTCTCAAGTAGGTACTGGGGGGCTGCAAGGTCTTCTAGTGCCTTCTCCATAAATCCCATTTTACTTGTCAGTATTTGCTTTAGGGGACTTCTTAGACATCAGGCATTACTGTGTTTCTAATTCTTCATTGATTCTGAACCTGATTCTGAACTTGAGCTTTTAGGCCCTTATAGGCAGCATCACAAACCACAGAAGCAAAATAAGGTATTTTTTAATGGATATCTGGAGGGGGAATCTCAGGCTCTGAATTTGATTTCCTACGCACTGCTCACAGCTCATCAGCAGTAGTAAGAGCACCCTGTGGTCCTTGATAATAGATTGTGTCTATATGGCACACTGTGCCCAACAATACTTCATACCATACCCCATAATTGTCATGAAAGAGTAAATCTCAACTTCAGGAACATAATAAGAAAATAAAAACAAAGACGTCAGTTTTTATTTAGGACTTATAACTGCACGAGATTGACTTTGGATCATCTGACTGAAACTTGTATTTTACCTTTTCGGTATCTGTGTGTATGGAGTCAAACAACTAATGGCATACCAATTTGAGAGACTCTTTTCAGTAGAAATAAATTATCATTTTTATTTTTCAGTGAGAAAGTCAACTGAAACTATATTTCACAGGAAATAGTTATGGTATTGTGTTTCCCAGAATGAGTTAAATGCCTTTCTCAGATTTAATTTAGGATTTTGTATGCTGTGCAAACATCTGCACGGTATAGCACTCTGGACTTCCAAAGAGGATATGACTTCTCATTCAACAAAATCTTCTCTTTAGTTTATTTCTTATAGACTGTGGAGAATGCATGGAAGCTTGTGAATGCTTTCCTTACTTCCCATATAAGCTGATAGGAGCTGGTGGCTGCTTTTACTTATTGCCATGAAGAGCAATCAATTAATGCTTCCCATGTCTTCAGATCTTAACTTGCTTTACCACAATTTGTTGAAAATTTTCTTTCCCCTATAACACATGAAGTTTTTGGGGAATACTAAAGGCACTGCAACAGCACAAACACAGGCCTTATTATGAACCAGAAGTGGAGGAAATTGAGATGAAGTTTTATTACTTTATGTTTGGCTAACAAAATATGAAGTAGATATTTTTTTTCTTCCAGACCTGTCATTGGTCACTGAAGTTACTTGTGTGGTTAACATGATAGCATACAGTTATTCAACAAAAGCAAACATGTAGAGGCTAGAGAGGTTTTTTATCTCCAAACCTGAGATTGCATAGTTTGCTTATGAACATAGGTTGATAGATTTGTGTTGGCAAGTGGAACTAAGCCCAGCTGGTGGCTGGTCACTTGTGAGGTTCCCAAGGGCTCAGTACTGGTACCAGTACTTCTTAACAACTGCATCAATGATAAGGGTGTGGGAATTGAGTGCATGCTCAATCAATTCATAGATGAACCAGGCTGTGTGGGAGTGCTGATCTGCTGGAGGGCAGGAAGGCTCTGCAGAGGGATCTGGACAGGCTGGATCAATGGGCCAAGGCCAGTGCTGTGAGGTTCAACAAGGCCCAGTGCTGGTTCCTGCCCTTGGGTCACAACAACCCCAGGCAGTTCCACAGGCTGGGGCAGAGTGGCTGCAAAGCTGCCCAGAGGAAAAGGAGCTGGGGGTGCTGGTGACAGCAGCTGAAAATGAGCCAGGGTGTGCCCAGGTGGCCAAGAAGGCCAATGGCATCCTGGCCTGGATCAGCAATGGTGTGGCCAGCAGGAGCAGGGCAGGGATTGTCCCCCTGTACTGGGCACTGGTGAGGCCACACCTCAAATCCTTGTGCCCAGTTTTGGGATCCTCACTTCAGAATTTTGGGATCTGCAGTCGGGAATTTTGGTTTGTGTAGTCTGGAGAAGAGGAGAGTCAAGGGGGGACCTTATCTCTCCCTACAACTACCTGAAAGGAGGTTGTAGCAAGGTAAGTGTCAGTCTCTGCCACCATGTCCCAAGTGAAAGGATGAGAAGAAATGTCCCTAAGTTACATTGGGGGAGATTCAGATTAGATATTAGAAAAACAATTTTCACTGAAGGACTGGTTAGGCACTGGAATAAGTTGCTTAGGGAGGTGGTAGAGTCACCATCTCTGTAATGTTCAAAAGGTGTCTGGTTGTGGCACTTGGGGATATGGTTCAGGGGTGATTGTAATAGTGCTGGGTTGATGGGTGAACTAGATGATATTGAAGGTCTCTTCCAGCCTTGAGGATCCTGTGATTATGTTTAATGGAAAACTTCAGAGCAGCCTGGTTCTAGTAGTGGCCATTCTAATTCGCTTGAATTTTAGTAGTGGTGTGGAAAGATGGTGCAAAAAAAGGTGACACAAACCAAATAATATGATGCTGTTGATTTATTTGGTAGATGAGGTGGGTGAAAGGTGATGTCAGGGAGACTGTCTCATTCATATTCACACGCAGGCACATATCATCGACTTAGACCTTCCCCAATTCCCACTCTGACTAGGGTGGTGCAACTGAGCTTCAGGGAATTTGACCCTCCCTCTGACAAACCTTAGCTTGGGCAACAGCTTAGATTCTCTGTGTTACCAGTCCTCTATCCTGGTATACCTCTCCTATGTGGTGGTGGACATCTGCACACTTTCTATTGCTGCTAGTTTTATAGCTAGGTGCTGCCAGAGACCGCCATAAAGCTGGTCCCTGATGATTTTTCTCTATGCCTTTGCAGATACTTCACCTATTGGTTGTTGCTGATTACACTCTGCTCCTGCTTGCTGGGGCTTGTTATACTCATTTCTTCTCACTTCATATTTGTCTCAAAACAAGGCCATGGAACTCCCTTGTCATAAGAGAAAGACAAAAGTAGCTCATAAGAAACCAGTGTTCATCACAATGAAGTCATACCACAAATTTGATGGATGTGTCAAGATCAATTCCAGAACCTCCAGTCCTCACATTCTTGCTTCAGGTATCTATACCTGGAAGCTTCATACTACATGTAAGGAAGAGGAATGTGCTATTTTTCACGCTGTTTCATAAATAGCATAAATTTTTTTAGAATTCTGCAAAAAATACAGGGTATTCAGGAAGTCTGCCCATAGCACATCATACTTATCCGTGGTCTTGCCTGGGATATATTGCCACCATAGCAGAAAATGCCTAATGAACAATTAGCTGTTACTCTTCAGAATTTTTTCTACTGTCTTCATTAAGCAAATGTTGTATCTTACTTTGCTGTTTGTTCTGTAAGTTGGTTGATTTGTTTCCTTAATATTAAGTGGTCCTTTGAAATGATTGACAGTAAATTTGAATCCTTGAGGAAATATAAGAACAATTTTCTCCTTTAGAATATTCTCCAGTGAGCTCTACAGAAGAATGAACAAATCCCCAACAGAAATACCATTCTATACGGCCCACAAATATATAATGGTTCTGCTGTTTGTATTGTTTCTATTTATCCCTTCCACAATGATCATACCAACATGCTAGCTATTCTTTGTACCGTTACAACTGCGAGACCTTTTTTCCTCTTATCTGTAGGAAGCCTAAAATGCGTCTTTAAGAGCTGAATGTTAATTCTCCAAATAGTCAGTTGTAGTAAGATATCTAACTCTTCAGGTGTAAGTTGATTCTCTCTAATGTCCCAAGAGCAACCTGTTATCATATGAGAAATAATAATGAGAAGATGCAATGCAAAGTTTTAGGTATTTCTATGGCTTTTGAAAGTTGGCATAATGAATACTATGAGGCATTTTTCCCCAGACCCCTGTTATAACACGTATATGCATTTAACACAAAAATATATTTACTGCTGATATCAGCAGGAGGGCCTGCGCCACTTGCTAGTTCATCCTTTGATGTTTGACTTGAATGAGCATACATTGTAGCTGTACACTGCAACAGGTCTGCTCAAGCACAATGTTCTCAACTTGTTGTGCGAGGGACACAATAATTTATTTGATCTCCAGATATTCTTTTAGTTCTTACCTAAATATTTTTGGAGTACTGAGAAGTCCTTTGAAGAAGATGAACAGCATCTGATAATTGCAACATACAAAAGACATGTAAGAATGAACACTATTTACAATTTTTGGTCAGTTTTTAATGGTCTAGTGTTATGCACTACCTTGTGGTTAGTTTTTTATTATAGTCAGCTTGTTGTTGTAGTCTGTCACTGTCCCATGTAGCACAGAATACTAAGGTGGCAAGATTTGTGGTAATATGTCATGGGATGAAACAAGGCTCTGGAGTCTTTCTCTGAGTCTTTTCTCTGAGTCTGGAGTTTTTCTCTTCTGTCCCCAGTTTAGACTACTACACCAGCATCCATAATGAATAGTCTGTCAGAGAGGCTTCTTCCTTAAATTTAGTCTTTAGTGGATAATTGTCAATAGATCACCCTGAATGCAATTACACAGAAAAAACCACTGTGGGTACATAGCTTTCCAGTTCCTTTTGACAAAAAGCATTTCAGCAGAGGCACCACCCCCACCCCCCCTCCCGAGCTTCCTAAAAACATGAAGCATTTATATTTTGTGATATTGTATTCTGGTTTTTGTATTCTGGTGCATTTAATCCTCTGAACAAAGACTATTAGTAAAAGCTACCCATGTCTTTTCATTGCTCTTTTTTAATGGATGTTCCTTTCTACCGCCTTTCTTAGCTATACTTAATCAATCATGCATGTTTTTCTACTTTATCTACAAACGAGAGAAAAGCCAACTGATCAGTAGACTTCATCTGAATACAATGAACTTCTTAAACAGAATTTTAAAGATGCCTTGTAAACCTGTCTGACTCTTTCACTAAGGTGTTCATTTTCTGGTTTTGCTTTTTCTGGAAATGTTTATGTACCTTTTCCATTACTGCTTCATAAAATATGCATTTATTTCAACTTGTTTAATGATGTAATGGAATTGGGATAATTAATGTGTTTATTCTTCTGCTAACTCAAGTCTATGCAAAGGCAGAATTGTCTTCCTGTTATAGGTACTTCATCTAGCAGGTATTTCATTGTATGCTCTTTCTTTGGATATTCTTCCGTGTGAAAATGGATTACAATTAGATAGTATCATTCCAAGAAGGAATGCATTTTTAACACCGTTTCACAGGAAGTTCCTGCATCTTCATTACATTTGCTCTCTGGACTATTTCCTTTATTTTCTTAATTTTGTTTAGTATATGAATTTTCATATACTTGCAGCTATATTTAAAAACTATGCTTCAAGCATGCTGCAAAGGAAAGTTTAGATGACTTAATGAACTTGAATTTCTTTTTTAATACCAGATATTTAGGTACCACATATAATTTAGAGGATTTCAGATAACAATGATGGTAACAATAAGAAGAAATGGTCTGTCAGATTCTTCAGAGATAGAACAGGTCAGTATTGTCAGGACTCATGGGAATATTGGACCCTATTACAGGACTAGGGTGGAAGAAAGTTTTTGAAAGAACAGGTCAGACAACTGATGAGATTATCAGTCTATCCGACAGAATGCCTTCAACTCACAGACAGGAGACCTTCTGTGTGAGGTCTGTCTGATTCTGCTTCATGTAACCATAGATGAATTTGGGTGTACAGGAAAGAGATTCTGGAAGCAGCCAGGGAAGGTTTCAGAAATGAAATTAAGATCCAAAATGTAATTCTATGACTTTTTATTCTCTTTATCTCTGGGGTTTTTTTTGGTTTTGTCTTGGATTTGAATTTGTTTTGCATAGGCGTTTTTGATTTTTTTGGAGGAACTACAGTGGAAATGGGTTTCCAGAGGTGAAAGGACCAGGATGTTTATTCAAATATGGCTTTTTGTGAATCAGGGTGATCAAACACTAGCGCAGTCAAAGAATTTCTGAGCTATGTGGCTGATCTGAGCTGATCAACTGAGAATGTACCTAAAACCAACTGTTTTCAAACTCATGTGTGGTTTTTCTTTTTGCTATGACAGCATCTTCAGAGATCCACAGGCAAATTAAGCTTGACTGGATAACTATGTAAGGTCAGTTGACAAAAGTTGGGTGGTCAGAGCTATTTTGTTTTCTAAAGAAGAAGGCTTGTGATATGGTTATATAGCCTGAAACACTGGACTTCTAGCTTGTGTTTGTTATCAGAATAAATGCAAACAAGCTCTGCAATGGGGAGATGTTCCCCATAGTTCTTCAGCTCCAGATATACAATTAACTGTCATAGTAGGGTTTTATTCTGCTCGTGTGTAGAAAGATAGGTCAGATTCATGTAAGCCTAATTGTGTGGGAAGAAAAGTGCAAAAATCTTCAAGGCTTTCTCTCCCATCTTTCCAAAGAGCACATCTCTTAGTAGCAGTCATATCTGATGCTCAGAGGTGATTTTGCTCTGAGAAGGTGTACCACAGATTGCCCTGATGAAGAAATGAGATAGGGCAAAAATTGGATAGCATAAAAACACAGAGAAACATATCAATGAAGGAAGGAAAAATTTGCTGTGGTCTTACTGTTACAAGCTGAAAA
Organism: Eopsaltria australis; assembly: GCA_034509425.1. Classification (NCBI taxonomy): domain Eukaryota; kingdom Metazoa; phylum Chordata; class Aves; order Passeriformes; family Petroicidae; genus Eopsaltria; species Eopsaltria australis. The sequence continues at coordinate 262,961 of JAVTVJ010000649.1, read as the reverse complement.
ATCCAGTGCAATTACTTTGCTTTTGTTCTAAATATTATAGATACAAAAAACTTACAAGTTTTGCCTAGAACCAACAATATCAAGAAGGTAAAAATTTGTCTTTTCAACTCTTGCCTCTTAATGTAATACTCAGGTTTTCATTTTGATTTCATGTGCTAGCAATAACACCTATAGCAGTATTCTGCAAGCTTCCATATTTGGTTTAATAACTCTTCAAGGAATATCAGTCAGATTTTGCTTGAGATAAAATTAAAAATAAATGACTTTTTCTTCAGTTGAGATAATGATGGCATTTTCTCACTGAAAATGACAGCTCTGTAGGTTATGAAGCAATGAAAAAAATCTAATATTTTTAGTATCTTTCAAATCAATACTGCTCGCTTTTTGCATTCTGCATATTCATATAAATTTAATATGAATGAGATACTAATCTTGCATATTTTCCTGGAAGCTAATGGTAGCTCTGTCTTGCTCATGTTTTTGTGACTGATCCTGAGTTTTGTAAATTACTTTCCCCTCTAATTTTCAAAACGTCAAAATAAACCCTAGCAAAACAGTAATTTTAAAATCTGTTTGACATTTTAAATATGGTCCTAAACTGTAGTTTATAATGAAGCTGTCTGTATCAGAGACAAGATCCAGAGATAAGTTTTATTATGGATTTCATGTTGAACTGTAGCTCTAAACAATATCTGCTGGACTTATGACACCAGCTGGCCTCCTAAATGACATATGTTCCTGATGAACTCTTTAACTGCTCTCTGCATTTGCATATTGGGTGATAGGGATTGGTGATACATACCCCTGTAGAAAGGATATTTGTGGTACATTTATATTACACTGAACTGGCTGAAACAGGGAACAGGATGTGTTGCTAAGGATACAAGGAAGAGCAGAATTCTGCAGCCACTGCTGTGCTGGAAAATTACGCTTATCATTGTGAAAGGAAAACAAGAATAATTAATTTTGTTACCCAGTTTCAGGTGGCCATCCAACTATTCACTGAGAAAGATACTGGTTTGGCATTTTTTATATTACATTCTTTGTGCTGACTAACCTTCTAGACAGGAAGCCAGAAAAGATGCAAAATTGCCTCAAATCTGAAACAACATCATTAAAAATATAATTTTGATTATATTAGTATTGAAAATTAGAATAAATCTTGCAAAAAACATGCTCTGCCTTCAAAAAGCAGTTTTTCCTGTTGTTGCATTTTGAAAAGCTGGAGATTCAGCACGTGAAAAATTCCAGTAGCTCCAGTTAAGCTATTCTGATTCTCCTCTCCAGTAAAAGAAACAATAATTTAAATCCTAAGTACGAATATGCTTCTCATTACTACAATTTTTACTTTTTTTTCCTTCTAACCACTGGACAGTCTGAATCAAATTGGATTCAGCAGTGATGGAAGAAGAAATGACTGTACAATAATATTTACAAAATCCATGCAGGCAACAAAGTGTCTCCAGTGTTTAAGTAGGCATAAAAAAAGAGTATAAATTACTTCCACTTCCTTCAGGTTGATCCTGTGACTGAAAAAAAGACCAGAAACAAACAAAAAGATTAAGAAACATTCTCACAGTCATAATAAGTTAATAGCCCTATCTGACCATGTTAGTAAATGAATAAACAATCATTGGTCTGTACATTCTGTTCTATCAGACGTAGATCTCCAGGCAGGCTTTATAATTGCCTTACATGAAGTTATTTATTTTGCCATTTGAACTTGAAATATTGTTTTATGGCCTCTGCTGCAGCTCATACTATGAGATATCTGGTGTTTGTGGTATTTTAATTTATATTCTAGTACCAACAGAAAATAGACACTAACCAAACATCATATTTTTTTCCTGTATATTCTGCTTTTAAATCTCTGGTGCTCCCAGATAGGTGATCACACTATTGTCCTTGTTTACCAAATCAGTTGGAAGACGTTGCACTTTACAAGCCCATAACTGTTCTGAATGAAGTGTTGCCTTTGCTATTCCTCATTTGCATGTATTTCCATGATTACTTAGTAGTATTTGTGAGAGAAGGTGAAGACTTTACCTATTATGAGCAAGAAAGATAGTGTTTCTCTGGTAAAGAGACCTTAAAAAATTGGACTCTGAACAGCTTTTGTTTCCAGTACTGTGCACATAGAAGGGGTCAGCTTAGAGGTCAACTCTGAATTCTGCTTTTAAAAAAGCGTTGGACCTTTCATGATTCAATATTTTCCAGGAAGTCTGCCAAGTCTGAGGTTAAAAATTCCATTATACATTAGTTTTCTTGCTGCTATACAACTAGTTAAAGTTGAGATGACTTTTACTAGGTTTGGAAAGGGAATAACCCAGTTTTTAGAAATGTCACTGTGCTGAAATGTTCCTTGGGCTTCTAAGATTCTATTTTATATAAATCTAGAAGTGCTTCAGGATCTAAGGAAATTGTCGTAACCAATTACTGCTATTATTTTGTTTTGAATACTGCAAGGCAAGCACGTAGTTCAAACTGAAAGCCATGAGTATATTAATCTTACAAAAGGAATAATTTAAATGCTTTTGACTAAGTGTGACTGCCCCTTGCACATGCCAGCATGTTTTATATTTTGAAGGTATAGGAATCGAGTGAGGGAAGACAATATTCAGAATAAGACAGAATTAAAGTTCAGAAAAGACTGGAGTATTTTGTTCTCAAAAATATGATTAATTTTTCCATTGTGTTTTGGTGGGCTCTTTATTGTTTATACACTTTCTTATATTGTAATTCTCACTTTTAGTTTATTCTTGTATTTTTATTATTTTCTTATGTATTGAGCCACTTCCAAGGGATCCAGACATTTGACAAAAATTATATTGATATCCTATGTTTCTACAGGTATTGTTTATCCATTTCAGACATCTAGAGAAAAACTAAGGAGTTTTTCTATTTATATAATGGAGATCGATAGTAACTATTTTCACTTACACAAGTTAATGTAGCAAAATTTTATGGAGCAATTGTTTAGGATTTGTTTATTTGTTCAATTTGCATATGCAGAATTCCTTTATTATGAACAGGAACTTTAATCAGTTTTATATGGTAGTCCTAATTTTATCAAGCTGCCTGTTCCAATTTCAAAGCCATTTTAGAATAACCTAACCATCATTTTAGAATCCTAACCATCTTTAAAATTCCATCTTACAAATTCCTCTTTTCAATAGAGATATCTAATTTTGTAGTATAAGAGGAAGGGTAATGGGATAAAGACATTATGTAAGATGGAGATTCAAGAGCTCTTCAGTAACCTGGGAGCCTCTTTCAGAATGATTGCAGGAAAAAGCACCCCTCGAAAAGTTTGTCTTAACAGAATTTGAAGCTGTTCAGGTTTAAAACAGAACATTCAGACTGTGAGATGACTCTGTTTTCTCAGCCTCTTTAGAGTTTGCTCACTGGGCTACTGAAAACAAAATTATTGGATTAAAAGAAATGATTCTGTAGCTACACAGAATATTGTTTAAGGGCACAGAGTTCAGCTGTTTGTTTCAAATCTACTTTTCTTCACATGGGTTAATGCAATTTTGGAGAAATGTTGCCAACATTAAAACCTATTAAATAAAGACCTAAATGGATGAACATCTCTCTTAGTCTGGCTGTGATTGTGCCCTAGCTCTTTTTCCCAAGTTATGAAGAATAGTGCAGCATTCATATTAAGGTGAGCTAATCTTATCCCACATGCTGTAGCTCTTACTTGTTTTCAGCTGCATCGCCTGTCAGTTTCTTCAGGAATTAATATGCAAATATTGTTAATATATCAAATTCACCAGTGTCTTTATCCCATGGTGAATGCTGAGTAGACAGTACATCATGCTCATTTGATTCATGTCTTCTAAATGTTCCCTGGTTTTGTTTTCATAGTAGATCCTTTGACTATATATCATTGTATTTCTCTCCACTGACAGTAAAAGGATACTTTGTTTCTAAAAGCTTATCCAGTGTAATGTTTGTTTTAATTATGTTTTTATGTGGAGTGCCTGGGGATATATGTGTTACAGACACTATAAAATAGTGATTGGATTAGAGTGCCAGGAAAGCAATGGAAGTTTCATGCTGCTCTGTCTGAAGTCAAATCAGTGCAGTAAGTGGCTGGGACAGGTCAGTTTTGTTATTACATCTTTAATCTGTATTAGCACTTATGTGAAATACATGACAAAGTTACTTTTTTACAGGGTGTGTCAATGACCCAGTTGTAATTTCTCACCTGGGGCCTAATACAAATCACTGATCTAAAAGAAATCAGTACACTCAGTGACCCATTCCTGAAATCTGAACTTGTCTTTAGGAACAGTACGAAAAGCAATGAACTCAAATTGTAAAAAAGGATTATTTTATTACATATTGGAAAGACCCTTCTAACTCTTCAGAGTGAATTATATAAGGAAATTATGACTATTCTAAAAAAATTAGGCAAGATATCTATGCTGGCTGTTATTATGAAGAAATACTTCAGTCCAGGATGATGGGTATGGGTATCTCCTGATCTCCTAAAAATCCCTTTTTAAGGGATTAATTCATTTAGGGAAAGAAAGGAGTATTTTTGGGACAATTACTAAGAATTGCCCTAATAGTAACCTTCAAAGTTTTTCGTTTGAATTGTTCCATTGTATTACAGAATCTAAGAGATGCAACTAGAAATCAGAATAAATAAATCATTTCTGTAAGGCAATAAATCAATGACAGATTCTTCTGCATATTCTTTGGATAGCTTTTCCCCTCTAACTTCACTGAAGGGTACAGAGATTTCTTGGGTCATCAAGATTTCCTTCCAAGAACAGCATCATCCAGAGTAATGTGTGAGGAATTTCAGTTTGTTATCTCTGCAGATAAGTCTTCAGATACTCAGAGCAATTATTCCTTGCTTTTACAAAATACGTAGTCATCAAATATGACTCAATTGCCACGTAACTAGAAAATCCTGATTTCAGAAATTGGAAATGAGAGACAATCAGTCAGGCTGCTCATCCATTCCACCATGACCATTGTAGGTTGCCCCTTAATAAGACGGAAACCATTTATGTCTTATGTCTATTTTTCTCTAGCAGCAAAAGACTTCCAGGTATGACAATGTTTTCACACAGGAAATTTCTTACAACTTGTACACTTACTCTCAGTGGCTTACTTTAGTATCCTTTTTCCTCTTAATTTACAGGAGCTGGTTCTTTAAAAATTTTTCAATAATACCTGTGTTAGGTTTTAGTTTTGAAACTGTATCTGTGTAAAAAATCATGGATGACTACTTCTAAACCACCTAACATACAGGCCTGACTTGGTTTTGCATTTCATAGAATCATAGAATATTAAAGACTGGAAGAGACCTTAAAAATATCTAGCCCCTACCCCCTCTACCATGGGCAGGGACACCTCCCACTAACCCAGGTTGCTCAACACCTTACTCAGTCTAGTCCTGAACACTGCTAGGGTTGGGGCACCCACAGCCTTCCTGGGCAACCACAATCTTATCACCCTCACATTTTAGAATTTCTTCATAATATCCAGCCTAAAATTTCCATCTTTCAATATGTACCCATTACTCCTTGTCCTACCATTACAGTTCCTGATGAAGGAACCCTGTCCAACTTCCCTTTGGATACTGGAATGTTGCTTTGAGGTCTCCATGCAACCTTTTCTTCTCCAGCCTGAGCAGTGACGACTTTCTCAGCCTGTGTTTGTAGGTGATGTGCTCAAGTTCTCTGACGGTCCTTTAGATGCAGCCCAGCACACATTTGGCTTTCTGGGCTGCAATCAAACACCGCCAGCTCTTGCTGAGATTTCTTCAGCCATCACCTGCAAGTCCTTCTCCACAGGGCTGCTCTCAGTCACTTCTCTGCCAAGCTGTTGGAGTGTCTGGGATTGCCACGACCTTAAGATCTTACACTTCGCTTTGTTGACCCTCCATGAGATTTGCACTGGCCCAGCTCTCAAGCCTGTCCAGGTCCCTCTGGGTGCCATCCCTTCCCACCAGCATGTCCACTGCCCCTCACAGCCTGGTACTGTCAGTGACCTTGCTGAGGGTGCCCTTGATCCCACTGTCCATGTCTTTGACAAAGATGTTGAACAGAATTGGCTCCAACACTGACCCCTGAGGGACACCACTTGTCACTGGCCTGCACATGGACCATGAGTCCTTGACCACAGCTCTTTGTGAGTGGCCATCCAGCCAGTTCTTTATCCACACAGTGCTCCATCCCTCAAATCCATGTCTCTCCAATTCAGAGACAAGGATGTCGTGTGGGACAGTGTCACTTTGCATAAGTGCAGGCAGGGGATGTCAGTAGCTCTGCCCCGTCCACCAGTGCTGTAGCAAATTTGTCCAGCATGACTCACCATTAGTAAAGCCATGCTGGTTGTTACCAATCACCTCTTTATTTTCCATGTGACTTAGCATAGTTTCCAGGAGAATCTGCTCCAGGGTCTTTCTGGGCATAGAGGTGAAACTGACTGGTCTGCAGTTCCCTGGATTTTCCCCTTTCCTCTTTAAAAGTGGGGGTTATAATTCACTTTTTCCAGTCATCATCAACTTCACCTGACGGCCACAATTTTTCAAAACTTAAGGATAGTGGCTTACCAACTTTTTCTGCCAGCTCCCCCAGGAGCAGTAAATGAACCTCATCAAATCCCATGGACACAGTGCATTCACTCTTTAGATGGTTTTGGACCTGATTTGCAGTAATAAACATTTTCAAATGGAGGAGCCACATCTTCAGTGTTTGTTATGCATAGTTCATTTCTACGTGTGTTTTGACCTTTTTCACAATGCAGAATTAATGAGAAAGTTATACTTTCTCAATAAGAAGCTAAATGAAGGCTAAAACCATCTTTAAGGACCATCAAATCAAACCCTCTTAGTTGGTGCTCTAGTGTCTTGCAGTCAGACCATGTACAAGGGACACTGCTGTAAGAGAAAAAGAAATTCAGATAGTGTGCTGTGTTTTACAGACAATAAATTTTTCATCTAATACCACTTCCATGAGATACTGTTTCAAAATCAAGCTTACTTAAGAAGAAGAAGAAAAAAAGTATCAGCACAACAGTGCAATGCTGTCACACCAGCCATTCTACTAGAAGTTCAAGCCAATACTAAGCTGTCTCTTAAGAGACAAACTTGCTACACTTTTAAAATCAAAATCAAAATGTGTCTGTAGAATGTAGAATTTATTTACACTTTTATACAATCTGGGAGTAGTACATATGCCATTAGTCTTGCTGGGGGATGGAAATGAGTTTCTGTTTTAGTTGATCTTCTTTAAGTCACTGTCTCTTTACAGAAGCAAAGGAGTTTTTTCAGCTTGAGTACTGTACATTGCTTAAGATAAGTAGGATTATTTCTGTCAAGTATTGCAAAAGGCTCAAGCTTCTCCTCATGCATTTCACAGAATTTGTGTTTTGGAACAGTTTTATCTTGGTGTGGGCTTCCCTCACACATGCTGACTAGTGACTTTCATATATTCTATCCCTATCTGGCTTTCACAGAGGCAGTGATATTTTAGCAGTGACTCATAACCATTTTTGTCTTTTGTGTTTCTTACTGTCTCAGTGCAAAGAGAGATATTTTTGGTATTTTTTGCCTACTGATCTAAACATGTTGGGCTTTTATTTCCTAATTTTTGTGCATGACATATGGTATCTGCATATACCTGCCACAAAATGCTGTAAAATTCATAAAGTCTATGAGACACCCTCTGATGTTCTCATTTGTAGAAGATTCTCTTCCATTAGCTCAAAAAATTATTTTTATTGGAATAATTACGATAGTTCTATTATAGGAATGGCTCCTTCTTAGGCTAGAAATCAATGGCTCTTTTTAAACTTGAACATGGGACAGAGGAAAAACATGTCCCATTTTTGCTCAGTTTTTCTTTGTTTCCTAGTAATATTATCCCTATAAATGTATGCAGTTACAGACCTAAACAGCACCACATGTTAGCACCTCCTCCCCAGACTGCTGTTCAGAAGTGTCTGTTGTGTTTTGGGGATAAACTTTGGTTTGGAGCACAAAACATCATCACATGACCACCTGCTGTAAGGGAAAGATGCATGACTATTTTCCTAGCAGGGAAAGTAAGAGCATTGTTGTGTTGAAGTGGAGTCATTTACATGTATCTGTTTTGTGAAGTTCCTTGCTAGTGCTTAGGAATCCAGTCTTCTGTTTCAGGAAAAAGTATATCAATTTCCCCTCTTCTCTTTCTTTGAACTTGTGTTTGATTTTGGAAGGGATGGATGTTTCTGGAAGAATAATCTTTAAACCATAATACAAGGATAAGAAGGGTGAGGCAGAATTGCACATTAGGTAGGAAAGCTGAGCAATCAGTGATGCTCCTTTTTATATGTCATATTTGCTTATATAAAAAACAACCCCATATATAGCAAATACCTCTGCTTTTAATTAAAATCACTGTTCTCTGTATACTCAGTGAGTGACATCTCAGTGACCATGAGATTTCTGCTTAAACTGATTTGTAACTACATACTACCAGATCTGGAAACTACTATTCTAAAAACTTGTCTGATTTTTGGCTATAGGAATCACTACTGAAGATTATAAGGCCTTATATAAATGTTCCAGGAAAATATATTGACAGTGTAAGTATTTTCATAAGCCAATTGAAGCTCTTCCAGTCTGAGGCGAAATAACAGAAAAGCTTCTATAGTGTTCAGATGACAAAGAATACAATTATTTTCGTAATTTTAATTTCATTATATTTATATTGTCAAACATGACTTTTTTTGAGACAACTATAAATTAAATTCATAAAAATAAGCACATAGTTGTAACAAATAAGTATCTATAGAGGTTAATTCATTATTAAATGGAATTCTGATTAAAAATATTATTCTTCTTTAGTATTGACAGGTCAAAGGTCAGCATTACAAACAGACTGGTGGATCTCAAAAAATATAGGAGCGAGTCATCATTTAAAGTGTTGTATTTCTTTATCACATCTCTATCTGTGACCTGGAATAATCTCATTCTGGGATTGTTAAAAGGGTTGGAAGACTAAATAGTGGTAATAATCACTTATATCCCTTAGTAAAGTAGGCCCTTTGAAGCAAAATAAGGTTTTATATAGGCAGTCACAAAGTCATGAATCCAGAGATAGGGAATAGGATTGATTTGGCTGTGAAACTTGGGGAAATCACAGACAAATATCTTTATATGAACTCCTGGGATAATACTGTGTCACCAAATGCAACTGAAATTTTTCATCATTTAAATACAAGGAGAAGGGCAGTGACTATTTGCCCCTGTATGCATTATTGGTGAGACTGATGCTGGAATAGTGCAGTTTTGAACTTCACAGATTAATAAAGAAGGATCACAGGAATTATTTCTCAGTTGGATGACTTAAATTGAAAGACCTCAAACGTAATATCCTCTAATACACTGAATCAGATGTGGTGACCCAGTGCTATCTGACCTTAGCTCTCTGAATAGGAATTATAAGCTGTGACTTCTTCCATGTACTGAAATACAGTGAAGATACGAAGTGTTGTCTCTTGCTACACTCACATTTACTACTTTTGATTATACAGCACAGTGAGGAAGGGTACATAAGGATTCCAAAGCTAAGCTCTGCTCTTCCTGTCGAAGCTGGTGGAGATTTTAGTACGTATGGAAATCTTACCTTCAGATGTGGAGATCTTTTTTAACTTTTGTATAACTCAAAGGACAGAGAGAAAATCATACTAAAACAGTGCTGATTTTCAAAACTTTGTCTTTAGTTGTGTCTGATGAGATTATGGGTGTTTTTTCCATTGTCACTCTAGGCTATGAAAAAATGCAGTAATATTCACGATTTTTGTGCCCTGCCATCCTTAATTTTGACCTGTCTCTAAGCAAAAGAAAGTAATTTTCTTTTCTTATTTTCATTTTCAAATGTACTTTCAGTTTTGTTCAATTTTACTTCCTCGGTACAAACTGTGATATGATGTTCTCTGGCTGTTGGCCTGTTGAGTCACCTTGACATCATGACAAGATATCATACTGGCCTATAATGTGCAATCTGCAGTCTGTTGTCAGTCACTGACATCAATGAATGCTGTAATTCTAATACAGGTTCTTTGGTCTGAAGTCAGCCATGCTACTTAATCTTTTAGAACAGCTACACAATGAAACCTTCTTACCCTAATGGATTCAGGCATATCTTTCCTTGGCTGATACCCAGAAACTGATTGTTAGTTTCTTTCTTCTTTGCTTCTCCCTTTAACTGAGAGAAGTGCCTTAGAGCAAAAAAGCCTCTTTTCCATCCTCAGGGAAGGCTGCCTTTACCCACACCAAACCAACACCCCAAGCCTTAGGAACTGTACCAGGAATGGTAAGAGGGAGTTATCTTTTCCTCATCACTGAAAAGCATCCTTTCCTTGTTTAGCCTGCAGTGCCCAGGAAAATCACAACTATTTTTGTCAGTCCACAGTGTGGTTCCTCAGTTAGGAGCAATTCACAGGACGAAAGGAATGAAATGTTTTTCATAAGGAAGCCAAACTCTTCTTCCTAGCAATTAACTTGAGCTAAAGTAACTCTGCTCAAAACTAGATCAGAGTATAATATTTAGGTTTCTCAGTACATCAGAGATACTAAGGAAGAGGAATAATAATTTTAAAAGACAGAAGTATGGAGAGATTATTGCAGAAATTTTGAATTAATAATAATTAGTGAAGCCAAATATGTAATTCTCTCATTTTGTGCACTGAAAAGTTGTGTCTTTGACCATTGGTCTCCCTTTCACTGGGACCTATTTCTCCTGCATTATAGAGTGAGCACTTTGCTCTATTAAAATCACCCTCTCAGTACTATCAAAATAACTGATGAATATTTCCCTCTTGTGCCTTCATAACTCCTCATGTTTATAATTTCCATTTATTTATCCCTATTTTATGCACAAATGCTTAGATGTATAAATAAAAATTGAATGCTTTGGGGGAAAACATGATTCTCCAAGCTTCATCTCCTTCTGAATTCATGAGTACCCGATTGGGTCACTAACATTTTCCTTAGAAAACTGTCAAAGTATTTGAGGAATTGTTAATGAGCATACACACAAGGACCTCAAAGTTTGCCTGTGGGAAGAAGTTGGTTGCCTGGCTTCTATTGAAGCTCACTAAAGTTTGGAAGTAATATCTGTATCTTAGACTACATTACTCTGGTGCAGCACTTTGCCAGGAGGAGTGATCATATTTTTCCTCAAGACCCATGATCCGACTACTTGCTGTGGGTGAGTGAGGCTGAATTCCAATTCAATCCATCTCTAAAGAGAGCAAAGTTTGTTTACTACTTCCCACTTTAATTTCCTGTCTGTATGATTAGAGGGACGTTTGAGGGTAAATAGCTCTGTGGCCCCCAATGCAAGGAAGACAAGGAAGACCTGTTGGAACAAACCCAGAGGAGGGCATTAAGTCAATCAGAGTGGACATCTCCTGTGAGGAGACAGCTGAGGCTGTTTGGCTTGGAAAAGAGAAGGCTCTGGGAAGCCCTTACAGCAGCCTTTCAATACTTACAGGAATTCTACAAGTGAGCTGGAGAGGGATGTTTCACAAGGGCATGTAGTGGCAGGACAGGGAGCAATGACCTTAAGCTGAAGGTGGTTTAGGTTTAGATTAGATACGACAAAGAAATTCTTTCTGGTGGAGTGGTGAGACACTGGTAAAGCTTGTCCAGAGAGGTATTGGGCTACCCAACCCTTGAAGTGTTCAAGGCCAGATTGGATGGGGCTATGAATGACTTGGTCTAGCAGAAGGTGTCCCTGCCCTTGATAGGGGGGTTGGAACTTGATGATCTTTAAGGACTCTCCCAACCCAAACCGTTCTATGATTCTGTCTCTAAATCCTCACTGCTTTTCATGAAATAAAGGAACATTAAATTATATATGGAAAAAGGCCTCTTTCACCCTTCTCACTTTTCAGTGCTGCAAGTGCTTGACTACAAAAATGTCTCACTGGCTGAAGACACTTCTGAAGCCTAAGAGATGTCACATGTGTGTACGGATTCATACTGAACTCTTTTAAGCTAAAACCGGTCTCCACATTTGCTCCTTAAACTGACATAAAATTTTTATTTAATTATCCAAGAAAAATGTAGAAATGAGGAAGGAAATTTTACCAGTTTTCCCTTCTGTCTGGTGCCTCCGGCCACAGACATTTCTCCTTGCCTCAATTGCCCATAACTTTTTTATTTCTTTATTATGAAATTCAGAATGGCTGAAGTGTTCATAGGCAAACAAATTCATGGAAGACATTTAAAACTTAAATATATATCCTCCCATTACAGTCTTGTAAAGGGTAAAATTCTATTTAAAAATTACTGTTCTTATCTTACATGTGTGCAGAAAATGCACACGATTACTTGAATTGATTTGAACTTGGGTGTATCTCAAAATTTTCATACGAAAACAAGAGATACATTATTCATTGTAATGTTTTCAATAATTTATTTTGCTCGGTTTTTTTACCCCTCTGTCCGTGATAATCATGCCAGGTATAATTTGAAAAGTAATAAACTCCCAGATAGCTCTGAGGCAATCAAGTTTCTCTTGTATTAATGTAATTTGAAACCTATCTGGTTTGAAATACTAATTTTTATTTTGGAAGGCCAACATTCATCAATGACATCTTAATGAACATTTGTAGATGTTTATGCTTGGATTATTATCTAACAAGCACATACTCAAATTAATCTGACTTGAATATATTTCCTGTTGTGGGGTGCATTCTTCCTAGAAATGCCATATATCCTTCTGGAACTGGAAAAAGAGAAGATAACTAAGGGGTTCTTTCCTTCTGTCTTTAGAAACAGGAAATGCAAATCTGTAACGTAACTTACAGATGAGATAAAAACCATATGATAATAACAAAATCTATTACTTTCTTATTTCCAAGGTCTTTTCTGGTCTTTTCTGCACATTGATTTGATAAAGCAGAATTTCTATTTCATAGCATAGATTCCTCAGTCTCTGTTAATTTGTAAGTAAAAATAAGCCACCTCTAAAGGCTTAGAGGGAGAGAAGTAAGAGATTTCCTTATTCCTTACCCCAAATCTGACAGAAATCCTTTTGATGAACTTTATTAATTATTTGCATAACAGTAATTTCAGGGGTGGGCATGTGGTATGTTAGTTTTTTTTTTTGGTTTGTTTTTTTTTTTGGTGGTAAAATGCACTAATTCTTTGAAATGATGTCTCAAATCTAATTTTGCTCCTTCATAAGTTTATATGGAGGCAGTCAGAACCATGACTGTATGTGCTTGTGTGCACACTAACAGCCATGTACGCATACAAGATACCAACTAAATTGGTCTAATTTTTAGGGCTTTGGAAGTGAAATTTGGCCACTGAAACCTAGGAGAGTTCCAGCTTCCAATTAAAAGTTGCTCCATTCTGTAATTTGAGTCCTGAACTGGAATGGCAGCTTGTACAGTGTCCAGCTGCTCACAGTAAGAGATGGCCATTTATAGAGGGCACCATCGTTATTGTTCTTGGGCTGCTTGGGAAAAGAACTTCAGAGAATGGTTTGTACATTTTTTTACAGTTCTTCAAATTCCGTGTTCAATGGCAAATTGAAACACTCTCACCAGCATCTTTCTTTAACAGATGATAATGGCTAGCAATGGGTAGATCAATTTCATAACTGTGAATATTAACTCTGCTTTAATTTATTTGGATCTTTGAATCTGAAGTATTTAATTTTGTCTGGGAGAATAAAAAACCTTGATGTTTGGACTTTCAGATATAGTTAGATTTATTTTGCCTCCAGGAAGTTGCATGTACCATAGTATTCAGAGAGATATAGGTAACAAAATTCAACAGGTCATCTGTACAAAGTGTAACCTTACATTTGTCAGTGATTTTTATGAGAATTTTTATATCTACTGTTAATAAAACATATTATTACTGTTGTCCAGGTGTATTATACTCTCTACTTCTGTAAGTTTTGAATTGTTTAAACAAACAAGTATTGCTGTGTTAAGAACTCTGTTAGGTAAATCTTGAAGCCTTAATTGTTTGAATTTCTTGTTAGGTTCTCTCTTTCTCAGAAGTGCAGATATTACCAGGGATCTCTAATTTCAAGCTTTACTGGTTTCTAGAAAGTAGATGATGAAATGAACCGAGGGGAGCACGGCATTTTAAGAACTGACCTTCTGTTGCCATTGTGCCCAGAATTCTCAACAATATGTCCATCATGTTTAAGACTTTTGACCTAATTCAATGCCACAGTGGAACTGAGTTTTTCCACTTGAACTGCAGTGTCACCATTTCATACTTTCTGTTATGGTTCTGCTGTGCTACATCCTGGCTTGCACCAAATTTTAAGGAAACCCTTAGAAATCAAAGAAACAAAGAAAAATAAAGAAGACAACTGTACCCCTTTAGACCAAAGGCTTCTGCTATCTGGTGGTTTATCCTGTAACTCCATTCTAGGAAAAAAGTGTCTTTAACCATTTATTGGTTAAATTACCATCGGTTAAACTTTTATTTATTTTAACATGGTTAAATAAATAGTCAATAATTAACCATTATTGATGTGAGTGGAGGTGATAACAGTAGGTGGTCTTTATGTTGACTGTAGCAATGCTTCTGAAACTCTCCCACCACACTATTGTATCCAAATGCTGCAGTCTACATAGACATGGAACTTGGCAAGTTAAAAAGAGTTTGGGTGACCAGGCCTTAAGGTGGGTGGGTAATGGTTTATACTCTACTTCATCACTTCTTCAAATGTAGTACTTTGAGGATCTATCTGAAGCACGTCCTATTCTACACCATCATCAATGTTCTGAAGGTGGTGAGAGTGCAGTTTTCAAGGTGGCACCGAAAGAGTTGACATGCTTGAGGGCAGGGCTGTCATGCAGAAACACCCAGACAGGTTGGAGGGATGGGCTGATAGAGGACTTAATGAATATCAGCAAGGGAAAATGCAAATTATTTTGCTTGGTAAGACAGGTTGGGGGCTGACCAACACAGGAGCAGATGTGGAAAAGGCCTTGTGTGCTGCTTTTGGCTGGGGTAGGGTTAGTCTTCTCTGTGGCTGGCATGGTGCTGTGTTTTGGATTTGTGCTGAACTCAGGGTTGATCATACAGAGATGTTTTTGTTATTGCTGAGCAGGGCTTGCACAGAGCCAAGGCCTTTTCTGCTTTTGGTACTGCCACACTGGTGAGGGGACTGGGGATCCATGGGAGGCTGGGAGGAGACACAGCCAGGACAGGTGACCCCAACTGACCAAAGGGATATTCCAGACCCTGTGGCATCATGCTCAGGGTATAAGATCAGGGAAAGAAGGAGTAAGAGGGGGGGACATTTGTGGTGATGTTATTTGTCTTCCCAAGTAACCATTAAGTGTGATGGGGCCCTGCTCTCCTGATGATGATGGAACACCTGCCTGCTCATGGGAAGCACTGAATTAATTCCTTGTTTTGCTTTGCTTGTGTGCACAGCCTTTGCTTTCCCTATTAAACTCTTTTTCTCAGCCCATGAGTTCTCCAGCTTTTACCCTTCCGATCATCTTCCCAACCTCTCTGGTGGGGAAGTGAGTGAGTGGCTGTGTGGGGCTTGGCTGCTGCCTGGGGTTAAACATGACACCTTGGAAGTCTTGGAATGTAGCAAGGTGAATGTGAGCCAGCAGCAAGGAATGCCAATGGTATCTTGGGCTGTGGTCATAGGAGCACAGTCCATAAATCAACAGAAGACATTATGCCTCTGTTTGGCCCTTACTAGACTAAATCAGACCACAACATCTAGTTTGAGCACTCCCAAAAAGAACATCATGAAACCAAATGAACTCAGCATCAAGACACCAAGATAGTTGGAGGGTTTTATACAGACAGTCTCTTTTTGCACACAAAATGCTAACCAGGCAGATTTTGACATTTCTCTTTCTTGCTGGGAGCTATTGCCCTTTCTGGCATCTTTTGACTCTCAGTTGTATGCTTCATATCAATTTTATTTTATTTACTTTTGTTAGTCTTGCTGTTTTAACTATGGTATCTAATACATGCAGCATTTATCATATATGTCAGATTTCAGCCAACTGCAGCAAAGTAATTCAGTGTGGTGCACAGCCTGAGTTGTGTCATCCACTACTATGAATTTTTTTGTGTCTCACAGCATTTTAGCATTTAAGCACCCAACATGCATTAAGGTATCTATCCACTGCAGGAATATAGAGAAATATATTAATCTCCAGTTCTGTAATGCATGAGATGCATTAATGCAGAAATCTTAGACAGTTGCAGTCTATCAAAGATTGGGTGAGAAGATCAAAAGGAGCTCTTCTTAGTTGCCTATTGTATTCAGAGCTGAAGATCAATAAATCTTGAAGAACTGGGAAGAAAACTATCAAATGTGAGAGCATATCCTTCCATTTCAGGAAGAGGGATGCAATATTCAGTGATAGAAGAGGAGTCATTCAATCATTTTTCTTTATTTAGTTTGCATCATGGAGACATTCTGACTGTATGAAGCACAGAATTTTCCTGAGACTTACTGGAATTAAAATCAGGTATTTATATAACACTTAAGGTATCTAATCTTGCTATATAGTCTTGGACTGACCTATAGGAGCTAGTACAAGTGAAATAATGGTCAGTAATAAACATAGGAATTAATATTATAGCCACTAGAAAGATCTGGGAGGATATTATTTATATACAAAGACCCACTAAATTAGTAAAATTGTCTCTAAACCTTAACTTAGTTACATTATTTTTGAAAATGCTATTCCCTTCTTAGTAAACATTTAAGCTAAATATCTCTCACATTCACTTTATTTTGAAATGGAGTGGTTAAAATGTGTCTAATTGAAGTTAAATGATTCAATACTTCTCAAAATAATTGAATACATATTAATGAATAACAATACCTCTTTGAGCTGACTGAGCCCATACTTTGAGTGGGTACATGCTGTTCTTCATCAATTAGATATAGTATGACCTGCACTTGGGCAATATGAATGTGAGCATTGCAGAAAATTACTGGAAATGGACACTGGGAGTGATGCTGCAGCGTGTCAGCTGTGGTGTGACAAATGTGTTTGTGCTTAGCTGTATTCTGAAGTAAATGGAAGTGGCTTATCTCTCAAGGTACATGGCTGTCTGAAAAGTGATCTTAAATTCTTTGCGCTAAAGGCAAGTTAATACAAATAATTTGTAAGATTTTTTTGCTTAAAACATGACTGGAAATAAAGGAAAAAAACAGAGGATGTGAAATAGTGGAATGTACAAACGGAGACACTTTCAAGTTGTCTAGTCCGAATGAGCTAAGCAGTAAAAACTTAAGAACATTTCACGTCATTTGAAATACTTTGTCTTTCTGCATTTTAAGTTTTCACAGTAATTTTACCCCTCAACATCTACCTGTACCTTCCTTCTTTATGCTGTATTGTGTCAAAAGCAATGTGACAACAAATAGAATTTGAGAAGGAATACATAAATGAAAACTGTTTCATGGATTTGCAAAACAATTTTACCAGATAGCAGCTTGTTTCTAAGACACTTGTTTTCTAAAACACTACTAGATTCCAAGGCGCTTCTACGTAAGTGTTCCCTAAGAACCAAATGCTTGCCTTGGTGACAACTGCTACATATTTTAAATCTGCCATGTGCAAACACTACAGTAGCAGCCTATTTTAAAAACTAGAGGTGTATTTCTGCAGAACAAACGAAGGTAAGCACACATTTCACAGGGGATTTCACCAACAACAACAGAAAGAGCAGAAATCATACAAATATGTAATTCCTGTAAGCACTCTGTGAGACTTCTGAGTTTGTTGCAAATCCCTCCCAAAAGATTTAATCACAATAACATTTGATCACGGTCAAGAATTGGTAATCAGATGCTTATGTATGTCTCATTTAAATAAGTGATGGAGAGAACTCTAGGTTGAGAGGGACCTCAGGAATTTAATGTGTTGCTCAAAGCAGAGCTAACTTCAAAGTTAGATCAGGTTGCTCAGGGCTTTGAAATATTTCCAAGGATAGATATTACACAACCTTTCTGTGAAACCTCTTCCAGGGTTAAACTACTCTCGCAGTGAATAATATTTTCCAAACGTCTTTATGCCAAGAAGATTTATTGATTTACTAATATAAAATTAGGGTTTTATTGTAAAAATACTTTCCACTGATACACAACAATAACTTAACCCGCAGTCTTAATGACTTCTCCTATTTAAATGTTTGATACAAAATAAACTATCCAATCAAGTACAGGTCATTACAAAAGAGTAACCATAGACCCATAGAATGGTTTGGGCTTGAACAGACCTTTAGATGTTCTCTGTTCCAACCCCCATGTAGTGAGCAGGGACATCTTAACTAGGTCAGGTTGCTCAGAGGTGTAAAACAGGGCATCAAACCTGACCTTGAACGTTTCCAGGGATGGGGCATCCACCACCTCTCTGGACAACCTGTCCCAGTGTTTCACCACCATCCGTGCACAGTAATCTTCCTTATATCTAGACTGAATCTGTCCTCTTCTGGTTTAAAACCACCACCCTTTGTCCTATCACAACAAGCTCAGCTGAAATATCTGTTTCCATCTTACTTATAGACTGCCTTTAAGTATTAATTAAGACCTTTAAGCTACAAGGTCTACCTGAAGCCTTGTCTTCTCCAGGCTGAACAACCCCAAATCTCTCAGCCTGTCCTCACAGGAGAGGTACTTCAGCCCTTCAATTATCCTCATAATTCTCGTCTGCTCCAACAAATTCATGTGCTTCCTGGGCTGAGGACTCCAGAGCTGGATGCAGATGGGGTCACACTAGTGCAGAGTAGTTGGGAAGCATCACTTTGTTTGACCTGTTGCTTTTGATGCAGCCTGGGAAACAATTGGTTTTCTGGGCTGCAAGTGCACATTGCTGGGTCATGTCCAGCATTTCACTGTCACTTGATGCCCCCCAAGGTTCAGTACTGGGCCTGAGGTTGTTTAACTTATTCATTCATGACTTGGATCAAGGAACAGAGGCCTCCTCAGCAAGTTTGCTGACAACAGAAAGCTGGGAGGAGTGACCAATACCCTGGAGTGCTGTGCAGCCCGTCAGAAGGACCTCCACAGGCTGACCACATCAATGTCTGTAAGCATCTGAAGGGAGGCTGTCGAGAATGGAGCCAGGCCCTTCTTAATGGTGCCAAGCAATAGGATAAGAGGCTGTGGGGAGACACAGGAAGCTCAATTTAAATATAGGGAAAAACTTCTTTACTGTGTGGGTGACCATGCCTTTAAAACAAGTAAAGTGAGAAAGTTGGTGAGGAAACATGACAACTGTGGTTTTAGCTTGAATCTTTGTAGGTTATGGGGTTCACTCAGAGTCTTCTAAAAAACCCCAGTATTTCTAACCCCAGAACTTTGGAAGTTCGTGTCTAAAACATCCAGAAATGAGAGGTTTCACTAAGCTAATACTTTAATTCCTATCAAACCAAACTTTCACAACGTTTTTAGTCATAATAATGAGGTTCATAATTTTAAAAGGCCTCACCATCTTTATAGTAACATAATTTTAAAAGACTTCACCATCTTTATCATAACACCTCAAAGAAAATATCCAAATATTCCTTTTCTCACTTCTTCTTATAGATTTCTTGTCACCCATATGGTTGTATATTGTGCCAATTGTAACATGTCTTTTTATACAATCTTCACATACAAGAGACTTTTATCTCTACACAGGCTTTTTCTTGAGAAGTCACATTAAATTAGTAGTGTTTCTCCATCTAAAAAAGACTTCAGTACATGATCTTGGCTTAAGATTTATATCAGATTTTAAAAAGGCACTGCAGTGTAGATAGATGAAAGCTGTAAAGAAAAGTGTTGAAAATGTAAAGTGCTGTTATATGGATTTCTCTGAGGTACTGTGCCAGGGTTAGGCAGAAGGATGGAAGTGTGAAACTAAAGAAAAAGCAGACACTGCAATATTGAAATTGCCTAAGCCTATGAAAAGATTTCATTCACTGAGAATTTTTCTCTCTGTTTTTGAAGTAGCTCTTTAATAATGTTTTACAGACTGGTCTAAGTAAATAATTAAACTAAAATATGGCAATCCACAAGAAAGATCAGAAGTCCATCTGTCAAAGAAATCATCCACATTAATGAAGATGCTTGGAGCATAAAGAGTCAATTTCCTAAGCCACTAAGCTTTTATGGATGACTTCTGAGGAAGATACATTCTCTCTCTTGCCTTACTACAGAGATCGAAGTAGTGATGATCTTTCCCACCAAAATAAATATCTCTATGAAATTCAGATGAACAACAGTGATCAATCCAGAAGAAACCTGACTTAGTTGATTACTGGCCACTGCCAAATCCTCCTTTTCCCAAGTAAACTTATGGGAAGGATTCTGAGAGTCTAAGTATGGAAGATGTCCTAGACTAGGCAAAATCTGGGTTTAGATCAAAACACAGGACAGGAGCAACCTTCTCTCACTGTTGAATGTTCTCCTGCCATTGATAAAGAGTACACAAACCTTTTTGAATCAGTCATTCCTGAGCTAGTAATAACATGTCTGAGAGAGATGGAGAAATTCTGCTGTTTGCAGAGAAGAGATGTACTAGTCATTCTGAGATCCTGTACCATCCTTTCCTCTGGATCTTCATAAAGATAAGCTTTCTGTATGACCATTTTAAACATTCATAAACACAGACTATACTAGTTTGACAGTGAATAGACTGAGTGTGAATTTGCATGCTTCTTTCTGTCTTCTATAACACAGAATAACTCCAGAACACGACCAATATAGCCTAATACTTTGCCAAGAAATATAGGAAAATGCAGATCAACTGGGTGTAACAGAAGCTACAAAAGTCAGACAATGCTGATTGTCAGAAGGAAGAGCTCAGTTTGTTTTGGCCACAGTGTTTTCCCTTTTGATGGAGGAAACTTAATTTTAACTCCTTGGTTTCTTGCGTACGGGTAGATATTCTTCTGCCAATCTTGTACCATGACCTGTCAATGGTGAGTAGACTGCATCCTGTCTTGAAAAACAATGGCTGTTCAATGGTACATTGAAGTTTGCTGTTTCTCAGTTAAATTTTAGAAATACCATATGAAGCTATCAGAGTGCATGATTCACAGGACAATGTTTCATTTTGGCAGCTTAAGCGCATCATGCCTGACCCATGTTCTCCACGCTGGTTCTTCTCAGCATATTGAGAAATCACTTGAATGTTAAGTGAAACCTTATGCTTAAGACACTCTTTTATCTATCCTTTTTGTGATACCCAAATTACTGGGGGATGTGAAGTGACAGAAATTGTTCTCCCTACAAATAATGTAATGGGCATTAGCAGAGATAATGTCCCTGCAATCAGAATTTGGAGTTTCCTCAGTGAGAGTATAAGAATGACCCTGATGTTTTGCTGACTTTTCCTCAGAGTATATGTTGTTACAAAACTGTGGGACAATCAGAAGAAACTCTGAGTGTTTAGCATCAGAAAATTTCCTATATCCCTGATGTTACCTGATCTTTGTGATAGATCAGAACAACTGAAGAAATCTTCTCTATCCCATAGTGTAGCAATTACTTTGAAGTTTTCCAGACAGTAGAAATTTTAAAATCTTCCAGATGTCTGCTCCAAATGGATAATATTGAAATGGTATATGAATAATGTGATGGTCTTTGCACCTTAAAGAAGTACTAGAGAAATGTTGTTTATTTATTGGGATATACACAGGTGAAGTGCAGTAAGCACCACTTCAAAAGACCTGGACCCTTTGAAAAACAAGCCAGTTTGATGTTCCATTCCTTCTCAGGGGAAGGAATTCTGTGGGGCCTGATTACTGTGGTGGCCATAGCTAGCTGAAATTTTCTTGGTATCTGAACAATTTTAATGTGCATTATCTGAGACAGCTGTAGGATTATGACAGAATGTGCTGTAGGAAATTTGAAAGCAAGGTACAGATCTCTGATAAGCAATACAGTGACAAACACAGCAATTTAAATCCCTGACGTCTGTTTCTTTCATAGTGTTTATGAAACTATGTCAATAATTTCTGCTTCCATATTTTCAGACCAAGGTCAGCCAATTATAAAGGTTGGTTTTCATAAAAAACCATAAAAAACACAAAACCAATGTGACAACGGAAAAAAAAAGGAAAAAGTCCTCATAATTTGTTTCTTCACTTGACTGTTGATTTTGCTAAATACATATATGCACCTGTATACATAAGATCCATGAAATTTGAGTTAGTCCACTGAGAGAAAGCACGTAGCACAGGCACAGACCTCCTCATGTTTCATTGGGCTAGCTTATTAAATTTTCAGAGATTTACGAAATTTAATGTCAAACATTTGTAATCACAACAGGGATAAAATTAAGTTTCTGAAGTGGTACACTTCAGATTTCACTTAAGATTTGCTTCAGTCACTTATTTCTCAACATGTTGCTGATTACAGTCCTCTAATTTTGAGAGGGCTTTTGGATGGCCTATGAACTTTGTTTCCACAGGCATTTGCTCCAGTCAAAGCCAAAAATACCCTTACCAAAATGGTGATAAACTGGATGATTTTTGAAGTTGTTATTTTTTTTTCTAGTGTCTATGGAAATAATGAGGATTTTTAAAGATTTAAATATTTATTGTAAATAGACATGACTAAGGTATATATATCAAACCAAATCCGTGCAAAATCTAAGCTTTCTGCATGTGGTTAAAAGAGAGTTGTGAAAGTGTTAATGTTTATATAGCAATTTCAAAAGGTAAAGAGAATTCAAAATGTTGATGTTTATTTACCTCTATAACTGTATTCTCTTAAAAAAAGAAAATATTCATGATAACTGTGAAGTTAGAGGGGGAAAAGCCTTTTATTTCAAGGAATTATTGAACTGTTTTCAGTATTCATAGTTAGACACGGGGATTATGCAGCTTATACCATAAATTGTTGGTAGGAAGAAAATTTGGAAATAATACCTTTTAGATTTTTAGAGCACTTGAATAGCTTGTGAAATAGCTTTGAGAAGATTAAATATTTTTCACAAGTAAACTCTATCTATCTACATATATAATACCTTTTTTCATTACCAAGCATCTATACAAAGGAGCAGCTCCAGAGAGGACATAGTTGAGTTAATTTCAGCTTTGCTTTTTGCATGGCTTTTCAGAAAAACACACTGAAAAAAATCAATTTAGAAATTTCATTACATTTTTTCTCAAAATTCAGGAGTATGAGAAGTCTTAAAGAAGGGAAGAATGCTATGTTGCATTGACGACAGCATTTGAGTGTCTCCTAGCAGACAGCTTTTAAGTTCCTCAAAGAATGGAAACTCCACAACCTCTCTGGGCAATCTGTGCCAGTGCTCAGTTACTCTCACTATTTTTACTTTAAAAAAAATTATACTTCAAAAAGCCTTTTAGAATTCCTAAACATCCACTTCTGAGTACTGCCCAAACTGGTGGACTAGAAGGACCTTTGGTCTTACAGTTATGTAATATGCTTTCTTATGGTTTAGTGCAGAGGCTTTCTTTGCAGCATAAAGAGAAGGCAAATTGTTCGTCAGCACAAGAGATCTCCTCTACAGAGTCTTCAATTAAAACACTCCAGAACAGTACAATTCATCCTCCATGTCTCATCCATCAAGCTGCCCCCTAACCCTGAACATCTCTGTGATTTACTATGTTAGTCTTCTCTCTCTTGCATCTTATTTGCAGACCAAATGCTTTGCTGTTTATCTTTAGCTTTTGTTCTTTTCAAGCTATAAACTTATCAGGAATCATTTTTTAGACCAGCTTTTTGGAACAATACCAAACTGTGTTTGAGACTGCAATACTCAGATAGTGAGGAAAACAAATGGTCTAGATTATTAAACTGAAACTTCCATGCATAAATTGTACATACAGCGATACATATATGGAATACTGAGTTAAGGAAAATGTGATAACTATGAACTACAATTTCGGCAGTCAACACTAATAAAAGAGACTAAAATTTTTTAGCCTCCTAGAATACTTTTTTTCACTAATTGTCATGCTGAAGCAAAACTCTCAGATGGAGGAATATAGCTTTAGTATAATTCTTCAGGAATATGGAGTCCTAACCACAAAAATGATAGTTTTATTCTATATATATAACAAGTCTGGCAGATGTCTTGAGTAACCTACATTTTAGTGTTCAATAACCAACTTTTCCTCCTCAGAGGTTCAGCACCAAACCTCCCCGTTTTGACAGTAAAAGACTGTTAGAGAACAACACCTTTTCAACTTTTGTCTTTGTAAAAACCTACCAAAATCCAGTTTTCCATTATTCTAATCACTGCTTAAGGTTTAATGGTACCCAGATGCAACACTGTGGTGGATAGCAGCCTCATTTAAACAGTGGTCTTGTAGTATATTGGGTTAATGTATTGTGATTTGATGCTGCTGATGCCTTTTTCTGGTCTTAGGAAATAAAGGCTCAGACACAGTGAAAGGGTTGGGGGTTGTTTACCTCAGTATTTTAATAGGATCTCGTTCGACGGCTTCTGCCGTCCAGGTAGAACACGCCGCAAAAGCCCCTTCCCCCCAATCCAGTATACAATTAAAGACTCTACACATTAGCATATCTACCAGGAGGGCCCAATAAGGGGCCTGGGTGGGCTAACTTCTAGTTTACAAAATCTATTCTACTAGGAGACCTTGAGGGCTCACGAAAACAGGATGTTTGGTCTCTAGCTCTACGTGGCTTCAGGGGTGTTTAGTCTACCGGCCTCCTAAACACCATGAAACCAGGCTAAACTATCACCTAAAGCATCACTCAGGCATCACTGCCTAACACTTGGAAATGTGAAACCCAATTGAAGTGCAACTACATTGAGCTGCTAGCATCTTATCTCATTTAATCTGCTTCTTCTGCATGTTCTGGGTCACAGCTTAGGGCTTTGTATGATAGGATGTGGTGGTTTTTTAATTTTTGGTTTTTTGGGTTTTTTTAACTCATTGAAAATAATGGTCATTGGATTATGCATGGGCTTAGGTCTAACATGAGTGTGAATGAAGGGCAAAAGAAGAGTAGTTGTATCATATTGTTTTGAATATTTCTGCTGGTGATAGTGCTGGTGGGAAGACTGCAGTATCTTTCCGATTTTTAATTTGTCTATAGCTGACTTTGCTTATGTATTACCATAGGTCTTGTTTGATTCAAAGACCCTTCCTTAAGAGTTACTAGAGAGGTACAAGAATAATCCATTTAATTGTTGAACTTTGCACTATTTCTGAAATTCTGGCATATTTTGAGTAGACTAGAATTATATTGTTGTTTAAACATAGAGCCCATCATTGTTGTTTATACTCTAATTTTAGAAGTCCTGTGATTTCTCTGAAATGTTTCACAGTACCTCAGACTTCATTACGTGGACGTTTAAAAAAGTCAGGCTAATGTTTCTAAATGCTATCTCATCTGCATAATAATCATGCAGGTGCTTATATATTACAATACATTATTTTTATTTTACTTTAGAATTAGTTGTTCTTTCAGTACTTGAAGTCTGATATGGTGTTAGAAGTAAGTAAATGTTGACAATTTCATCAAATAATTTGAAAGTTGCATTAAGTGCTGCTAAGTTTAAACTCTTTTTATATTTGCTTCTGCAAGTGTTAAAGCAAGTAAACATGCTGACTGAAATGTTAATGAAAGCAGCAAATATTAAGTAAATTTTAGAAACTACTGGCAAAAAGTAAATCCTGGTTGTAAGAACTCAAATAACCTTCACAGAAACATGACCCTCAGAGCCTCTTGTCAAAGGAAACAGAAAATGTTTGTGATGGTTCCTCCATGCACTTTGACTTGCATTTTAAATATCATCCACGGGAAAATATTTGCAAAAAATCTCAAACAATACAGGACACACACAACATCAACAAACTGTAAAAAATAAGCCATAGTCATAGTTACATTAAAAGATGCAACTGTGTACCTCTTGCCTTGTTCGTTCTCAGTCTTCCTGTAAATTATATTTGCCTTATGTTCTTTTTTCTCCTTAGTGGCATAATTTTTGGTTTGGTCGTATGACAGTGAAGCTCTCCAGTAGCTTGTGTGGAGGACATGGAGTCTCGCTCATTGTTGGTGTCAGATTCATCTGCATATTTCTCTAAAGAGGTAGATCCCACTGATCTTGTCCATGGGAATCTCATGAGATTCAACAAGGCCAAGTGCAAGGTGCTGCACCTGGGTCAGAGCAATCCTGGTACCAGCACAGGCTGGGGATGGACAGGTCAGAGCAGCCCTGCCCAGAAGGACTTGGGGGTGCTGGGGGGTGAGAGGCTGGACATGACCCAGCCATGGGTACTCACAGCCCAGAGAGCCAAATGTGTCCTGGCCTGTATCCAAAGCAGTGTGGGCAGCAGGGCCAGGGAGGGGATTCTGCCCCTCTGCTCTGCTCTGCTGAGACCCCACCTGAAGTGCTGCATCAGCTCTGGGGTCCCAGCACAGGTAGGTCATGGACCTGCTGGAGCGAGTCCAGAGGAGGCCACCATGATGATCAGAGGGATTAGAGCCTTTCCTATGAGGAAAGACTGAGATAATTGTGTTTGTTCAGCCTGGAGAAGAGAAGGCTTTGGTGGGACCTAATTGCCTAATTTGGTGGGACCTTCAATACCTGAAGGGAGCGTACAAGAAAGATGGTGACGAGCTTTTACAAGAGTATATAGTGACAGGACAAGGGAGGATGGATTCCAACTGAGAGAAGTTTTAGACTAGATATTGTTAAAAAAATTCTTTGCTGGGAGAGTGGCAAGGCACTCGTTACACAGAGAAGCTGCAGATGCCCCATCCCTGCAGTGTTCAAGGCCAGGCTGGATGGGGCTCTGAGCAGCCTGGTCTAGTAAGGAGTGTCCCTGCCCATGGCAGGGGAGATGGAACTGATGATCTTTAACATCCCTTACAACCCAAGCCATTCTATGATGCTAGGATCCTGCCCCGTGGTAGGTAAGATCAGATATTGTCTTGAGGTTGCTTCCAGACCAGTTTTTCTGCAATTACAAACTACTTCTCCAGTATGCAGCTGTAAGAGTCTGGACAGAAATCCCTTATCTGCCTCACGACCATTTACAGAAGCAGAGGCTGAAAACCCAGAGACCCTAAAAGGGGAAAAAGGACATTTGCACAATGATGTCCAGCCAGATCCTGGTGGGGTGCCTGCCAGGCGCCCAGGTGTGCTGCAGAGCTGTGCTGCAGAGGTGTGCTGACACATGCCCGTGGAACCGTGCCGCTCGGCTAACGGGGCGGAAAGGACTGCACAAGGACTATATGTTTTGAACAGCTGCACCTGCACCCTGAAACAATGGGCCTTACTCCCCCACCTCTTGGCCATTTGCCCCTCGTCTCTGGAGGGATTGCCTCATCTCTTGGTTACCTGCCCCTCGCTTTTGAAAAGACTATAAAGAGACTCAAAAAGTACCCCTACGAGATCTCCCTACGGACGAGACGGAATCCATCGGATCCAGACAATGAGGACTTCGTTGTGCCGTGGTAGCTATTAACCCTTTCTTCCCTTCCCCCCCACCACCAACCCTACATCTCTCTCTCTCTCTCCTCTATCACATAATCGTGTTGTTGGCACTCAATAAAGGTGCTTTTGATTTTGATTAAAGCAAAAATACTTGTCTCTGTTTTCTTTTGCACTCTGAGATTCAAAGTAACGAACCATCATGACCCCCGCTCCTGCTAGCGGATCGTGACATCAGCTCAGCAGTGTTATCTTTGAGTAAGATCTTCATTTGCATGTAGTAATTCATTTATTCATTCAATAAATAAATAGCATTCAAAAATTGCAAATATTGGAGTTTTAGTTGCAGAAGATCCATTTTACTGCAGAAAAGAGGTAAGTTTTTATTATTAGTTCATCAAGAAAAACTTTGACTCGTCTTTTGCAGAACAGTATCCAATTTGTACAACTTTTATTGAGAAGAAAATTATGTGTGATGAAAATTTATCCACGTAGTGTTTCTTGGTGTACCACAACTGTATCAAAGAAAGTCCTGATGACTCTGGAATGAGAAAGAACACGATGTTTACTTCATTTTCAGTCCTCCCTAGCAGTTCTAGCTGTTAACAAAATCAGAAGACTGAGACCTTGCTTGCCTCCGTATTTAAGCTCTCAAAATGCTTTCCATGACTCTGCCCATTGTGAAATCAAAAAAAAGGTCATGTTTTATTTTCTTGTTTATATTAAGGAGTGATATGTCGGTGTCTTTCTACTGTCCAGCATTTGCCTTGAAATGAAAATGTTTACCAAAATTAATACTGAAGCTAGTGTGAAGGTCAAGGTCTTTGAAATGTTTAATGGTTTGGTGCTGCTAATATTTTAACATTTACTTTCTGAATACTGGTTCTCTCTGGTTTCTTATTTTGCATTCAATATATGGTGATTGTTTTTTGAATACTGTTGTGATTAGTAAAGATGTTTCATGACTGGACAAAAAGCTTGTCATTATACATTGTCATATCAAAAAGGGCAGGTTACATTTAGTGAGAACTGAAGAAACACTCATATTATATTATGGTCAGGGCTTTCAAAGGCTACTTGTCATAGGCTGAAGAGGAATGCATTGTTAAACTGGGAAAGCTGAGATGGAAATATGCCAGTGTGCTGCACAGACAGTTCGCAAATACGGTCCATATTCCTAATTTTCATAATAGTATTATTATTCAGTCTTCTTATTATATACTGACATTATTTTAAGGTGTATTATGGTCATAAATTTATGTTAATCAAAATTCTTCAGACGAAGTTTGAGTTGGGCAAAGGTAGTAAGTAATTTCTGGGTGAAGTAATTTCTGATTTTCAAGTGTATAAAATCTCACTGCTTACTCTACAGATACCCTTTGGATGGCATCTGGCAGACCACATACCTAGACTACATCTAGGTCTGTACTTCTTTTCCAAAAAGGTGAATGTTTTCTGTACTTTGGGACCCAAATTCTTCACATCAACATAGCACATTAGACTAGCAGAGTTTAAAAGACAATGAAGTGTAAAAGTGCCTTGACATGAAATATACTCTGTAAAAGATAGGTTTTGATCATGAAAAGGTCATAATGTCAAAGCTGAGAATATTAATATGTATTAATTTATTCTTAGTGTCATCTCAGATATCTGTCAGGTGCTTTTACTGACCTGTCTAATAAGCTGCTCATCTCTTCCATGAAGAAGTTCAAACCTTTAGGATAAGCTGAATAAAGTATAAGCAGCTATTATGCTTTTAATTAGAGTCCTGTTACCCAAGACCTGACTGTCTGCTAATGAACGTAGCTGTTTTGACCTAATTAGCTGGCGGCACAACAATGTTTTGAGTATGGTTAGACAAAATAAATACACCATATGCCTCGAGTACCAATGATGTTTAGGCTGTGTGGGTAATCCTGTGCTGGTAATATCACAATAGATATTTTAATACAGCTTGTGTCTAGTTATAGATAAACTTGCTGGTTTATGGTAGAATGGTGTTTAGTTTCTATCCAGTTTTTTTAATAGAATAATAAATAGTTTGTTATACAAACTTAAATATATTTAACTTAACAGTGTTTTCTATTTTTATATGTAGTTGGCTGCTCATTCTTCCTTAGACCACTTATTCCACATCCACAAACTGCAGCTTTGCTATAAGGAATTTACTAAATTTTATTTATTTCAATAGATTTTTCTATAACTGTGCAAACAACATTGTAATTCCATTCGACAATTAATCTTGTAGTGTGGCATTAATTTTTGTGTAAAAAGTACCTGTGAAAGAGACGCTGTGTATATTAGAACTCAATAGAATTAGAAAAAATATGTTCATTATGCCAGCAAAAGTTCAAACTGGAAGCTGGGTTCATTAGTCTTCCAGGAAGTGTACATGATCTTGAAAATAGAGAAAAAGTAATGCCATGATCTATGTTCAGCTCTAATTTTTTAACCAAATTTTTTGTGATCCCTTTTTTTAGTTTTGCTTTTTTGCAAGGCAGAGTAGTCTTCAAAATTCCATAACAAGAAACATCATATCTGCCAATATTAAAAAGAATAAGATTGAATTCTCAGTGGGTATGTGTATAGTGTGACATCTCTAGATGTCCTGAAGTGAGAACAGAGCCCTTTCATAGCCCATCACTGTGCTGTATCACTGGGCATCTGTGATGAAGAAACTCAGTAGTTAAGTCCAAGGCTAGTGGAGCTTTTTAGAATGCTGCAAAATAACTGGAATTAAATCTTCCATCTTACACAGAACACATGTTGTGGTATCTGGATGTATCAGTCATGGTGCTCCCACTTCTTTAACCCACTAAAGTAGGAGAGTGCTGTTGTCTCCATTTTGGAAATACAAAGCAGGTGAACACTTACTTGTCAGGTGTCACAGAGAAATTTGTGGACAGGGTAAACTGTATCACACTTCTGCAACTGGATGACAGCCTTCAATTCTGTTATCAAGTCTCTTGCATCCTACCCACCCAAAATCAGCTGCCCCTTCTCCTTGTGCAGAAACACTGCTCAAAGGGATGTCACACCACTCTTGGTGCTTCAGGTTCTCAGGAGCTGGAGAGTACCCCTTCCACTAACCTGCAAAGGTCAGTTTAAGGACTGCTAACATTTCAGTCTGAGTTAGTGGAAAGAAGTGTCCCTTGGATATCTTTAAAATGGCCATTTGGCAAAAGATAAGCAGCAGAGAGACAGCTGCCATTGAGGCTGGGGAAACACAATATCAAAAGGCATCTAGAAACATCAGAGATTAACACAGTTTACACACAGGAGACTTCAGTGACAGCTCTTTATGAAACACCATGTGTTTAGAAGCCCAGTTCTGGTTTTTTCCTAAATGTTTTTCAAGATACAATTGTCGAAGAAGACTGTAGTCCAGAAAATATGCTTGAGGCTTTTTCTTATGAGAAAGTATTTCATGGCTGTTTCCAAGTCCCTTTGGCTCCTTTTCTTTGAATTCAACTCTACTCTGAAAAATGCAGAAAAGTTGGAACAAAAATTAGATTTTTAATAGGAGAAACTCTTTTAAATATGCTTATTCATTTTAATTACATGTGTTTCCGTCTGTTAAGCTTTTGAATTCTGTAGCACTTTGAAAGCCATTAGTGATCATTTTTTCTGTTTTTGTTTCTCCTCTCCAGTTTCTAAATAGGGTATGTTTAGGGGGAAAAAAGATCACTTTCACAAAACAAACAGTTGGGTTATTTTCATCATTATTGAGCTAATATTGTACTTGCAATTGTATCATTCCCACTACTTTACAATGCCCTACTAATTACTCTTTACATGTAGCTTTTATCTTGATATATTGTTTCTTCGCAACTCCATAGTTTTCTGCCAGTACTACCAGCTGCTCCTTTAAACTTCTACCATGCAAAGAACTCATATTTTCTGTGAAATGTCAAAAAATGCAATTAACCTTGTTTTGACCTTTTCTCTGCTTTAAGTATATTGCTTTGGATTCTGTGTACAAAGAAGGGTTGTCTTTCATGTTGTACACACAAATTGAAACACTGAGAATAAACCTTAAGTCAAAATGGATGCATATCAGGTTATGCATTAATATACAGATATGTGAGTACAATATGTAATATAGATAAATATGTATGCATATCTATTTCTATGCATGTATATTTAACATAATGAACATAAGTGTGATGTATATCAAATACATAAAACCTGCAAATATATTAGTAGTGTATGTTGCTAGAAGTAAGCATGTTTTGG
Organism: Eopsaltria australis; assembly: GCA_034509425.1. Taxonomy (NCBI): domain Eukaryota; kingdom Metazoa; phylum Chordata; class Aves; order Passeriformes; family Petroicidae; genus Eopsaltria; species Eopsaltria australis. The sequence continues at coordinate 231,320 of JAVTVJ010000649.1, read as the reverse complement.
AAATATCTCCAGAAATGCTCTGTGTCTGTTACAGTGCAAATCATTTTTTCCTCAAACACATGCCCTAACCCAAAAAGAAGATCATTAGAAAGTGTTACAAAAGATAAGGGTATTCATAGTGTACAGTAGGTCAGCTGAAACCCACTTTCCTGGCAGGGGTGGAAATTAGGTGGCAGTGACCTGAATGTATTCTCCCTTCTGTGTGAAATGGCTGGGACTCAGGGTCAGCCTTTGCAGTGCAGCTGCTCAGCCTTGCAGCAGAGAAACTGTGGTGTGAGATAATGCTGAGAGAAGTGACAGCATGTCCCCCTTGCTTGGGAACTCCTTTTAAGCTCCAGCCCTCGCCTTCAGTCTCCACTGTACCTTCACTGCCCGTGTCTGGCCACATGCCCCTGTGACTCCAGCCCTGACCTGCCAATCTGCCTTCATCTCAGACCTGTCTGAGACTCTGTGGACTTGTCTGTCACTGGGCTGTGGCTGATCTTGTTTACTGTCTCCAGATCTGATCCTGTCACTCACTTGCTGACTCAACTTCCTGGCTTGACCTTGGACCTGCCTCATGACTCTGAACTGATCTGAGGATTGGGATTCTTAGCTGAACCTTGTTACTGTCAGTGGACCTGTCCTGCTTGGCTTGTTGGGGTGCTGTGAGCTTCTGCTCCTTGTCTCTGCCCTTGCCTGCCTTACTGTCATGTTTAAGTCCCTGTTCCCCTTGCTGAGCAGTCTGCTTCTGCTACTCCCTGACATTAGTCATAGTACATTTTTTCAACCCAGACCTAATCACAGACATAATTTACCTTCATTTGGATTTTTGGGTGCTCAACTTGATGATCAGATTCCTAGAAGCACTTTAGATTGAACATCCAAACGTGGGTAATCATGTTTAGGCTAAGTTCTATCTGTTATTATACCTTTGTATCTGAGGGACTTGAAAGAATATTAAGTAAGTATTTTCTGACAATATTAAATTGGGAGGAGCTGTGGACTTCCTTGACAGCAGAGAGGCCCTGCAGAGAGACCTTGACAAATTAGAGACATGGACAATCACCAACCATGTGAAGTTTAACAAGGGCAAGTGCCGGATTCTGGGATGGGGCAACCCTGGATGCACAGACAGACTGGGGAATGAGAGAGCAGTGCCATGGAAAAGGCCCTGGGTGTCCTGTTTCATGGCAAGTTGAACATGAGCCAGCAGTGCCCTGGCAGCCAGGAGGGCCAAGAATGTCCTGGGGGCATCAGGCACAGCATCACCAGCTGGACAAGGGAAGGGATTGTCCTGCTCTGCTCTGCACTGGGGCAGCCTCACCTCGAGTGCTGGGGGCAGTTCTGGGTGCCACAGGATAAGAATGACATAAAACTATTTGAAAGCATCCAGAGGAGGGCAACAAAGACGGTGCAGGTTCTGGAGGGGGAGTCTTAGGAGGAGTAGCTGAAGTAATTTAGTCTGTTCAGCCTGGAGAAGAGGAGACTGAGGGGACACTTCATTGCAGTCTGCAGCTTCCTTGTGAAGGGGAGGGGCAGGCACTGATCTCTTCACTGTCATGACCAGTGACAGGACCTGAGGTAACAGTACGAAGCTGCATCAGGGGAGGTTCAGGTTGGATATCAAGAAAACTTGTTTCACCCAGAGAGTGGTTTGTCATTGGAAGAGGCTCCCCAGGGATGTTGTCACACCACGAAACCTGTCTGAATTCAAAAAGCATTTTGACAATGCTCTAAGGCACCTTGTGTGATTTCTGGGGGTCTCCTGTGCAGGGCCAGGAGTTTGACTCTATGATCCTGATGCAACCCTTCCAACTCAGGATATTTTATGGTTCTGTGTACATGAACTTTTCTAGTAAATTCATGGCAAAGCACAAATCAGGTAATTAGAGGCAGAAATTATTAGATTTATGCTGATTTTTCAAGTACAAAAGATGGAGGTGAACGCAATTTTACCTATCAGCAACTTCATCCTTAGAATCCTCCAGTTTCAGTGATCTGAATTTTCTTGGAGTGTTGACTATGCTGATTCAGGCTATAAGATCTTGAATGTATATTCATTCAGCATGTCTGCCAGCATACTCAATTTCAGCCAGAAGCTCCTCCATCTTAGAGCCAGAGAATTTCAAATAGAAGCATAGAGGTGCTATTTTCAGAGTCCTGGGGAAAAAAAAGAAAAAGAATTTTTATTAACTGTGTTATTTTCTGCTTACTTCTCCTCTGACATCATCCTATTTCCGGATATGCTACTGGAACAAAACAGCCATTTTGATGATTGTCTCTGTGGGCTTTCTGGGAGAAATGTTTGACTTGGAAGGTCATGAAAATGAAATTAGTAGTGAGTACATTACATGTAGAAAATACATGTGATGATAAGTAGACGAAGCTGTAATAACTAAGGCAGCTGGGAAAGTACTTTGTATGGTGTTGCTCCTAGCAACAAAATTTGTAATTTGAATGTGTGTTTTCAGAAAAATATCATTAGATGAAGAAAGCTGAATTTTCTCTTCCTGTCATTTCCTTTATGTACTACTATATTTTATGTATGGGATCTCAGTCAAAAATGAAATTAGCTCAATAATTTGTAAGTTGATAAGTAGGAGATATGATCAACTGCAGCTGCACATCTCTGCAAAAACAGTGATTAATCTAAATAAAATCTTTGACTTGTTTATGAAACAACACCACAAGTCAGAAATCTTTCAGGAGAATATTTTCTATTTGGTGCTTTTGGTCCAAATATTTATTATTTTACATTACCATTTTGATGTTCTTTTAAAAGTAGAGACCTATGTAAAATTCAAATGCTCCATTACAAGTTCATCAGTTTTGGTTATAAAAGCTATGACACCCTAGAGGTGAAATAAATTTTATTTCAGATGAGCTTTTTATACAAGTTTTCCCATCTTGAGAACTAAGCATTCTTGATATTAAAAATAATATCAGAGAAAAAAAAATAATTGAAAACCTTCAAAACACAGTTGGAAAAATTATTCAAGGCAAATGTTGAATAAATTATATTGACCAGAAATAGAACAATCGTAATACGCGTACTGTGAATATTGTGTTAAATTTAATTATCTAACATTGGAAAAGACTTACTGAGCATTTTTAGATTTATCCTGCAAACTGTTTGACCAGGCACGATTTTATAATATAGACATGACAAACCATCATTAAGAGAGGAAGACTGAAAAATAAACGTCCTTCATAAATCCCTGCGTGAAGAACCTAGTCACGTTGGTGAGTTGTTACTCCTGTGAATATTTACTTAGACATCCCCCACCTTTCCCTTATGTGAAAAACTGGTCACTGAGAGAAAAAAGATGTTTCAAATCTGTATTTCAAAGATGACATTATAACTGTAGGCTTGTGAGTGTGGGAGTGGTGCCATGACCACTTCCCTGGGGAAAGGGAGATATATATGTTTCTATGTGCATGTATATATATGCACACAGCTCTTATAACTGTAGGATGCAGGGGAAATTGGTCAGATTTCAGGCTTACTTCTCCAGCTGTGGGAACAATCAGGGGATTCAAAAACATTTTGGATTTATGTTGGTGATTCCAATAGAACTTTAGATAAAGATTTAGAAGTCTCATTATTCTTTGAACGAGATGCAGCCTTACAGATGTACTCTCCTTCAATCTACTTCCTTACTTCAACCTATTTTTGAAATTTTTTGTAGAATTATATTTGAAATGAGACTGTCTCTTGGAATGCTTTATTTGTACACAATCACAAGTATTCCTAAGCAGATTTGCAGCTCAACTCTACTCCTGTCAAAATGCAAAACCTCTGCTAGTTTAAAAGACATAAAAATGTGACTCCTGGTCCCAAAGCATAAAGCAGTTCAAGGGCTGCTGTCCATTACAATCCTCATAGTCTGCTGTTGTGACCCATCCCAGAAGGGCAGGAGTGACCCAGGTTTTTCTTAGTAGATCCCTTGGAATGCATTGGAGTCAAATGGCACTGAATGATGAGAGGAGAGGAGAGGAGAGGAGAGGAGAGGAGAGGAGAGGAGAGGAGAGGAGAGGAGAGGAGAGGAGAGGAGAGGAGAGGAAGAGAAGAGAAGAGAAGAGAAGAGAAGAGAAGAGAAGAGAAGAGAAGAGAAGAGAAGAGAAGAGAAGAGAAGAGAAGAGTGAGAGGAGGAGAGGAGAGGAGAGGAGAGGAGAGGAGAGGAGAGGAGAGGAGAGGAGAGGAGAGGAGAGGAGAGGGAGTCCCTAAAGCAATAAATAATCATTGAATAGTTTGCCTTCAGGTACAGATTATTCTTCCTAAATGAGAATACTTCCTGAAATGTGGTCCACAAAAGTGCCTGTTATATACAGATTTTTTAAAGCTATAAATTCTGTCAAGATAGCTCAGAAAATATAATAGAAAATAATCTGGTACAAGTTTTGAAGTGCTTAATACTGAGAGTGCTAAAGAATTAATGAGACTCCTGGAGTTCCTGGGCTGATTAAAACAGTTCCAGGAAAATCAGATTCCTTTCATTAACTTAATCCAGAACGAGCAATGCCTGTGCAAAGCACACTTGATGTGTTTAATTGTGTTTATTTTCTTCTACTTACAAAAAACTCTTCTGTAGTCCACAGTGAATCGTCCATTTCTACTTTTATGCATTTGTACTTTTGTGCATTTTATATAGACTAACTTCATTACTCCTGCTATTGTTTTATCTTCAGAACTGAAGTTTCTTACGGCTTGATTCTGGTCTCTAATTTGATTATACATACCTTCAAAGAATGGAACAATATATGTAATGGAAAGAACTTTCAAATCCCCAAAGTCTTCTGTGGAATTTCTGTTAATTACAGGATTTAATTTCTTTCTCTGAGAAACTCATTAGGACAAATACACTGGTTGCACTTCCTTATTTGAGAAAAAAAAAAAAAGTCAGAAAGGAAATGATGAATACACAGTACTGTTCAAATGTAGCCCATTAAACTTGTTATGTATCCATGTTCTATCTGAAACTAATACATCAGCTAACATTTCAGCTGTGTGTTATGTGCCAGCTTCACACCACAAACAAGGCTTCCAAGTCTCTTCAGGTGCTTATAGATGCCACAGGGAAGTTTAAGTCAAGTTGTGATTTACATAGCTTTTCATTACTCCTTAAATACATATGCAAGAATCAACACTATGAGGCACCATACGCACGACTGAGATATCTGCAGGAAGAATGTGCATTCATGACTGAACCATCAGCTTAAATACCTGACTTATTTACAGATTTTAAATTATAATGTATGTTATTCAGTATATTTTTCATTTAAAAGGTAGTCCTGGCATAATTTCATTGGAACCTCATGTCATTTATCTAGTCTCAGAGAATATATCTCAGAGGATGCAGGTGCAAATATCTAGCTCTGAAAATATGAGGTCTCTGGTACTTCAGCACTGGCTGCTGGAACTATGGAAATTCACTTTATGGATTTTATTTAGAAGGAACGTGGCATACTCTATATACCATGTTAAAGGTGAAAAAATTTTAAAACTCCTTGTGCTGATCAGTCATACCATAGAAACAGATTTTTATTTATTTGTTTTTAAAAGCCAGATATGTTTTTAAAAACACCAAACAACTGAAGTTATCTGGTATGAGATAATCACTGTAACATACAAAAAGGCAAGCCTACATTGTAGCAGAGTCTGATGTTATGGGTCATACCTCTCTCCATATAGAAGACATTGTTTTTGCTGCACACATTGAATTGTATTCATCAGCTTTTAAATTCATCTGCCTTTTTATCAATCAATGATTGAAAATCATGAGATATTTTGTATTCATTTCATCCCTCTTTCACTTTCATGACTTTGAATAACTCACCCCTCTCTGGATTCAGTTCATGTCTGTGTTCTTTGATCAATAACTTTTCTTACCAGTACTCACATACCACCCTCAGTGTTGGGGACACTACATACCAGCATAGACTGCTTTGGTATGATGTAGGCTCTATCACTCTGTAAACAATAAACAATAAACCTCTCCAAACAATACATGAAAGTAACAGAAATCACTTTAAGAACAACGATCAAACGCAGAAGCCCTATGATGTTTGAAAAAGAAACAAATTTCAAATTACAAACTACATGTGACTCAGGACTCATCTCTAGTTCAATATACGAAGAAAACTAGGATTTATCCTGTTCCAAATTTTGTCCTTGACACAGTGAATATTTACAGCATTGAATAGAACTCTTTTATATGAGGATTATTCCCCAGAAATTTAACCAAATATAGTACTTAGTTAAGATCATTCAGTGGTCCTTTAGAAAATAACAGCCTAAGACTTTTATATTGAAGAGACCGCAGTGTGTGAATTACAATTAATTACAAATAAATTGCAATACTAATTATGCCAACAATTCTATATGCAGTTGTGGTGGTACATCCCTCCTCTCACGCTGCTCTGTTATCTCAGGGGTTCTTGTTAGGCCTTGGCCTTGATTAATGACTCCCAGGCAACTGATCCCCCCCTTGAACTTGTCAGAAATACTGTCCACAGCACCAGGACTTTCTGCTGCTTAAGAAAGAAGGGGAAAGAGAGATAACCAGTCATCCCCAATAGTCTTGGAACATTACTTGCCTGAATCATAGCCCAAGTAGAGCTGTATTATTATTACTGGACTTCTGAAAAACTCCAGTAATTACCATCTTGGATGAATGCCAGGATGAAGATTGATTGATAACTGAAGTCAATAATTTTGTGGCCCTATAAATGGCCATAAGTGAGGGCTTTTATAGCTCTCCTAGGTCACCGAAGTCTGACCAACACCTTGCCCCAGGTGGAATGCCTTTCAGAGCTCACAAATGCTCAAGTTTGCAATACTTATGGGACCACTATTGAAAGCTGACAACAGGGCTGATACCTGCCCCCACTCCCTGAGGCTCAGTGCTTGCGCCTTGAGAAATGCAAGGGCATTAAATGTGAACTGAACTTGAGGGGAATTTTTCACTGGTATATATTTCTAAAATTGTATGTAAAGATCTTTGTGTGTGTGTGTGTGTGTGTGTGTGTGTACAAATTGATTTAGAGAATCTGTAACAAGTATAGCAAGCATTATTGTTGCCATCTTGATTCTCTATATTTAAGTCACTCTTGTAATTGTAGTAAATCCTATTGAGTTGCTTTGTAAATGTTAAATTAACGAATAATTAGGTGCTGCCAAGTCCTTTAGACATAAACCATTGACCAAGTCTGGGATGAGAATTGACTCAGCTACTCCTAAGTTCTGTCAGGAGTTCAGAAATCAAGGGGGTCCCCTCTGAAGCCCATGACTCAACAGGAGGGCCTTTCTTACCATCTTACATCCTTACCCTTTTGCATTAGCAGTCTCTGTGTAAATTTTTCTTAATTTATTCTAATCCACTTTTCATGTTTCATACAGGAAGCAAAAATGAACCTCACCATCAAGCTTTTTTATGCTTTCTCAAATTTATATTAACTCTGCTTCTGTAATAGCTTTGAAAGTCATGCTTTAAGTGACCTGAACTACTCAGTCATGACAGCAGTGAGATCATATTATTCCTTATGTGTAAAGACAAAAACATTAAATAAACAAGGCACCAAGGAACAAGAAAGGAAACAGCAGCTTGAGAAAATGATCTCTTCAAGGACAGTGCAGTGGATCAGCAGAAGACCCTAAATTAGGAATTAGGAGACACATGTTTAATATTCCTTGTCCAGAAAGTCACTCACTCATTCCTGCAAATCAGATTTTGAAATTTAGAGACCAAACAAATCTAAACAAAACAAAAGAAATGTAATAGGAATAAGGATTAAAAGGATTCAGATATTAATACTCCTCCTCTTGGAAGAGTACTTAGCTGATCAGGTTGCTCCTGCCTTCATTTTTCGAGGATTTACTTAGTGATTCTTCACCTTTAATTTTGGAAGAGGTAGAGGATCTTTTGATCAATGGTAGGTAGCCTTAACCTGTGATGGTTTTTTGTTTGTTTTATGAGGACACAAGAAAACATGGTCTGATGGATGTTTATTATGGATATGAATCACTATTGTATGGACTAATTTAAAAAGTGATTTTCATTTGACAAAGAAGAATCAGATTTTTCCCTTTCATTGCAGTCCTCTTTATATTTGTATAATATCTTCAATTGGATGTGGCTAAACATAATGTTACACAATCTTTAGGGTCAATTCAGACAATACCTCATGCATAAGTAAAGAAAACGGAATTATTTTTCTTTTCTTTGAGAAAATCTGCAGACATTTTTTTCTGTCTCTGTCACCTGAATCCGTAATGAATTCATTTGGTATATTTAGGTGGCATTTTCCTGCTGCTAGTTATTTGGAACAAAGGGTATCCAAATGCCTCCCTCAGGTCACTGTGCATGGATGTAGTCTGAAAGGTTTATATGCTGCATACAATAGAATACTGAAGTGCTTTCGTGGCTGAGGTCAGCTGTTTACCATGGCAGCTCAGAGGGTTCCTGTGGGTCCCTGACCCCTCGCTAAAGATTAACCTCAGATGTTTCTGTGTGCTTTACATCTATATTCTACTAATTTCCATTGCCCCATTTAAGTCAAGGAAATTACTTGTAGGATTGAAACAGAAATAAAGGCAAAACTTCTACAAAAGAAACACGTAGTTTGATGTAGGATCCTTGTTCAATGAAGAATTTAGCTTTGGTTTCAAGGGAAATGTTATTAATCTTTTCTGGTTGCTATTTAAGATGGTTCCATGGACAGATGTTACTGTATTTATTTCCTGAAAAGGAAATAATGGAGAAACAAAGCTAATATGTCACAGACAAACATTTAAGGGTCAGTTTAAATTAAATAATAATAATAATGATGATGGCAAACTATCTACAGTACTTTAACATAGACATTTATTTGCCATATATTTTTAAAATCAGTATGGAATAAATAATATTTAAGAATCACAAGGTCTGAATTTTTCTGTTGCTTTACAAAGTAATGCTACTTAGGTTTTGTTGTACTTCAAACAGCTAGAAAGAACATTTTTGGTTTTGTCCTTTTGGAGGAGGAATGCAATCTGTTTGTGGTCATATTCTAGGCTCATCCACTAGCAAGAAATAATGTGTTATTGGGTCTTTGATAGCTGTAAATGAAGAAGTTTAGATGTGCCATAGTCTCTACAGAAAACTGACAGAGCAGCAGATACCATAACCTTAAATGAATGCATATAAAGATAAAATTTTATGTCTGATATGAAAGAGCACTCTTGAGAGTAAATTTCAGAAAAGTCTAAGCCATCAGATCTAGGAAGAGTAAAATGGAGGTAGTCTGTGTAGAATTCTCAAATTTGAGAGATTTTTTTTTCATCCAAATTGCCAGTATGCAGGTAATTCATCTCAGGACGTCTTTCTGGGTGGCAGGAATGAGACCTGCTTCCTGCCAGCCTGCAGTGGGGAAGTTTCAGGGGAAGAAATTTCTGCTTTCATACAAATACTCCTTGTGGATAGAAAACAGATCAAGGAGACATTATGCAGAGTTGCTTCAATGATGCTTCATGGTCGCACAACAACCTATCTGAGCTGGCACAATCAGTCCTACAGATGGGCTGAAGGTTCAGCATCATCATAACTCAGCCTGACACAAGTGAGTCAGCCAGCAGTCTAGGTGAAAACCCACCATACTTTGAGATACTTTCCTTTAGTTTTTAGGGTTATTCTGAGGGCAGGTCCACTTACCAGCCCATTTAACCCTGAAGTCACACAAGCAATAAAGCTGATGCTAAGAAAGCAACAGAATGAAGCGCAAATGGAAGAACCAATGTTTATAGCAGAAGCACAGTGTTACATCAATTTAACCTGACTACAGAAATGCACACTTTTCAGTTCTGTGGATAAAATGCTTGTTCCAATCTTTTAATCTGTCTTCCTTATTGCTACAAAATGCCTACAAACCTATCTAATGAATGCAGTGGATGCCTGCTGTAGTGGTCCTTTCTCAGTGGAATCTGAAGGTAAGGTTAAAAAAGATGTTGAGCCTGTCCATTGCTTTTACCACAGCGAATTATTTTTCTTAGCATTTTAGTCCTGTATGTTCAAAACCTAAATGCAGCAATGTGTTTTTCCTTCATAGATTTTATATGTGCTCAAGAACTCCAAAGGAGTAGGTCTTTATCCTAATCAGTTTTTTTAAGTAAAATACAGTAGCATTGGCTTAAAATGCATTTTGTATACAGAAATCTTCCTATTAAATAGTCAACAGTAAATAGATAGAAATGACATTTTGTCACCATTCTTATTTATGTAGCACAAACAGCCTTTTCTTTTGTCGCCATATGAAAATTTTTGGATGTTTTTTTCTTTTTGTGTATTGTATGTGACAGGTTTAGTATATTTACAGGGAAGTGCTGTTTTGTAACACCAGGTGCAATTTTCTAATGCTAGGATTAGTGAAAGGGACAGAAAAGTAATAGGCGTTTCTTTTCTGTTTCTCTACTTGTGTTTCACACTTGACAGCACTCCATGCATAGTTCATTCAGCTTTTCCCCTGGGTAGCAAATCAATAAGCCACTTTCCTTTGCTGTTGGAGTCTTTTGCTCAACAACAGAGGAAAAGAAAAATATTTCAAAGCCTATAAGCTCACAAATATTGACAGGAAGACTCAAAGGCAGGTGGACTATCAAATATTACAACTCTGTAGAAGACACACACTAGACATGTGCAGAGTATGGGACAGGGGCAATGATGGTACCTGCTCATTACCCTACCTGTCCACTATAGGTATATTTTGTGGTTTAACATATTTTGGAAAGATGAATCCAAATCCTGTGTTTGTTAATGGAACCGGTTGAATATTTGCTGGTTTTTAATATAGAGTCCTACCTGTTCTCTCCACTTTCTGTCACATCTTTATTTTGGCAATACCACTGGGTTTGTCACACTACGTGCTTTGCCAATGCAATTGCAGATAAATGTATACAATCATAAAGGAGGAACTACCTTCTTGTTCTACAGTGGCTATTAACACCTAGAGTGACAAAGTTATGTTACAGCTTTCAGTCTTTGATGCCACTGCATTAAAATTAAGTTGATCAGGGTAATAAACATAATAACTTCCTACTGTCCAAAAAAAAAGGCTTCACAACTAGTATATTTGCCTGTTTATCATAAAAGAATCCATCATCTATAAACATGCTTTTCTGATGTTTTTTAAAAAGCCATGTATGATATGGGTCCACTATCAATCCAGGCAGTCTGTTTTAATGATCCACTCTTCTTGTAGTCAGGAATTTTTCCACTCAGGAAAGTGAATGTTGCTTGTGGGACTTCCTGCACCAGCACTGATCTTCACTCTTAGTTTTTGCATGTGAAGCACAGGCAGCTTCGCACTGTTGCTGCTAAGTGTTCACGGCTCGCACTCTGGGAGGAGAGTAAAGAGGAGGCATGCAGTGATCTCTGGATGATCATCGGGCCTGTTGCAACCTGTTCTGAAACAAGCAGTTTCATATGCTCTCCCCTGTCCTCACCTCTCATAAAACACTGTCTTCTGTAACAAAGTGAATGCGTGAGCGTCACTGTTTTAATTATTCCCTTCTAGCGGAAAAAGGGCCCTGTTTGCACGGAGGCTTGCCGGCCGTGCCGGCCTCGGGGGCGGGGGGGGGCGGTTCTGTGCCTGCCCTCGGCCAGCTCCGGCCGCTGCCTGCGGCGGGGATCGCCCTTCCCGCACCCCACGCTCCCGGTTATTGATGGTGGCGGCCGCCGCCCGCCCCGCGCCTCCCGCCGCGCCCGCCCGCTCCCCCTCTCCCCGACACTGCCGCAGAGGCTCCGCCGCAACGCGAAGCCCACACAGCCGCTCCGGTCCGCCCCTCCTCTGGTCTGTCACGCTCGGCGGCTCCTCCGGGAGGCTCCTCGCTCCCTCCCGCAGCTTCACGCCGCGAGCAGGAGGCAGTGGCAGCGGGAGCGGAGGGAGCTGCCGCGGCTCTCCGCCGCCTGCCCTCCGGTAAGTGATGCTCCGGGCACTCGGGCTGCCGCGACTGCTCGAGAGCAACTTTTCCTTCTTTCTTTTTGGTTTTTTAAAATTTTTTTTTTTGCATGCTTGACTTGAACTTTTTCACGGGTTTTACAGGGGTCTTAGTTGCCGGGGAAGGGGCAGAGCTCTCTTCGGGGCAGGTCGGGCACCAGACAGGAGCGCGGGGTTCCCTCTCATCTCCGCGGCGAGCGTGAGCAGTCTGTGCTCGGCTGCAGCTCACTCCAGCTCTATCCAGATCTCGGTCTTTGCACAGAGCGAGCAGGTTACACACATCCGAGGAGGTGTGAAAGTCTAATCCTGGCTTTAGAATCTGGCTTATTAAAGCTGAAACTTTTGCACGCTAGGGGAGCAAAAACCAGGTTCACAGACTCCAGATGTTTGAGGAAAACAAGTTCGCAGACGTCCTAGCAGTAAGGATGGCGAAGAAAACCAAAGGTGCAGAAAGATTTTCAATTCCAGTTCCTCAGGGAACCGACACTTTCTAAGATCTGGTAAAGAGAGAACAGGCAGCGTTTCAGACCTTGCAACCGAAAAGGAGGGGGTCGGGGGGGATAAAACAAAGAAAATAACTAATTTAAGTGGTTTTGAAAACACTGTTGCTTTTCTTACTATAGATTTCCTTCACGGATTGTCACTCACATGGACTATGTGACCCATAAGGGGCAGGGAGGGATTTCCTTCTCTGCAGCTTCAGGAAAGGAGTTCTCCAAAACACACTAAGTCCTGCTTTGCAAGGGTGTTTGGGAATTTAGATCCCGAGACTATTCTGACATATATGGGGAAGAGAGAACAGAGAAGACACAGTGATGAAAAGTATAGTCCAAGTCCTAGGGTTAGGAAGAGCCGTGGGATGGTGAGGCTTTTTGAGGCAACACCTATCCAATTTAAAGAGGATTGCAGGGTAGAAGAGCCTGAGGAATTGAAAAAGGCATAGAAGCTGGTCTGGCAGTCCTGAGTGAAGGCAGGACACCCCAGAGGACTGGAGGGCTGGGTGACATGTGGGTAATTGAACGTGTAGGTCACTGATTAGACTTAGGAGCCTAATCCTGCAAAGCACTGTGGGTGCAGTGTGAGTAGGGGGCGAGGGTGGGAGCTGAGTCATCCTGGCTGGGGCGGCCACAGCACATCTGTACAGAAAGGAGGGGGCTGAGGAGAGAAGGGAAAGATGAGGAAGAAGCATATAAAGATAAATGGGGAGGAGGGAGATCGTCTCATCGAAAGATGCTGAGATCACCCAGGCTCTTCCGTGATTGATAGTATCCTGCTCTCCTTTCCGTAAAGGGTTAGGACGCTGCTGAGTGTATCTCTGATGGAGGGGGGATGGATTGCAGAGGTTAGTACAATACAAGAGAAACCTACTCAGACAAACACGCTTGGTACTGCTGGTACTTGGGCTGCATTGCACTGCAGTGCAGGGAGCTAGCACGAACTTCTGCCTTAGGAGAGAGAGGGAGCTGCTGAATTAATCTGTAAAGGTGGCACAAACTATGCCAACACTACTGCTTCTCAAGGGAATTTCAGATAGAACTGGAAGCAGAGCTGTAAGGAGATAGTGGAAGGATTTTCCTGATGAATTTACAATAAGCCACAAAGGGTTTCAGGAAGAAAAACTCCAGCATACAAACCAAATTAAGGTCTCTGATTGGATTAATTGTAAATAGTATTTTTCTGTTGGAAGTTTTTCTCCAAGTTCTCTAATTGAAAGGGTCCCGTTTTAACTGTGTCATATATCCTCCCAAGTAGAAGTTTTACAATTATTTTTTTTCATGGGTTATGGTCCCCATGGGAATGAAAACTACAATTTCACCATCTTGTAAAATGTTTATAGTTTTCACTGTTATTAACCATTTATTCAATGTTTTCCTGGAGAACAAAGTGGCATGGTGAACAAGACCCCATTCCTCCCCTCTCACCTAGGCACTTTCTGCAATTTCCCTGAATGATAGCTTACTGTTTTAGTGCTTTTTATAAAAAGTCTCTTTCCTTAATGTGGGAGTAAAAAGTATCACTTTTCTGTTTTCCAAAGAAATGAAGAATTTGAAAATAGTCACAGTAAGTTCCAAGTCGGCTTTTACTTCTATTTGGAGGAAAGGTTTACATAGGCCAAATACAGAGAAAAAGACAATCAGTCAATTAAAATTATTGATTCACATTGAGCCTCCAAACATCTTGAAATGATACTTGAGGAAAAAGAAACAAACAGTAATTTGCTTAATGTCTGCATTTCTAAAGCTGTATTCCTATGTGATTTCAATAAAAACAACTCTGAATATCAGTGGCACTGTCCAGACACAGAGTTTCTCTGATGGCAATTTGTTGCTAAATTACATGTCATTGCTTTTGGGAAAAATGGATTTGAATTTGACCAAATGAAATCAAACCAAATCTTTTCTGATCATATATTTGATAAATCTCTTTTCAGTAATAATAAAGCAAAGGTGTTAGTTATTTTCTCAGTTCTGAGCAACATGCAAGAAAAATATTTGCAAAAAAAGGAAAATAATATGAAGAAGTGTTGTGTTTACAAAACATGGTGTTACCTCAGGTGATAATGTGAAATCTGTAATTGAATGTATATTTGCCTGGGAATGTAACCTTGTGTAAGTTACTTGCACTAATGGCAGATTTCAAATTAGCTTTTTGAAATGTAGCTCCAAAGCACAACTGACAAAACTTCATCCACAGTGGTCCTGATTATTCTGTTAAATCAGTGTGAATTGAATTGTAGGTTTCAGTATGAATTAGAATGAATCCAGCTATATAATTATCTAGGGTTTTGGTTAGTCGTTTTTTCTTTTTCTTTTTCTTTTTCTTTTTCTTTTTCTTTTTCTTTTTCTTTTTCTTTTTCTTTTTCTTTTTCTTTTTCTTTTTCTTTTTCTTTTTCTTTTTTTTTCCTTTTCTTTGTTGTTGGTTTGTTTGTTTGGGGTTCTTTTTCATGCATGAAAGTATCATTAATAAAAATATTTCACATTCCCAGTATTATAAAAGTTGTTTCAGCATCACAGGCAGATCATTTGGGCTTTATATTGCTGTGAATCTTTGCAACCCATATACACCACAGGATGCATATCAATGCATGTTTAAACAAAAGCTCATAAATTAGATTAAATGTGTTTGCAAACCTGTGATAGGGAACCCACAGCTGCTGCCACCACTTTCATATGATGTAGTGCATTTTCCTATTAAAGCAGAATGCAGTCCTTTGTAAAATGACTCAGAGGACTAGATTTACAGCTTGTCTTCTTTTAAGTGTTTGTAAGGAATACAATGGAAAAAATATTGAAAGTGTGCTCAAAGTATTGACATTGTGAAGAAAAAAGTAGTTTAATTTTTTTTTAACTTTGCAAACTGTTTCAGTTTTAAATTGTATGTTATGTATTCTCTAGTGCCTATGTTACAAAACATGATGGGCCTTTTCTCCATAAAACAGTGGTTGATAACCTAACACCTTTAATTCATCTTTGATTTTGTGTATTGCTACACAGTTCTTCTAGAGACATTCTAAGCATACAGAGTGCATATTCTCGTGTAAATACACGTTACAGGTCAGCGATCTATTAGTTTGTTTTCAAATTATCATTTCTATGTCAGCAAGAGATAAATAAGTATACATGAAATAAAATCAAATGTAAATTTCTTTAGCGTGATTATTATTGAAGCGTTTGTCCTCTTGTAGAAAGAAAACCAAACAAATGGAGTAAAGCAACATCGAGCACATCCCTTCCTTATCTGTGGTTTCAACTCTCAGTCATTTTCCCACCCAGAGAGGCTAATGAAAGTTTAAATGTTGCATACACAGCAAACAAAATTGCTTAAAGGTGTAATGCATTGTAATTCACTGTAATACTATTAAGATATCTTTAACATTCTTTCATTTTTATGACTGAATTCTTACCTCTGTTTGTCTGTATTCCTGCTGACCGACTGCTGACAGTAAGGACTTGCTATGCATTAACAAATCATCAGAGACTTTCATGGTTAGGTGAGGATTGCATCAAAATATTTCTAATTGAACTAAAGATGCACCGTATTATAAATACAAATGACACCTACCACATAATTTAGCTGCTTCAGCACACAAGGCTTTATATTGATCTGGGACTCATAAAAAACATGGTGCTGCTGCAGCTTCATGTTTCCTTGCCAGCCACAAGATTTTTTTATTTTTTTTTAAGATAAAGCAGCATCCCTGTAGCTGGCTCTCTCTTTCACTGCAGGTTATTTCTGTGGTCATGGCTGGATGGGTCTAGTTATGTGCTTTGTTCTAGAGTGGAAGTCTGTGTCTCACAGGCACGTCTTGAGTTTTGATGTAAAATCCATGTTACAATGAGTACAGTTGGTAGCGGCATTTATTTAAGCATCCTGGAGAATTTTTCCCCTTTAATGGTCATATGAGGGTTTGTGTAGGAAAAAGCTTCATGAAATGCATTATGGAAAATAATTATTTAGTCACTATTTTACCATTTAACCATAGTAACTGTTGAATGGAGAGATGACTTTACTCACAGCACCTCACAGGTCCTCTGTATCTTTAAGTGACACCATTTTCATTCTGTATAGAGCTGGAGGATAAACTTGGCTTTCTGTAAGCACAGCAGTGCTTATCCCAAGAAGGTGCCTTTGCAAAATGTATTCTACCATCCCCACCTCCCTTAACCATGGAGGGTTTTCTTTTATCTGGCAATCACAGCTGTTGCTGCAGCCTTACAAAAAGTGGTTTGCCATACAGTTCCTAGGGCTGAGAAATTTATGACTTCTTGGACCAGAACTGTCCATGAGCCAGCAGAATGTCCTGGTGGCCAAGAAATCCAATGGGATCCAAGGGTACATTAGGAAGAGCATTGCCAGCAAGTGGAGGGAGGGGATCCTGTCCCCCTACTCACACCTGGTGAGGCCTCACCTGGAGTGCTGTGTCCAGTTCTGGCTCTTCAGGACAAGAGAGATATGGAGCTCCTGGAGTGAGTTCAGTGGAGGGCTACAGAGGTGATGAGGGGACTGGAGCACCTCTCTTATGATGAAAGGCTGAGTGAGTTCGGCCTGTCCAGTCTTGAGAAGAGACAAGTGAGTGGGAGCTCATCAATGTGTGCAAGTATCTGAGGGGAGGTACCAAGAGGATGTACCAGGCTATTCCTAGTGGTGCCAAGCCATAGGACAGGAGGCAATGGGCAGAACTTGATGCACAGGAAGTTCCACCTGAACGTGAAAAAGAACGTCCTTATTTTGCATGTGTCCATGCACTGGAAGATTGCCCAGAAAGGGTGTGGAGTCTCCCTCCCTGGAGATATTCCAGAACCATCTGGATGCAATCCTGTGCTATGTGTTCTGGGATGGCCTGGCTTAAGCAGGGTGGTTGGGCAAGATGCCCAACTGTGGTCCCTCCCAATCTGATCCATTCCTGTGATTCTGTGATTTCATTCTATATAAACATATATATGCCTGATATATTAACTACATATGTGTATTAATAGAGTTATACATAGCTTTATAATTTTTCTTTTTTAAGCTAGACTGATTGACGTGTTTCATGTTTTCCACTCAGGCTCATTTCATTTTAATATTCACCTGGAATGCAGTAGGTAAAGGTACCAAATGTTACCATTTCGCATGTCTAGTTCTCCTGTTTTTTGTATCAGCATATAGTTGTGCAGTTGCTGTTGGCTTTTTCTTTTGGGCAATATTCTTGGTGTCTAGACACCACTTCTTGTGAGCAGAAACCACAGACTCTCTTAATGGCTAGCTGGTGCACAGTCTGCCACTGACACTGCATTCACTTATCCTTTTAACCCTTTCTCAGCCTGTGAGCACTGCCATACTTTCAAACAACTCAACCGTTACTTCCTTCATTAAATAAATCAAGTTCTGGAAACAGACAGAGTATTAGATGAAAATGCCATTAGTGATATAAGACATGTAACTAACATGTAACTACTGTGCCTGGTAATTTTTTAAGGGTGATCTGTTAAGCGGGGAAGAAAAAGAAAGGAGTACTAAGGCTCGTGGGAGTCTCTGCTATGCAGATGTAATCTGCTCTTTCCCTTGGTATGCCATCTCATCACTGGCTGCAGTATACTGCAGATATAATGAAGATGTTTAAAATAGCTAGTTTCTGTGGCAGTTTAGTACACCACTACGATGCTCTGAATGAACTACAGGCATACTTGAGATTATCCTACAGTGTGGATCATGATGCTGATAGATTGTCCTCATTCAAAGCTAATTAATTTTAAACTTACAGGAAGGTTTCTGCACAAACCCACTGCAGTGCAAAAGAATCATTGAATAATGTACATTTGAAGATCCTCCTTAAATTATTTCATCCAGTCCACTTCTAAAAGCAGGGACGACTTTTATAGTTAGATTGGCTTGCTCAGGACCTTTCACAACCAAAGTATGAGTATCTCTAGGGATGGGAACCTCAAGGCTTCTCTGTGCAACCATTCCCATGCTTCACTGGGCCCATTATGAGGACTTTCCTCCTTAGAATTATGTATTGGTAAGAGGGGAAAAATTGGAGATACAAATCTAACCGTACCTTGACAAACAGAGGGGAATGTTGTTTCAGGTAAAACTCTTGCTAATGCATTCCAGGATGTGCTTGTCCTTTAGCACCACAGGGTACGCTGTGCTGTATAGCAGTGTAAGTCAAAATGGGATCCCTTTGCTCAAAGACTGATGTTGGTATGGAGGACCTGATTTTTCTTGGAGAAAACATCTCTCATTATCTCTTAGAAAGACATTACTGTGAGTAAATTTTCAACTGTGGTATTCCATGAAAACTATTTTGAGACATGGCTACCTATAAACAACATGGAGATAAGTATCCTTTTGAGCTATCAACTATTATGTAATGGCTCAAGTGTCAGTCGACGAAGATATTCCCTACAGGTGGCTTCTCCTCAGCAGTGAGAGCAGGGACAGCTATTGCACGTCCATGCATAGGACTAGGTTAGATTCCAGTAAATCTCACTGTGGTTCAAATGAGGTTAATGCAATTGCATTCAATGGGAATTTGGCTTAGAATCTGTCAATATAGAGGTCTGTTGGAGAGAAAGGCCTATAAAAGTAATTGATCTTTTTTTCTCTCTGATCATTTTCTCTCTGATTTTAAATAATCTTAGCTACATGGATCAATAAATAAACATTTGACTAGAAAATCTGTAACCTTCTAAGATTCCAAGATCTAAGATATTCAGTGATATCTAGAACTTGTATTTAGATAGAACCTGTATGGTCAGCCTTGGCAGACATTGTCATGTTTATTAGCATAGAAGATTTTGTGTGGGTGTGTTTATCAGTACTATAAATAAAAGAAATCACATCCATTTTGTGGCTGTAAAACCTTATAAAGGTTATAAAGGCATTACTTCACCTTTAAAAAGAACAAAATGTATTTTCGGTATGTACCTTTTAACGCTTCCCTTCCCACAAAATGAACAATGTAGGCATGAGGCTGCTTTTCCTAAAAAAGATGAAAATGTGGCATAAGTGTTAGACCCTATATAGAAACAGTTAGTGGTGGTCTGCTTAAATGCACTAAAATTTATTCAACTTTTATTTCTTCAAATTAAATTCCCTATTCACTTCACTTCTGAACTGGAGGAAATCTAAGTACTTATTAATTTCAAAGGTCTTAAAAATTTTACTTATTACATGATCTTAAGGATATGAGCCATCTTCTGTCCCATAAATGCACTCCTTAAACTCTGAATATCTCAACAGGTACATTTAGGCCCTTATTTACAAAAATTCTTAATAGAAGCCATATTCCAATTGAATGCAGTAGATACCTGTATTAAAAAACAATTAAGGGATCAGTCCTCATACACCTGAGCAACCAATCACAAACTCCCCAAGGTTAAAAGATACACATACCACCAGGGTGGTTCTGTGTCTTTGCCCAGAAAAACTAGAAGGCAAGGAAGGAAAAAAAGACTCTAGCCAATTGGCCAAACACATTTTAAGAACTGGATGTTTAAGAAAATGGGTGTTACGTAGGTAAAAGTAGCTGTTATAAAAGACCATTATTTATTAGATCCTATATTGAACAGAACAAAGCTTGTCCATTAAGGATTTTAGCAGCTAAAATCCTAATTAACAAAATACGTATCCCATACGGCATTTTCTGCAGCTGTGGCTTGCCTATCTACTGTGTGCCTATGACCATCCCTGTTTAGGAAAACAGTAGCTGTCCAAGATGTGCCACTGTTCATCCGTAGTCTGGAAGCAACCATAAGGCTTTAGTCCTGGACACTTCACCTCCTCAAGGCAGTTTTATGTGGAGTGCTGTTTGTTTTGTACTAATTTCATTTGTAGAAACAAGGAGACTACTAGAAATTCTCTTCCAGTTCACATTTGTTAAATGGTCAAAAGAAAAGCTTTTTACTGTTGTAAAATAGCGTTACAATGTTGATCATGAATCTGGAACAACTGACTACAAGTACTAAAAAGAAAATACTGAGAATTGCTCTGAGACATCTTTTGACTGAAGTGACTAAGGGACAGTTCAAGAGTAACTCATTCAGTGTGATTTTCTCTACTACATAAAATTCATTGTTTGGCCTGTCAGTTCCTTTAGAAAGTATTAGTGGATTTCGATTTGTGAAAATTCAGAAAATGTCTTTCAGATCCCCAGCTGGGATCGAAATTCATTACCTGTGAGTAATGGTTATTTCTCAAACCTGGTTCACCCTTTTGCTTAGGAAGATGACTGAATTGCCTCCTGTATGTTGTTCTTGCTCGACATAGCATGAAAAGCTTTAAATGTTACTTACCATTTTTCCCCGAATTTTAAATGTTTCAGTTCAATTTCAGCTATAATTTCATGATAGAAAACTAAAAAAGTAGAAATCACAAAATTGATTTCAGTTCTCTTATTTTCTGTCTTTAGCAAGTATTTATCATTCACGTGGTCACGCAAAACAGTATATATTCCTTGCTGTAACCAGCTGTAGAAAATGATCAAGTAGAATGACACACTGCTGCCATTCTACTTAATCTTAGCAGATGAGGAAACTGTTTCTTTCTAGGAAATCAGTCATTTCTCAGAAGAACAAATTTTTACTGGAGAAGTTACTTGCTAATTTCTGTATTACAGTAACAAATGAGCGTGATGACTGTCGACCCTGTAGTCCAATGGAAGAAAATATGTTTCCCAAATAGTATTTGGGAACCAATTGCAAACCAACTTCTTCCAATATATTGACTGCTCTGTAAAGAGATTTTGCTCATAGAAATCACCAAAGAGTAATCTTTTTGTGTATACTTGCTGAAATACGAGGAACTCGAGGGTATGACCTGAAGTGTGGTAACATCCCACTTGATGTTTTAGAGGATGCTGTGGTACAGATAGGAATAAAATTTTTCCTAAGTGTTCTAGGCTTCCCATATGCTTGCTTCAGGTACAGTGTTTCAGAATGGAATGACAATAGATGGCAGCCAGTGAAGAAAAACCCTGGCAGACCCACAGTTTCACAGGTGTGTGGGGCACACAAAGCCTAAGGAGAGGCTGTGAACTGGCTCAGCTTGGAAAACAAGGCCAAAGGAAAAGAGGGAAATCTAACTGCTGTCTTCCACCATCTATTATTAAGATGATGGAGTCAGGAAACAGCATGGAAACTTCAATAAGACAGAAGGAAGAAATTCTTCCTTCACTCTGTGGGTGGTAAAGTAGTAGAGTGAGTGCACAGGAATGTTGTGACACCTTTGTCCTTGGAGATGCTCAAAATTTGCCTGGACATGGCTCTGGGCAACCTGATTAATTTTGAGGCTAGGCCTCCTTTTAGCAGAAGAGTGGATCTTCAAAAATCCATTCACACCTTCATTATTCTATAATTCTACTGACATAAGAAACAAGTGATATAAAAACCACGTAGTACTTAAAATTAATAAATCTCTGTCCTCTGTGAGCCCTTCTACTTCCATCAGAGTAGTATCTGGCCAAGATAAGCATTTCTTTTTACCATTGTATACAAATTCAGAACATATACACCCAGGAGAGAACAATTTATGATTTGAGAGGGAATTTGATTACTAACAGCAAAATACTCCACCCTGTTAATCTGGATTCTGTAAAATTTCTCTTATTTGGCTAGAAATGCTTGCACTGGCATGGGCTGGGATACAAAATCCAGGTAATAACCTTAATCAAAAAATGCATTTAGCTGAAAATATACATTATTTGTTCTATTGTTTAAAGGCCAAATTGTAGAACTGCAGAATCATTTATTCTCTGTTTATTTGTGGAGATGTTGTACCATATAGTGTCAGTTCATAGCTGGTCATTATTTATCTTTTTAACTATTTCTCTCTTCCCAGGGAACTGTACTTAGGAAAACACAGAACGAATTTGAGTAGAAGTTACTGGACTTCATAGTAAAATAGGTAATTCTAAGGTGGAAATAATATGTTGAATTAATCTTACATGGGCTCAGAAAACATGAAGACTGTAGGGTTTTGGGGATTTCTACCAGCCAAAGTTGCTTTGTGCTAGTGGTGAGGTAGAAAGTTTACCTTCATTATCCAAGTTCACATGTGACAGCCATAGTTGATTCTTTCCTTCTCTTAGATCTACATGAGGATTTTTGCATCCTGTGCTGAAAAGTTTTTCCTGATTGTAGGGGCATAAGAGCTTTGACATATTTTCTTCAGTATTTTCTCATATGACTAATCTTAAAAATAGTGCAGTCAGATGCACTGTTTAATTAAAAAAAATTTACTAGCTCTGTGGACAATGTTGTACAGAAGCAGATTGTGGGAATTCAAGACACAGAAATGTCATTTCTAAAAAACATCCAGTGAAGCTTGTTCCCCATATGTGTATGAATATGTAACTATATGCACATAGGTGTGTAATATATAGATAATCTTATTCATTGCTATGGGGTTGTTTATATGAATTATTTACTCAAGGGCATAGGTTCCTGTGGAATAAGACCACTTGGCTGATAATGTGGAAATCTTGTGGCAAGTAAGTGTTGACAGAGAAAGACTCTGCCAGGCCATGGGTAGAAAATGGAGCTTAATTATCAATTAAAACTTTTTCAATTAAATATTGATGATTCTTTATTAAGTATAATGTACTTTAGGTTCATTTTATTTGTGGTTATTGGGTAAAAGTAGATATTTTCCTGGTTGGGAAAAATTGTTTTATATTGTCCCTTTTATACATGAAAAAAATGGAAGCCATTATGTATATCTGTATTTCAATATCTAGGAATAGGAGCGAGCTACAGGTTCCAATACACTGCCTTCCTCCACTCTTGTGACTGGGAAAATAAACTACTGTGAGCTTAAGTATCCTTTCATTGGCTGAACTTTATGCTAGCAATTTTCTTTAAATTATTACTTTTGTTAAAATATTAAGATCAATTTTATTTAATATTTTAAAATAGTGGAAGCAGTAATTTGGTGATGTCTTCTGTTTTTGATATTTTAGTAATGTGGATTTTTAATTAGGAAGCTATTTTTAATCAATAAGATTACCTAAGAAAATGTATGGCATAACTGGAATAGGTTTGATACAAAAGGAACAGTTACTGTACTTCCTGAGGGCTCTGTTAACATGTAGAGCTTTTTAAAAAGATCCGAGTAAGTGTTAAAAATACCATTAAGAAAGCCTGTTACCTGCTGGTCTAACAGTGCTACAACATCACAGAACACAAGGCTTATGTGTCACTGTGTGTGTGAAACACTGAAAGATGTAGAGAGGCCAGGAGAGCACATGCAGTGGACAGAAAAGACACACTGATACAAATTCCTGTGAAATTTTGGGTTAGATTAAAAACTCTCTTTCCTAAAAGGGGAGGTCCCTTGTTCTAGGGGTGCAAACATTGAATATTGTATCAACTACACAATCTACAAAACTGATTTCAGTGGAAGCTGATGCACATATATTCAAGGAACTAAGCACTGTGTATATCTATATCCTGAGGCCAGCACAAAGTAATGCTTTTAAAAAGCTGATTGTAAACTATAATCAATAACTAATTGGCTGATAAAATAAAAAATTTGCTTCTAAAATATCTGTTCTTGTTAAATTTAAAAATTCATGACATCTGAGTATTTTCCTTTTTTTCTCTAAGAAAGAAATGTATTTTTAGGCCATGGCTGCTATGGTGTACTGGGCCTTAATTAGGACTTAATGTGCTGTTTATTTTGCCCATTTTGAACAAACACCTCTACACAAACAAGTGTGTTGTTTCTTTTTATACTCTCTTCAGATTCCGTAGCCACGGAGTATGCAAGAGACCTTCTTGGAGTGTAACACCAATTTCATCCATTAGTCAGCTGGCACTGGTGGCATGCAGATAATTTTCTGTCTTTGAACCAAAAATATTATCTGATTTGACTCATCCAGGGCCCCCACTGTGGGTGGATAAGAAGGGTCTTACTGTTTCTTTTGGATAAAATAAAAGCGATAATTATAGGCCAAGTCTGAAGAGGAGAAAAATTGAAATGCTTATAAATGCCTATTAGTAATGTAGAACATTTAAATAATGTGTGCCCAAGCATGAGAGTGAATTAGAACCACTGGAGAGCCACCCGAGTGCAAATAGTGTCCTTTAACATGCTCTGAGTGTATTTGAGGTGCTGATAAGGGTATGATCCCCCTGTCAAGGGATGTTATTGATGTGGCATTGCTTCTCTGTGTGACTAATGGAAGCAGTATCTTCAGTTAAACAAAAAGCACTTGTGAACGTGGTACCACTATGCAGGCTTCTGTTCTCGATTATGTGCTGAAGAGTCATTACTGGTTTTGTTCAAGGGCAATATCAGTAAAGAGCCAGAGTGGAAAATAGGGATAATGATTAATCAGATGGAAGACATAAATTCAAGGGAAATTGCTTTAGAACACAGACAGGTCAGGATGGTACCCTCTTGACCTTTGCAGCGTCAGAGACCACTGTCTAGCAAAAGATAAAACTAAGCTGTTGAAAACATTAAGTAATTCTTACCTCTTGGGGAATGTATGGATTTTAGGGATTGAACCAGTGAGGCTTGGCTCCGCCTTTTAAAATATGGAAATGACATGAAAAATTAAATAAGGCTGATGTGTACACTCTTTCTTAATGGCTTGATTTATCATATTATACCAAACCTTGGGAGTTAGAAGAAACCATTAATATGACTGTGTATCTTCTCAGCGTTGTTCACATTGCTGTAATAAACAGCTCCATTCGCGGGAAGACTTACAATAAGGTGGAGGCATTTTTCATTATTAAGCAACTATTGCTGATTTTGACATTTTTCCCCCCATGTTTTTATTCCAGTTCCTTTTAATGAAAACCCTTTTAATGTGAATCAAGAAATTCATACATTGGGTCTCAGCAGCTGGCAGAGGTAGTATGTTATGCTCCCTTCACAGCTGTGAGGTTGTTTTTCTTGGTGTGCTCCATACCAAAGACTCAACCAATTTAAGACTTTTGACACCACTGCTCCAGAAAATGTCTAATGACTCCGACTCCCCTCTTTATATATGACAGAAGGTGCTGCTGTAATAATATATCTGATATCCTCCTTGAATGGCAGCACAGGAAATAAAGCCCATGGCTCCTGAGTGTAGCAGTACTGCAGAGAGCCAGTTTCTCTGGCCTTTGTCCTTTCAAGGGTTTCTTTCAATGACATTTTTCTCCTTAAATATTCAGTCATAATATAAAAAATGCTGAAGTGCTATAAATTCATGATCCCGTTCAATGATAAAAGTTGTGTAGAACTTTGAATTGTTTCTCATGTGTATTCAGCATGCACTCCTAGCAAACTATTGAAGATAATAATTCTATAAGAGGTGATACCTGTTCATTGCAAATCCTTCTGGCTTCAGTGTGAGCATTTTAATTAATTCTAATTCAGTCTGAAACATTCATCCTCAATGTCCCTTGCAGACACCCTTTCCAGACTTGAAGGGTATGCTGCTGCTTGATGTGGCAGAACAGAGAAATGAGATCATAGATACCTAACAGAGGCTTGATGCTAAAAATTACAGTTCAGTATGTGAAATGCAGTGTGTTCCCCTTGTCTTGCCAGAAAGGAGAACTGAGAATGTCTGTTTGTAGGCTACACTTGCTACATATGTCAAAAAATGAGGTTTCTAGCTAGTCATTCTGTTAACAGCTGTAGTCAGAAGTTGCTAATGAAAAAATACTGCCATGGGGTTCTTTTTGGCTATTCCTGCTGCTCTTCCTGATTGTAGTTTTGGTTTGAAGAGGCTTTATAATTTTGGGTATACCATTCTGCATGTATAAAGCTCTTTTCAAATATTGGCTGTCTAGAGATGCCTTCAGAATTTCCAGTAGAGGGATGGACCTGTATATATAGAATTTTAGCCTGCTGGCAGTAGCTTCACTCTCTACTTTTAGTGAAGTTTCATGGTTCTAAGGGTAGTCTGCAAATCAGGAATATGACCTTGTTGTCTGTGAGGATGCTGAGTGTCCCAACAGGCTTTGTTTGTCCAGTGAGTCCCACTGGGACCTCTCACACAAGCACCTTCCACCTGCCGGTTCAAGAACTTTAGTTAAAACCAGGCTTCAGCCTTTGTGAGAGTTTCCAGGGACTAGCAACCATGGGACTGCTCCAGCAGAGAAGAGAGGACAGGAGATGAGGGGGAACACAGTGTGGGCAGGGCAGTGCTTTCACTGGACATTGTTCTGAGTCAGAGCATGGTGAGAGCAACAGTTTTCATCAACAGCCTGCTGCTCATCAGACAAGGTATGGCAGTGTTACATCCATGATCAGTCAGGAAAATCCAGTTTGAGATTCAGGAACAGCAGGGCATAGGAGGCAGGTGAAGCTATATAGTGAAACTATAGTGAAGCTCTGGCAGACTTGAGGTGGTCAAGACTGAGCTGAAGAGGGAACTTGAGCTCATGGCAAAGGATCTGGGTGTCTGGAAGGGATACTGGGTGAGACTGGGCAGATGATTTAGGCCTAATGAAGCACTAGGAGCCCTGACAGCCAATAAAAACTCTAAAAGAGGAGAAGGACAATCAGTTTCAAAGCAGGGAACTCCAAGGTTATGGTAAACTTCACTGCTGGATGTCAAACATTTTAAGTACCAGACTGAGAATTA
Source organism: Eopsaltria australis (assembly GCA_034509425.1). Classification (NCBI taxonomy): domain Eukaryota; kingdom Metazoa; phylum Chordata; class Aves; order Passeriformes; family Petroicidae; genus Eopsaltria; species Eopsaltria australis. The sequence continues at coordinate 204,295 of JAVTVJ010000649.1, read as the reverse complement.
GGCTAAGAATAAGATGGAATACCAAGGATGTCAGTGAATCAGAGAATTGTTCATGTCCATAAAGCATAAAGATTGCCAGGTGCCATTCTGCTTTAAAAAACAGAGAAATGGTTTGTATGACAGAATATATATCTGAGCTGTTTCAGCTCACCACACCTTTTTGTTGTGCAAATTCAAACATACGGAACAGAACATTTTTTCAAATAATCAAGTAGGTTGTTTTCAAAATAAGCTGCAGAAAGCTTACTGAAATAGAAAAAAAAAATGTTTACCAGCTCTTCTATCTTCATTTTGCTGCCTTTATTTTGTGCTTTTAATGGCAGAGTACTGTGTTTATTCAGTTGTGCCATCCATCTCTACATATCCTACCCAAGGGAAGAAAGCCACACTGAGGCAGTGCTCAGATTGCATAATGTACTCTGAGATACAGATAAATCCCATTTTGTTAGAAGTCTAAGTTACTGAGTCTGAAAAGCTTGGAATTGCTGCATTTTCAGCACAGACTGTTCATCTGTCCATTGTTTTAGTCTCTTTCTGTGGTTCCTTCTCACCTGTGTTATCAAGCCCACAAAATAAAGGCTTATGGAACTCACTGAACCAAGTAGTGGTGTAAAATACCAGCTGCTAAATCATTGTATTCATGATTTAATGGGAGCCATACACCTGCAGGCGCTGTCATTCATTTACTTGAAGTTTTCTTACACCTGCTGAAAAACTGCATGTGCTGAGACACACATGCAATGTGCAACCTGCAAAAATAATGTGATTCAGGTTAAAAAACTGAAGATGTGTAGTCAGCATATGGTGAAGTTTGAATCTGGCTAAAACATGAGTCTATGGTAAGCATTACGAAGTCTGTTTTCCCCAGTGTGGACTAAAATGAGGTAAACAGTTTGTATAATTTTAAGTCAGTGCAGCCTTAAGTAAAATGCAGCTGGGTTTTTAGCATCATCAATTGTATTTAGGGAGGGTAAAGCAGTCATGATTTCCTTTCTTACCTATTTAAGGCCGGGTAGACATTGAGTCAGCCTTCATAGTGAAAAAGTAATTTCCATCTCAAACTGTTGCATTTCCCCACAGGGAGAGGTAAGATTTTATGAGTGTGCAGAATCACTTTTTTTAGTGCAGCAGAACTAGCACTTTATTTGAGTATCAGGTTCCATGGTCTTTAATAGCTCAGGTATAGCTGAAGATGAGAAATACATTATTGTGATCACAGCCCTCCAGTAAAGACACTGCATGTGACATGGTGCAGAAAATAGTACTAGGAAAACACTAAAGAAATAGAATGAATTAGAAAAGATTGGTGTACATGATTTGGAATATATGCAGATATATATTCTAAATATATTTAGAATGTATCCTGTTCTTTAAGAATAACAGAGAAAATCAAAGGTGGACGTAAAACCAAATCACTTTGTAAAATGAAATCTAAGAGTCTTGGTTGTTCCTGCACAAAAACGAAAACAATGTAGAATTGCAGGCTACTTTCAAAGTACAGTAATCTGTTCATTTACCTCCTTGTTTTATGGGAGATGCCAAGATGTTTGAAAGAGATCATTAACTTTTAATTATTTCAGGAGGAAAAATAATGTGTAAAGCTTTTAAATTCACTTTCTACTTAAACTCATAGGACTTTTTGCTATTTTTTATATCTTATAAATATTTAGACATATTTTGAAAACACGGAAAATACCTTTTGCCTAGTTGCCTCTTGTCTGCATATTATCAAGCTGCTTTTCTTACAGCCTTCTATGGATGTTTTTTCTGTCATTCTTGATTATAGCTGGGTTCCCATACTGATGAATTTCCACATCACAGAATCTGAAAGTCATTGTTACTTCTTATGTGCAAGGACGCTCCTTATCAACTTTGCTATGGCCTTATTACATGTAATGATCTGTTCCTGACACATAGAGCTTTTACTTCTGTAGTTGCACAGCTTTCTATTTTGAGTCTGTATTTTTTCTGAGCTGTTCTCTCTCAGAAGTAGTAAGTTTATGTAAAAACACAGTTCAAAGAGCAATGTGTTGAAATTATCAAATATTAATTTAAAAGCATATTTATTTATTTTTATGCCTGCCTATGTCAAGTTCGGGAAATGATCTAATTTTTCTGTGTTTAAGTTGCCACTATTTCAAAGTAGGAAACAGAAAATTATTAAATACTCTGTGTAGTTTATCTAAGGAGCTCATATTAGAGGAAATTCTTGCACTTTTGAACATTCATAGTCTATAGCATTTGTTACATATCTCCTACATATCCTAATCAATTTGCAACAAGAAATATAAATGCTATCTATGATCTAATTTTACTTTTCAAAACCGAGCAAAAATAGCAGGAATAGTGGCATTTTTTTGCATTTCAAAATCACTAGGGAATAAACATTTTGAACTAGAGGAAAATCATGAAAATGTTGGCATTTTTACAGCATGTGACAGGGATGTGACAAAAATCTGATATATATTTCAGATCTGTTCAGCTCTCTCATCTTTGCCCAGTGCTTCTCCAAAATGAAATTTGCCTGAAAACAGAAGACTGTTTTCTTTTCTCATATGGGCAGTGATTACTTAATCAGTTTTAGCTGTTTAGGGACCTAAATGGTCACCCATCTTCTACAGTCTTCTGAGGTGTCCTTTTGTCTCTCTCTAGTTTACCAGACTGGATTCTAAACCTTTTTCATTATTCTATGAAAGACATAGTTGTATACTGACATATTCAGCACTTGATGCTTAATTTTAATTTACAAAAACAGAGCTCTTCATTTCATGTGAGAAAATTGACCTTTTTTTTATGCGTCACAATGATAGAATAATTTGGGTGGAGAAGTAATTTGGAGGCTATCTAGTCTCAGATCTGGCTTTAAATAGTTCATAGTCTTGTCCAAATAAGTTTTGAATACCTTCAATGGTGGGAACCCCAATGCTCCTTTATGTAGCCATGTACATGGATGGAGACCTAACATGAGGAATTTCTTCATTAGAATTGTCTGGAATTTCCCTTGCTCCAACTTGCAGCTGTTTCCTCTTTTCTTTTTGTCCTCTGCCTCTGGAAAGAGCCCGTCCTCATTGTCTTTTTAATCCCTCATTAGATGATGGGAGATGGTGATTGGATTTCTCCTTAAGGATTCTCCTCTGAAGACTGGGCAGAAAAGACTTACTCTCCTTGTGCATCATGCATCCCAGACCCCTAACCACTCTAGTGATCCTCTCCAGATTGCAGTGATGGTGAGGTGCATGAAGTTGGATGTGGTAGTCAGGGCGGCCACACAGAGAGGAAATATTCCCTTCAGCCAGTGGAGAGCACTCCTCCCAAAGTGACCCAACTGTCATGGTGGAATGTGTTCTGCCTGTTATTCACCTGAATCCTTGGGGCCATGTGTGCAGAGTTAAGAAAGTGGCTTAAATCTAAACTATGTAAAGAAGTGACTTAAATCTAAAACATATAAATATTAATTTAATTCAAAGAATATATTCCCCATCTTAAATGGCCATTTTGGTGTAGACATATTTATGAGATATGGCAATAATGTACCTCTTTACTAACACAGTTATCAGAGAATGCTTTGTTTGTTCATTTCCTTCATTGCTTCCTAGCACTAGTGGGATAGCAAAGTCCAAACAAACCAAGCTATGCTACTCTGGTGGCTTGGCTCTGTACGAATGCCAGGTGCCCACCAAGTTGCTGTTTCACTTCCTCCTCAGCTGAATGGGGGAGAGAATATGCAATGAAAATCTCATGTATTGAGATAAGGATAGGGAGATACCACTCACCAACTGCTGTCAAAACAGTCTTTACTTGAGAATCTTACATTATTGCAAATAAAATCAGAAGAAATTAAATAATAAACCACCTCCTTTCACCACACCCTTCTTCACAGACTCAACTTCACTCCTAGTTTTATCTACATCTTTGCTCCTTGCAGAGGGATGGAGAGTGGGAGTTTCAGCCAGTGCTGTCTCTGCCACTCTTTCCTTCTCAGGGGGAGGGCTCCTCACACTCTTCCTCTGCTCCAGTGTGGGGTTCCTCCCATGGAAGACAGCTCTCCATGAACTTCTTTAACATAAGTCCTTCCCACAGGCTGCAGTCCTTCACAAACTGCTCCAGCACGGTTGCCCCATGGGGTCATAAATCCCACTGTAAATCTGCTACAGTGTGGGCTCCTTTTACCATGGCGCCACAGGTCCTGCCAGAAGACTCCCCCAGCTCAGGTTCTCTCCATGCGATCACAGCGTCCTTCAGAGGCATCCACCTGCTCCAGCTTGGGCTCCTCCATGGGCTGCAGGTTGATCTCTGCTCCCCTATGAGCTGCAGGGCCACAGCTGCCTCACCGTTGTCTGCCGGGGGATCTCAGCTCCACTGCCTGGAGCACCACCTGTCCCTCCTTCTCCTTTGGCCTTGGTGCCTGCAGAGCTCTTCCACTTAGACGTTCTCTCTCCAGCTGCAGTTGTGCAGTTTTCTTTTTTCCCCCCTTCTTACATACATTATCCCAGAGATGCCAGTCACAATTGCTGATGGGCTTGGTTTGTCTAGCAGCGGATCCATCTTCCAGCTGGCTGGCTCTGCCTCTGTTGGACATGGGAGAAGCTGCTGGAACTTCTCACAGAAGTCAACTCTGTATCCATCCTGCTATGAAAACCTTGCCACACAAAACCAATACACCCACCAAGCACAAGTATTTATTTTTCTAATGAACTTGTGATTTCCTTCTATCCAGGAAGGAAATCTTCTTATGATTGGTTATTAAGCTGGGAGGAGACCCAGTCAGGAAAGCTGACCCCAACAGACCACATGGCATCTTGCTCAGTATAAGAAGTGGACAAAAGAAAAAGGACTGGAGAGAACATTTGGAGTTGATGGCATTTGTCTTCCCCAGTAGCTGTTATGTGTGAAGAGGTTCTGCTCTCTTTGAGGTGTCTGAACACCTGCCTGTCCATGGAAGAAGTTAATTAATTCCTTGTTTTGTTTTGCTTGTGTTGTGGCCTTTCCTTTCCTCATTAAACTGTCTTTATCTCAACACACAAGTTCTCCAGCTTTTACCCTTCTGATTCTCTTGCCAACCCTGCCAGCAAGAGAGTGAGTGACCAGCTGTGTGGGGCTTGGCTGCTGGCTGGGGTTAAACTGCAACAGTGTAGTATGGGGAACAGGATCAATTACAGGTCTGTGTGCAGTGGCAGAGCTTTGATCTTACTGCGTTAAAGGAGACGTGGTGGGACAGCTCACGTGACTGGAATGCTGTCACGAAGGGCTACATGCTGCTTAGGAAGGACTGACTAGGGAGACAGTGGTGCAGTTGCCCTTGAAACATGTGGAATGTATCTAACTCTGGGAGGGCTGTGCAGCCCTTCAGAAGGACCTTAGCAGGCTGGAGAGGTGGGCAGAGAAGAACCACCTGAAATTCAGCAAAGGCAAATGCAGGGCCCTGCACCTGGGGAGGAGCAGCCCCAGGCACCAAAACAGGCTGGGGCTGACCTGCTGGGGAGCAGCTCTGCAGAGAAGGACCTGGGGGTCCTGCTGTCCATGAGCCAGCAGAGTGTCCTTGTGGACAAGGAATCCAATGGGATCCTGGGGTGCATTAGGAAAAGCAATGCCAACAGGTCGAGGGAGGAGATCCTGCCCCTGTTCTCAGCCCTAGTGAGGCCTCACCTGGAGTGCTGTGTCCAGTTCTGGGCTCCTCAGGACAAGAGAGACATGGAGCTCCTGGAGCAAGTTCAGTGGAGGGATACAAAGGTGAAAAGCACACTGGATCTTATGAGATGCTCCAAGTGAGGTCCCACTTACTGATGGAACTGAGTCTCTTCAGCCTGGAGAGGACTGAGAGGGGGTCTTTTGAATGTATACCAGTATATGAAGGGATGGTACCAAGAGATGGACCAGGCTCTTCTCAGCACTGCCACACAGTAGGGTAAGAGGCAGTGGGCAGAAACTGATGCACAGGAAATTTCACCTGAATAGGAGGAAGAACTTCTTTACTGCGTGGGTGACCAAGCACTGGAACAGATTGACCAGAGAGGGTGTGGAGTCTCCCACACTGGAGAGATTCCAGAACCGTCTGGATGCAGTCCTGTGCCATGTGTTCTGGCCCAGCTTAAGCAGGAAGACTGGACAAGATGCCCGGCTGTGGTCTCTCCCTATCTGACCCATTCCTGTGATTCTGTGATTTCATTCTATGTAAGCATGTGTATGCCTGATATATTGACTACATATATATATATTAATAGAGTTAAACATAGCTTTAGCTGTATGATTTGGGGGTTTTTTTAAGTTAGTCTGATTGGTGTATTTCTTGTTTTCATTTAATTTTAATTTTCACCTGGAGCTATGCTGTTTTTCCCTTCACTTTTTAGGACAAATTGATTTATGTTTCTTCTCAGATTCCATAGTTGAAGCAGTCCCTCACCAGAAAAGCTTATTATGTTATGCTTGGTTTTAGTATTTATCCATCTTCACAACTTATTTTGATAAGGATTTTTTCTGAGGGTCAATGAGGAAATAGGCTTTCAGTCATAAAAAGCATTATATATAGTTCTTCTGTTTGCTCAAGAAAGGCACTCTGGCAATGAAAGAGGAGCAGGTCAACAGGAATGCTTGGGATTCTCAGATCTGACATCAGTCTAATGTTAAGCTTGTGAAACAGAAAACTAAAAGTGAAATATGAAGTTTAGCACCCACCATCTTAAAAACATAGCAAAGGAGATGAGACATGAAGAAGTCTAAGAAACGATTTTCCCTCCCAAATTTTCATATCCTTTATTATTCATATAATAAAAAAGTAACAGATGTTAAAAGATAAAGCAAAAATAATAAGTGCTTTTGAGTGAATAGCAAAGTGACTGGAAGGGACCATGGATGAAAAACCAGGATGTTGAAGTACCTTTTAACATTATGCCGAGCAACCACTACTTTCTTACCAGGGTTTATTGAGCACAGCAGCTGATTCCCCATGTGGAGGCCAATACAGATCAGCATCAGATAAAGACAGAATTGCCAGAACTGAGAAGTCTTCAGACTCTCATTCTGCAGGCACAGGAATGGTGTGCCCCAGCAGAAAGTCAGCAGAATGAAAAGATTGTTTCAGAAAGTTTTTCCCGGTGGGATCTGAGACTGTGACCCTGTATTTACTCCTAAAATATAAAGAATGCTTGCCTTTTTATTTCAGGAAGAAAGGAAAGACATGTAATTCCAGCTTGTAATACAGCTTGCCCTACAAGATGCCCTTCAACCTTCCTGAGTTTTCCCTGAGCTCCAGTGCTGTTCTGTGGCATCTGTCAGTCTAGTATTTGTACAGTTGCTGTTTCAAAGTACCTGCACATCACAGATTTGTGCAAAGCAATTTCAGAAATGGCTGCTTCAGTGGTTGAGGCTTGTCCTGTTGCTTTTGCAGATTTTATTCTCTGGAGAATTTCCACAGTGCACTGTTTTCTTATTTTACTTCCAGGATAGGACTCCTTGGCTATTTTTCTTAGAACTTCAGTCTTGGTGCTTTTAAATATGGCTTTTTAAAATATATCTATCCCTAGGTTTCCCTGTTCTTCCTTGTGAGTGGAATTTTTTTCTGCCTTCCTTTGATCTCAAATGATCCATGACTGCTAGTGGGCCTTTACTTTCAGAGAGGACTTGTCTGCTTTTTGTACAGCAGCAAACATGGCAATGGCAGATACAAGACAGAAATTGCTAGTTGGTGTGCTTTTGGTAGCATTTTTTTTTTTTTTTATTACTAATATTGAGCAATGAAAACTTGCTTGTCCAACTGCTTTGTGCTGTTCCCTCATTATTGAAATGCAGGATGATGCTTTTCACTATGATTCTGACAACTGATAAGTACATAATATATTGGAAACACTGGTGATGAAAGTGAATTTTCAGAAGTAGGTATGAGAAGGGAGATAGCCCTTGGCTTCAGAGGGAACATTTTTCTTTTACAATTTTTTTCTGCTTTTAGGGCAGCCTTAAAAGTGCAGAGATAAGTTTGAATATGTTTTGTTTAAAAGAAATTTTTTAAAATAATGAAATTTCAACTTTCCTAAGATTTGGGTAGTTGTTCAGGTAATGTGGGTACAGTTACTTTTACTTATGAGACTTCACTTATGTCATTCAGGCTGGATGATGTTTGATTCTTGTAAATTCTTGTTGAACAAATTGATGCATTGCACTTTTGTTAACCACCACTCAACACAGATCCTGGAAATGCTCACTAAAAAAGTCCACAGGAAGCATAGTAGAGTATTCAAAGAACAAGTTAAAACCACAATGTTGGAAGAACATTTAAATGGTCCTGCTTTGCCTTTAATGAGAATGATTTTTTTTAGTGTTTGCCAGGTAAAAACATGCAGAAACTTGAAGTAGCCAAATAGTGATCAGACTGATTGCAAAACTGACAAAAGCAATCAAAACTCTGGTACTTACGTACCGTAAGGCAAAACAACTAACAAACATTAGATTTTAAAAAAAACCCAAAACAAAACTGAAAACAACAGACTAATAAAGTTTTCTTTGTATATGCTATTATCTGTTTATAGTTTACTGTGAGAAAGACAGCAAAACATCTCAAAGCATGTCCTATGCTTTATTCAATCACCTTTTCCTAGAAAAGCAAGCTTTTGATTAAAAAAATGAAGGAAAACACCACTCCACTGCAGAGTCTTTACAGTTTTGTTGCTATAATTTAATTAGAAGATACGGCTATTTCAGTTTTGTAACACTGTTAGGGGTGCATTGAACTGAGTCTAATTCTAAGGTATTAGATGTTGTTATTACAACCAGAGAGCAGGTAATATCTTCCCTTGCTGTCAGTATTGAACCTTTTGAGTAGGTCAAAAGAAAGCATGAAAAAAGCTTAATAAGAGAGGGTGGAGCATGGACAAATCTTCAGTCCAGACTGTGACCTTAGGTGGAACTGTGCATCAAAGGGGTTTAGAAGACTGAGTGAATTTAATAAGAGTGAGCTGAATTAGACATTACTGTGTCAATGTTAAAAGGATGGTAGTGCTCATAAAACTTACCAGCATTGTATCATCCTCCTTCAAGATATTCTCTGGAAGATATTTACTGCATAGAAGTAATGCATTGAGGACTAATGTAGTAGAAGTATAAAGTGAAGAATGTCCCACCCCCTAACTTTTCACCCATAGTTTTCCACTCTGCCTCCCTTGGAGAATTTATTTTTACAATATTACTGAATTTTTATCACAGATTATTCGGTTAAGATTTCCTGATTTTCACTGGACAGAGTTTATAGCTTTTATCTTAGGTGTGTGATTTGATTGTCTTAGGTGATCTGATTCCATCACGCTGTTAGATTTTCAGTTTGTACTGCTTTAAGGAGAGGTTCTGCAGATCCTGGTTTCATTACTTATCTATCCAGCTCTAAGTGGGGAAGAATTAGGCCTGTGATCAAAAGCACTGTAAGGAAAGAATTATTAGAGTTCTTTGTTCTTGGTGATACTTTAAGGCTCTAAGAGGCAGTTAAAGATAACATTTTGTTAACGGTGGAAGTCCACATACATTTTGCTTTCAGCAAATATGTTCTTTTTTTCTGATAAAGGTTATCAAATTTCAAGTAAATACAAGCTAAAAGCAATTCCACTTGTTTTATTCTGATTAGGTAAACTAGTTAAATAGTTTAAGAGGAACTGGGCAGGTAGAGCAGCATATCATGCAGAAACAGTTATCTCTGCTGGCTTAATGAGGAAGGAAAGTAATAAAATGGGAAAAAAGAGATTGCAGTGTAGCATAAAGACCCTGTTTCTGCTGAGATCAGGATCATTGGTGTGTACTAGATAAATGAATTCCCATGCTCATCTTTTGTACGTGTGTTGTGCTCTCAGAGAGGATGCAGTGACAAATGGTGGCACAGGATAACTGGTGAAAATACCATCCAAACAGGGGGAGTGTTGGGGACTGCCACTGGTGGTGGCACTGCAGCCGTGCAGTATTACACATAGTTCTGTCTACTGCAGCTTGAGCTAGAAGAATGCAGCCTGGGTGTGTGACTCTTAACAGGAGAGAAAGAAAATTTGCTTAAAATACAGAAACTTCTCTTTCAATCCACTAACATCACCAGCTTTGATGTCAGCTCTTATTTGTTTTAAATAAATGAATACATCTATAAATAAATACCCTTTATTGAGGAATCTATTCTTTATTAGGTCATACTGAAGTAAATACTTCCCTGGAAAAATAAACACAAGGCTTTTCACATGAAGAGATGAGGAGTAAGTTTGCAGGTACCCTGGTGAATTCTAGGGTGGCTTTTTTATTTTCTTAATCGCTGAGAACACTTGCAAGATAATAGCATCTTCTGTTTGTGAATTAACAGTGTTCAGGTTCCTATCTTTAACCTGGGGTATAAAATAATTTGACTAGGTAATAAAAATGAAAGTAGTTCTGATCTAACCAAAGATTATGTCTTTGCAATATGACTAATTTCTAGCAACAGATAAACTTGGAAAACACAAACCACCTGTATCCATCTTTGATAATAAAAAGCAACAGTAGAAAACCAGAATCAAAATTCCAACAAAAATAGGCATTCAAAAAGATAACAGCTTGGATTAGAAATCAGTTTTACTGGTTTTTTTTCTTTGGAAAGGAATTACAGATTCAAGAGAAAAGCAGAAAAGATGCTATATGAAACTCCCAAGGGTATGTGTAATGCACACTTGAGTGTTACCTCTAGATCTGTTCTGAAGACTTTAAGATATGCATATAGTTAACATCACTTTTTGGAGTACCCAGTGAGTCTTCTCACAGCTTATGTTAAGGAAAGATCTAAATCTGTAAGAATGAATTTTCTGACTTGTCATAGATTTCTATCTTTATGGGATCTCACTGATTTAGTTTGTAATGTCCAACCTTTATTTCAGATGTAGCACAATCTATACAAAATGCTAAATGTACTGAAATCTGAGAATGTAATAGAATGGAAAAGAATAAATATTAGAATAAATATTAGAGCAAAAGAACAATTTGATTTTTATTTTGTGTATGCATCTTTGGGTGTTTTTACAAAATGTTTTTGTAGCTGTTTTCTGAAGGAGAATTTCCTTTTCTGCCAGAAATGCAAGTTTCCTGAGATTTTAATTTTTTTTGTTGTAATTGAAGGAATTGAATAGAAATGTAGTGTTTGGTTTAGTGGAAGTCAGCTAATATTGGATGAATTGACTGGCACAAGAAGAGTATGTGTCTAGACTATCAGCTCTGCTTTTGCTGCTTTATGCTACTCAGGTAGTCATTAATCCTTACTCTTTGAGACTTTCCAGTTACTTACTTGTAGTAATCAGTCCAACATAATTGAAAGGGTGGGAAGCTATCATGCATGGGCTGTAAATTATTCCTCTTTGTACTTATCACCTTAAGGCACAGATTTCAGTTCACTGAGAAAGCAAAGCTGTTTAAAAAAACAGCATTCAGATTAAGCATTTTCCTTGGAAACTTAGGCAAGATAGAGGGAAATTTTTGATTTCTGCCCAGACAGAAATTTTACTCTGTCTCTCTGCATGTTTTTTTTGATGAAACAGCTATGCTCTTAATGAGTTTGAACAGGTGAAATTCCTTCCTGGTTTATCTCAAACTGCAGCATAAATTTGCAAATTTGTCTTTTTTGAGTCAATGGAGGAAGGTGTACTACTACAGAAGAGTAAAGCACGGTTTTATCAGTGCTGCCTCTTAGACTCTTCGTTCATTTGGTATTCCTAAACTCCTGCTTTCTTTGCTATATCTATCTATCTATCTATCTGTCTATCTATCTATCTATCTATCTATCTATCCACCCTGCAGTAACAGGAAATTTGACAACTGGAAATCCTTAAAAGAAGACTGTACTTACTAGGAAAACAAAAAGAAACAAACATCGTTCTAAGAATTAGAGTAATTCAGAGTTTAGGTTGAATGGGTTGCATGGACTCTGTAAAATTTTCTAAAATCTAGGAATACACTGTACTCTTTAACACTCAGAAAAGTACCTGTTAGGAGTTCATGAAGCTCTTGAAAGTATTTGTAGAAGGCTTCAGCAGATCCAGTGAATGTTTTGATGCATTGCACGTTCACTAACAGCTAGTAGATACTGTAGCCACACACAGGTAAGGATCAGATACCTAATTCAACACACAAAAGGTAACTTCTATGGAGCACCTTGAAAACTGAAAAGCTGTAATTAGACAGGCTGCCTTGGCATAAAAGATTCACCAGGATGACCTACTTAAAAGGATCATCATGTACCTAAAGTCAGGCTACAGTTTGCAGTCATAAATATTACATCAGGGCTTTTTTAAGGCTGCATTTCTCTTCCAGTAAATGCTTCGGTTCCCATTAATAGTTGAATAGTGCCATCACATCTGATTTCTTTAAGAAGCATTCAAAGTGTATGAAATTAATCTAGAGGAAGATACTGAAAATAAAGACTTTTTTACTATAGGTGAATTCCTGTTATTAAATAGCTAGGGAAATATCTTTTAGCTTCTAAAGTCATGTCTGTGTGATTGTAGGGTTTGTTTTCTTGTATCAGAGGTACATCACGTCCTTAGTTTATCTAATGCATTCTGTTATTTTTCCTATCCCTCAAAACACTATCAGTCCTAAAACTCCTGTGTGAAGCATACTTCTGGAGATAGTATATACAATAGAATGAATAAAGGATAACTTCTCAAAGCCACTCCTTGGTCTGCTCCCACAAAGCTTCACACTGCTTAAGAAAGGGTAATAAGATTAGCTTCAGATATGTCCATCCATTTTTGCTCCTGCATCATATCTCACTGCCTCCTTAGTTGTATTACTGCAGATTTTCTGAGGTAATTCTGGAAAATGGATCATTAAAATGATCATGGTTAAAAATAACTTTTTTCCCAAGCTGGAAGCAGGGAGTATTTTCTAAGAAGCACTGCTAAAAATTTTTTAGCCTGCTTTCTCCCAGAGGGAAGGCTTCTACAATCTGTTGCAGTGTCCAGATGCACACACACACACACACACACACACACACACACACACACACAGAGACAGACAGACTCCATTAACTTCAGTCACGTGAGTAATGGTGAAGTTCTGTAATTGATTTTAGCTGCTCTAACTACAGACTGTTGCCAAAGAATGATCCTGCATTTCTTCCTGCTGTATGTTTGCATGCTGCTGCCATTTTTCTCCCACACCTAGAGATAGTGCAGATGTGTGGTGAGCAAATTGCCTTGCAGATATGCCTGAAAACTGCATGGGGAAGAAGGGAATGGCTAGTCTTCAGTCTAACAAGCAAAACTGCTCTTGACTCATTGTGTCTGTATTTGTGACCCTGGGGCTGCACAAGATGGAAAAATACAGCAGGGGAGCAGGGAGGAGGACTGGGACAAAATGTCTTGGTGCTTTCATACAGCTTGGTTAGTGGGAACTCACACTGGACTAACACACTCAGACATGCATTAGCTGATAATGTACAGCTGCTCCTCTCTGCCCCCACTGTCAGTATACATAGGGAAGAAAAGAATGTGCCTGGCCATGACTTAGGTACTGGGAATCTCCAAAGTGTGAAAGTGTCACCCCTTCCACCCACACAGCTCCCTGCACTGAACTTTTTGGAGTGGGTTTTCATATTGATAAGACTCAGTGTGAATGCACTGGACAAATTCAGTCAGCTTTGAGACACTGGTGCAGATTGGAGGAATACTAACTTCCTACAGGATTTGTGTTAAGTAGAAGGCTGGAGAGATACTTCATGGTAACTCACTGAGAGAAAGATTAGTAGCCCTTTTTTACAAAACAGGGAGTTCAAATGGGAAAGTATACTGCAGACAGAGTCAATATGATGTATGATGCATGGAGTTGCTTGATTTCTTTCAGAATAAAACCTGGTATCTGAGACTAGAGATTAAAAAATGGAATCCTGATGACTGATAGAGATATTAAATTTATCTTCAGCATATTTTCCTTGTTACCTGTGATATCTGTATCTCTGAAGAAAATACAGGTTTTTTGTATTCAAAGCCCTGTATTCTCATGTCCAGTGCTTAAATAAAGATTGGGATGATTTTGTATCTGTGAGAAGAGGCATCTAAAAATAGTGAGGTGTAAACGTTTTTTTCTCTTATGTTTTACAGGTTGAATAATACAACTTCACTTGTACCTGGACTTTTTCCACTGATGAACAACACGCAATAGACATTCCAAACAATATTTGGCAGGTGCCTTTGCAGCTTAACAGCAGTCCTTTGATACAGGATGGAGGATGCATACAAAGACAGGACTTCGCTAGTGAAAGGGGCCAAAGACATTGCTAAAGAGGTGAAGAGACAAGCAGTGAAAAAAGTGAATAAAGCAGTTGACAAAGCCCAGGATGGCTACACACAGAGGTCCTACAATCGATTTCAGGATGAGGAAGATGACGACGATTACTATGGTCAAGCAGGAAATTATGGTGTAGAAGCTAATGATGATGAAGGATCAAGTGAAGCAACTGAAGGGCATGATGAAGATGATGAAATCTATGAAGGGGAGTATCAGGGAATCCCCAACATGGGGCAGGGTAAGGATGACATGGTGGCCTTAGGTCAGTCTATGCGTGATGAATACAAGGATCGCCATGAACTGGAAACAGAGAGGAAAGCTGATGAAGAAGAGCTAGCACAGCAATATGAATTGATAATACAAGAATGTGGCCATGGTCGTTTCCAGTGGGCCCTCTTCTTTGTGTTAGGAATGGCCCTAATGGCTGATGGGGTTGAAGTGTTTGTGGTTGGATTTGTGTTGCCCAGTGCTGAAACAGATATGTGTATACCCAATTCTGGATCAGGATGGCTTGGTAAGTAAAGTTGTTTTTCTGTCTTTTTGCTATTAAAAGATTTGCTTACAGTAAGACTAAATATGTATTTGTCAACAGAGAAGCTTATATAAAAATATGTTTGTCTTGAATATAAATAAGAAATCCACAAGTTATATTAATATTAACATTAATTGAGAATTTAATTAATATTTTAATTTTATTTTTTAAATTATTGTTTTCTTATTCGGTCAGTAAGTAAAACACTAAAGAGAAAAACCACACAGTAAAACTTAATAGAAGAGGGACAAATTTTGTTCTCATATACCAGAATAGATGTCCAGATGAACTAATCTAAAAAAAATCAAAACGACAAAACCAATCCACAGATGGAGAACTGGAGTCCTGCTGAAATGATATAGGTGTAACAAAGAGTAGATGATACAACTGTCCAGCAACATTTTCATTCAGCATATGAAGCTTTGCAGTGGTGAGGTGAAATTCAATCTGGAAAATACAAAAAACTCCACTGAAAATGGCATATGTAATAACCTTTCCCTCTTTTTGTCTTTAGCCTTTTTATACCAATGACTGTTCTCTAGCCATCCAAAGAGAATACTTTTTACTCAGGTTCCGGGTGACATAAGAATGAACAAGAGCCATGGGTGTGCTTTTTGTGTCCATTCTGTTGATGGGGATGGGCTGTGTCTCATCCCCTTGCCTGTTCCTTCCTGTGCTGTGGGAAGCAGGCAGTCTGAGCCAGCCTTGTGTGGCTTGGTGAGAGCAGCAGCACTGCAATCAGATCCATGCTTGTCTTCCCTGCACATGCCTGGGCATTGCAGGTAAAACAAGGCTCTCATGGGGCAGGGCTGTGGAGAAAAGTTGTAGAAATGGTTCCCTCCTACCAAGAGGGGAGGTAGGAGCCCGGGCAGTTGGGGCAGAGAAGGAAATGGAATGTGTATGTGTAGATAAGTGACTTGGGCCTGAAGACTTACAGAAAAGGAGGACTCCTTCTAAGGTATTTAGGAGCCTTTGTTTTCTAGCAGATGTTTTGCTTGTACCCTCCATCTTTGCAGCACATGATTCTGTTGCAACAGATCTCATTTTAGTTTTGCTCTGTTTCCTGACGTATTGATGCCAGCAGTTTGGCTCTGTGGGTTTCAGTACAGAGGACTGCAGTCTCCCCCAGTTATATCTCTAAGCCTCCCTCCAGGTGACAGGAACATGGCTGGAAACAGGTGAAGGGTTTTCAGATGACTGTGTCCTTTGCATTATTCTTTTGCCATTTGATCATTTGTTAGTAGAACTACTTTGCCTACATGTACAGTGCAGGGATAAAACTTAAAATGGAGGGAAATAAATTATTAAAGTTTGCATGGTTAGAGGGGCTGAATGCATATCAACTGCTTTGTACTTCTTGTTTACATGAAATGCCAACATAGAATGTGTCATGCTGGAACCTGTGAGCTTTCAAGTCTACTTCTTAAAGAAAGATGAGAAACAAAAACAATGCAAACATGTATCACTAGATAAATATCAATGAGTCAGTGCAGACCATAACATACAGTGCGTCTTAGAAAAGTAGTGAATGTCCAACTTGCTTCTTTAATATGAGTTTTTTCATCTAGTCCTTGGCAGTTGAGGATATCTTTAAAATCAATGCCTCATTTTTTATAATTTTTGTAATTTTTATAACTTTTATATTGCTGAAATAAAAATTATGTATCTCACCCCCATTTTTTAATTACTGATAAATCTGCTTGTTTTACCACATGCACTTTTCTTAACAAATGGGACGGTCAAAGTCGTCTTTGTTCTCCAGGAAGATAAAATGTAAGGGTAACCCCCAAATCTCCAATTAATTAATATTGCATTGTATTTTCTACAAATATGATTCTTTTTAAACAACTGCATTAAACATTACGGAGATGTTTGGAATTGGGAGTGGGGAGTATTGTCCCCACAGTAGCAGGGGATGTTTTCACATCCACCTTTTGGGGTCTGACCCATGTCAAAAAGGTTGAGGATTTCCTTCTAAGAGTTCTTATGATGTGTCACTAAGAGTTCTTATGATGTGTCACTAAGAGTTCTTATGATGCTGTCTTGAGATGTACTGGAATAACTCTGTAAATTGTTAATTAAAATTCAGTACAGAAGCTATTAAATACCTCATAGTTACAAGTATGAGTGTGTTTGTGTGTGTGTATGATGCTTGTCGACAAAATTTCGGTAACAACTCCGGAAAACTCAGCTGTGCAAGTAATGTAATCTCATGCCTAAAATTTAGAAATTGTAATGTATCTTCCTTTTGCAATAATATAAAACTAGCCTCTGTGTTGTGGTATCAATAAACAAATAATTACGTTCTAAAAGACTAACATAAAAAAGCAAGAAAAAACAGAGATAAGCAATTTCTTTCCCAGTGTGTATTGAAGGCATTGCAACACGCGACTGTTTTATCAATAATTTTACTAAAAATATATTTCTTGCACATTGTTACTAGAAATATATCATAAACTGCAAGTCATCAATGCACCAATGTACATATGGCTTATAAACAGAGTAGATATACTGCTTGCAGATAGCATAGCTTTAATTCCAGTGATACAAAACATTCATTGTAGCAGTGAATGCTTAGTGAAAGCATTTTTATGTTGTCATAACTGAGCCCTCACAGCCATGCATTTCAATTACTTTGCTCTTGTGATTTCACCTTATTATTACATCCTAACTGGGGTCTTCCAGACAGGCATAATTCTTTTTTTCATGATTAGAATTCCATAATCCAGAGGATTCTAATATTGTTGGAATATTAAAGTCATAGGACTAATGCTGAGAGTTATAAGGTAAAATAAGTACACATACACAATATTTATTTTTCAGGCAATTTTCTGGACTGTTAAGATACACACTAAGTACATCTTAATTTGTCTTTGAAAAAGCATTCATTGCTTTGGTTGTAAAAACTGATTTGTCATATATCATGCCATGACAGTTTACTAGGGAGCACGAGCTAATTAAAAACATGTGACAATATTTATTGAGCCTCCCTGTTCCATTTTTATTTTTTTAAAATTCACTTTCACAAGGACAATTTCCCAAAATCCTTCCATACTGACCCTTGCATGAGGTTGAGATCACTGTTTATTGATTGCCAGTGACACTTCAGAGCCCATAAAATCACGAGTGTGGTGATGTCATGAACCAGTTTCAAGTTGTATTTTGAATTAAATAATAAAACAGTACTTTTTTCATCTCAAGTAAGTGGTTTGCTTAAGAAAAGGGAAGCTGACTAGCTTAAATTATCCAAGATTATAGTGACATATCACTAAGGATGAGAGAAAAATGTCCCTGCTGTATGTATAACTTGGCTGTATTTGCTAACTCTTGCATGTATGTGGATTCACA
The DNA here is from genome assembly GCA_034509425.1 of Eopsaltria australis. NCBI lineage: Eukaryota > Metazoa > Chordata > Aves > Passeriformes > Petroicidae > Eopsaltria > Eopsaltria australis. The sequence goes on along the minus strand of JAVTVJ010000649.1, from coordinate 186,147 downwards.
CTGACCTCTTGGGTTCTTACATCAATGAGGCAAGACTGTACCTTCATAATTCAGGTTGTAGGTTCAGGCCTAAAGATGTTATTTTAACCCTTTTCCTGCTTGCATCTTACCTCTTTGGTTTTATCAGTCAGAAACAGCCTGATTTTAGGTTAATTCTCTGGGTTCTGATTTGGGTATACTTTGCTACCCAATTTTTATCTGTCTCTGCATTCAGATTGTTCTTAACTTTTAATGTGGGGTTTTGTTTTCTTTTCTTGCAATATTTTTACTATGGCCTTTTCTTTCCTCAGCATCTCTGTGTCTGAAATACTGAAACATTGTTTTTCCTAAGCTAGGCAAAGCTAGTCTTTCCCAGCTATATCTGTTCAGGATAGCATGCCACTTCTGACCATCCTGTCACTGGTTCTGCCCTGGGACCTGTAAATGCTCACCCTTGTGCAGGACCCCTGACAGCTGCACTGCTGTGACCATTGTGAGCAGTACATACAGGCTGACTCCCACTCAGCTGATCCATGAGGCCACTCTTCACAGCATCAGTTGGCATGCTTTTCAGACAGACACCTCCATCCTCTTTTTGTACTTTATCATGGAACTACAGAACAGTTTGAGTTGGAAGGGACCTTTAAAAAGTCATGCAATCCCTGCAATGTGCAGGGACAGGCTTAACTAGATCGAGTTGCCTGGGGGCCTGTCTACCTCAATAGTAGAAAAAATGTGAACATCTCAGTATTCAGTGATTATTTAAAAATATATTTATTTTTATTTTTTGCATATGTACCGTTAGGCACTCTTATTCACTGATTGACATCCTTTATGGTGGCCAATTTTTCTTCAATGATTTGTAACACTCTCCCTGGTCTGTTTTGAATCTCTATATGATCCTCTGTATGAAGTTTAGACTGAAAGATCTCTTGATGGTGAATAATCTTCTACTCTTTTCTGCCTTACTAATGTGTTAACCTATGTGTTAGTCAAGATTTTGATACAGGTTCATAGACAGTACAGTAAATAGCAAAGTTAGAAATAGTTTTTATATGTAAAACACATTCTTAGCTGATGAGTCAGTCATACAGACTTTTTCTTCCATCTAAAAACCACAAGTGTTGTGATAAGTCACTGGAGTGATAATGCAGGTATTGTGAATATGAATAGCAACAAACATCTTACCTTGGAAATAAAATTATTTGCTGAAACTCCACTTTTAATGTCAAATAATACCTTGATGTAAGGGTCTTTTTCTAGTTTTTGTTCTGAATTTAATAATCAAATTTTTTGTAGTATCTGTAGAAAAAAAGAATATCATAGACATAACTAGGTCTTCTGGGCAGAAGTAGTTCTCAGTCTGGGACAACAGCCTACCAATTCTGCATTGATTACTAATTTGCACATTGGCTGTTTTAATAAAGTGCTTCCCACGCCTAGTCTGTCTTAAAACCTACCAAATATAACCAGCATAATTCTAATCCACACAGTTCTTTCTCTTTACATGAGAAGTGCCCTCCAGAGGTTTGGTAGCAGATGCAATGTGCTTATCAGCTCTGCTAAGAATACCAAAGGATCTCTGATTTTTTCCACTTCTTATTTAAAGAAGTACTGGCTTGCCAGATCCTTGCTATTTAGTTTGATTTTGGTTTTGCAATGACCATTTTCAACAACATTATATTCAGCAAATACCTTCCTTGAAACTTATCAATGACAAATACAAGTCCTTCCCTTGGGCCAGGATAACCCAAATCACCGGTACAGCCTAGTCACTGAAATGCTGGGTAGCAAACAGCTCTGCATAAAGATCTGTAGTTTTTAGTAGGAAGCAAGTTGACATAGGACAGCAGTGCCTTGCAGCTGCACTGGCAAAAGTGGTCAGTAAGCAGAGGGGAGTGATTATTTTCCATTCTCAACACAGTAAGCTCATGTATTGGATTCTCTGTCCTGTTGTGGAGCCACCTGAAAAGGAGAGATTAAGAAATTCAGGCAAATTTAACAGAGGACCAGTATTGTGACAAGAAGAGTGAAATACGCAGGACATAAGAAGCAACAGTTTTGTTTTGCGTGGAGGAAAGAGGTCTAAGAGGTGAATCTCTCTGTACTATTTGGTGACAAAATTGTAACCACAGTGAAGGTGGATTGAATTTTTCTCAGAGGAACACAAAGATCAGAAGCTGCGATTGGGGCTGATGCCTTTTTCTGGTCTTAGGAAATAAAGGCTCAGACACGGTTAGAGGGTTGGGGGTTGTTTACCTCGGTATTTTAATAGGATCCCATTCGATGGCTTCTGCCATCCAGGTAGAACACACCGCAAAAGCCCCGTCCCCCCAGTCGAGTGTACAATGAAAGACTCTACACATTAGCATATCTACCAGGAGGGCCCAATAAAGGGGCCTGGGTGGGCTAACTTCTAGTTTACAAAATCTGTCCTACTAGGAGACCTTGAGGGCCCACGAAAACAGGGTGTTTGGTCTTCTAACTCTACGTGGCTTCAGGGGTGTTTAGTCTACCGGCCTCCTAAACACCATGAAACCAGGCTAAACTATCACCTAAAGCATCACAAGTATGCATGCTAATACTTGTGAATATAGGGAACAGTGTAAGAAGTATTCAGGAGAAAAGCAGAAAAATCCTTCAGGCATCAGGGGTCATCTGCTACAATGAAGAAAGTTCAGAGTGACATGGTCAACCACTGGGAATGTCACATAGGGAAGCAGTGGAGGCCTGAAGCAAAGTGATCTTGCTCTGAAGACAGCTGTACTTTTAGCAGAGGTCAGAGTAAAACTCTTCAAAAGTCCCTCCCAACCGAAATTTTTCTGATTTCATAATGAAAAAACAGTTGTCTGCAAATGTATGACATTTCCACCTGCCTATGACTAAAACACATGCTGTAACTGTTGCACTTCAGCAAACTTTTATAGGAAAGGAGGTTTAGAACTCATAGATTGTACATAAGCTTGCTGTTTTGAACACAAACTTATGTCTAAATTAATTTAGGCAAAATCAAATAGCTTGAATTATTTGTTCTCCTCCTGAGATCTGGCAGAAACCTGGAAGCATGTGATGAAATGTTTGTGAATAAAGGGCTGCAGAACCTGAGTTTGATGGGAGTATTTTTTAAATATTCATGCATCTACATGCCTGGTGGGATTATTTACTGGTTAAGAGGTTTGAATTTTAAGAGATTGTCACAAAACTGATCTTACACCACAGTAACTAAAATGCTGCTGTTAGTAGTTATCTGTATATAACATTGCTGTCTGTTTTTGTTAAATATTAGTATAGGTCATTAGCGACAGGTGAGATTCATTGCATGTTACCACATAAAAGACAGTGGGAGGGGGTAAGTCTCTTCTGGTTGTATTCCAGTTATTAGTATAGTACTGCATTTGTTATGACATAATAACAAGTGACATAAAATAAAGGAAACCCAGTCTCTGTTACTCTGTTTTTTACTGTTATGTTGACCTAGTAGATATACTCTTAGACACTTGAAATTTCCAGGGGAAAATCCTTTTTTTTTTTAATTGTTGAAAACATGTTGAATATTTTTTTAAAATAGTTTTATACTTCAGGGATAGGGAAAGAGATTCATATCTGATTTTTTTAAGTGGACACTTAGCCAAGGTATAAATTTTATTCAAGAGGGCATAGATATTAAAGAAGTTAGCTACTTATATATGATTTGGTATATATTCACAATAAAAGCATCTAGATTAAGAGTACTTACTGGAGCCATACCAGGCATTTGCTTGTGAGGAATCTCACTGAAATAGCAATGAGAGTCTGTTGCATTTATGGTTAATAGTAGTAATAAATCTTTAGCAGCAATAGAAATATTTAGAAATAGAGCTGCAGTCATTGAAATGCATTCTAAATATTCCAGAGCAAGGTGAAAATTGGTCTGTAGGATTAATGTCTTACTCCTTCAGAAGGAGATGCCAGAAATACAAATGCCATCATGCATGCTGTTCACCTTTGGTACAGTTCATCTCCCTTGCAATGACATTATTAAAGTCCTCCTACTGCTGTGCTTCTTCCACTTGTCTTCCAAATACAGTTTTTTGAGGGAGAAAAACTAAGAGGCAGATCCTTATAATTTCTAAACTGTTACAGTATATGGACCAGTGAAAATGGTGGTTATGTCTGGTTTTCTTTTCTGAGGGGAAAAAGGGGACAGTGGGGGGAATATGCAACAGAATTTTGTCTGTTATGAACTGGACTAAACCTGTATGACATGGAACATCAAGGACTGTCGTGAGACAGGAACTGGGAGCACAGATTTGAACCATTAATGAAATACAACATGCTCAGTCCTCTGTGCTGGTGCAGGCTCCCAGTGTAAGCCACTATCTAAGGTAGGTCACAGCTGCCCTCCTTTTCTGTACAGGATGTTATTCCCAAACCACCTTATTGAAGCCAGTATTAAGAGGGTGGACAGACCCATTCCAAATGTTTTTCCTCTTTCAGGTTGTTTCTGCATGAGGCTTTACTGCAAAGACCAATAAGGATCATTGAGTCCAGCTCGTCACCCTGCTCAGGATAGCCCCAAAAATCACACCATGAGCCTGAGAGCATTGTCAAAACACCTCCTGAACTCTGTCAGGCTGGTGCTGTGACTGCTGTTCTGGGGACCCTATTCCAGTGCCCAACCACCCTCTGGGGGAGGGACATTTTCCTGGTATCCAACCTAAACCTCCCCTGGCACAGCTTCATGCCACTTCCTCAGATTGTGTCACTTGTCACTAGGGAAGAGATGAGTGCCTGCTCCTCTGCTTCCCCTTGTGAGGAAGGTGTAGACTGAAGTGACATCTCCCCTCAGACTTCCTCAGATCAAGTAACCTCAGTCACTTCTCTTAAGACTTCCCCTCAAGGCCCTTTATCATCTTCATTGCCCTGATTTAGATGCTTTCTAATAGTTTAATGTCTTTTTTAGATTGTGGCACCCAAAAGTGCCCCCAGCACTCGAGGGGAGTGCAAAGCAAAGCAGGACAATCTCCTCCCTTGCCTGGCTGATGATGCTGTGCCTGATGCCCCCTCAGGACATGGGTGGCCCTCCTGGCTGCCAGGGCACTGCTGAATCATGTTCAACTTCCATATCCCTTTTCAAGGTGCTACTGTCCTGCCTCTTGTGCAATTTATTTGTGTAGAAAATTAAAGTTAAATTATTATTGCTTGTAGTTTTCTTCAAATCTCTTCTGCCTCAGAGATTGATTTTGTCTAAAATAATCTAAAATCTTTGGGCTGCTTTTTTGCTCATAACAGGTTATTTTCTGGCTCTGCCTATCCCAACACAGGTCAGTAATTTTACCATTTATGTCACCTAAATTTATAGTCCTATGAAAGTGGCCACAAGAAGAAAATGCTTCCCAAAGGAAAAGCCTGAGGGCCATGTTGATTTCACACATTTAATTTGGCTGTTGCCTTCACTTTTTCCTCCCTCTCTCAACTGCCATGGGATCCCAGGTTGACAATGCATCACTTCTTAAATCAATGTGTCAAATAGAGCTTTTTAGCCAAACTGAACAATTAAAATACAATGGTGCACTCTCTTCCAAGTCTCTGTTTGGTTAATACTGAAGAAGAGTTTAGTTATAATCTGCAAGCTTTCACATTTTTTGTGTAGCTTTGAATTTTGCATCTTGCATCAAATGCTGAAGTATGAAATGAAAGAGAGAATGTTTGAGTTCCTTGTCAAGAAAAAGAAATATTTTCACAGAGGAAGTGTTAATGAACTTCATTAAGACGTGGACCAAATGTTATTTAATGGCTTGGTCGTCACAGCTGAGTAAATAGCTTCCTATGCATTTAATCCTTGAATTTAATCAATCAAGGATTTCTGAACCTGTCAAAGTTTGACTTGTCATCATTTTATCTTACACTGTCAGTATGCTGAAGAATAGAAAGAAAATTGTATGTTGTTATAGCAAAAGTTTGAAACACCTTCTTATTCCAGACCTTTGGCTTGTTTGAAGGAGTGTCAGTGCTGAAAAGTGCTGGAACACTAATAATTTTTTAATAGCTCTGGCTGTATTTTACTGCAGATGTAATTCCTTCCTAGTGATGGGTGCATCAATTCTCACTGTACACACTTGTTTCAGGTCTTTGAAGTATCAATTTATGATTGTTTCAAATGTATGGAGTATCACTACTTTCATAGCTGATGCAGAATCAAAGTGGTAGTTATACAGTAAATACTTACACAAAGGAATAAAAGAGTCACTGCTAGAACAGATACATGAACACGACATATGTACATCTTTTAAAATCTTCTCTTCATCCAAATGCTTTTTCAGCAACAGCTATAACGGTAGTTACAAGTCTGTCCAGGATACTGTGATTTACTGACACTTATAATAAACTCTCTTGTTTGCATTTAGTCATATTCATTTTAGAATGCTGTGACAGCCCTATACAGAATGCGAAGTCTTGATATAAGGGAACCATAAAAATGTAAGATTTTGTAGTTTCATATGCTACTAACAGGTCACAGGAGTCTGGGAGGAGTTACTCACAGATTCATTATGTGAGCAGAACTACGGGGAAGTTAGGGAAGTTCTGTATGTACTTATTTTTTTTACTAGGGAATGTTAGATTTTATACTCAGATCAGCTCTGCTTACTACTCACACTGCCAGATGGGCACTTCCAAACTGCTAACCAGAAAGTGTTGTTCCCTGGCTCTACTAAACCTATGACATGTTTACCCAGTATCTACCAGCCTGCTTCAGCTAGAGGAAAAAACCCAAGAGGTTTTGATGATACATTGTATGTGTCAAGTTATTCTCACTCTTCCTAACAAGTAAATTTTACTCAGGATAAACATGACAAGGAGTCATGTAATGGACAAAGAGTTTTCAAAGACTCACAAAAACCTGTTTAACAGGCAGAAAGGTGTTTTTATATAGCTTTTTGAGCGGATTGCAGAAAGTTGGGAGAGTACTATAAAGTAGAAAAAGTAAGAAAATGGTGTAAAGTGGCTTTAATCCATAGTATTAAAAAAGGTCTGCATTTTCAATGATAGGCAGAGGTGGCTATTTGCAAATTTCTTCATATCAGTCTTTCTGGATTGAAGTTATTTGCTTTATACTGGTGAGAAGTGAAGCATCTTATATGAATTTGAGTGAATATGGACGAATATAACTCATGTGATGTGTGACTCTATTGTGCTACATATTGCTTTTGTCTGGTATTTGTCAGACATGCTTATTTTCACAGAGCACAAGTATTTTCCTAATCCATTAGAATTCAGGGCAATTTTCAAGGTTGGTTCTGAAGTTGCCACTAGCAAGTCTTGTTAAATGGATATCATAAACTGATAGATGCAGTCATCTAAACAAATTTCCATTTAGACATTATAACAGTGCCTCCTGGTACTTCTATAAATACATAATTAAAAAGTCTGTTTAGCTTCACCAGCACCTGCAGGTGCATTGGCAGCACACAGAAGATTATTCTGATCCATTCTTCTTAATTCTGACATTGGATTATTTAATCTGTTTCATTGACTCTAAATTGGAAAGCAGAAAGAAGGTGTGGGATGGAAGTTTTTTTTTCATTCTCATGCAGCTCTGTGCTAGGTGAGGTAGACCAGGCATCTTGTCAGACACTGGGAAATGTGTGTGTTTCAGACCCTTATTAATTTTGGTAACCTGTTTCTGAACAAGTTAGCCTAATTCAATGTCTGTTTCTGAAAGCAAAAGATTTGGTTAGGTTTTATGTTTTTTTTCTTTAAATTTTGTTAGGGATTTTTTTCTGTTCTGTTTTTTTTTTTTTTTTTAGTGTTATTTTTCTTCCCCCACCCTTTCAGTTCATTGGAACAATGATGGTAACAGCCACTGTATGGATGGAATAAATAAAAAGAAGGTATTTTCTCCCATTTACAAGGAAAGAAGTTTACTTCTGCTCTGGGATATAGTTACAGAAAAGAGATTTAATGGCTGATTGAACACGGGGAGATAACCAATGGTTAGCTTAAATATTGAACAGAAGCCACTGAGATTGTAATTTTGTTAATTAGTTCTTAGTATCATGTGTTTTGATTTACTGAGTTGGATGCATCAGTTATTAATTTAGGTTTTTATACTTTGGGATTTTTGTTTTAATTCAACACTAATTAAAAGTTAGTGGTATTCATGGGCTGGGCTCTGTTTAGGGTCAGAAGCAGGACTAGTTGAATAAGAAATTAATATTCAGGCAATAAAACATGTGGCCAAAATGAACAGTTTTTATATGAAATGAGATGATTAATGTAGATGACTGCATGGGCAATTTAAAGCTTTAGTGAAATACATCTTTTGGCTTTGAAATTTAATTAATCCTAGCTCATTGCAGAGTGTTATGCCCTGTTCAAACATATGCAGCATTTATAATCATTCTGATTCTCAGGACTGCCATGGAAGTGCATTTCAAATTGCAAAGTCACAGCAATTTCTACCATGACAGGGTCAATTCAGAGATGGACAAAGAGTGCATTGAATTTAGCATCTAAATCTGAGAGCAGAAATATCCAGAGGAACCTCCACAGTTGCAGCTGGATAAAACAGGAATTAGGGGGGCTAGGACAGCTTAACTAGGTGTGTTTTATCCAAAGCTTGTCTGTTAGGATTTTCTTGCTGGTGCCAGAGGGAATTGTTGAATCAAAGGAAAAGATAATGTGAAAATAGTATGTTCAATGATAGCAACTAGGGAATCTGTCAACAGCTTCATGCCATCACCTGGGATTACCTGAGTTTATGTTAATGTCTGTGGTTTATATATTGTATATTGGAAGCTACCATCTTGTAATATGTTGTTTATATGGGAAGAAAAATACCATGTATTTGTTGGTTTTTACAGTTCCATGTTGTTAAATTTGAATGCTGATTGACTATTTGTGTTGGAAGTAGTGAGGAAATTGTTCTTCAGGTTTTTTTTTTAATAATGCACTGTTGATTTATCTAGCCAAGTAATAGCTGTATGAAATAGCAGTGTGCTGCTGTTTGCTGAAATTATGACTGTTGGTATCCAGTTTATAAATTATTCCAATGAAGAAATGGAATAACTCTGATCAATTTTGTATTCTGATGAATCTGTTAAGGAATAAAAAAAAGTTATGCTAGTATCTGGTAGGAGATAATGCTTTTTTTTAAGACTTAAGTTACTGACATGATAACATTTTAAAAGTAGAAGTGATGATTACAATGTACTGCTGCCTTATCAGAAAATGCAGCTGTGAAGTAAATTCTTCATCCTGGCAAGTAATCTATTACCTGTCACAATCTCTGCAGCTGCTGATCTTCTCCTATTAATTTATTAATTTATCTAATTTGGATATGAGGATAAGCAGAAGCAGTTATTCCTTCTGTTATTACAGTGTTCCAATTAAAATAATATCTGAGTACACAAGAATGTATGTTAGTAATGAAATAATACTCCGAAACCAAGTATTATTTCATTAGTAAAAAAAAGAATCAGCACACCTGCTGGTGTAAATTTTAGATATATTGTAAGATGAATGTCACTATAAGGAAAGTTAATAGCATACAGAAACATAGAGCAAGAAAATAAGATGTTTTTCAAAATGAACTGATAATGTAAAAGTTGAGAGCTATATTACCTTGGTCTGCACTAAATATGTAAAACAGAATTAGTCTCATTAGCCCAAGGAAAGGAAATACGTCTGCAAAATGCCAATTTTTTCATTATGGAATTAAATTGATCTTTATGCCACAAGCACTGCAGATTGTAAATCACACAACAGAGATACAGGAAAAAAAAAATCAAAATTAAGCATATTAGGCATATAAATATATGAGGATACCAGAGGAAACAAAAAACCCCATTAATAACTGAGTGAAATTTGTGTGAATGATTGTTGTGGATCCATTGATTTCCACATGGACAGTATTTCTGTTATAAGACTAGAAATGTTTTGATCAAACCTTTTCAACAATGAGTTTTCATCTTTGTGATTTCCCTCCGGATGGATCCACGCTAGAGCAGATTCCTGACTTGGAAAGACATAGAAGTTGCATTCCTGGGGGAAAAATAAGTGGGTTTGGGGGTTTTTTCTTTTTGTTATTTTTGTTGGGTTTATGTTTGTTTGTTTGTTTGTTTTTGTTTGGTTTAGTTTGGGGGTTTTTTAATGTGCTATTTTTCTGTTTTGGTTTTGGTTTGGTTTTTTTCTGGGTTGTTGTTGTTTTTGTTTTATTTTGTTTTCTTAATTTAATGGAGAGGATAGAACACCCTCCTTTCCATCCAAGAAAAAAATTTCTTGGCTCATCTTTGACCTTTTGAGCTTTGGAAGAGGAAGCTGATCAGTTTGGGTAGCCACGCCATCGGTGATTTTTACTTAAGTCTCAACGTTAAGTCAAGACAAATAAATTGTAGGTATTTGTCAGTCTAAGATTTTGGTGACATAAAATTATGTATTGTCAAATTTTGCATTAGGTTCTTTCTGCGTTCTAAATATGCCTGAAATCCTATCCACTTAGTTTCAATTGTTTTCCAGCTGTCTTGGAGGCTCCGTATTGGCTTCTATATCTACTTTCCTTTTCGAGTTAAGTTGTCTGGAAAATTTGGACTTGATTCTTTTGAAAAGGAAAAAATATGGAAAAATCCCCCCAGTTTGTTGTTCTTTTAAATTTCCATTTAATTAATTAATTTTTTAGGCTGCATATTTTGTTTTGTATTTCTGAGACTTCTCTTTAGAAATATAGTACTAGGCTATCTCACTTTTCTTTTACTAAATCATTCATCAAATAATGCCTGTCATAATATTACAAACCTGTATTTTTTTGAATTGTTTGTGCCACTGATAATGTTTTTTCTCATTATCTTAAAGATCATAAAGAAGTTTGCATGAAGAAATGTTGAATTATTTGCTCTTTTCTTTTCCTGTCTGTGCTGGTCAGCTGAGTATGATACTGCTTTTGCTTGTCTTTGCTTTAAGTTCCCTTTTCTTGATTTTTATGGTTGAGATCCTGTATTGCAGTTCATCAGTATTGTTTGAGAATAAGATCATTTTGTGTGGACACCGGATAGAGTTCACTTGATTTTTATTCATATGGAGTTTCTGGGTTGATATTTGACTGAATGTCATCAGATGTTTTGTAGGCATATTTGAAAGTGGCGCTTGGGTTTGGTGGGAGGATTTTTCATTTCTTTGTTTGGGTTGTTTGGGGTTTTTTCCTACTGATGGAGCAGAGGGGCTATTTCTTATATTGTTTTAAATTGATTGCAGCGAGCTATCAATTGTATGAGATGTATTTTTGTAGCTTGAACATCAGAGGATTTCCCTCAGTTGTTTTCTTATGTAAATACTGAAGAAACAGAATTCTAGAAATAAATGAATAATTTTTAAAATATGTTTTGGGTCGAAACAATATTTTTTAGGTTTTTTGCCTTCATGAAAACACTGATGTTTCTGTATTGCTCAGCATCTTTAAGAAGAAGAGATGAGGTTGTCTTTTCTTTTTCCAGTGGTCTTGCTGGAATTTAATGTTTTCCTTTTTTTGAATTTTTATCTTTCTTTAGTTATTATGGAGATAAAGTTGTCCTTTTTCTACTGACTGTGGAGCATATCCAGAATGAGTTGCGACCTAAGCAGCTAAAAAAAATATGCAAAAGCAAAACAGACTGTCATGCAAAGTCTTGTCACTTTGGAATTATTACTATTAGAGGACTAAGCACAGAGGATACTCAGCTGCAAGTCACACTTGAAGGTCCAAGAACCACTGCAGTGTGACAGATGCTGTGAAAACTTCTATATTGACGACGGGGAGCTTCAGCATTCATTTTAAAATAGCTTTATACCTTTCACATATTTGAACAGATAAACCCTATTACCCTGATTTCTAAAAATAATTCTAATGATACAGATGGAACTTGACTGTTTGTAGAAGTATTGTAAGCTAAGGAGCAAAAAGCTTCAAAACAAATGTGTAATTAAGCATCTGCACTAAAGAGTATGAAATTTCATAATGAAGCCTATCTGCAGTTGTCTTGAAAGGGAAGGCAGAAGGAGTGGATTAGTCTGAGAAGTAGTAATAGAGAAAGAGCTTGATATGCTGTGGCATTTTGGGGATTTGCATACATTGCATATTATTAGGTAAGAGAAGTCATTTAACATCTGAAGTTAAGACACAAAATGATTACTGTGAGAAACAGCTAGCATTTAGATGAAGGAAATCCAAGGGTTGAGAAGACTTGAACTTGCAAAGACTCATGCAAAAGTTTAGTTTTAGTTATGGTGCCTATCTCGCATGTTTGTTGAAAAAAAACACCAATCAGCTTTTTCAGATGGCTGAACAGTTTGTGTTTTACTTTAACCACTTACATCCACACATTAAAGATTTATCATTCTGTGTATATAGAGCTTGTTGTTTCACCCCTGCAAGAACTATTTGGAGAACAGAAGGAATAGTTATTACAGAAAAATAATAGTTTGTGGCAGTTCTTTATGTATGAATATTGCAGCCATGATACATCTGAGGGCATGAATGGCATAATATTAAAAATAAAAAGTGGAGGATCAAATATACTGAATACATAGAAGGTTTTAGACATCCAAAGACAGAGGTTGTAGAAAATTTGAGTTCTTTTGTAAATTCTGGAGTTATTACAGCTTTCTTATATTTGTTGTCTTAATGGATAAGTGTTTGCCTTAATTGCCTCCCATTGCAAACACTTAGTTAGAGGTTATGTTCAACAGTTGCCACATGGGTTGCTACTATTGTTCAAGTCTTTTCTGATCAAAGAAATTATTAACAGATTATAATTAAATAATTATAGGTCTGCAATAATTACAGGACTGAAATATTATAATCTTTAAACTCCAAATATACTCTATTACCAGGGTTAAAACTAAGATAAATCAGGATATTCTTATTCTTATATTCATTATGCTACTTACAGGCATTGCAGTCCTTCACTATGAACTGTTATAATCTAAACAATAGTATATGGGAAGATCCTAGTACAAGTAAATAAAACACTGATTACATCATAATTCTTACAAAAAGTGTTTTGCTTCTTATGGAACTGCCTTAGCATCATGTTTATAATTGCTTTTTCCAAAATATAAATAGAATTTTAATCTTATTTTTAAAGTATTTTATAACATGAGTGCTTTTTCTGCCTGTATGAAATGCATTCCTCATTCAGATAAATGACTTAAACAAAGTAACAGGAAAAAAACAACTTCATACTAGTTTTATAACTGATTTATAATAGGTGTGTTAATGCCAAAAGCTAATCAGGGTGTCCCATAGCCTCTGAGTCTCTCTATTGCAAGGAAGTCTGACTTTACTTTCATTGCTTTATTTTTTCCTGATTAAATATACTTACAAACTGATTTCTCAGAAGATTTTGTCTATCATTTACATATCAGACTATGAATTACAACAGGTATCAGCAAGTAAAGTTATGGCAGCACAAGGAGTAAAATGCTGCTTAGATGAACTTAAGCTACTGATTATGCATTTAATGTTAAGTTGTTGTTTAAATTATCCATAACTAGCATGTGGATATCAAGGGAGTTCTTGGTCAGCTGCTTTGTAAGGCTAAACTTTTTCTAGAATTCTGAAAGATACTGTGTGCATGCCCATTAAAAAAATATCTGGGCACCTGGTAGCCAAAGAGTGTGCATGGCATAAAACAATTCCAGACTCAGGTTCCCTTGTCTGAAGAGGATGTTAGCATGTATTATGCAATTTGTAGAATGGGTGAAAATCATCAAAGTATGTAAGATTTCTGCTGTGGAAAGAAAATGCAAGTTTGTTAAAACTTTTCAAAAGAACAATTAAAGAGATTATTTATTTTAGCATGGCTTTTTTCAGCTGCCATCTGTCTCTTCTCAGTGCTTTACCAAATTGACAGAGTTTTAGATTGCTGTGGGGAAAACCCAAGACATATGATACAGATATCATTAGAAGTCTTTGTATTTTGAAATCTTTAAAAATACATTCAAAGATCTGACTGGATGTCAAACCAGTGTGTTCCTTCCACTGTATTAGCTGATTTCTTTAGAAAAATTCTTTGAGCATGCTGTACTAAAAATAAAAAGAAAAGCAGCCAGTCTTGTGATCAGTAGTAACTGCTCAAAAAGGGAGTACCACCTTCAGCGTCACATGCTAAGCTGACATCTATATACATATGTGTACACCCATACAAGTATTGTTTTGGTGATCAATCTTTAAAGGCAGTGAGAAAAGGGAACAAGGTTTGACCAACAACATAGTACTTAATTTTTACATATATGAATTTATGCAAAATATAATGTGTGAATTATGAAAGACACACAAAAAATTTAGTGTTATCCACAATAGATTTATGCTCGGACCAGTGGCATAACATAATAAACAAGAGCTACAAAGCTTGGAAAGGAAATGCTCATGATAATCTGATGGCAATAAAATTATTCATCTTATCTCATTGGTTACTTCCATTTGTTGGGTGATTGTCCAGCTGTTTTAGCTGTTCATAGTTAGAGTTCTCCTTTGCCATTTGTCACTTTTATGACTTATTGTGAATACTGTGCAGGGTAAAATGGTCTTAAGGAAAAATCGGGAAGTTGAGAGGAAGGACGCTTCCTTTACATGGTGCAGGCAGGGTTTAAACTAAAGTTTACAGGGAAGAGAACCTCAATCTATCCCACTCCTAACATTGTGATGCCAGTGCCAGCAAAAGATGCCCAGAATCTGAAGAATGTTCAGAAGCCAGGAGGTTTAGATAAGAAAGAAGTTTTTCCTTATGAAGGTAGTTAGGCACTAGAACAGATTCTACAGAGAAGCTGAGAATGCACCATTCCTGGAGGTTTTCAAGACTATGGTGGATGGGGGTTCGAAAAATCTGGTCTAGTGAGGAGTGTCCCTACCAATGGCAGGGGGGTTAGAAATAGATGGTCTTTAAGGTGCCTTCTAATCCAAACCATTCCATGACTCTATGATTCTCTTACAATAAAGAGGCATAAAATGCAAAATAGATGTAAGACAGGAACTGAAACATGTTTTGTTGGTAGCTGCAGTAGGTTCAAGATGGAAGGGTTACAGATTGTTGGTCAAGAAGAGGATTTGTGCAAAGACTGCAAGGCAATTAGGAAAAAATTCAGATTTAATATAATGGGAAAGAATAAGATAATGCTGTAGCTCAGAGAGCAGCTTATTTATAGCAGTTTATTGACAGGATGAGAATATTATTTTTAGCAGTGTCTTTTGAATGCTGTTTAGGAGAATTACATCAGTATAAGAGTCCAAAACACAGTACAATGACCAAAGGATTTGTCATCTAAAAGAAAGGTTAATGTTTTTAAACTCAAGTCTTGGAAACATTTTTCTTTCATCATTCAAAGTGTTTTGATATTTTTTGTGCATCACAAGGAATGTAAATTGGTAAAATTAGGATTATTTGCATAGAAATATTTCAAACTTATCCATATAAAAAAATAAAAGGCTATTTAATTTGCCTTCTCTGTTTCTTATATTTATTAGAGTGTTGACTAGGAAAGCCCAATAATACTTAAATACTTGTATAGAGAAGAATGTAATGGATTTCACTGCAAGAAAAAAATTAACTATTTTTTTTTCTTTTTGAAATCTGACTGCTGGCAATGCAGCTATTCATTACATTCTTTCCACTCCTACTGACAAGCAAGCAGCAGATCTGCCGGATGGAGCGTCCAAACTGATTATGAGCAGCGATCCACCTGCAGCATGATACAGTAACCTTGACCACAGGAGAGATCTAAAAGCAGTTGAATGAATATGCAAAGTCACCCACCAATCTTTGCCTCTTTAGGAATAGAAAATACATTAGCCATGTGCATTTACAAGAAAATCTCAACTAGTGGAATAAAATTTCTGATCAGAATGAAAAAGCTATCCTTCACTAAATATCAGCTCCTAAACACCTATAAACCAAAAAGAACATTGTAATGTCTGTGTCCTTTCTGGGCTAAAGAAAGTAAACAAAGATGTCTTAGTAATTCTGCAAGTTCTGGATTTACCCATATTATCATCTTTGATGAAAGTCTAAGAACTCAACAACATCTAGAATGTGTCTATAGACAAAAGTTATTTTTAGAAGACACTTAACAGTTGTTCTTATGGAATTTGTTGCTTTTGCAATTCTTCTATGAAGAGCAGCATTGGATCTGTTATCTTGTCCTAAAGTTGGACGCAGGTCTGAGAAATCTGATTTAGTGGAAGTTGCCCCTATTCATGGCAGGGGATTGGAATTTAAGGTGGTCTTTAAGGTCCCTTTCCACCCAAACCACTTTATGATTCAGATTCTATAATCTTGTTAATATCCATTTAACACAATGTGTATCCTATTTTAAAAATATCTTATTTTAAATTATGTCTCCTAAGGAAACAGCAGTGGAAACTGCTTGTATGAAACATGAGAGGGAACAGGGACAATTTAGGGGGCGTAACCCTGAAGGTGTCGGCTCTTCAGATATTATCATCTGTAATTTCAAGCATGGAAATACTGCTGAGTAAACCCTACACTTATATGCATTTAACCAAGCCCAGACATTTAAATTTTTTTCAGCTTCCTTTGTCATCCAACTACCTTCTGCAGGGCAGAGGGGATTCTTTTGGAGGGCAGAATTTCACAGCAATTAGAGTCCTGCAAAGATACTGGAGAATTTGTCCATTCTTGAGACTAATTAAAAGGAGACATAACAAGAATTTCTAATATTTTAAATGCTTCTAGCACCTTTGTAATTAATTCCTTCTCTGAAAAAGATGTAGACTGTAATAGCAATATGCAGGATATATAAAATCTAACCTGGGAAGTTCGCCAATAAATTAGATGGAAAAAGAGTTCCATGTATCAAACAAAATACAATATTAATGGTTCTGTCCAAAACTTGAGAATTACTTTTTCCTTCTGACACTCTGCTCAATATGTTGTACATCTTTGTCAAATGTTCCACAGCGCATTTGGAAAGGAAATTATGTACCATGTGCTAAGATCTGAACAGTCAAAATGTTAAATATTTCAACCTATTTTTCTGTGAGAAAATACATGCAGAAAACACAATTTATGTTGAAAAAAAATCACCCCAATATAGTTTTTTGCTATGTCATTTTAATAAATGTAGCTAAACTGCAATGTATCTGTCCAAAATTATTGGGATGCGGAACACCAGAAAACCCATAATTACAAGTAAAGAACATTACAGTGCTTTTGCTTTGAAAGGACATTGTCTTTTAAAATAAAGAAATACACTGAAGTAAGAGGGAGGAAAAAAACAATCAAGATGGATATCTTTGATTCTACAGACCCCAGGTGGAAAATGTTTGTTTTATAATCAACTTTCTTTAGATTTAGCACCTATTACTCCCAATGACCCCAGTGTTTAATCCCCTGCAGGACTGCTCATATTCCAGAGATATTCAGACAAATTGTATCTATAGGAGAAGTTATAATTTTTTGCAATATTTAACACAAATTCATTTTAATTCTGAGGAAATAGTGGCATTTTCTCCTCCTATTCAGACTTGTTTGGCTGCATGTTTATTGTTTTAGCTAGAGGCACCTTGTTTAATATTTATATTAAACTTCAGTTTAATATTTATATTAAGTGTGTCTGGTAACAGATGAAAAAGACAGTAGGAAATCTGTTCTCTCTACATACATTTGCAAAACTGTGTATATAATTTCTGTTCAGTGAGAAAGGATAAAATCATCTGTATACCATTTTTTTTGGTAAATATAGAAAGTTAACTGATTTTGGTGTGGTCAATTGTGGTCAATTATGTAGCTCACGAAACACCTCTTTTTTGTATTTTTGTGTATTACAGGTAGCATAGTGTACCTTGGGATGATGGTGGGGGCATTCTTCTGGGGAGGCTTGGCAGACAAGGTGGGAAGGAGACAATCACTCCTGATATGCATGTCTGTCAATGGATTCTTTGCCTTCCTTTCATCATTTGTCCAGGGTTATGGCTTCTTCCTCTTCTGTCGCTTGTTTTCTGGATTTGGGTAAGCTCCTCTGGTTTTGTTCATTTTCACAATTCTGCATGTTAATAAAACATTTCTGTTTGCAAAAGCACATTATTTAATGTAGAAATACAGTCTGTGTCAGAGGTGAGAGAATTAAGCAAGGTAGCTACTACACTCCTAAATAACAACCTGAAGGGGAAGAATAATTTTGGGGGAAAGACACAGACTGAAAACTGTGAGATTGAGTTTGTTCTTATATAACAAAAGATTTATTTTGTGAACGTGATCAACTTGAGTAACTCTTCCATGCCTCAGCTTTTTTTGTATAGTATCTTGTTCAGTCAGCAAAATAACACTCTTCTCACAGATGTAGTCTAAGATTTTGGTAATATTTGTAAAGTTTCTAGTGTCTTTGTGTGCACAATATTATTTATAATAACATTGCATCAAGAGAGTAAAATTTAAAACAGGATCCTAAACTGTTCCAAATGTTATTGTTCTCTCTGAAAGAATGGTGTTTATGGACCTGTGTTTTCTCAACTTTTCATTTAAATAACTTCTCAGTGATTAAGTTTGTAATTTTAAATTTTTATGAGCAGAGATGGGGATACGTAAGTAAATTACGATGAGAAAGTTTCTACCTTTACTGCACCCTTGGATAAACAAGTGCTCTGTTCTGCAGAGTGCTTTGTTTAGCACTTCTGCTCATTGCTTGATTCAGATTAAGACTCCTAATTACAGTTCCAGTTCAGAGCACTATCAGTCTTTAGTATGCTGAATAGACAGGATCTGGTGAGAGCACAGCAGCTGTGTTGTAAAGTCACTCACATGAACATGCACATGTATGTTGGCTTTAGGTCAGCAATGCAGTTGTGTGATATTTGTGTTCTTAGAAATCTTTTGAACTGATCTAAAGCAGGCTAGGGCTAGACATCATACCAAAAAGAAATTACCATAGCACTCAGTAGTTTTAAACTGATTTAAGAGGAGGAATGGAAGGGCAAGAGGAGAGAGAAAAATGTGAGGAGTCCTCTAGCTAGAAGAATCTTCTTAGTCTGTCACCAGATTGTCAGATAAAACTTTATAAGACGACAAGGGCAAATAGCAATATTCTAATTAATAAAAACCCCAAATCCCATAGAAAAACAAAATTTTAAAAATCCTGTATCATAAATCACCATCAGTTCCAGGAGCTATATTTTTTCACTCCCTGGAGAAATGCTACAGATCACGTTTCATGACACTTTCACTCTTCTGTGTTCCTGGTGAAGTTGAGAAGCTTGTTGTATTGCTGCTTAACCTGGACAGTTCCCTGGGACAGCTCTGGACCTTTATGCTACAAAGGTTTTTTGGCAGACAGGTTTGGCTTTCACCTAAATTGTCCCTTTTGGGATATACCACAAAATACGTATTTATTGTACCTCATGAGAAACTTGCCTGCAGCATTTCCTCCTCACCTGTCCAGAAGCTTTTACAGTAAGAGTCAGTGCCTGTAGCTTTCCTTGTGATACATCTATGTCCTTGATTGGGAACCATGTTCCCTTGTGTACCCAGCTTATAATTAATGGTCCTTGAAGGAGCAGGCCCTTCATATCTGCATCCTATACTTCTATGTGGACTCCCACTCTGTTCAAAGTCCTCCTCGTCTTTGAAAGCTACATGAATAGATCATAGATAATTTGTCACTATGTACTATATTTTAAATGAACTCTCCAAAACAAAACACATCTCAAACCAATCAAAAAGACAGCATGAACTGCACAGTCATTCTTCATAGCAATTACTACAGAGAGAGGTTCTTGGCTGGCTGAGATTTGTTGTTTACTTCAAAGACTGGGTTTTTCCCCAGGATAATTCTCTTCAGATAGTATCAGGGTGGTAGTGGGCAAGCCATGAGATTTCTAGAAAAGAATATGTTTCTCATGCCCTCAAGATGAGGAAAAGCTCATCTTGATAGTTATTTCCCCTTTTCCACTCAATGGACACCTCACCAAATTGCCACCATTTCTCAAATATGAACTTCACCTTCTAATTCCCTCAAGACTCACTGCTGTAATCTTATCAGGTCCCATCAGCTTGTGCACCTTCAGGTTACTGAGATGTCCTTGAACCTGATCTTCTCCTACAGTGGGATGTTGTCAGTCTTCCAGCTCCTCTGCCTTGCCTTCTGCAGCTGGTGTGGGTGAAGCTCTTTGTGATGAAGACAGAGAAAAAACAGCTGTTGGGTGCCTCAGCCTTCTCTGTATCCAGGTCTCCGGTTTCCTTCGGGAAAAGGCACACATTTTCCCTAGTCTTCCTTTTCTTGATGACATTCCACTGAACCTCTGTTTTCAAGGGAGGATGCTTTGTTCCAGTAATTTTGTGCCATTCAAAAAGCCCAACTACGGAATTGGAATGATTTTAAGGGAAGAACTGAATGATATGCCTTAAAGGCAAAGTAGTATTGTTACTCAGACTGGAGAGGAGTAGGAGTTTTCTGAAGGGGCAGAGAGTTATCTGGACAATTTATTTTAATTAAAGATCACGGAAATATTAAGAAATATCCAAATTCTATAAAATCTTTTAGGTAGATAGAATTTAAAATGCTCTGTTATCTTCTAGATAATAAAAAAAGCTTAAGAAGCATGAAAATAAAACCAGTATCTGAGAGAAGATTTGATTTCTTTTAAAAAATACTATAAAATACGTTCTTCTCATAATCACTTGCAGTGAAACTGTGTTTGTGGAAGTAAAACGCTCAGGGAAAAAATATCACTTCAAATACTTTTTCCCCCATTTTTAGTAAAAAAAACCCTAAGACTTGTAAAACTTCTGCAGGCAAAAAAAAAGAAAAAAAAAAAAGAGATTTTGAATGCAAACTAATATAAATGATATAATGATACTGCTGCATAAAGAGTATTGAGACACACAAAATTCTGAAAGGTAAACTTATGCTAGGGAAAAGAAGGAAGAAATGTTGCAAAATCTGAAAAATCATTTCATTTTTCAGAAAATAATATCAGAACTTTGATTCTTCCAATGATAAACTGGAAATCAAAACTCAAAAGGAAACTGATTTCAAAAGCCTTCTAGAGGTCTAGGAGGGCTTTAGACATGGTTTCCTACGAAGTGAAAAGATCTAGAAAAGAAACTGTGAGTTGTATTCATCATTAGCCGTTGGGGGAAGGTGCAAAGGTTTATCATCAAAAAACACCTTGTATCTGTCTGAAAATGTCAAAGGAAAGTTTCTCTGATACAGAGCATGACTCACAACATAGCTGTTAACTTGAATGGTGCTGGAACTGTTGTGTGTCCAACACTGTGAAATACTATTTGCAGTTACAGAATCTTATCCAATTCCTAAAAAACATTAATCTAAGCTATTATTTTAATAATTTTGATACTTATAATTTTAGATGCATTTTTTTAAGTGCAACAACTAAATTTATAATAAAGTGATTAAAACTTCACTACAGATTTGTCTTATCCCAGCAAATTTCATTTAGGTTGCTTTGACATATGCAGAGATTATACAATTCAGGGGGAAAGTCATGCTTGTCCACTCCAAATATTGCTTCTAAAAGAAATCAAAGTTTTCATGCAGAGAAAACTAGCTGAAATAAATATCCTGAGGTGAACTGCAATTTAGAAGTTTTTCAGACAACTTCATATGTTTGCTCCTGGTAGAAAGCTGTTCTTTCTTCTTAGCAAAATAAAAAATGCTAAATAAATGTGTTCTATTTTAAAATGCGAAGATTTCTTTCAACTTGCCAGAATTGCCTGTTTGGCCAAATTTCTTCTCCAGGCCCCCAGAAATATTAGGAAATATAGGTTAGATGTTGTTAACTGATGTAACAAAAAGCTATCAAGAAGCTTTACCCCTGCCTGTTATCCCTTGTGAATGAAAGCCTTTCTCAAGACATATTAATACAACATTCCTTTCCCAGACTACTTTAGACTAGACTTACCTTCAGATGGCTTTCTTCATCCTTCCTTAGACAATCTTTAAACCTTCCTGCAGTACTCTTTCTACATTATTGGGATCTACCATAGAGTACTGGTGTCACTACGGTAGAAGAAATCTCGTAATTCAGTATTTTCTCAAATTCTTCACATTTTCATGGGGAATCAAAATTTAGCAAAATTTCAAAACTGTGAATGTAGTTACTTGTAATTTGCAGTTTTGAGGGGTTGTCTGTGTAAGTCCACACACGCTGACTTTTAACAGCAGTTTTGTATATTACATCTAGGGGCAAGAAACAGTTGTACATCCACCCCTTAGAGACGGTGACATGAAGAGTATGCAAACAGTCTATACACATAACAACTGCAGAAATGTTCCGACAGAGATGTAGACCATGTGGAAACAGGACAAGATGGTTGGTCTACACAAGCACTTCCTTCAGGAACTTCAGATCTAGACCAAGAGCTGGATTTTGTAGTTTTATATCGTCAGTATTTGCTATTGTGCTGTATTTATCTTTTACCTCTTCATATCCATTTGTTCCACTTCTTTTTCGTGAAGCACCTTGTATTCTCTCACTCTCAAAAGGTTGTAATCTTCTGCCTCTGATTCCTCTCCAGCATCCAGCTGTGTCCTACCCCGGGCTATCAGTGTTTTTACACTGTGAGCTAATGAATAGCTCTGCAGGTGACTGGCGTCAAAGCTGATAGGCTCTGCCAAAAGGGATATATGCTTCTCAGTGAAGCCAAGGAAGCAGTTGGCAAGGTCTGAGCTTCACAAATAGCTTTGATTCAGTCCTTGCAGCTTCAGATGTGGGTAAAGGTTGATTAATCCAAACCTCAGAGAAAAGTGGTCTTCCATAAACCTTCTCTTGCCTTCCCTTCCCTAAGAGAAGAAGACAGTATTCTAATGAGGAAAGGAAGATTATACAAAAGGGAGAAAAAGACTAAAAAAGGGTAAATAAATAGAGACTACACAACAGAAAAAAGATCAAAAGAAAAATTACAGAATCATAGAATTATTTATGTTGGAAAGGATCTTTGAAATCATTGAGGTCAACCATCAACCTAATCTGCCAAGTCCACCACTAAGCCTTATTCCTAAACATCTGATCTACACATACGTTAAAACCCTCCAGGGATGGACATTCCACACTGCCCTGAGCAGCCTGTTACAATGTATTCCAAACCTTTCCATGAAGAAATTTTTCCTGCTATGCAATTCCTCCCTGAGGCTGTTTCCTCTCTCTATTACTTGGAAAAAGGAGAGACTGATCTGTCTACACTTCTCTTCAGGAAGTTGTAGGGAGCAATGAGGGTTTTTTCTTATTTTCTCCAGCCAAAAGACCCCCAGCTCCTTCAACCACTCCTCTTAGGATTTTTGCTCAAAGTGTTTTGCCAACTTTGTTGCCCTCTCTGAACATGATCCAGCATTAAAATGGCCTTTCTGTAATGAGGGGCCAAAAACTAAATGCAGACTTCCACGTGCAGCCTCACCAGTGCTGAGTACAGGGGGACAATCCCTGCCCTGCTCCTGCTGGCCACACCATTGCTGATCCAGGCCAGGATGCCATTGGCCTTCTTGGCCCCCTGGGCACACCCTGGCTCATGCTCAGCTCCTGTCACCAGCACCCCCAGCTCCTTTTCCTGTGGGCAGCTTTGCAGCCACTCTGCCCCAGCCTGTGGAGCTGCCTGGGGTTGTTGTGACCCAAGGGCAGGAGCCAGCACTGGGCCTTGTTGAACCTCACACCATTGGCCTCAGCCCATGATCCAGCCTGTCCAGATCCCTCTGCAGAGCCTTCCTGCCCTCCAGCAGATCAGCACTCCCACACAGCCTGATGCCATCTGTAAACTGACTGAGGCTGCAGTCAATCCTCTTGTCCAGGTCATCAATGAAGGCATCAAACAGGACTGGCCCCAGCACAGAGTCCTGGGGAGCAGCACTGGTGACCGGTCACCGGCTGGGTGTAACTCCATTCACTGCTGCTTTCTGGGCCCAATCATCCTGAAGGTTTTTTCCCCAGTGTACAGTTCAACTGTCCAAGTCATGGGCTGCCGGTTTCCCCAGGATAATGCTCTGGGAGATAGTGTCAAAGGTTTTACTAAAGTCCAGTTGGGCAACATCCACAGTCTTTCCCTCATCTACAAAGTGGGTAACCCTATAACAAAAGGAAATCAAGTATGACCTGCTTTTCACAAACCAGACCCATGCTGGCTGGGCGTGATCCCCTGGTTCTCCTTTATGTGCCGTGTGATGGTGCAGGCTGATCTGTTCCATGACCTTCCCAGGCACCACAGCTTATAGACTATTTCACCTGCCTTTTCTTCCTGGTTTGGTGGTCTATAGCAGGTATTTTTTCTTCAAGTAAAAACCTGAACAGAAGAATGAGAAAGAAGAAAATCTACAAAAGAAAGAATTCATTAGCAGTGATTTTGTGATTAGGAATACTAGTACATGTGAAAGCAATTTATCTGACATATCTGTCAAATTCTTTGCTATTATATACTTGAATGTAAATTAAAGTTTATTTTTTAAAATAGTGTTGGGTAAATATAGGGAATGAATTATTTACTTGTCAGCTCATCTTTCATCAGAACTGACTACTGTAGAGTTGAGAAAATGACCATGTGAATCTTTTTTACAAGAACTCTCTTGCTATTAATAGCACACAGGCCACTTGTGTACCTGCAAGAAAACTTCTTTTTTATTCATAGTCCAAAGAAACACTTGTATTTAAAAATGGGCACAATGATCAGCAAAGCTTAGTCTTTTATGTGATACAGTTTTCTAGGGTTTTGTACAGCAGTTCTCAAGGAAAAAGTCAATCTGTTTGCTCAACCTTAGATACTTCACCAGTCTAATGGCAGTTCTGAAAGGAAAACAACAGAGATATTTTTCAATGAGACTTGTGGTACTGGGGTGGAACACTGTTAAGAACTGTTATATGCAGTTGGATGGAAGTCCAAGAAGTGATGAGCTGTTTCCAAGTCTTTGAATCTGTGCTTTGAGCTCTATCATTTTTTAACAAACTGCAAATAACAAGGTGACAACTTGCAAATGACGTCTCACACAGACACTATCTATTTTTAGCCTGGATGTTGCTCAAGTTTGAAAGAGAAGACAAGGTATTTCAGAAGAGCACCATCCTACCTTGTATATTTAGTATTCTGTAAGGGCTTTTTGTCCTAATTATTTCTATTCCTTGTACGCCTTTGCATTTCAAGCCCCTTTGGCTAGTGAATCTGCAAATAAACAATAGCTGCTATCTGAAGCCAGAGGTTTCTGAATGCCTCACAGACGTGTTTTCATCCCAGCTGTCACACTGTGCAGTTGCCAAAATCTGCTGTGGCAAATCGCAGCTCTGAAGGTAGATTAGCAGACATCTATCATCTTTGTTTGTAACAAAGAAAATGCAAATGTATCTTAGCTTATTGTTTATTTCTCTGAATCCCACTCTCCTAAGGTGCATCACTTAAATCTCCTTTTAGTTTCACCTTACCCAAAATTTCACAGAACAGACATGAACTGAGACTGTACATAAATACATAAATATGCATTCTCTCTTCATCTGCCTACTTCTGATTGGGTTTATTAGATAAGATGAAGAATAACTGAAAAGATCAATATTTATCATTCTTTTGATTGACATTTATGCTATTCTCCCACATATAAACAATACGTGTAGTAGCAAAAGGTTCCTGCTGTTTCTTCAGTGTTGTTCATGCATATATTCCTACAAATTTACAAAAAAGAAAGGCAGGCTGAAGGCATGCATTCTTTTCTTCCACTTGAAAAGTCTGATACTTATTGAGTGAGAGCACTTATTTCATGATCTTGGGCCAAGCTCAATGAAGTTTTGCCTCCTGTTAGTATTAGATTGTGCCTCATTACAGAATATGTTATTCAGGACACAGGTATCACTCATGATCATCATCCCAGAGGCACAGATCAGTGGGTTTTTTAATCTTTAAAAAATGTTCAGACTCCACACAACTTATCAGTGAAGATATAAAAAAGTACTTTAGTTTCTGTACATACTGACAAGATACATACTTTTGGTGACCCTTGAGGAAGCAGTGCATGGACTTCTGTCTGTTATCTGTGGATAACATGTTTACATCCACTGCTTTGGTTAGAATAACTGAAGAGATAACAGAAATAAGTAACAGATGAGATGTAAAAACTTCAGCTAGCTTGAATAATTTGTATTAAGGAAGGTTAAACTCCTTCCCATTTTTGGAATGAATGTTCTTCTCAAGTCAGCACAGTTTTCACAGGCTTTTCATCTGCACAGGCAGACATACCTAGAGAAGAATATGGTTTTATGTATTAAATTATTTTCTACAAGTGATGATGAGCCATACAATTTACAAACACAGTAACAGCAAACAGCCCACTGTATCATACCAATTAATTGCCAGGAGACTCAACACTGTATCCTGTGGGAAAATATCATTTGCATTTCCCTTAAAACAAAAGATGAAGTCTTCCTACTGAAAAATTAGTAGCAGCTCTGCTTTTAATTTTACTTGAAATTCCCTCCTGTGCATGCCACCATGCATTTCAGAAAATGTTGGTGGGCAACAAAGAGTCAGTCTTTCAAACTTATAATACAAAAATGTTGAGAATCAAATTCTGTTCCTTCCATATAAATACAGAAGGGCTCACCTGGAGGCAGTGAATTATTAAGGGCTCATATGAGCGTAAGTAAAAATGGCATCTAGCCTAAGATTTATTTTTCTTAAACTATAAAATTTAGATTCTTCCTTGTAGCTGTTGGGTGATATGGTGGTGGGTTTTTTTTAATATTAACTTTTGGTAAGTTAATTCATAATTAGCTGTAACAGCTGAAGGATCTGAAAAATCCTCACAAAAGAGTGATGGAAGAAGCTGGCGATACTCTGATCTTCTCTTGCCCAAGTCTTTGAGAGGTAGTTTATGCTTCTGCTAGCAGTGTTCAGTATACCAGATACTATATGTACTAGGTATACTATACACCAGATACTATATATACAAAAAATTACTGTAGCACCAATCACAAGTTAAAATTTCTGCAAGTCAGAAAGAAATTATTTTGCTTCATAGAAGAGTTCTCAAGGTCCATTGAGTTTTTAAGGCATTTTCTCATTGTTGTTTGGTGCGGTAACAGTTGAAACCGTTCTACTCTCCCTTCCTGCTGTCACTTGCTCTGAATTTAGGAGCAAATTTTAGAGAATGGAGACATGGCTGCTGCCACTTTGAGATTGTCCAGCATTAAGAGCAAAAGGGCAGTCTTCTGCAGGAGAATGCTTCCTCTCCGTCTCCCTCCTTGTTCCTCCAGTTTTGCTGTTGATTAGCTTTTCTAAGATTTTCACAATCATTTTTTGTCCTTGTAGCTTTGTGATATAGGAAGAGCTTCATAGCTACTGGTATTCTAAAATATTGTAGCAGTATCAGTCTGCACATGAGGCCAGAAGGAAGAGTTTAACCAGCTGAGAAGTAAATTTTCTATTCACAGGTTTAAGGTGCAAAAAAGTGCACAACACACTTTACTGCACCATTGCTATGAAACAAATACCTGCAACTCTGCGTAGCAGCAGTTGTCTGTATGATGGAAGTACAGCCTATATTTCTCCTTTAAACTCTAGACAGGTTATTTTCACTGTTTAATCAATATGAACTTCTGGACTTCAAAGAGTTTCTTAGTCTGTTGATGGAAGTGCTAAATTAACCAATCAGTTGAAACAGAAAAACTGAGTTTTCAAAGCTGAGTATTTTTTTCCTGTGTATTTGCAGGAAATAACACTTTTATTTTCTGCCTCCAAAATTCCTTTTACATGTATAAAAGATCTCTTTGCTAGAACAGTTGCCCTATTGATTTGGCCAGTATAGACAGGACTTCTGTAGCTTTTGAGAACCTTTAGGATGTAGCATATATATCAACCCACCTGGATCTGTTTGAACTGCTAAAGCAGCATCTACCTCCCATTATCCATGATACAGTTGGTACATGCTGATAGGTGGGAGATGCCTTTTTTGCTACTTTTGGTCAGATTCTCTGTACATTTTGTGACATTAAGATGAAGCAGGTTTTTTCAACTTGAAAAATCCACCCAATGGATGCCATGAACAACCTATTAAATTAGGTCTTCTTGAAAGTGGGCACCTATAACTCCTCATCAGTACTTTTCAGCTTTGTCAGGAAAGTGGAAGCTCTTGTTTCTGGTTCTACTAGTAAATTTTTAACCTTAGAAAAGAAACTCTAATTAGAACCATGGATACTCTATTTGGAATATTGTGGGAGTTGAATTCAAAGCTGTGTCTGTGCCCTGGAGGGTAAGACATCATTGCTGTAATCCGTTTATATTTCGGGAACTGGAGAGCCCTGAATCAATAAAAGCACTGAGACAGCAGGGTTTCCCCATCACAGGAAAATGAGTTGTGGTTCTACCCTTGGCCATGCCCTCTAAATTTTTCCTCAGCCCAGGCTTCCAGGGGAAGATCCAAGGGCAATGTCTCCTGTTGCTTGTAACAGGGTAGTTTTCTAGTGAAGGCTTTCAGTATTTCCACCCATGAGAAGAAATGGGATACAGCCCTTGTCAGCTGTGTATCTAACAAGAATTCCTAGAGGTGTAAACATTTGCATTACCAGCAGAGCCTTTAATAGCTAGCAGGTTTAACTATGCAAAAGATTCACAGTAAAGCTAAATACTGACCAGCAGGATTTCAGAGAAGACAAGGCTTCAGGATGTCCCAATTGGACCCTGCAGTACCTGAAGGGATCTGTTAAGAAAAATGGAGAGAGATCTTTACAATAGTGTGTAGTTAGAGAACAAGGGGGAATGGCTTCAAACAGAAAGAGGGCATGTTTAGGTTAGATATTAAGAAGAAATTCTTTCCTGTAAAGTAGGTAAGGCACTGTAACAGGTTACTGGGGAATGCCGCGCCATCCATGGCAGTGTTCAAGGCCAGGTTGGAGGAGCTTTGAGAAACCTGGTCTAGTGAAGGTGTCCCTGCCCATATGAGGGTGTTGGAACCAGCTGATCTTTCCAGCCTAAAGTATTTTTTGATTCTGTGAAGAGCTGTACAAAGGAAAAGAGAAAACAGCAGTTATACAGTTCTGTTATACAAGTATAACAGCTCAATCCAGTACTTCATCAGTATATAAAGATATTGTAAAATAAACTGTATGGCTATGGCACTGAATTTTCTTAGAGGTGAAATACATTTCTGTATTCCTATTTCCCTTATTAATATCTGTTTAAAACTGTTTTGAGGTTTGCTCTTTGCTTCCAATTTGGCAGCCCCCAGGTGACATCATAAATATGCATTTATTTTTAAAATTCACTTAAAACTTCAAACCATGCCATGTATTGCTCTAAAGTACGTAATCTGATATGTGAAAAGGTATTTTCTTCTTCAGAAAAATGTAAAATCCACAAGGACTTGTCCTGATGCAGGATGTTTGACAGCTTGTGCATCTAGTGAGCAGGTAAAGATAGTAAAAGATGGTACAGAAACTGGAACCAAAAGTGATACATATTTTGAGTTACTTTAATTTTTGTAGAACCAAGTTGAATCTTCTCTTTTTTTTTCTGTCCAACTGACCTTCAGACAATGCTTATTTTACCATGTGAAGAAATGAATATTATATTAATGAGTATGTAAAAAACCAGCATGGGCTTAGCTATTCATGTAGTGCAACTGCATATAGTATGTTTTTAATTGTGTATAAAAGAACCCATTGACAGTTAGTTACTTCTTGGTTACCTAAATCGTGGGAGGTAAGACTTAGAGAAATACCTATTACTCTTAGGGAAAATTACTAATATTTTTCCATTAGAAGCAATGTATTTTGACACTTGTCAGTAGGCTGCCATGATTTTGTGAGGGTGAAAGTCAAGACTTTGCACTGGTTTTCATTCCAGTGACTGACACTTGACAATTCCCTTGAAACATTGAATGCAATAAATAGTACATAGAATTTTCAAGGCAATATTTAACAAAAATTGCACTCAAACTGGTGAAAGTTTTCTCTAGAGCTCCCCAATACATGGTGCAATTTGAGAAAAAGCACTTCCCAGAGAAGCTGCTTGTATTCAAGGTGTTTGATGACTGCTGCTATGGGCTTGTTCAAATTTTATCCAGCTGTTACTCTCTTGCTTAATCCATGACCTGTGTCTCCTCTTAGGATTGGTGGAGCTATGCCAACAGTCTTCTCCTATTTTTCGGAAGTGCTTGCTCGAGAGAAACGGGGTGAACACCTGAGCTGGCTCTGTATGTTTTGGATGATTGGTGGCATCTATGCTTCTGCAATGGCTTGGGCAATAATTCCTCATTACGGTAAGAAAAGCCATAGAAGAAAGAAAAATCTCCTTGTGATTTGAAGGTCTTCTAGTATGAAAGTAAAGAGCTTGAAGTGTTGCTTAAAGAAGGGTCTTCATGTCTATTCTCAAACAACTGACCTAACTGATAAAAAGGATATAGTTGGAATAGGTTGTACATCAAATAAGAAGTAATTTATTACAAGATGCAAAAATTCACCAAT
Organism: Eopsaltria australis; assembly: GCA_034509425.1. Taxonomy (NCBI): domain Eukaryota; kingdom Metazoa; phylum Chordata; class Aves; order Passeriformes; family Petroicidae; genus Eopsaltria; species Eopsaltria australis. The sequence continues at coordinate 155,759 of JAVTVJ010000649.1, read as the reverse complement.
ATCCATATTTGGTCAGATTCTTTAAATTACTGAAAACCTGTACACATGCGAATGTAATTGGTGTTACTGTAAAATCTGGAGAAAATAGGTGATGTGGAGATTTACATCAGAGAAATTTTAAATTGCTGGAATGTCAAATTAGTGGCCCTTTTGACACAGTGATAGATTGTGAATTAAATGTTCTTGAGAAGAAGAGTAAGAACTCCCTTAATGTTTGCAGTGTTGAAATCTGAAATTAGTCTGAAAATAAAGCTGTACTGAATGTTTCTCAGTAGATATTTTTAGTGGAGTAAAAACAGCTAAATGGAACAGAATACATTTAAATACTGTAGGGATGCATGAGGGCAATGGCTGAAGTTATACACATGTGAAATTTAAGCTGCTTCATGAAAGAGCTCTTTAATTGCCCTGACATAGTTAAACATAATATGGAGGTACAGATTCAATTCTTTGTCTCCTGGGCTTGCCTTTTAGAAGAGTTAAGTGCTCACGGGTCTCCAGGGTTGCTGAGACTGCTCAGGGGTTCTTAAAAATCAGCTTCTCAAGCAGTTCTCCCTGGCAGGCCTCAAGCGAAGTAAAGCAGCACTGTGAGTCAGCTGGCATCCAAAGCAGCTTTCTTTAGCCAAGCAATGAGGTTTATTGAAGCTATATTGTGAAAGAGGGGGCAACGTCATGAGGTTTGTCCAAAGTGATGGGAACACTTAGCAAGTGATAATGTCCAGAAATAAATTATAATAATGCCGACTAATCAAATACCTGGACTGTTGCATTAAAATTAATTTTAGGGTTCAGTACACTCAATCTGAATATATATCTTCAACCTTGCCTTTTGACTTTGAATTGCTGGAAAAAAAAGAGAAGAATTTCTGCTGACAAGGCACGATATAGATTTCTTTTCCTCAATTAGTAAATTGCCCTGGATGCCAAGTACTTTTTTGCCTTCTTATGGGCTTCTATTTTCTTTATCTTTCAGTGAGAAATGCAAACATTATGACAGGCTGATTTACATAGGTTGTCTAATTTAATGTAGATTTTATTAATAAATTTATATCCTTTACGGAGGTGCTTTTAGAACATCACATGAGAGTATATTTTAATGGATAGTAGTACACTTGTACCAATCAGTGTCACTACAGGAAAAGAATTTCTTGTTTCTTTATCAGTGGAAGACTATCAGCAAAAGAAGGAGTGCTGCACTGATTTTTGTTGTTGCTGTTGTTGTTGTTGATGACATTGTTGTTTTCTCCACCTGCAAAAATATTTGTTAAATAACATAAGACAAAAGAAAGTAAAAAACAATTTCAAAACATAGTATTCTTTAGTGTTAGTCATACAAATCACTGCTTGTAGTTTATTAAGATAAGTTATAATGATCAAAAAAGGGCAAAAAAGAATCAAGCTATAAACAGAATCCTTTTTGTACAGTAAAAGCAGTAAGTTCATGCATCATTTTGGTAAAATTAAACAGAACATATTTATGGGTTTTGATGAGGTCTTAAAATTGTCTTTACTATTAAATCAGACTTTTTTGTTGTGTTAGAAATTTAAAACCTAGTCTTAGTTCCTACTACAAATGTGAAACCACTCCAGTTCAGGCAAACTATTTTGTTGACATAATGCTGTGCCAAGCTCTCAGATTTTGCCAAGGGCTCCCAAGGCAAACCCTGCCCAGCATTTGGGGAGTGTGGTCACACACTGCTGTCCTCTCCTGGAAGCATTCCAGGTCAGACAAACACCTGTGCAGTATCACATGTGTTTACAAGGAGGCTTTACGTAATTTTCTTTTTCACAATTTCTACATGGTTTCTACATAGATTTATTTTGCCAGAATTAAGCAGAGATAGAGATTTTCCTCCAAATCATTTCCTGTACTTCTCATTGTTCACATCTCCACTGACCAGGAAGCTAAGCATAATTATAAACAACCCATTCACTTTAAAACTGCAATTAGAATTGTGCGTGGGTATTTCTGTGTTCTCCGCATCTCACTTGAGGAGTTTACAGTGTTTGTTTTTCTTAACTGGACTCAGAAGTTACTCAGGAGCAGTGAATGAAGCTCCATCCATATAAAAAGCAATAAGCTGTTATTGAGCATTGTGGAATTATTCTTATAATAGAAAGATATCAGATCAACACAGTAGAATAATTTTGAATATTCTTTTCTTCTGCTGTTTGCCAATGTATTCCTTTCATTTGTACTCCTTCTTACATAAGCCACTTTTATAAAGTCCTAGATTCTTAAGTATACATTATCTAGCCCAAGGCAGACAGTGAAGCTATGTATGTATGTTTGCCACTGAACACCCAGCTATATCTTTCCTGGAGAAAACAAAGATTACTCTCTATATGTAGCAGGTTATCTCTGTTGTTGTTCAAGCAGCATAGGAGAGTCTGAAACCGGAGTAATGCCCTGAAACACAAAATAAAGTGTTGATAACTGTCTTGTTGTTAAGTGAGAGATTAGTGTGATGCATTGCTGCAGTGATCACATATGGAAAGACTAATATCATCTGCAAGACAAACATCTCTATAGCAGGGCTTTTTTGATTTATTTACCTGTTGACTGTTGTTTTAAAACTGAAAGTTTATGTATGCTTGTTTGAGGTCTGCAAAACTGGAGCTCAGGCTGTGAAGAAGAAGAAATATCTGCAGAGAAATGCTTCTAATTGCAACTAATTAAATAACTCCCAGATTATACTGCCAAAAAGAAATTCCTCTCTACAATGCTTATATCAAGCTGGATAGGAGGAATAGCAACCATTTTGTAAATACTTCTGCAAGTGCAATTTTAATTTTAGCGTCCTGTTTCAAGGTAGAAACTGTGTATTAAATTTTTTTTTAAACATTCATTTTTCAAATAATGAAGAAACATAAGAAAGAGAAATTTTAGTTTAAAATCCAGATATTGATATCCTTCAACCTTTTTTACACCAAATTTATTTTTTAGTCTGAGAATAGGTATTAAAAAGAATTATGAAAATTGTTTTCTCAGTTATTAAACAAGAAAATAATTCCGTGCCATGATTGTAAAAATCAGTCTCAATTTTTATTGTAACATATCTCCAAACTAAATACCAAGGAAAGCTGGATAAGGATTTCAGTATCATTAGCCTATCAGTTTTGATATTCTGTCTGAATTTATGTGTTTTGCCTATAAGAGTCATACAAGCCTTTGGTTACTTCATAGACTATAAAGAAATCTTCTGAAATTTGCAACATTCCCTAGACTATTTTGCTTAGTCATAAACAAATATTGACCTCATTGGTTCTTAAATCCTATTCTTGAACAAGAAGGAGGGTCCTTGACCAAAAAGCAATTAGATTGCAAGGTAGAGAACAGGATGCTGCAGGTATCCAAGCTGTAAGTGGAACCTGAAGCTCTTCCCAGACTGGTGTTTACCAAAGGAGAGATGAGATAGCCATGTCAAATGACATTAGTGAGCAAGTCTCCTTTGTATGGCCAGAGACAGAGACATTACCCCCATATATATGCAAAAAAATTCCAATTAAATTAAACTCCATTACTCCCTAAAACACTTGAAACTTAATAATACAGAATTAAGGAAATAAGAAAAAATGCTTATTTTTAACACACTCAATGCAAAAATCAGAAGTAAGTTTAAACATTTTTTCAGACCAGTGTAATCACATTGCACAACAGATCTTCGCCTAAAGTATTCATTTTTCATCACTGGAGTATTTTCTTCCACTGAAGTGAGGACTGTTTACTTGTGTTCATAAGAGATATATTTAGCACCATTCCAGAAACAAACTTGGAGTAAAAAATTGTGGAATAAAAAGTGTAAGGAAACTGAACTTCCAGTTCAGAAGTGAAGACTTCTTGCCTAGGTGTAATGTGTCTAAGTGGGAATGTATTAATACGTTCTCTATTCCAGCAGGGTTTTCTATTGCATCAGCAAACAACTGGTATTTTGTTCTGTGACTAAAAGTCACAGTTACAAATTGTAAACAAGTCACTAGTTGCAAATGATATTTCTACTTCAGTCATTAAAGTTTTACTAAAGAAAGCCATTTTTTCCTGAATGTATCTTTTTGAGAGAGTAGGTTCTTTACAGTGACACAGAACTTAAAAATACAGACATAGAACTGTCCAAATAATGCACTCACTCTTGACTTGCAAAGCATTGTACCTAAAATATTAACACTAACATCTATTTTTAAAATGTTTAATTATGTCTCCAGCTGGAAATTTTTGTCTTCATTTCCTGGTCTGTAAAATATATTCCCTTCTATTGTCTCTGAAGACTTTTGCTTATTACTTTTCTCCTGTCATTTTGATTAAATGACTTAAAGGGCAAAAACTGGGACTTACTTTTGATAGAAGCTAAGTTTTAAATACAGTTGTTAGGTAGTACTATCATGAGCTGCTAAATATATTTACAGAATCTTCATTCACTGGATGTTGTCAAGGGCACATGAAACTACAGCCTGCCCTCAAGAGTTTAGAACCACACTAAATTCACTAGACCTACCGATGGAGTCCCATTAACTGTTCTTAATTCCACTTTCCATTGTTAGGTAAGACTTTTTGTAGGCACAGGAGTCCGTAATGGCTTCTATTTCTATCTGAATGCAAAAGTGAGGAGAATGGACTAATCTGTTTTTCTTTTGAGTAAGAAGTGGCTTGCAAAGTGGCCTGGAAAATATTTCTCAGTTTGTAGCAGAAGATTGTTGCAGTAAAGCAGTTCAATTCATCTGGCATGGTGGCTTGAGAACAGTTTTTCTCATATTTTCCATGTCATGTTTGCTCTGTTGTTGTGTCATCCAGCTGAAGGTAAAAAAGATAAACCTATCTGCAAAACTGCAATAAAATCCCCTTCTACATGAAACCATCATGAACTGTATTGTAGTAAAACAGGCAAGGAGGTAAGCAGAGCTGCATGCAGCATCTATGCAGATGAGGAGACAGAGAGCTACTGGCCCACTGTGCAAATCACAGCATGTACAGCATCAGGCAGTGTTAATGGAGGAATTAACCTCTCAGCCTGCTGCAGATTTAACTGAGAACATGATGGACTAAAACTGTGGAGTGGCAATGAAATATGAAAACCTTTTAACTCCCTTATTCTATTTGGGTTTTTGTGGGGCTAAAGGGTTTCTCAGTGGCACATGGCAGCAGTGGTATTGGGTTAAAAATTCCTACGCCAATGCTATGTACTATCTGTGGGTTATAGGCTTAGGGTACAGCGAGTACTAGTACTTGATGAGCAGTAAAAGCAGAAGGATTTTGGGAGGTATCCATCTTTCAGCACTTCTGGTGAGCACTCCTGGATCCTTTTGAGTGGTAGATGTTAAGTGTGGATTTATAGAGACTGAGCTGATATTTCTGTCAAGGGAAGGTAGTACAAATAATGAAAAAGATTTTATAATGATGTGTTAGTTAAGCAAAAGAATGAAACTGCCATGAAAGCAGAGAAACCTCAGGCACTGAAATTCCTGTTGCAGGGGCCATTGTTGATCCTGATCTGAAGCAAGTTGATGCACTGGGTGTCTCCTCAAATTTCCATCACCCCTGTTATGTTAAACAGATACTGTTCCTTCACAGTGTAGGCCAGAACTACAAATGAGGTGGGGTAGGACAGAAAACAACAGATGAGGAAAAAAAATTAGAATTAAAAAAATAGAAAAAAGGGGCATTGAATATTCCCACCATACTTAGGAAAATGCCTGCCTATCAAATTATTTTGGCTGGTAGCTCCAAATGGAAGACAGAAAGCTTCTTGGCCAACTAACCCTGCGCTGGTAGAAACAGAAATTTATAAGCTGATCTGTCTTTAATTTTTAAAATTCTGGACTCTCAATTTAAAAAAAACTCCAACCCCTTAATATTTTTTTTCTTATTTTCCTCAAACATTTCCCTAAAAATCTTCCTTTTCATGGTAGTTCAGAACAAATTCATGCCATGGCAACATCTGTTTGGGAAAAAGCTGAACCCAAGACACCATTTTCTATTATGCAGTAGTTTCTATTCTTTGCAGAGATATCTGAATTTCATCAGTTATCCAGTACAAAGAGATATGCCAAAGAAGATGGCCTGGGGAAGAGCACCATGAGTTTTTTCTCAGTTGTAAAAAGCCCATGAATGCACCAAGAAATCTGCAGAATTTGAAATCAGTATATTGTCCTGTTTTTCAGACTTGGAGGAAACGTGAACCACAATTTAAAACCAAGAACAAATCTTCAAATTTGCCTCATACAATTTCCTTTCTGATATATCTTCTGTCTTCAGAATCAATCTTAACAAATGAAAAATACCATCTGAGGCTTAAAGAAGTTAGAGCTTCATTAAGGTTGAATCTGCATTTGTTTTGAGACAATGTCTTGCTGTATAAATGGAATAGATCAGAAATAAAGGCATCTACTACATAATACAGCATCTGTTGATCTGTTTTACATTCCTCTAAGAGACAAAGTGATCCCCAATGTGCTATGCTTCCCCCCTGCAAATACTTAATGTACTTACATTAATCTGGTATTCTGCAGATGAAGCTGTATCTATACTTTTTTTTAATCTGAGTTAATTAATGTGTGTACAAGGCAGTTTCAATGTTAACTTGTGTTATCAACTTCTACTTGTGAATTGTTCTTCATTTGAAATAATCCTATTAAATTAGATTACATTGAATGCATACTTTAAAAAAATCCTCATCTGTAGGAACAGCAATAATGACAGGATACAGCAGAATTTAGAAGAGCTGCTTATGCAAATCTAGATAGCAGAGCAAAACAAACCACTTTATCAGGTTTTTTATTTTCTGTGCTCTAATGCAGAGTTTGATATGGTCATTTAAATGTTTATATTTGCAGGTCCTAGAAGTTTAAGTAGCTTTTAGCACATCTAGTTAATGAGCTCTAAAGATGCTTATTAGTGAGCTTCAAATATAACCTTTTCCTTGTCACTTTAGGTTGGGGGTGAAAGAGAAAATTTGTTTATGGAGAGGTTCAGTAAAAATCTAGCAAATTGTTTTGTGAGCAAAGAAGATATGAGGCTCTGTTTCCTAGGGGTTTCTGTCAATCACCTTTTGATTCTGGCAAAATCCCTTCTGCCCTCTCTTCCCCTGTGTTGCTTTCAAGGCACCATGGCAGTCCTTTTATTTTGTCCTTGCTTTTCCTAGATCCCTTTCTGCAACAGTCTCTACACTTCCCCTTTCTTTCCCCCAGCAATCTGCTGTAAGAAACATTCAGATGTCCATGCTCTCCCCATGCTCCCTGGTGCAATACAGCCCTGCTCTGGCCTAGCTGCTCTCAGAGAGAAGGCAACTGGTTTCTTCCTGGGTCAGACCAGTGCCAAAGCCAATGGACTGAGTGGCTATGTTGCAGTCCCCATCCCCAGGTAGGCTCCAGCATCCCTGAGGGACCACTAATATCTCCTGCCTTTTCCTTCGTATTCTGATGGACTCTCTCTTCTCTGCCTGGGCAGCATGTTTCACAAGGCTTTGGAGAATGAGACTATCTTTAAGACTGTTACTTCCTGTGATAGTTGATTGAAGCAGCTTAATGGCTTCAAAGAATGCTGGTGGAGCAACTGACAGACAGGTGAACAGACTGTTGCCATAAACATCATTGTTCAATGCCATAAATGTAATTTTCCACAGAAACCATAGTAATAGTCAATCACTCTTATGACAATAAAATTCTCAGCCTCACCCTTAACAAAAATACAGTTTCACACAATGAATTTGCCTAGAGTATAATTTAAAGAGAATTACATCCAGGTTAATAAAGCTGCTTTAGAAAACTGTCCAGACTGACCAACAAAAGTAGCTGCAGTGTCAGGCATTAACTTTGCTTTTCACTTTTAGAAACAGATAAGATGCTAATCTGATAAGATAGCTTTTAAAATATATTTAATGTTTAATCAGAAGAAAACTACTTTTGATTTTGTGATTGGTCCACAACAAATGAAAAATTCATGTGATTATACATATACAAAAATACATTAATTTCCTCTGGAACATAATATGACAGTATAAATTTCCAACCATAATTCCATATAATTTCTATGGCTTGTAAAGATATCTGCTTTGAAGAACTTGGTGATTGTCCTTTTAGTAACAGGTTTTTTTCACTTTTATAATATATTCTGTCTAGGGATTACATATAGAACTGGAATATAATTTTTCAATTTGCAGTGCAGTTGCCTTTAAAATAAAATTAGCAAAATCAATTGCAAATGACATTGGATATTTTTTCAGGAAGTTTGTTCATACTTTTCCTTGAAGGAGAATATTTTGCATTACTTTTGAAAGTCATGTCTACTTCAGTGAAAGTAATTCCACTGAGGTCTGTTCAAATATCCATGCTTACCAGAGTGTCTGAATACAGCATCTGACTTTATTCTTTCTGCTCATACTCGTAGGAGAGGAATCTGTACAAAAATATGGCAAAACCTGATCTACTTCCCTTACAGTGTTTGTGCACTGAATATTTCCAAGACAGCTCTGTTTTTACACCTTACAAAGATGTCAGCAGAAAACAGTATAAAATGAGCAATGATAAGCATTAAAATTTCATAGTGAATGCTGTAGGCTGAGGTTTCCATTCCCAATTTCCTTAGCTTTGATGCTGGGCAAGGTGAAAAAAACCTGCTTTCCACCATTCACTGTTCCTCCCTTGCTGTTTGGGTTGGTATTATTTTCTTTTTAGTATTGGGGCAATTTGTTTTTAGGCATTGAAGGTTTTGTTCCTCCTCTTAGTTGTTTAGTGAAAGTGGCATTTCCATATAATAAAAAAGTAAGAAATTGCAGATAAAGAGATCAAGGTAAGGCTTTTATATTGTTTATTTTCCCACAGAAACATTATTTAGTTCAATCGCATAGAAACATTTGATTCCTTTATGATTCTAGACTCTCAAGGAAGTAATGAAGCTATATAAAAGAAAGAATGTGAAATAATTCTCTGTTTTCTTCATATATTGTGTTTTCATTGTTCACTTTGATAATTGCATTTCAAACACTGTGGCTGTCTCTTCATAGGCAAAATCCACCTCCCTGCTGCCACTATGATAGACTATTACTGAGAATCATTAGTACTTGATTTGAGAGTGAAAAAAATGTTTTGTTGGAAGTGTTTGACCAAGGCTTGAATTCAAGACTTCTAACCCATGGCTCACAGTATGTACAGAAAGGTCCTACAGTATGTACAGTAAGGCCAGAAATGTGACCAGGCTTGTTCAATTGACTGCTCTTAGATTAGAAGATAATTCCTAAAATGCACTAGTTGGCTCTAATAATTTGATCATATAAACTACCTGTGTAGTCTATCTGTCTCTCTCACAGTGATAGGATATTGCTCCTTTTAATTTAAAATTTTTAAAAAAAGAAATAACAAGAGGCAAGTGAAATAGCAAAAAAAAAAAAAAAAAAAAAAAAAAAAAAAGGAAATAATACTTAAATCACAGCACTGAAATGCTCATTGAAAATAAGATTTTTCTTGCAGCACCTTTCAAACAACTAAATATAATAGAGTTAAATTTTGAAAGAGTTTCTTGAACTGCAAAGATGTTTTGTTGTTACAGTGCAGCAGCACACAAAAGGTAAAATGTGTAACACTGGTAAAAAGACATGTCCTCTTGGTATTCTTCAAATATTGTTCCAGCATTTCAACTAATGTTTTGTTTCTATGTTAAGCTAGATAAGGAGGCCCCATTTTCTTTTCATAAGCTACAGTGTTTCATTGTGCCTTTTACTGATTGTCCTTTTTGATTAATTGCTTCTCTTTCCTTCTTTTCCATGAGCCCATTATTTAAATATCCTTAGTCCAGATGCACATAAATCACTGGGAGTCCTGGAGCAGGACAAGAACACTTACATTTTCAATTAGCTTCCACATCTATCTGCTGCTTTTGGTAGTGTCTGCAACAGCTCATCACATCAAACATAGCACCATTTGTGATCTCAGAGCTATGGATAGATGGTGGAGGGCACCACAGGAGGATAGATATCGTTGTATCTGTATTTTGTATATAGGTAGGATAACAATATGAAGAGATTTTGTTGCAGACAAGTGTTTCCTTATAGACTTTGTTCATAATGGCTACTGCACAGGGCATTTGACAATTTTACATTGTCTTCTTACGGAAGTGGGTTCTGTCTGCCCTCGTTGATATTGTACTCTTTATTGTACTCATATTGTACTCTTTAGCACTGTCCAAACAGATGCCTCAAAATTAATGCAAAGCCACTGTTCAATTATTAAATAAAGTGGAAAACTACTAAGCACAAGTAGAAGAATGGAGGTAAAAAACTTAACACAAATTAAAAGTAGCATACAAATAGAGTTCGTACAAAGTTTGAAGCACATTTTAGTGACATTTGGTCACATAGTCTTGGTGCCAACATTGTCCATGATATTTTGAATCCCTGACAGCAGAAATTCTTAACATTCTGTCTCCCCCATTTCTGACATTAATTGTATCTATTTGAACCATCATCTCTAGAAAGCTTGACATAACCTTTTCTTAGACTGACAAGCCTCTAAGTTGTGATGTTGTCAGTGTTGTGGCTGGCAGATTTTACTCTTTGTTTTGCAGATTGTGGAGTGCCTTCATTGAACAGCTGCACAGAGACAGACCCAAGCCAGGACTTTGCAGAAATGCATGAGTACATAAATCTCTGGGGCCACTGACTCAGTCAGCCAAACAGTCAGATCAATTATGTGCCACAGTCCTTGTAATGAGATTTTCAGCTACATATTAACCCTTGGTGGCCTATCTGTCTTTATTTATTTATTTACATCTGAGTACTCAAAACATCATCTTTACAGTTTTAAGTCTCGACTGTAAACTTAATGTAGTTATTGAATAGATCTTGTTCATATTGGAAAGCTATATTTCAATTTTTATGCTCACTTTTATCTGGTTGTCAAGCTAAGAAAGTTCAGCTCCTGCTGTGGTTTTTGATAGCAGGGTTTACACAAAATGCTTCTAAACCATGTGGACGCAAAAAAAATAAAGATAAATAAATCTTTCTTCCATAGGCCTCAGTTAGCCATGTATTGTTCTACAAATCCATTTTAAAAATGTCTGGTGGTCATTTAATTCAGGAAGGATATAAACCACTGACCTATAACCATCCCAGCACTAATTGTTTTTTCCTTAAGTCAATGGCATTATGAAGACATTAAGATGATTCACAATGTATATATAAAATAACATCAGAGCAGTAACAAGATGTATCGGCTTCTGTAAGACTGAGAACGGTGCCATATAATGTAATTTTATATTAGATCTTTAACTAAAAGAAGAACATTTTCTAAATCCAATTTATGTGCAGAAATGTGACGAAAGCAGATACTTAAAGGAAAATAAAACATTTGAGCTTTTGATTACGTATCACAGCTCTTTTCCTATTTCGCATCTGAACCCTGGACAAAAGCTGACCCGTGTTTTTCTACGTGCATTTCCATAGCCACATGGTATTTCTCATTTTAAATTTCAGAAGTATGCAATCGGTTTAAGTTTCAGGAGAGATTTTGCGCTGATTTGTATTTTATAAACTATGGGGTAGAGAGAAAGAAAATTATTTTGAGAATGCACAAAGTAGAATATTTTAGAAACACTGATTCAACATTGAAGCAGAAAATAACAGATATGCCCTGGCAAGCTTTCAAAATCTGTGCTTACTAACCAAGGACTCTAATGAGTGAGCATATACCCACTTCTCAAGGAATAGAATGATATTTGCATTCAGAATAAAGCCATGCTAAAGTTAATCAGGCTCAATTCCTGGTAATGTGTGTCCGAAGTCTGGTAAAATGACAAGACAGAGGCAAAAGTCTTAATGGTGATCAAAGTCAAGATGTTGCAATGTTGGGCTGAAGTGCTTTTTTGGCAGGTTTCCAGTCCTATAGGATAATTGCATTGCAATTGTGTTTGGAATTCCTAAGGTGCAAAATTGTATCCTGTATGATGGTGGAGACATTACACCAGCATGATGTCTTAGCAAAGTGCATTTCCATTATTTCTCCCTCTCTTGAGAATGGAAACTTCTCAGTGGCCAAGGTTAAACAAAAAAAAGTCGAGCATTGCAGGCCTGTCTCCACTCTTCATCAGTGGCATCCTTTACTCCTTTCCTCTAAGTGGAATTTTGTACTCTTAGCCCTTATTTTCATGAAGAGTCATATTGATGGGTGACAATGAATAGTTGAAGTTGGAATCAGTCTAGGAAAGGCTCACTAGGTCTGTATGGTAATCACAGATCAGCCAAGCACATCTCCGGGGTCAAAAGGGTATTGGATAACAGCCCTAAATGTCTTAGGAATAAGGTGCAGGTATATTCAGAAATCATGTAGAAGGTTTTGTAGAAATTTGATGTGTCTCAGCTTGGAAGCAAATTTAGGAGAAAATGCTCTGAAAATGAGTGCTTCCTCTGAAAAGAAGGGCTCCAGTAATCCCTTTTGCCAATGAGAAATGAATTCCAGGGAGTGAAAGAGAAAAAAAAAAGCAAACTGTTTATTAACAAAGGAAATAAAAAAACCAAACCAAAACAGAAGGGCACCTGCCAGGCACACAAAAGGCTTTAATAAATGCTAGATACTGAAATTTCAAAACCTTAACCCAACCCCCACGAGACTGTGTGTTTGGGAGATGAAGATGGTGCCTGCCTTCTTTGTCTCAGGGAAGGGGAGGAACAGGAGTTCACACAACTGCTCGGGCAGAATAGATGGGAAACTTTCTGGCCTTAGTCCTTTCCTCACAGCAGGCAAAACTGGTGGGTTTTAGTGTCCTTTCTTGTACTGGTTCAGCTTCCCCAAGGTCTTGGTTTGGGGCAGCCTCCCACTGGCTCCCCAGATGGACTGAAAAAAAGCCACCAAAGCTGAAACAGTTCAAGGAAAAAAAAGAATAAAAAATCCGCTGAGAGGATTCCCAGTGTTCTCCAGGCTAGGGGAAGGGAAAGCAAAACCTTCTTGCTTCAAGCTAACAAAAAACTAATCCAACAAAAAGAACAATGTAGCATCCCAGTCCACTCTACCCGCAGCACACCGGAGAGTGATGGTTTGAACCAAGGGGCGCAGGAGCCCAAGGCTCCCTGCCCCACTCCTGGGTCCATCTTAAACCTACAGCAGCCATTTCTGGGCATAAAGCAGACAATTAGGGAATAGAGTCCCATCATAAAATCACCTCAAGACATGATGTCTGTATTTCCTGCCTCCCTTATGAGGTAATGGCTTTGCATTTCACATCAATGTCTTTTTTCATGGATTTTAACAGTACAGTCTCTTCCAAAAGTATCTATTTTGGCTCTGATTAATATCTTACTTTAACACCTCTTCAGTATTACAGAGGTCTTACAGCACTGAGTTAAAACTTAACCTGTGTAAGTATTAATGTTCCTGTTTTATAGATACAGATGCATCATATAAATATACAGAAAACTACAATAAAACACTATAGATTGCCAAAATCTTGCCATATAATTGGATGATGTTATGAAGAGTGGTGGCTTGGAGTCAAACTAAAGTGAATAAACAACACGTATGCGTCTGTGCAAGATTACTTAAGAGGCAGAGAAATCTTCATGTCCTGTCAACTGTTTTGATGTCAGCTTATTCCTACAGTACCATTCAAGACAGAATGTTTCCTGCCAGCTGTACTAAGTCAAGGCCTTTTTGTTTGTTTTTAACATGTTATTTATCTATAGAGGTGATAATTTGTTTCAGACCTGCTTTATCTTAGTTAAAATGGAATTTGACCAGCTCTGTGAACTGTAGGTGAAAGCTCTTGCTAGCATACTCTCTCAGTCATACAGTAAGGGCTGAAGAGGCAAAAACAATTCTGAAAATGCCATAAGCTGCTTCTTGTGGTTGCTCTTTACTCTTTTGCCTCTGTTTGTTGTAACTATTGGAACAGCTGTAACTTCTGAATAGTTGGGACAGTCCCCTAGGAGGACGAAGAGTATATAGGGTGAAGGAAGGAGAGTGTATAGGGTGAATATGTAGAAAATTTACAATGGTCAATTTAGTTTGCAAGCCTTTGCTCTGTGGTTCTGTATAGCTTCTCTTCTGCCATTAGACTTCATAAAATATGAATGTATAATGAGTGATTTTGTCATATTCGTGTCTCTGTTTTATTTGGTTGGCCCAGTGTCCTTCCCAGTAAAGAAAACTGAAGTGCAAGAAGAGCATCCCTTGATTAACTCCAGATACAGGCATGCCATTCCCATTAGGCCCAGTACTGGCAACAGCCTGCTTCAAGACCCTACAGGTTTTAATATTTATCTACTAGGGAGGCAAGAGAGATTCTGATTTCATAATCATAAACAGACCAATAATTATACACCCTTTGTCACTTCTTGCATCTGCCAAGATTAAATAGACAACATGGCCAGACTATTGCGTACCTGCAGTTCTCTTATTAGGGATACTGATTTAATTCTCTTATATGATTGTGTTCATCTCTTCTTCATTTCAAATATTATCTTCTTGACTGCGTTGTCTACTGTGAGTCACAGAATCTTAATACAGCCATACTTCAGGGCCAAATGAAAGTCAGATTTCAGACAGACCATTTCAAACCACACACACAATGACTTACAAATTTCCCTTACCTTCCCCCCGACATCTGCCTCCATCCCAGGGTTTCTAAACATTCTGAGTTGAAGCTAATTTTTATGGGTTATTTTTTTCCTATCAGGCCTCATACATTAGCATTTCTGTGTCAAGGAAACCAAACTAAGAGCTCTGTTGGGATTCTGCAGAGCATATGTAAGATAAAGTGAAAGCCAGACTTGTTGTACTAAACCTCAAATTTTGGACACACATCATACTACATCCTTGTCTAAAGTATGAGGATACACAAAGTTTCTCCTTTATGAAAAGTAAAACTGACCAATTCCACTTCAGATATTAGAGAAATTTAAAAAGTGGTCTGTTGATGTCACTGATCAGAGGTACTACACCCTGGACTACAGTGTTGTGCAGGAATGTGTTTGATGGTATTTGAGAGCAAATTGTTTTCTATACAAGATCAGTTCTTCTTGCAGCTGTTCTGGGGATTATCTGAATAGAAGGTACTGCCCCTGAAGTGACTGGAGACCTGATTTTCTAAGGTCTTCAAATAAATATCAATGCCAGCACAGAGGAGTGACTTGGCTCTTACTTGGTGCTTACAAAACCCTTCCTTTGTGACAGAGGAAATGTGTCTTTAGAAAATGCCTTGGTCCTTCTCATCACAGTTTTAAGTGTCAGCTGGCCAACTCTGAGTCTAATGTGTTTGCAAAATGCATCTCTGGAACACTATTACATTCTTCTCCCATTGAACTGGAGGGCTAGTTGCATTTATCTAGAGAGCCGTGCGCCTTTTCTAAGTTCCCTCCATCATGGCCTGCCACACTTCAGCTATTTCATTTCTAAATTCCTTCTTCAGAAATTACCAGCAGCTGACCTGCTGAGACTAGGTTTGTAGAGTATCTAACTATCTATACAGGCTAAAAATAAGACTGCTTTTCCCATGTAATATAAATAATTTAACCACAGAAAAGACAAGTGTTCTACTTTGCGCTACTGGAATTTCACAGTATACAACACAGAAGAATTCTGAAAACGTAATTTCTGCGATTGTTTAAAATCATGCTTTTCATCCAGTTTTGTACAAATGTCTAGTAGAGCTCCTCAGCAACATAACTTACCTAAACTTTTATTTTTTTCAGTTTCAATGATGTTTCACCATTATTCTAATGAGCACTACAACATAAGGTCTCAAATTTTAGATGACTCTGGCAGTTAAACTTGGGAATGCCAGAGCAGAAAAAATATAAGTGCAATAATAACGTATATAAGTGACATAAGCTTCAAAATATTTCCAGTCCTTTTAATTTTGCTTTAGCTTAGATTCAGGAAATACTTAACAAAATACTGGCATTTGATAGTAAAAGTCTTCTTGCAATAGTTTTAAGCTTTATTTGTATTGAGTATGGTAACAGTGCCACCAAGTGACAATTTAGAGCAATCATGCTTCTTAGTTGCCATAAATATTTCAAACAAAAACATAGAGAATGAAGGCTAAAAAGCTGACTTCTGACTAAAGGTTGTGTTGTAGAACAGGAATAAGGAAAGCTATAAAATAATGTTAATCATTCTTTGGAAAAATCTATTAAGTCTATGATTTACTGTAAGTTCAGTTACTGGAAGTTCAAAATGCTCAGTCTTTAGCTAACCATGCCGCAAAATCACAGTATTTGATTGGATTTTCTTTTTAGTGTCTTAAAAAGGTGTTCACAAATTTATTCCTCTGGTATATATGAACTGTTTTCTTGCCAGCCTGTATTTGTGCAGAGCCTGTGGGCACCCATGTTTTTCATTGCCCACATTGCAATTTAGTGTAACATGTATGAATTTGTAGAGATCTATCATGTTCTTTGCAGCCCTTATTGTAGAAAGTTAAGCAAATCATCACCATAAATCTGCTCTCTAGTAACATCTCTACTGTAGAAGAGGAAACTCGTGCTTGAAAATACTTGCTGTTTATCAGGTATTATGCATTCATGAAGTTCATCTTAATGTGGACAGATTTCTCTCAATATATATTCAGAAAGTCTATGACAAATGTTCTTTTCTCTCCTCTGGAGCGAGAATTTTATAATATCCTTTTGATATATTGATATTATGGAGCTGATAGTACGCTGTTTTGTGAGACAAGATTTTGTTGACATTGAGTTCAACCCATAAATTGGTGACTGGACACAGATTAGCATCTTGTACATTATGATTTTGCTCTGCTGTGTGCTCCTGTGTTTCTGTAATCAGTAATTGCGGTGTCTGTGATTCATTTGGCCTCTTCCAGCAGCCAGGAAAGCAGAAGGATGGTATTTAGCACAAAGGTTCCTGCAGCAGCTTCAGATTCAGCCATCACAGGTTTTGGGTTGCTCTGTTATTCCCAAGATGCATTTGGGCCAAATGTTTTGCAATCCATAAAACATTGGGACTTGCCTCCGTTCTCAAGATTAATGACTCTTGAACACAGCGTAGCCAGGGAGCAAGGGTGAAGGTCGGCTCCAGTTGCTGAGCAGTGCACTGAATGCAGCCATGTAGAGCTGCTGTGCCTTTGCTATTTTGCCATAAATCAGGGGAGAAGGAGATTGACTTGCAGCCAAGAACACAATTTCATTTAGTTTCAAGACTTACGTACAAAAGGAATGAAAGCCACTTTGTGAGCTAAATTCAGAGTTGCTCTAATGGCTCCATTTTCCAGATTAGCTCATGACCTGGGGAAAAAGGATGTGTCAAATATAAGAATAAATCCAAACTTGCTGTGCATTTGAAATATATGTTTGTTTTGCTGATCTAATGCTGGTGCTGGAATAGATAGAAGGAGCAACCTCCAGAAAGCTCTGTTGCAGCTCCGGGTTTTTTTCTACAAATCGCTTTTTATAATCCTTACATTCCTCTTTATCATTAATTCAGCAGATACATTAAATCACAAGATAAATTGCAGCAGCTAATACAGTACATAGTGAAAAATATGGAACAAAAGCAATAAAAGCTATAATGAAAATTTCACTTGACATGTCCCTCAGGTATTTTGAGGAGTAAAAAAGATGTTTTGTAGGTTGTCACAATGATAGCAGAATGAACAGTGCATTTATTGCTTTTAATTAAGTGTAGCATGGTTCACTTATATTAATAAATGGCAACTAAAAATGAATTACCAAGAGCATTTTCCAGGACTGGCTACAGAGCACAAGATGTTGCTGTTGCTTTTTAACAGGTATAAAGCCAGGTTGATTTCATTTACTGCAGAACTGCCCTCTGTACAGCTTAATCTCATAAAACATCAACTAGAGCTGTGAAAGGCAGATTGCCTAACTATACCAATGGCTTTGTGTATTTCTGGAACAGTTTCTAATAACAGCAGAAGCCGGTACCTTGACTGATATTGAACATTCTGAAAGATGAAAACTCCCATCCTGTGCTGCCTTCCCTGTAGCACTGGCACTTGCACAGCTGCTCACAGAGTCACATCAACTCATGGATCAGACCAAAAATTAGCTTCACCAAAAAAAAAAAATTATTTTTCAAATTCTGCGTCAGGTGATTTTGTTCTATACATGAAATTATCTAATGAAGAATATGATTCTAATGATTAGAATAAAATGTGTACACAATATCCAAAACACAGGTGTGGTTTCTAATTTCCTCACTAACACACTGTAAATGTTTATTTCCTTCCCTTCACAGTTTAGATGTTAACTACACCCATATTATTTAAGACTTGAAATTCATTAAGATCAAATGTTAACATTTTCCAAAAAGCTATGAAGAGTGAATTCTAATACACTTTTATGTCTTTGTTTGCATGTTTTGTTTGCATGTTTATTTGCAAATTTTAATTCCAGGTTTTATTTTGGAATAAAATTTAACATTAATTTTTAGATATCCTTGTTTAGTTAGAGGGACATTTGGAGCAGTAAAGTAGGTCTATATGGAGCCATACTTGAGAAAAAGTAACACGGCATTCCAAGGTTATTGTCAACACTCTTATTGATTTTATCCCTTTCTCCATGGGGTAAAGATGGCAGTGCTAAACAAGGCTGTAAAGTAAGCTGGTACAATTTCAGAAACATAGGAAGTTCATAGGAGCCCAAAAATAAACACATTCCCACATCTGTTGATCAAGATGTTTCACCAAACCACTGATAAAGAATAAAGATAAATCATGGTTTGACAAGATTTTTCATGTGGTAGTATGTAAGTACTATAATAGAAAAAAGAAATTTTTCCCAATCATGTGTTTATGACCCACAGCATAGAATCTTTAAATTCCAAAACACACTTTACATTTTTCAGATAAATACCTCCTTTGGAGAACTATTTAATAGGCCATT
This sequence comes from Eopsaltria australis, assembly GCA_034509425.1. Taxonomy (NCBI): domain Eukaryota; kingdom Metazoa; phylum Chordata; class Aves; order Passeriformes; family Petroicidae; genus Eopsaltria; species Eopsaltria australis. The sequence continues at coordinate 136,917 of JAVTVJ010000649.1, read as the reverse complement.
TGGTACTATGTCCTACCGGTTGTTTACTGACATTCAGACAGATTTAATTAACTGTCTTTTGCCTAGAAAAATCAGGTGGCAAATAATGTATCAGATTAATCCAGCACATCAGTTCTTTCATTACCCAAGATTTCATTTTCTTCCAGTAACCTCTTCTGTCCTTTACCATTATTATCTTCCACTCACCTTTTAATAAGTTATCCTTGAAAATTTTGCTTGGAAATTTCTGCTGTACTGAAGCCAGATTAAAAGGCCAGGTAGTTACCCAAATAATGCTTTTCTCTTTCTTAAGATAAATTCTTAGTTTTCCTACAATTATAACATTTCAATAGTCCAATCGTAATATACCAACGAATCAGATATTTTATTAAAAAGCTGAACTATCAGCCCTCCACTTTCACATGTGTGATTCTTATTAAGAGTATTGAAATCAACTTTGTAGAAAAAGTTAATATTAAGGAAAACTACACAATTCCATAAAATGTGTAATTTGAGTGTAGATTTTAAAGTCTCTCCACTTCCATTGTTCATAGAAAACTATTTCTTTGTATATATATTCTTATGCACAGTGATGATGTCCCTGTTTGGTTCACATAACAACTTAATACAGATTTTGCTAAGAGAATTGGAAGAAGCTTCTTCATCTCTGCATAAGAAAGTCTTTCATGCATAATACAGCCATTTTCCAGCATGACTAGTCACATGCAAGGGGCTAAAAATAATAGTGTAAAACTATTTTTAAGATGATCAATATTTGTGAAAATATATCTGTCAGTCTTCATTTAAATGTAAGTATCATTTTACATCTCCAAGATGCAACATATATAGGATAACACATACAATGCTCCTTATTTGTCTACATTTTGTGAATTTCTGCTTCCACAGGATGGAGTTTCAGCATGGGCTCCGCCTACCAGTTCCACAGCTGGCGAGTATTTGTGATTGTCTGCGCACTGCCCTGTGTCTCTTCTGTGGTTGCCCTCACCTTTATGCCGGAAAGCCCACGGTTCCTGCTGGAGGTATAACTTTCCAAATGGTTTCTAGATTCCAGTCAAAACTATTTCTGATTTATACTATGACCTCTACCAAACAGGCGTTTAGATTGTTCAGGGACTACGGTGAGTAACTTAATTTGTATGTATGTTGCACTTATATGTTTTGTTCTAACATTTAGGTTGGAAAACATGATGAAGCTTGGATGATACTCAAGCAGATTCATGACACAAACATGCGTGCTCGTGGTCAGCCCGAGAAAGTCTTCACTGTGAGTATTGCTTTTAAAGCTAATCACCTATCACATCAGCAAGCCTGCTGACTGGTGAGGTCTGGACAGCTTAAGTAATCAATATTAATACTCTAAATGACTAAGCCAATTTCTTGCACTCTGAATACCTAAATAAAAATATGTTTTGAATTCCTACTGAAATTGATATACATATGCAATGTCTATTAAGAAATCAGCCTTCGGCCAGGATACTCATGGGTGTATGAACCCAAAGCATGACAATTTTATCTAAGATACTTAATAGATTCCACCTATGTTTTATTTATTAAGTTTTCACTATTAAAAACAGTAGGCACATAGAAGTCCAAATTAGTTAGCTATTGTGTCTTCAGGATTTGGGATTTTTTTTCCATTCTTATCAGGTAAAATAATGATTTTAAAAACTACATTTTCACTTCTATGAAATAGTAATTTCAAACATTTAATATTCTCAAATTTTCTTGGAAGCTCAAATTCATTTTGTTGAGGCCTAATTATAAAGCCCTATTTAAAGTATAGATGGGTTGTTTCTATTGGAGGAGAAATTGCCAATTCAAAAATAGAATTTTGTTTATGGCATCTTCCTTATTTATGAAGACTGTACATAGCAATCTTGTCTTCCTGGATACAGAAGGATCAAACAGCACTTTCTTGCTTTCAAATCCAGTCAGCCTGTCCAGTTTGTGCAGTGCTGTGGCAGTATGTGCACTCTGCTCCCTCAGAGCCATGTGTGGGGTGCTTTTCCTCTTCCAACAGCTTTCTTCTTACTGTAACGCATATATAATTCAATTAAGAAATCCTCTTAAAGGTTCTGCATTTGCAGGCAGTCTTGAGGAATGACCATCTGACCACATAACTTTATTCCATTGAGACTTGCAGTTTGCTGTCTTGGATGTAGCTTCCATTGCTTCCATTTAAATCTTTCCACAAAGAAGCTCAAGAAGTCCTATATTTAACTTGGAAGAAAGCTGGTTAGCACACTTACCATGTTAAATCCAGATTTATTGGTACACTGGTGTACCCAAATGATACACTGGTACATGCCTAATCCCACCTAATCTAATATTTTATTTTCTTATTTAATTTATAAGTAAAGGGATTTGCCTAACAGCATATAGTGATGGTGTAATTTCACAATTGGCCCTTGCAGACCTAAGCTGCTTTCAGACAGAATATGCCTGCCCCTGGTGACTCCAGGGGGTTTTTTTTTAATACTATTGATATTTATTGACTGATTTCACAGTCAGCCACAGGGTTGACCCTGTCCCCCTTTAGTATTGGTTTAGGTACAAGGAAGAAGACAGAAATGTGCTAGGAGAAAATGTGGGAGGAAGGATATGCCTCTCATGTCACTTTTGCGGAATTGTAATCACGTCCTAAAGCAGCTGCGGAGAAGAAAACAAAGCACATGCTTGTTGTTTCCAGCTCTTGTGATCTGACAAACCTTTGTCTCTATGGTTGTTAAAATGTGACACTCAGCCACTTTATCTACAGTCATTTTTGTAAATTGATCAGCCATTAATTTTGCCAGTTTCTGCCTTGAGCATTAGGAAAACTTGACTCCATATATCAAGTTGAGATTAGAAATACTGTGCTGTGTGTCAAGGTTAGACATATATAGAAGTCCCTATTTTTAGCTTGCATTAATATGATCAGAAAATGCATAATTCTCTTCTTATTGTACAACATCAGCACTTCATCTCATAAAACCCAGAAAGCAAAGAACTTACGCATAATTTGACATATCCTTTTAGTTTTGTTTTTCTCTAAGTTAGTCCTCAATATTGTGACATTTTGTCTCAATAATTTATTTACACACTTCTCCTAAACTTTCCATACTTCTTTGCTTGTCCAACACCATTCTATGACTTATGCTTTACTATTTTCCTCCACTTCATGTTGTTAGTTACATCAGGCACGCTTTGATAGTATGTTTTCTGACTCTACAGATGATGTAACTTTTTCTCCATTACAGCTGTAGTTTTAGTGTGGTTTTCTTTTACGCATTTTCCTTTATTATATTGATTTAATCTTTTTATGGAAGCTTTTTTTCACAAGTTGTGTTTATTCTTATTACTCATTTTATTGAGGGGATTATCTTCAAGCCTTTAGAAAGAGATGGCATCAACTAACAAGCAGTTGGGTTTAGAGTTAATCCAAAATTGAGTATTCTGGTTCCTGAATTAATTGAGGGGGTGGCTCTTCATACTTGGGAGAATTTGTCCTGAAAGCAGTGGCACTAACAGACAATAATAAATTGATAGTATCTTCAATCATGGAACCACCAAATTTAGATGCTTATGTACATGCTTTATTATATTCCTGGATTTTAAAAATACATATTAATTAGATTTCTTGGTTTAAATATTTAAGAAAAAAAAGTTTTGCATCCTTAATTCTTTTTCCTGCAAATATGTTTCTTTGCAACAGTCTTGATTTTTTAAAATCTAAAACATTGCATGTTTCTAACCATTACTTTTAAACAGAAGTATCATTTTCATTCTCTTCTGGGTGTGGGGTTTTTTTTCATTCTTCATATACTGACATGCTGAATTTGCATGTTCCAGATGGACTATTATCCTGACTCAATAGGACTTTTCATATGTTAAAAAACCACCAAGGCCAAGGAACTTTTGTCCCCAGTCACATACAGTGGTCCTGGGATACATATGATTCCCCCAATCTCTACAGCTCCAGCTGAGTCAGGTGAAACTGCCCAGTAGGGTGAAAATGCTGTCCCTGAGCCCACAAGAGTGGGATTCAAAAGTGATCCCTTTTCTGCCCAGAGGTGTGGTATGTAAGGATTTCTCTATGTAGGAGATATCAGATAATTTTTGAGGAGTTGTTTCAGTCTTTTGTAAAACATACTTCCTAAAAGCAGTTTAAGAAAACTTTGAGATCAATGGAATGATGCAGACAGGATTGCTGGAAGAGGCATGACAAGAAGGTTAAAGGCTTTTGATAAAGTCGTGATCTGGCAAAACAGTGAGCTGTAGTATGTCAGAAATGAGGGCAGTTATACCTTGAACTGCTTAGTGAGCTTTGCTATGTTCTTGTTCATGGGATGAGGCTGCTGTTGCATCTCAAACAGTATGCAGTTTGTAGAAAATATACAGCCACTGTAAAAGCAGTGGACTCAGAACTTGAGCTTTATAATCAATATTGCTATTCCTTGATGTCCTGTAATCCACTCTGCTACATTGGAGGTGGGAGTGTCCTCATCCTGTTAAGAAGAAACACAAGCCATGGCTAACTTCAGAAACTGCAGCCAAACACTGAACACGCAGTCTCTTGCTCTCTCCTTCCTTCTGTGTTAGTCCCTTTCCCCATTTTATTAATTTTCCTTCTGTTTTCTGCTCATCTTCTTTTAAAATAAACTGGATGAATACGCTGCCCGAGCAGAAACAAAAACAAAAGCCATACAGTAGTGTAAGTCTGTCAGGTCCTGTTTCCCATGGAAAGATCATGTAATACATCCTGGTTCTGCTTTACAAGAGAGTAAAAGTAAAAATTAGCATTGTAGGATGCGCTACATTCTCCATTACTGGTAATTCTGTATTTTTCCCTAATGTCTGTTTATCTCATTTCGCTTTAGATACATATATGATTTTTCATAACAGCAATAACATGCATAGTTCCAGATCATTTCACCTCACTTCTTCTCTCTTCATTAAGTTCTCTGTTTAACACTAGAGAACAAAAAAATAAAAAGGTTGTCCAACTACTAATTCATGACATTTTGAATACTTCTGTTTTCGGTTCTGTGTTATTAATCGAAACACTTCCAACAATGTTGTGATAGAAAGTCAGAAATAATTTGAAGGCAAATTCTGGGTATGGTTACCTGGTGGTTTAAATTATGTTTTATCCTTTTGTGGTATCGCAGATATACACAACAACTCTGTAGAAGAATATGACAGCAACAGCTTATTGTAGCCAGAGGAAATGTATTTTCTGCATGTCTTGAACATAGAGTTTTCTGAAACAGTTGCATCCATAAAGCCTTTGCCGTTACAATGTGTTACTATTCCTTTATAAGCCTAAAACATTTCTATCGTAGACGCAGGTTTAGTATATGCTCATTTTTAGTAGATGGGGTATAATAGACTCCACCAATACTCCTCTGCAGACTGTTCATGACTCCAGAAACTACAAATATTTTTGTTCTGTTTTTATTTCTAGGTTACCAGAATCAAAACACCTAAGCAGATCGATGAGCTCATAGAAATAGAGAGCGATACCGGAACTTGGTACAGGAGGTGTTTTGTAAGAATCCGCACAGAGCTGTATGGTGTAAGTAACAACATCTCTGTTCATTCTGTAACTACCTTCCTGCTTTTTAATTAACTTCCAGAAATGAGATGGATTTGCTGAGCTCCTACCATTGACAGATGGACTGCAACATTTTCGATGCACTTGAGGGAATCAGGAATCAGTGTAAGGTTTTGGTCTCCAGAAAAAATGCAGGTGAATCACAGGGATTTATCCCAGCTGCAGAGGAGGAAAATACTGCATTGGCCTTTCCCTTCCCTTCCCTAAACCTTCCTGAAACCTTCCCAAAACCTCCCCGAAACCTTCCCAATACCTTCCCTCCTTGAAACCTTCCCTTCCTGAAACCTTCCCTTCCCTTCCCAAAACCTTCCCGAAACTTTCCCCTCTATTCCTGAAACATTCCCTTTCCGAACCTTCCCTTCCCGAACCTTCCCTTCCCGAACCTTCCAAGATCTTGAAAGGAGAGAGGGAGAGAGATGAGAACACCATTCTCAGTCAACTCCACTATCCTGTCTTTGGCCCTGGGATAGTCCCACATTTTCCTCGTATAGTTCAGGCATCAACTTCTAGCCATGATAGGTTACAATAGATCAAACTCTGATTGTATTCCTGTTTACTTATGGAATATAGTTTGATTAATACTAGAAAGTGAGAAGAAAACATTTCTGAGGAAAACCCTGGTTTATTTGAGAAAGTAAAATGTAGCTGTCTAGAGATTAGGCAAGTTTGAGGTGATCAGAATAAGGTTGAATTAATGTATACAGTCCACATTGGTTACAAAAAAATTGATATTACAATATTTTCTTGCATTTGAGAAAGCCAATCACATCCTTGGCTGTATCAAAATTAGTGTGGCCAGAGAGTTGATTTGCTCTCTCTCATCGCCTGAAGAAGCAAGCAAATATGAATCTAATATCTTCTAGCCTTTAAGAAAATTGTTAAAAATGAGGTGTAAATAAATGTGTTTCATAATGATTTACAGATTTGGTTGACATTTATGAGATGCTTCAACTACCCGGTGAAGGATAATACGATCAAACTTACAGCTGTGTGGTTCACCCTATCTTTTGGGTAAGAGTGGTTGAGATTAAACCATTTTTTATAGTCTTGACAGACAGAAAAATCATCTGCATGTAAATTTCTGACACTATGATCATCTGTTTTATTCAGGATTTTTCCACAAAATGTTATATTTGTCAGTTAGTCTGCTCTTGGTTGCAAACATGACTCACCAGGAATACCTTATTTGAAAAACTGACGCCTTCTGGTGTCAACATCTTTCAATAATTTTATTTTATGGAGGATTTTATTCTGGTGGAACAACAGCTCCATCGTATAAGTGGCCAAGGGAGCTGCTCAGTCACACCTCGCAGAGATTTCTGAATGAGTGAGGTTGGTGCCTGAAATTTTTCTGTTTTTTCACAGCTACTACGGCTTATCTGTCTGGTTTCCTGATGTCATTAAACATCTGCAGTCAGACGAGTATGCATCCCGAGTGAAACATTTCCGCAATGAGGAGGTCTCACATTTTGTCTTCAACTTCACACTGGAGAATCAGATTCACAGCAATGGAGAATACATCAATGACAGGTTTAGAGATTTCCTAATATCTTGTCCTACAGATGCATATTTTAAAGCTCATCCTAATAATGCAGTTTTTTCCATGAGGCAATGATAGATGGTTTTGTTACCTTTTAGTGAATATTTATTTCTGTTCTTAATGTCTTATGACTCATGAGCATGAGGAGAAATGTACATACCCCAGTGGTTTCTGTGTGAGGATCCATGCAAGCCCAGCTTCCTTGTCATCCTGCAAAACAGACCAAAAAGCCTACGTCAATTTTACTTCCTTTCACAGTGGGATTCAAAGGTTTGCAGATCCAACATATGCAGTGTATTGTAGGGGGCTGGGCAAAGATGTACTTTCATCTCTGTTGCTGGTTCATTTTTTATTGATGAAAGATGCTTCTGTGAAAAGGCTGAACGTTGGGAGGTTAGGATCTTATCGCAGAAAAACGAAAACTAAACATTACCGTAAACCAATAAAAAGCATGAACAGCTCTGAAATGGGAAACAACACTCTGGCAATGCCTTTTGTGATTTTTTTTAGCCAAAGGCAAATATATTAAGGCTCTATCTGGACTTCACAAATAACTAGATAACTTAGGGGAAAATTAAACACAGCTGGTTTAGGTATCTGGTTTCTATTAAGAAATGTACAGAACAACCATGGGAATGGTCTGCTGGAAGTCATGATAATAAGTAATTATTATTTCCATAGAAAAATCTCTATGTAAGTGAATAAAATTGGTGCATTTGTGATGATTTAGGAGTAGTAGTAGTAGTGTTTAAGTTTTGACATAAAAGTTCATGCAATTAAGAAAAAAATAGCAGTCATTTAATTTTTAACCTAGCCATAGCTTCCAAGTCCCACTCCTTTCCAGAATGTAGATGTTCTCCGAAAATCAAAGAACTCTCAGTAACTGAGGTCATATCAATTTAAACAGAATATTCTCATAAAACACTAAATCTAACATTAATTTTTGCTAAATCAGTAATTTACTCTTTCAAACATGCAAATTTAATATGCCTCTGACATATTATTTGCCGTTCACAAAACATTTTCCAAGAAGTATGAACCCATTTGATAGCCTTCCTTCATAGATGTTCCAATACCCTACTCACCCTTGATCTGAGTGTTTCCTTCATGTTCTTTCTTAATGAGAAGATCCATCAACTCTTGACTTTTTAATACATTGCTTTCCTGTTGGTTTTTAATTCCAATCATTGTGACACCAATTTCAATGCAGTCACATACTTCCTGTCTAAAGGTAAAAGTGCATCAGAAGAATGTACAACATGTAGTCTGTCATTTCTGTTTCAACTGACTAATCTAATCACTATATTTTCTTTGTTCTCCTCTGGAAGTAGTCTACATTTTAGAATGGAAAGTGCTGCATGAAAAATGATAATGAGTTGACACTGAACTTCAGCCTGATTTTAATCAGTCTGTCACAAATGAGAAATTATATAGTAACGAAAACTAATGGACTGAAAACACTGTTCTTTTGACCAATACAAAAAGAGAATTCATTAGTTAGCAAGTCACTTATGATAAATACTACTGGCTTTTTCTCTCCTTTCTCATAAATATGTGATTCCAATGAATTTATTCATGAGAGAGTTTAATTTCTGCTTCTTTGTAGATAGTGTATTTTTTGTGTTCCTATTCCTACTATTGCTCTTCTTAAAAGAAAAATACTTAGCTAGTGACACCAGGTTCGATTAGAATAAAGCCGGGTCTGGGTTTGAAAGATTTTGCCATTTTAACAGATCTTATTGACATATAACAATTAAAGTACTGCTTTTCAAACTCTTGCTACTTTCAAACTGCTGCCAGAAAAACTGCCCCTTTTTTCCACACCTTCATGTGAAATTAAAGACATCACAAAAATAATGATATATTTCCACATCGTTGTGGTTGCTGTTGTAAACATAATCATGTTATTTGGTAGAATTTCACTGAAAAAGTCTTACAGCATTGTTTTAGCTTACTGAGATTGGGGTAGAAAGTTACTGCATGTAATATAATTTGTCACTGACTTTTTCTATTAGTATTTTGATAAAACCTAGGTTTTAAATGAGAGTCAGTAGGAAAGAGGATGTTCAGAAATAAAAAAAGCTACCAGCAAATAGTTTATGCCAGTTTTATTTACATAATAATTACAATATAATTATATATATAATTACAATAATAGCAATTGCATCATAGGCACAGGATTAATGAAGACATACTTACAGTTAGATATCTCACTGTGTAATTGACAATGTAAATTTTTATTCATGTTACAACCACTTTGTAAAAACAGTTTTTAACACTTGGACCCCGGTATGTTTTGCATTTGAGCCTAACACAGTAACCACTGTATTCCTCTGACAAATCAAGATTCTTTTTAATATTCTTTCTTTTCAGCTTGCTGGTATTAGAAAGTATTTGTTTGTTTCCAGGGACTGAATTTCTGAAGCATGATCTTCCTGTTTCCAGGTGTAACGTCAAATTACCAGCAATTGTGATTTTACAAGGCTGTCTCATGAATGTCATGACATTGGTTTTGGTTGATGATTAAGGACAAGTGGCAACAGAAATATTATCAAATAAATTATATTACCAGTTTCGGCCAGTAACTATGTGGAGCTATTTGTCTTACTAATTCTTCTTCTGAACAGTATTATTCTAGAATGAGTTAATCATTAATCACATCTGCAAAATGCATCAAAGGAATCATTGTTACTGGGGTTGAGATTTTTTAGATCTAAACAGCTGCATCGGCTTGATCTGTTGCTATTTCAAAAATATGAAGGCAGACTGACAGCAAGTCTTTGTATTGGGCAGGTTTATTATGATGAAGTTTAAATCAGTAACCTTTGAAGATTCACTCTTTAAGAACTGTGTGTTTGAAGATATTACTTCACTGAACACATACTTCAGGAACTGTACTTTTGTGAATACCACCTTCTATAACACAGGTATGAGAAAAAACCTCAAATGCCCATTGGTCAGCTGCATGTTCTCATCTTACATTTATAATTCCTGGATTTCTAATAAGACATATGGGAAGTCCTCTTGTAGGGAATAATTATGTATAAAAAGCAACCAGTTTTTTAAAACAGAGAAGTTAAAGGATCTCCCTGTACAAGTGATACTGCAGGCCTAGTATAGACTCAGATAATAAATTATTTATTTTATTCACATAATAAATTATTTATTTTTCATCTTTGATTTCAACCATCTCTAAAGAGATTCAGTCTGGAGAGAAGAAAATACATTTACTGCTTTACTGGTAACTTTAACTACTGGATTTTTGTTTGGTCAAAAAGAGACTGGTGAAATACTTCGTTCACTGTGCTTGAATCTGAATTTAGAATTCAAATTACCTAATCTATAATCATTCCCAATTTCCTAAGTACTGTGACAAAAATATTAATCCATATTTTCATATGTTTAAACAGAAGATGCTCTTTTTTTCCAGTTTAATAAAACATAACTGAAAGTACAACACGGCCAACTAATCTTGTAGGAAATATGGAACACTTCTTCCAACTCTCCTGTAACTACAGCAGCCATAATAGTAATAGACCTAGGTTTCAGAGCAAGCAACGACCTTTATGTGGAAAGAAGATATTCTTGGTTCAGGTTTATGAGGTTGACAAGAAGAATGGAAAAAAAAAAAAGAAATATAGGGACAGTTCTCTGATATTGGCAGCAGATCTAACTACACAGAGTAACTCATCCATGGACAAGCCGAAGACAATTAGGCATTCTCAGAAATGAAAATCAGTTTAAACTGAATTCCACAGGAATATTTCACTTAAAGTAAGTCAAACCAAACTGAGCATGATTGATAGTGTCATCAGGAAATAGAAGACCTTAACCAAATAGAGTCCAAGCAGGGTAAAATACAGTAATATAACTTTCTAATTCCCGGCTTTAGGTGGTCTCTTTCAAGAACTTTGCAAATTTTTCTAATAAGATAAAAAGTACTAAATTTAAGAACAGTAACTAGTCCCCTTTTAACAAAGTTGTGAAAGCTCCAAGTTGTCATTAAAGTTGCTTGAACTTGAAATGTTTTTAATCAAAAGTTGCACTAGAAGTTGGCTGCTAGCTGAAATTATTCTTTTTCTTCTTTCCACAGATCTCGAGCAGTATAAATTTGTTGACAGTGAATTGATAAATTGCACATTTTTTCACGTCAGGACAGGATGCCAGATTTCTTTTGATGATGACTACAGTGCTTACTGGATCTACTTTGTTAATTTCCTGGGAACTTTGGCAGTATTACCAGGAAATATTGTGTCTGCTCTTCTGATGGATAGAATAGGACGGCTAACCATGCTAGGTAGGGACTTCGTTTTGGTACAGGGAACATAAAAGGTAACATGTCCTCTTTTCAAGGAATTTGCCTCAGAGAAATAAAAAACATTCATACATATCATGCAGATCTGTCATTTATGTGGCATCATAAGCACTGTTTTTAAAAGCCTCCAGTTTAGAAACTCTAGGGAAAAGAGGGGTCTGTAGCCACCTCTGCTATGCCACATTATCAGTCCTTGCTCTTCCACACAGATATTACAAGACCATTACTTAGGCATTTAGAATGAGGTTTTGGGGACAAATGACCATAGGTTTATCTCTGCTCCATCTAAAAGGAAAGCAAGGTGTGCACAGGTGTGACCCTCAGCTAGTAGAGAAATTCCTGGAAAGCATCAGCTGTTATTTATTAATGATATTAGAACTGTTATTCTGTTATCTATTTTGCAGAGGAACACAGTTGAAAGGTATCTCTTGTGGATTGTCTACAATGAGGAATCTGTTTTCAATTTACTTAAATAACTATGTTGTAATTCACTGTCTTAATTTTCTAGGAAAATACCTGTATATAAATACAATAAAATAAATACAGTGTTTTTATTATAATATGTGGACAGATTTAATGTAATTGCAAAAGTTGATTAACAAAGAATAATGGGGGTAGTTTTCCTCAGGCATCTCGCTTTGGGAATTCAAAGAGGTTTCCAGCTTTGTATGTGGGGAGTCATATTTTTTTCTGTGAGCTCCTTCTTTCAGCATTTGTCTTTCTGACTGGCCTTATCAATAGAGGAGGTCTCTTTGGTTTTTAACTCAAATATTTGGTCACTTATTTAGCTATACTGTGTGCATAGAAATATTAGACAAAACAAAACTTTTTCTTTAAATACAGCTCCATTACATCTTTGTTTCTGTACCTGCATTGTACTTAGGTGGTTCCATGGTTCTTTCTGGCATCAGTTGTTTTTTCCTGTGGTTTGGGACCAGTGAATCCATGATGATAGGTATGCTGTGCCTCTACAATGGCCTCACCATCTCAGCATGGAACTCTCTAGATGTCATTACTGTGGAGCTGTATCCTACAGACAGAAGGTATGTGCAGATACACCTCCCCAAACCTCACTGATACTGTGTACTAGCAGAAATAGCAAATAGAAATTATTATGTATGAGCCTTTCAGAGGGAGTGATGTTTTAAGAGGACTAATGAATAATTTGTCTTATGAAATGCAAAGGGAAACAATGAGGGATTTTGAGCAATTTATTATATATTTTGTATCAAATATCACCTAATCATGAAAATGCCATAAACCTAGTTTCATATGATAACAGAAGGTCCAACAGCTACTCTCATTTAAAACCCAGCTAATGAGGAGTATTTCTGAAAACAATAATGGAATATCTCTGAGTTTCCCCTAGTTCAAATGCCTGAGAAGGCAGTAGTTGGTCCAAAGCAGCAATATAGCTGCATTTGAATGTTGACTGTGAAAGGGTGGGAATCATGATAAAAATCACTGTCTGAACCACCCTAAGCTGCTAATCAGTCTGCTATGAATTTGTATGCAGGGTCACTAGGAGTGTCCATTAAGTGGGTAAAAATTATCCTGGACACTGCCCTTGGTTCCTCAGGGCTCTTGCAGGAAGTGTCAGGACATTTTTCAAATCCTGCATTGCCACTAGATGACATGGGTGGGGTTTTTTTCAGATAAAGTCACTTTTTAATCCTGACCTTATGTCACTTAATGGACTGAAGGAAGAACTGTTGAGTCATATTCTGTTGTATGGAGAGTGCAAAAATGTAAAAGCTGCATTATCTTGAATAGCCTGGGATACTTCTCTCCTCTCAACTCCCTAAAAAACTTTATGTCAAATTGCCCAGATTCCTAACAAAGGACACTGTGTCCTTTCTCCTGTTGCAGTGCTAATTATTATGTCATTCACTGGATGTTTGAAATGCAGTGAAAAGTATTTCCAGTTTATAAAGGCACAGTGCCTTGCTGGCAAGTGTAATTTTTTGGAAAGGGGCTCCACTGTCTTTAATGCTGTCAATGAAGAGATATGGAAAAGTGTAGGCTGGCTTCTCTGTTTTCTTTTCATTGTAATTTTAAAATTATATGCTTCTTCAGACAAGAAATTGATGTCCACAGCTGTAATTATATCGAACAGCGATACCAGGCTATTTATGAATCCCAAGCAGTGAGCTTTAATATTAAGTGCTAGTATTTTTATTACACCTCAGGAAATTGCTCTTCTGGCAAGAATTCTTCCACTGTCCAAACACTATGATATAATTCTAATATATATCCTGTAGCAATGACCATCTTTTGGGTATTCCTGAATGTAGCAGCCACAGGTTTTCCTAAAATGAAGTAAAGAAAAATAATTGGAAAAGTCATTGGTGTTAATGGAAAAAAACCCCATTACTAGGAATGATAAAAAGAATGTAACTGATATTTATCTACATATATCCGTACAGATTTTAAGACATCTGTAGTTGTAGCTAATGGTTGTTTTTAATTGTTTCTGCTAGCTTTGGGATTATAGCAATTTCTTACTCATCTTTTTGCTATTTCAAAATCTTTTGTATGCAGGAATAACTGTCTAGAAACAGAAACTTACTTGAAGCTGAGTTGTGGGGGTCTTTTTTACAACAAACCAGAGAAAAAACTTGTCTCTTTGTATTATAACACAAAAAGGCTGATAGGTGATTCTACCTGTGCCTGGAAAGACAGTCATAACATATGCTGGAGATGAAACTTTTTCCCAGAAGTTCTGATAGTGATGGAACCATGACTGCTAGTTTTAACCAGCTTGGTTATGAGAAAACAACCAATTTGAGATTTTTTTTTTTTTTTTAGACCGGAGCAAAGTTACTTCATGTTTTGTAGAACTTTTTGAAAATTGGTATCTTCAGGGACTCAAATAACTTGCTTATCAGAATTTTTCTCTGATAATTTTTTTATCCAGACTAGCTGCATTTTAACAACTGGCATTGCCCACCTCTGATAGTCCTGGGTTTCTTTCTCAGACTCCTCTGATCTCTATAACCAGGCACAGCTTGCCACAGTTTGCTGGGAATTTCCAGCTTCTGCAAGTAACTGTAGGGCTGAACAGCCTTTCTCAGCATATTTGGAACATGAAGCTTCCTGATCCGTTTTTGCATATGAAATCCTTCGTACGTAAGATGATGCTCTCCTTTGCTACAAAGCTGCATCCAGAGTGAATCTGGTCCTGAAACTGGCTTCCAGATTCTGCTGGAAAGGGAATCTAAGCACAAAATCCTTGCTCACTTGTTGCACAGTCGGACACGAGAGAATCAGGCACTCAAGTCAGGTCAAGAGCCACCAAGGCTGGGCCAGAGAGAAGAGCCCAGCCTCTCTTTATTCTTTCATTTATATGTATTTTCATATACAATCATGGATTGGACTGTTAATTTATTTTCCGTCCTTGTGACCCTGGTCCTCGTGCTAGGATGGTCGCCTACCACCACCCGTGTGTCCTCGAGTGCCTGCCCTCGAGCAAGTGGACGAGGGAACCCTGCAGGTTCCACGGGAGTAATAGGCTTCTGAGGGTTTGGGTTGTTCTCCAGAATCACCGAGAAGACAGCGAAGTGAAAGGAGCGACTCTGAGCCTTGGCAGCAAAAGACATTTATTCTCCCTGGGGCCCAAGGGCAAAGGGCCCCGAGCGCGCCCGTGCATGAGGTTAAATACAGAACCGTCAACCAATCAGAGAACGGGAGTAGGGAGGAGTTAGGGTGGAGTCAGGATACAACAACCAATGGGATGGAAGCAGGGGAGGAATCAGGGGGCGTCAACAAATCAACAACCGGGGAACACTGAACTTTCTAGAAGTGGGTGTGAACCTTATAAGAAATTGACAATAGACAAAGCCAATAGTAACAAGGGGTGGAAACTATGGGAGTGTCCTTAGCACGGGACTATACCACTGATGTCTCCATGATGGGGGAAGGCCCTCCTGGTGGACTAATCCACCAGGAAGAGGCGGGACCTCGGAGTTTCATCTCCATGGAGACGACCCCTACATTGGACAATGAGGTTACCACCTCTCCAATTCCATAAGTTATGAACACAGTCTATCATCCTTCTCCGCCTTAGGAAAAGGAATAAAAAACAATACCTAAGGTACAAACAATCCTTGGCTGGTTAGACAAACATGGACTATGTTTACACAAAATCTATGAGAACTTTTACTACAAAGTATAAACACAGCACGCTGCAAAAATCAGGGTGACACTCACTCTGTCAGTGGCTAATACTATTTTCTCACACCCTATCAGTGAAATGAACACAAATGTGAAGCAAAGGGTAGCTGCAGATTGGGCTCAAAGAAAGGTGGGTAGAAGGAGGCCAGTTCATGCTACCATGCACAGGAGGCTGGATTGGGTAGCCTCTCCTTTTCCTCCTCTTGAAGACCAGCCAGCTGCTGAACTGCAGGGGCTTTGCTGGTCTTGTGCATTATAATATGAAAGGTGTTTCATAAATCGTACTCTGGGTATTTAGGGATCATACTGGCTTTTTGCCAGGTAGGAGTGTGGTGAGCAGTTTGGCAGTGTGCAGTCTGTGTGATACAGGGCACACAGTTCAGTTTCTTCTTCATCAGTTATGCATGCTTCAAGATCTTGACAGATTCTATATGACTTCACGGTTATCTACATAGTTTGTCCTACTTTCTTGACAAGTACTTTCAAATTTTATGCCATTGTAAGTTATCTTTTGCTTTCATGTTCTTCATAAAACCTCAGCTAGTTTCTGCAACTGTTACAATAGATGTTAGAGGATGTATAGACCTGTATGGGTCTCAGGTAGACAATGAAGTAGAGTTAAAATGGAAAATAAGTTTACTAATGCTAGTCATAAGTGAGTTTCTGTCTTCCAGATTATACATACAAAGTAATGAATAATATTTTGATAAAATAGTACCCTTTTCTTTTAACTTTTCAGTACACAAATTTTAAAAGACACTGATGATGGCTAGATATAAACTAGTGATTTCCGATAAACAAGTAAATTAATACAACTCCAGAATGTAAAGAACTTCTATTTTCTCTTGTCTTTTCTCTTGTATTTTACCTTATCTTCTCAATGGACTCTGCTATCCATCAGGAAAGGATATCTGGAGGTTGGAGTGTGTGACACCAAAAATTCCTGTCACTGAGCATTTTAGGAGAAGGAATAGGCTGAAAGTGTAACTTCAACACAGCCATAGGTGCCTAGCACTCCAGCAATGTAAACCTGAAGGTGCAAAGCTGAGCACCTAGAAAATATGAAATGCATGCTTAAAGACAATTTTGTTAGCTTTATGTGACTTGCTTGCATCATATCCAAATTCCATGACTGGAGAAGGAATTTTATCCCTTCTTCTGACAGCACTCCACTGTGTTAACCGTGAAACTATTTTCTCATGTTGCAGTCTTATTCACAGTGCACCTTCCAACTTCTGCAGCAGATGAGGGAAACTAAGTTTTCTTCACTACATCTATATTTTATCCTCAAGCCCTCTTTGTTCTCTGCATTGGCAGAGTGATGCAGAAAAAAATATTGTGTGATGAGGTAATTACAGCTTGCGTTGTAATGTGTGTGCCCAAGGGGCCTGCAATAACACTGCACAGTTTCTCAGCTCTGCCTGTAATATAAATATGGATGGAAGAGAGTTAAAGTTCTCTGAAGAAGTAACATTAGGACACTTTTACTACTTTGAAATGTATTTTTACTTTCACATAAATGATAAGTATCTTCTTGTGAACTTGGGAAGCACCAGCATTAAAAGCCATGATTCTCATCAGGGAGATGATACAACAAATAACCAAAACCTAAATAGAAAGTGGAATAGAAATAGATCATCTCCCACACAGAGAATAAATCAGATTGCATCAGATAACCAACAATTCATCATTTTACTATGGCTGCTAGACATCTGGGTTTGAATCTTGTCCAGGAATACTTAGAATTCAAGGTGAGCTATAAAATCAAGTCATCACGTTTTGCCTTTTTTTAATGCCTCTGAGAAAACTTCATAAGGGTTTGGTCATAATTAAGAAATAAGTCTCCTATCTTCAATTCATGGTATTTAATTTTTTGATTTCTTCTTGAACCCTGAGAATCTATGCCCAGAACAATAAATGTTATTCTCACAGTATCTCATGTCCAAGTTTGTATTGGTTGGATGTCAGAAGACAAACTTTCTATTATTTTGAGTCATAATAGCAGTAATTGGCTTACAGTAGATTTCCTGACAGCTATTTTCTACTGTCATCCTGTGGATATAGTTCAAAAACTGCGTTTTGCTGAAGTGTTAATGATTTTAAGGCATGGCATGCAAAACCTATGCCTTGGGCAGTAGTTCAAGGAAGGAAGGCAAATTCCACACTTTTACTTGCACACTAAGCACTACAATTGATCAGGCTATGATAAGTCTTTTTGTACTAATTTTTTTAAGAGAATATAAAATATCTGGTCATCAGAAAATGGCCCATAGAACATTTGGAAACACTGTTTTAATGCTTTACATATTATCAATTCTAAAAGAAGTGATATTCAAAGTGGTTGTTGTAACTTGGTGATTTTGTAAATAGCTCTGGCAAGAAAGATAACAAATATATGAGCTGCACATTTAATAGCACTCTGCTGCAGGACAATGAAGTTTTTAGATACTCTATCAGCAGTGGAAAAGTGGATCTGAAGTATTTTATGTAGGAATACAAGCACCTGGTCTAAGAAGGAACATATGTGGCAATCAGGAAACAAGCTCTTTTAGTCTAAAGGCTTGGATAATCCCTCTATTTTTAACTGTTTGGACTCTTGCCATTTTTATATGGACCTTGGATGAAAGGAAGCTAAGCAATTTCTTTGTCATGGCTTTCTCAGCAGCAGAAGTAAAATACATCGGAGAAAATACCTCTTCAGTAACATCCAGCTTTCTCTTCATCCTGACATTTTTTATAAAAGACATTAGTATTTTTCTCCTATCAATACTAAAATTGGTATCTGGGGGGTGGGGGGGGGTGGTGCTTAAGACAATCCCAAATTGATTAACCAGCATTTTCCTACTGATGTGCCTGAAGGACTTACATGAACTCTCTAGCTGGGCAAAGGATTCTTGCTACTTAGGACCATTTCTCCCTTGACCATTTCATGAACATTACTCACGAAGTCAACATGACAATTTTGTGTGAATGTTTGTGCAATAACTGATCAACACAAAGACAATTGGTGAATAACTAAATGGCCCTATCCCCTTGGAACTTTTAACTTAATTTGTTCATGATGTTAAGGTGATGTATCACATTACTTTAATCATTTGCTGACACTCTTGCACTTGCCTCAAACACTCTAGCAGAGACTGTACTAATGCTGCAGAAGACTATGTTCATATACATGTGTGATTTGCAACATATTTATTTCCTAGCTGTATTTACTCCCCTGGATTCAGAAGAATTCATTCTAAAAGCATGAATTAATACAGATTTTAAAGGTTTTGAATCCTAAACACTGTTCTAAGAAAGGTGTTTTAAAAAACAAGCAGTCTGAATTTGCTATCCCTAGACCTCCATAATGGTTTGAACACCTTGTTCTGACTATAACTACAAACACATTCAAGCACGGTATTAAAATTGAAGAGTATGAAGGCATAAGATTAAACAGTGACGATGCTTTTCAAGTACAGGTCGTAACAACAATTTACTTAAGCCTGTAAAAATCTTATTGTTCATACCAATTATGTACTTATTTTAGGCAAAAGGACATGTCTTAAATCTGCTTAAAGATTAAAAGATAGAACTTCTTCTGGGTTGTTCATTTTTTAATCATCAGGATAGCTAAGGGCGATAAAATGAGCTTATTTTTTCTTACTTTTGTTTGTTTGTAATTTGATAACACTAATGGGATTAGACTAATAATGACCCTGTGCAATCAGCACAATTCTGTAAGTCCATTTTACAAACAGAACTGGTTTTTCAGTGCAAAAAAAATTACGTTAATTTTGTTCAGACAGAAGAGGTATTGTATGCGTTGTAAAATTACTTTAAAACTCAATGAAGTAATGTTTGGTATATAATCAGTAATAGATCTAAAGCACAGTGGCATCTGTAGAAATCAGAACATGAAAAGAAATGGTTCAAATTGCTCAGAAAATTGTATTCAGACCACTGACATAAATAGTTGATATAAGCAACTAACATCTGTGAAACAGCTTACCTTTATAAGGTAGTATAAAACAATACTAAACATAAGTAAAACATCCCCATATGTTTTGTGCTATTGTTTTTCCAAATATTTCCTGCCTGTATCTATCCAAATTTGTTTTAGCTGGATCTATGTATTCTTTGGGGAGTTCTGGTATCTCTGAATATACTAAGGCTATTGATAACTAGGTGTCTAGTTCCTCTTTTTTTTTCTGTTGCTGTTATTTGGAGTGAAGTTTGATCAGCATTGGCAACCAAGAAAATCAGATTTATGTGTGCAGACTCCAACCACAACCAGTCAGCACCACAGCTTTAGAAATACTTTCTGTGCATGAATGAGGCTGACATTAGAACCATTCTCACTCTTTTCCTTTCCTTCTTCCCTTGAGTTCTTCAAAATAGCTGCAATATCTTGTTATTGTATCACTTAAACTCAGTTTTCCAGTCCAGTTGTGCTGTCTTCAACCTTTTTCTACCTGCTTGCAATACAGTCTATTTTAACAAATCCTTTCCTCTTCAAGAAAGACCTACCATGCCTACCTGCATGCTTTGTGCAGGCTTTCAGAAGGACCTTGACAGGCTGGAGAGCTGGCCAGAGAAGAACAACTTGAAATTCAACAAAGGTCAATGCAGGGTCCTGCACCTCAGGAAGAACAACCAGTACAGGTGGGGGGCAGACCTGCTGGACTAAGATTACCCTGTTTGAGCCTTGAGGTTGGAGCAGGTGATTGACTGTTGCCCCTTTCAACCTTGTGCACCCTGGGATTTTGTGAACCCTACAAGATTTGTCAGTTTGGAGCTCCTTCCCTCTCAGTAGCTACCCCCATCCTGGGTCATCTTTCTACAGATATTCTGGGCTTTACATGTCACTGTAGCACAAATGTTTCCATACTAGAGATTTGCTGGTTTTCTTATAGGCTTTGGAAGTTCACCCCGGTAGGATGACTCTTCTCTGCTTCCTTCAGTGTATCTCATGCTCCTCCTTCAGACCCATTCCTCCAAGGATCATGCTTAGAATGGGCATGTTTTTACTTGCTCATTTCTCCTCTGAGGAAGGTATTTTCAAGGAGCTGCTGCAAATGTTTCTCTGTCAGAAATTTTCATGGGCAACACTTCCCAAAGTTTTCTCATCTGCTACTCTCAGCAGTGTGCTCTCTGGCAGCCCTCAGGGGTCTGGACTGCCAGAGGGCAGAATATGTAGTTTTTGAAATTGTAGTCCCCAGGATGTGCATGTTTAGGTTTCCTTAGCACTATGCATTTTGTAAAAGTAGTGCAGGTTTAATCAAATGTAGATAAAACAAGTAAATAAGGACTTTGAACATGTAAAAGACATATCTAGGTTTCTTCTACTAGTTTTTTTCCACAGATTTTTGGGTAGTTACTCTGCCATAGAAATGACCTGTCTCTTTTTCTTTAGATATTGCTGATACTTAGCATCATGCAATATCTGGATGGATGCCTTGTTTTACACAAAAGGGAATTGTGCTTACTTCAGATAAAACAGTAATTTCTCTGCTAAATATCAGATATTTCAAAGAGATTAAAATACTGCTGGGGATTGCAAGACAAATATTGCCCAACTAATAATAAATAAATATATAATCACCCAGTAAAAAAAAGTAATCTGTGTTTTGTCCCAGATTCAGAAAAGACACATAATACACAAAGCTGATGCTAGAACACTATCAACTCTTCTGATTTTACTTTTGTAACATTTTAGGTAGGCTAACTGATTTTGGTCCGCAACAATGGAAAAATAAATACTTAATATAATGGGAAAAAACTATCTGAAGGTGTATTAATTAGTCTGTTTCATATCTTAATTTTCTTTTGCAGACATGCTTTTAACTGATTTAAGAATTTGACAGGAAAAGCACCATTATTTCAAAACAGCACATTCTGAATCTTGTTCAGATTGAGGAGTTGACTTTGTGGGTTAACTAGAGTTATGCTTCTTAGAGGAAACCACAGTATTTTAGAAATATATGAGATGGATCTAGACCTACTTTGTCATTCTCGTGATGAAGGATCCTCAAATATACCAAGGCTGGTATTATTCTGAAGCACAGTATCCCAGGCAGGGCATGGACAGTGCTGAAAGCCCCGACATTGTGGTCAACTCTCCTAGACTGAAGCTTTTACCTCTCCCGTAGCGTGCAGCTTGGAAGCAGGACACCAAAAGGCCTGACTGACCTACACTGTTGAGATAAAGATTTGCCAAAGAGCAGAAGAAGTGAACTCCAACACTCTGGGCTGTGGCCGTGTCTATCAGTTGCTTCAGACAGGGGATCTCTCATGCCTTGATATCATTGTTTGCTGTTTTCAAAATCAAAAATCTATTCTGTGAAGAGCATTGAGACACTCTATCTTTGCTGTCAGCTGGGGTCAAGTCTTCTTACTTCAAGTTGATTCTCTGAGCTTCTCTTTAGTAGTTCCAGTAGAAGTTTTTAAAACTTTCTGGGAAGTCAGTCTACATCTGAGCATAAGACTTCTTCTTTTCCCTCACAGGTGCTTCAGTAGAGTAAGTAGAGCTCTTTTTAAGTCACTTAGATCACTAGCATTTCTCTTAATTCCTGTTGTTTAGACTAGAACTTTTAACTGCAGTGCAAGCAAAAAATATTTTGTTCTGAAAATTAGAACTACTATCGTCCTGATTTTTAAATTTTATCCCAGCAAACACAGTGTGAACTCCTCACAGAACTTCCCTCTTAAATTTCTAGGAGAGTTGAGTAGTGTTACAGATTCTACCATTATACAGATATCTTTGTTAGGAAACTTTTGGTAGGGCAAGTTTATTCCTGCATCAATGAATCATACAGTCATGTCAAAACACAATTTAAATTATGGTAGACTACTAAATCACATCACTGCAATGCAAGACTCCACCTGAGTTACCTGTGTCATACTTTCTGTTGGCAATCTATTTCCTTTTCCTTTTGTCCAGAGTATCTCAGCTACCTCTTTCACCCAACAGGTTTTTATATACCCTATCTTCTTTACTTCCAAGATATGAACATTCATTAATATTGGAGGTCTCACTAGCCTTTGAAAAAGCACTGGTTCAACATGTGTACTACCTGTAGGAAACTCCATTTTAATTCAGTAGCCTGGGATGGTCATCCTTTAATTCTGATTAATAATCATCACACAGATGACAAAGCAGTTCTCTTTTGAGAGCTACTTGACATATCCACTCTCCTAATGTAGGCATTTAAGTCTTACTGAATTTTCATTTGCAAGTTCCGTGTTCAGCTCTGGAGGTGCAAACTCATCTGTTCAGTCATTCATTTCACATTTTGATCCCTGAGTCAGAAGAATGAATTGCCTCCATGAAATACTCTACCAGCTGAGCTTTCATTTCTCTTTATAAATAAGAGCACAGAATATGAGCAGAGAATCCTTATTGGCATAAATTTTGTTTAAGTTATTGGGGCCATACTGATTTGTTCCCACTGAGGATGTGTTGCAAAGGTTTTACTCTTTCACCTGTATTTTAACTTTCTTCTGTTTTCTCTTCTAGGGCAACAGGCTTTGGCTTCTTGAATGCACTATGCAAAGCTGCAGCTGTACTTGGAAACCTAATATTCGGTTCCCTTGTTGGTATCACCAAAGCAATCCCTATTCTCCTTGCTTCTACTGTTCTAGTATGTGGAGGTCTGGTAGGACTTCGGCTTCCTGATACAAGAACCCAGGTGTTGATGTAACTGAAAAAAACATTCAGTATTTATTTCATTCCTTGTACAAATGTTAACTCTCCTGACTGATGGTGCAAAGGCTTCAGATTCTCAACACACAGTAGAGTGCTCAAATGTCAGAAATCAAACTCAAAAGACTTTCGTGTAGCAGAGATTTAGCAACCTCTGTATGAAAGTTATAAATTTCACTTTTGTTTGCTTGCATACCTGGCTATTCAAACCCATTTCTCTTCAAAGTGCAAAGCTACCTCTTAAAACAGGTTTGGTGACATATCCAGGAAGGTAAAAACCATACTGGTAATTAGATATTTAAAATGCAAGCAGTCAGATTATTTCAAAAACACATACTAAATTTAGCCATGGCATTGTGAGCTTCTGTAATAGTACAGACATGCAAGTCAATTACTTAGCAGTATTGGTGCAGGGAATGTTAATGTATCAATGCATGCAGCATTTATCAGGAAACTCAACTGATTGCATCAGTGCTGGGAGCAGTGACCTTCTGCAGCTGTGCTTAGGTGGTAAAAATTCATGGCAATGACTCTTTCTTGGGAAACATTTTTAGGCAGATTCAATCTAAGTAAAGATTACTAACTACACCACATACTGGCTGGGGAGAAGGCAACAGCTACTGCTGGGAATTTAAAAGTCCATATGGGTATGCAGCAGACAGAATAACATTTTCATTTTTTGCTACTGATTCTCCAGAAAAAAATTGTTTTGTTCTCACTTGTGGCATCTGGACTATTTTTTCCATTTAAAACAGTGAATTTATATCATTCTAGGAGTGAATGAATGCAAATAGTTTTGCTGTTGTTAGTATGAATAAATGAAGAAACAGGCCATTGAACTATATGATAAGGAAGACACTTTCAGAGTTTAGTTTGAATTTATATATGTAGAGACCTTATTTTTTTCCTTAGTTTCTACACTTCTTAACCATTTTCTCAGCTAATTTTTAATAGTTCCAGAGATGTCTGACCATTTTATATTTTCAAATGTCTCTTTTGAAGGCCACTAAGGAATATAAGCCATGCCAAGGCTGCAGGGAATGGTAATGTTTTTATTAGAACAAGTGCATAGATGGAGAGCAAATGGTAGTAAGTACATTCCTTCTATGCTGTGGACTGTTCTGATTACTGGAAAATTCCTCATCAGTCCTAATGCTATGCAAAAAGTTGTGGGATCTCTTTAAAATGTCAGCATTACAAATTTAATCCAGACACATTTATAAAATTATCAAAGAAAAGAGGCAGGTCCTCTGATGACAGAAACTGGCATTGCTCTCAGTGGATCTAAGACAACTTGTATCAAATGATTAACTATCTGGAATTTCAAGTGTCAAATAGAAAATTTGCTATAAAACATAGAGAAAATTTTATTCAGTATTTTTTTCTTATTATGTCTGACAGCATTTATTAGGTAGATGAATCATTGCCAAGGAACCAAGCTTTCAAATAAGGTCAGCGTATAGTAAGCTAGAGTTTTTTTCATTGATTTTTCTCTTGCTCTTGGATGTGAACCTGGATTTGGCTAGTAATATCTGGCACTGCAGTCTTTATCAGTCATCATCTTTGTCATATTAAAAGAATTAGTAAAAGTCTAGGTAAGAAGATCATTCAACACATTTATAGTTTAATCTACTTATTCTAGAAGTGACATTTTCAGTTATTAACAAATGCCTCTGCTACACATAGTAACACAAAAAATGTTAGCCCAAGATGTTGTTTTCTGCTATGAAATGAGATAATTGGCAGAATTTAAAAAGTATGAGTGTGGAAAACTAGGGGGCATTCTTTTGATGCTGATAATTTAAATACACTATAGTAAGAGAAGAAAGTTTAGGAAGTGTTTATTTTGGAATGTTAAGATCAAGATATTTGGGATGAAATATTTTATATTTAAATCTGACTTCAACATGTCTCTTAAATTTCTAAACTATGCTAATAAATGAGGAAGAGTTATTTTTCACTAAGTTCTAGGTTAAGAACAAAATTCTGGCCTTAGTTTTGCATCTGTGGCTTTTGTCCACTAGTCATAGGCTTAATATTATTTTAGGGCTGTTTTCTACAATTAGTATTACATTTGAGCCCTATTTCTCTGTGCAATTCATTAGTAGCATATGTTCAACTCCTTGCATGTACTGCATGAGTTATTTTGAAATCTGAAGCCTCTGTACATATTTGGAGTAAACATCAACAATGGTAAAATATTGCTTTGTGTTGCTATGCACTCTCCTCTTGCAGTAGTATGTTCTGTCCATCTCTGCATGTAATTCCCATAACACTCAGATACAACACTTCATACCTTCTGACCAGATTGAAGGAAATGGGTCACAGAAAAATAAGATTCAGCTTTTGAGGGATATGATTCAAGTTTAGCACTCTAAAATCTCATGACTTGTAAAATTATGTTGATTTCAGTGTTGGTTTCATCGTAAATCCTGACTGCGTCATAGGTCTGTGATTAAGTCTGGATGAAATGGAAAGTAACAACAACAGGAATTAGCAGAGATTTTTAAAAATGGGACTACAGGGACATTGGATGGTCCAGAATTAAAATGTTCTAAGGTAGAAAAAAGAAAAAATAATAGTGGGTAGGAATTGGGAGAATAAATAAATGAAAGAGATGAACAAAAAAAAAAACCAAGAACAATTCCAACATATGAAACAAAACCTAAAGTTAGAATTTTCCTAGATGGTAAACAACTGGTTCAACAGATTTGAGCTACAGTGCAAGCCAGCATCAAAGTTGTTTGAATAGTCAATGGTTTTTGCTTGAGCGCAGTAAAGATTTCTTTCATAAAGACAAAATAATGAATGCAATTTCATGCTATAAATAACTTGGTGAGATAGGTAAAATCCACAGACTGGACCAGAAATCTATGGAGATCTGGACACAAATGTTACTCATATTATAAGCAAAAGTAATTTGACTGGTCTTCAGCAAATCTGTCTTTTCTTGCAGCCTCCAAAGCAATCACAGGTAATAAATATTGAACGGAAGGACCTGCACTTCATTTCTGTGTCTATTTGCTCATATGACACACAGAGAATCACTTAGTGTCGTGGTTAGATTCCTAATACACCAGAGAGAAGCAAACTTGATAGCATTTGTGTATTACAGTTATAAAACATATGTAATCAAAACTGCTTATTTGTCAGTTTTGGTCACAGAACTGACTGACTGCTGACCATAAATTCCTGTCAGTCTAAACTGAAGTAGGATATAACATTTAGGAATCTTCTGTGCAGCGGAAAATAATATGGAAAGCAACCTTAGAAGACCTTCTGTGTGTGAATCTCACCTTTTGAGACAGCCGGATTCCACACTTCCCTACCTATCGAGAAGGCTGACCTGATACAAGGAGAGGTGTCCTCTCAGAATGGCCCCTGTTGACCTCCTGATCAGAAGGAATCTTCTTGCCTGTGCACCTAGTTCAGCTCCATTTGGAGAAAATTATATTCTGTATTTTTTTCTTCTTTTTTCTATTACTGTGGAGCCTTACCTTTGTGTAACTGCTCTTGAGGCACAACTGCAGACACCAATTCTTAGCAAAGTAATACAGTCCTAAGTCCCTCATATGGACAGCCTCTGTGTGCTAGGCTTTAGCTCTCTTCCCCATTCTGAGTTTTAAATTAATCTTCATTAGTCAGAGAAAGATGTTTACATCCAGTCGCACCTCTTTACCTAAACAAGATGATATCATGCTAATACAACCTACAAGCCATGTTTCCTGTTTAATAACCTGGAAATGCAATTGAAATTTCAATCGCAACGTTAAAAAAATGAATCCTTGCACTCAGGGGGTCAAAGACACAAGAAGTGAAAACAGAAATGCTCCACTTCCTCTGGTGTTTTGAAAGAAAACACATGTTCAGTAATCATATTCCAGAAGAAAACACATCTGAGAGACTGCTTTTCTGTATTTCCTGCCTTCTTGTTCATTAAACTTACTGTAAAATATTAGGTATTTGCCTGCATTAGTACTTTCAAATGCTGCTAGTTGAGGAAACACAGCATGAAAATACAGACTTTTGCTTGTACTTTCAGGGTAAGACGTAGTTCAGACAATGATGTGGAATTAGAAGAGACATGTTAGCCAGAAAATCTGGAACTCAGTTCAAAATCTGAATTAAGTGGAAAGTATCAACTTATAATACTAG
Organism: Eopsaltria australis; assembly: GCA_034509425.1. NCBI lineage: Eukaryota > Metazoa > Chordata > Aves > Passeriformes > Petroicidae > Eopsaltria > Eopsaltria australis. The sequence continues at coordinate 109,454 of JAVTVJ010000649.1, read as the reverse complement.
CAGATCTCACTTACCTTCATTTAACCTCACACAGTCTACAACCAGCCCATGTGCTGCCATCAGCCTTATTTGCTTTCTTCTAATAATTTCAGCAAGTGCTGCAAAATATATTTGGATTCACTATCATTAGCTGTCTTTTTTTTTTGGTAGAGGTAAATTTCTTATTTCTTCCCACAAAGAAAGGACCCTTCAACTTTTAGTCCCACTTTAGATGTATAAGATTGTTATATAGAACTTTATCCACATTCAGGACCTGTTTTTTAATGCAGTGACTTAGTATGTAAAAAGCAGAAAAAAGATAAATTTGGCCTGATTTATTTATTTTTCTTATTAAATATTTAGTTGAATTGTGTACAAATATGGTGGCCTGCAATATGGAAGTCTGGGCCTTTGAGAACATCCTGTGCAACTCAAAATGAACTAAGCAGTAATTTTCAGCAGTCTCCTCCCACAACATACACAGGAGTTATGTTTAATAGGACCAAAACACTTTGGGAAAAGTACAGTGCTTTCCAGGGTAAACAGTCTATTCTCTTTGGATAAGGTCTAGAACACAGTGCTCGCTTCGGTCCAGTACACAGTCCCATACCAAAGATTGGAGATTACTTAACAACTGAAGTATTTCGGTGAGGATGACCTGACATGAAAGTATTGTTCTTTCCACCCAGGGTACTCATGAATATACATTTTAATGCCACATAACCAAGATGATTTGTAGAGACCTTGCCCCTACTCTGGCCATCAACACATTTGAGTTGTAGCCTGACACATCAGTCCACAAGTGAGAGAGAAAGTGACAGAGAAAAAGAGCTGGCAGGCACTTTCAGCACTCTCTCCACAGCTAGCCACTTAAGCTCATTTCACTTGGATCCTAAGGATCTGGTTTTTTGCTTAGCTTTCTACTTTCTAATTTTGGACATCTACCACTTGCCATTCAGTTTTCACCAGTAGTCGTGGCCAAGCAAGCTGAAATTGCTTTAATGATGAAGGACAGCACTCACAGCTCGTTCCAAGCACAGTACTCTGCAAGAGTCCAGCATCATTTGTGTTGTTCCAGTTTCATTTGTTGTCAAGAGCTAGAGTTGTCAGCTGGCATTTCTCTTGTACAATTCTGCATGCAGTCTTAACTATAAGACATGCCCTCTATCCTGTTAATGTCTGTCTTGTATGACCATATGTATGCCCATGCCCCACTGGTTATGTGATAAAAATAATTTGTGAATCTCTCATGGGTCTGTCTTATCCAATTAAAAGGTGATCCTTCAAAAGAAGAGGATTGGGAGAAATAATGAAATGGAATCAGATTAAATGTAAACAATGAAGAGTAATAATTCAAGATATAGGCTCCAAGTATTTTTATTTTTTCAGACGTTTTCTTCAAATCCTAGACTGAAGCTATTGTATATTGTAAAGAAATATTACACAGTTAGAAGTGAACTCATATGCAGACATATGTGGGTGAGCACACACACATATGGACACACTCATCTCTATAACACAGGTGGATGTTAAACTTACATGTTATGTTCTCATCTCTTTTTCCGTGACGGTGTTACTTCCTTCACTGTGCATTGTGAACATAAATAACACAAATAACATCCTGCTCCATTCCTTGTGCAGAAGCCTTTACTTATTCATGTGCAAAATTGTTGAGATGCGAAGAGTCATCTCAACTGGCCATTAGCTTCCAGTCATTGGAAGGGAACTCCTAAAATGGTCCGAAAAATGAGCTTTGACTTAGCTGTTGCCTTCCCCTGCCTGCCCAAACCACCCTCCTGCCCCATCACACTGTGCCAAACAGTAAAGCAGCACATCATGCAAAGGCACTGGTGTTCCAGTGACTAGGAGACATAGCACTCTCAGATACATAAACTCCTAAAAGCTATGAATTTTGTCTTATTCAACCAAAAGGCCTTCAAAATGGTCCATGGGGATATCAACATGCTAACTTCTGTGTAATGTATGAGAAAATGTCTGTGATTTTCTGTATTGTATGTTTTTCATTGTTTCTGCATATATGGCTGCTGTTGTTCTAGTGAAGTGGTTAAAGAATTATTTGCTGCTGTTCTTATCAGCAATTTTTGACCAACCTGAAACAGAGCCATTGCCAGGGTGTTTTTCAAATAATGATTAACACTCATTAAGATCTTCTGCAGTAATTAGTGCCATATAAAGTCATGGATACTATAAATCAAGCAAATCCAGGATGACAATATCAGCTACCCACAGACCAGCGACAGTGAAAAGAGCTCTTCCAAAAGCTCTGGCATCTGGTACATTTCTTCTTTGCTCTTTGCAGGATGTTCACTCTTTGCAGTATTCTTCCTCTGGTAGGGCACATGCACTCATGCTATAGAAGCAAGAAAGCAGAAGAAAGGGCGTATTCCTTTCACAGGAAGGAATGTATATTTGTTATAGGAAAGCCAGCTCTATAATAAGATTAAAACAAACAAACCAACCAACCCAAGCAGCTTGCTATTCTTTTTCATCCCCATGTCTTCTCTGAGTTGATAAACTAAATACCAGTGCATACCAAACCTTTGGGAGGAGACTAAGAAAGGGTGGCAAGGCTCACACAGAAGCTCTTTTGGAAAGGAGGAGATCTTTCCAAGGGGAAAACAAATGCAATGAGTGAAACCATAGCATACAGTTTCTAATTGTGATCACAAAGAGGCAGTTTTAAGTGGAAAATTGTCATTCAAATCTATGGCAGCAGTAGGAAATGTGTAAACATAGATTAAAATCTATAGCTTGTAAGAAAAAGGAGAATATTTGAAGAGCTACTTAAAAAATACAACCTCCCATCATTTCTTTTGGACAAACCTTTTAGCACTTTCCTGTTTTTTCCTGCTACCAATCATCCTAATATGGTGACTGATTCTTTTAGTGCCTCACTAATGAAATGAAAGGCTATATTGACATTTGCAACAAAAATTGAGAGCAGGCATGGAATTAGAACTGTAGGAAAGCTAGCTCATATATAAGAATTTTAAAAATGCCCCAAGCTGCTAGTGTCTGCCTGCATTTATTGTGCTCCAAGTGGTTTAGGATCCTACGAAGTATGCCATGAGAGAAGCTCTGTATGTGTAAACTGATCCCTGTTTAAATCAGTGAAGCAATTTTTAAGGATCAGGATCCCAGCTTTGTCTTTCAAAAATACGAAGTATGTGACTGCCATGCTGGAAGTGCTATTGTGAGAGAAATGTATTTTTTCAGCTGTTTTTTTAACATGAATAATAATTTTAGCCTGGTTTTTCCTATGAATGTAATGTTTCACAAACATTAAAAGAATTTTAATAGCAATGGTGCAAGCTAACTGAATCAACTGGCGACTTATTTTAACCATTTTCTATAGAAAATTGTATTAAAAACCCCAATTACACTTACAAAAAATGCTGTATTACCTTTAGCTGCACAACATAGTGACAGCTAAATTGTGTCTCATACTTGGCCTCAAATTTATGTAGGAATATACTGTATAAAATTAGATGGTTTTTTAAGTGGGCACTTTCCATTGCAGTGTAATGGCATATGAGGTACAGATAGTAGAGCTCTTGGCCTTCACTGCAACTTATTGGTATTATAAGGTTACTGATTTTCTCAAAAACACGTTAGTGTTTTGCTCTCACTGCAATTTATTGGCATTGAAGGTTACTGATCTTCTTGAAAACCTGTTAGCATCTTCTAATGCTAAGCAACTGAAGGAAAACATGTATTCTTTCCCAGGTTTTTTTGCAGTTATTTTCTGTTCCCAGTTTCTACTTCTAAACTTCAGATTTCCAACTGCTCTGAGCCAACTGGACATACAGTTTTTCAAATAATCTGTAGTGTACAAACACACAGGTGTTTGTTAGTGGGCATATGTTGTCAAGAAAATCATTACCATTTCTGACAACCTCCATTTCTCAACGGAAGGTAACGTGTACATATTATATATACGGGTAACAAGCTACTTTAAAGTTGAATTGCCATTTGAACAAGGGAATTCGACTTCAGATCTGCTAATCTGCATCAAGATCTTGGCAATGGTCCTGACCTCTCTTTCTTTCTTTCTTTCTTTGTTTACTGCTGTGTGCACCTGGAAAGCAGGTTACAGTCATCACTATTGTATATATGTGTTTGCATGTGTGTGCCTTGATAAATTCTCTCTTTTGGAGTTCTGAATTTTTCATTTCAAGTCCAGCTGGTACAATTGTGAACTCATCTTTCCAGTATCCTCCTCTGTGTCAAATTGCCAGCTTCCAAAATGTTTGACCAAGTGTTTTGATTAAGTCCTCTGAGGAAAGCTGTCTGTATATTTGTGAAAGGGCATGCTCTGTGTAGGATGACTGTGTACAGTATAAATCTATAAAATGTGGAAGTGTTTATAAATTTATCTGCAAAATATTAATCATCTGTGTAACAAATGCAAAGTTATTTAGTGTACATCAGATTAATAAATGGGGATGATTTTTTGCTCTGCTATATTAAAATAAAGATATGTTCTCTGCAATGAATACATACCAGGTGTGATGATAGCCAGAATATTGTTATTCTCTATTCACAAGATACTACACTGCCCACTATACGAGAAAACACTTGTTTTACCTTAATTAGTTCTTTTACAACTGTTCTCCATGTGTCTCATCTTTAGTGCCTGTAATTGAAGTTGCACATATTGTAAAAGTAAACATGTAACAAGTTAATAAAGTTAAATAAGTTTAAGTGACTGTAAAAAAAAAAAAAGAGTAAAAGTTACTACAGTTGTAAGAGGCAAAGTTCTTTAGTTAGCCATCTGGGATTCGTATTTTTATGGTACATAACTACACAAAATAGACACCTGGCCTTTCCGTACACAACTGCATTGCAGGAGTACATTATCAACAAAAGGGTCTAGTTTAACTCTATGTGAAAAACACACTGCTGCAAAGTATAACGAACCATGAATCTGAAAGGCCAGAGGAAATTTATACAATAAACTACGGTTCCATAAGAACTTAGTATTCACAGGAAAAAACCCACCACCACCAGCAAAACTAAACAAACATATACTAACAAAATAAAACCCCGCACCACCATACACACACACAAAAAAACTAACCCAGAAACCCCCAGAACTGAAGCAAAACTGCAACTACATTAAGTTCATTGCATTTGTACTTTCTGGACATCCAAAAAGCATCAACAGATCAAATGTGGTAGCTTTAAAATAACAAAAAAATGCTGAGTTATTTATATTCTGACATTTTCATGGCTAAATCAGAAACACACTTCCAAATATAGGTTATTTTAAACAGATGATGGACCAAACAAAACACATGAGTCTCTTCAGCTGTGTCATCAAGAGAGAAAAGTTAAGCTACATGTGAATTGAAATATTTTTCAGCTCATGTAAGATTACTGTCTGCAAAACCCAATTACAAAGGGGATGTATGATTTTGTGACTGTCCTTTAGGAACTAGGTTGTTTTGTCGTACAGTATGGAAAACAATATTCTGTATATTTTAAGTACAACCAACAGAAGTACTAATTCATATTTTAGATGCACATCCTCATCTACCTGAATTTGAAGGGTACACTTCTGTCATTCTCTAGTGGAGATTTGTCTTCCAGTCTCATTCTGGGAAGAAATACTGTTCTTACCTTCTGCACTTCTTTGAAGATATGCTTCACAGCTACCTTTCAGAAGCATCACCTGCTCTCTAGAAAACATTGAATAGCAGGGAATCTTGTGTTGGAGGACACCACCCTGCAAAGGATACTTGTAGGACAGTGTTCCTCCAAATGAATTTTGGAAGTAAATTTATATATCTACATATATATACACTCCTGCAAAATAGTGATACTTAATTCAGAGCACTCTGTTTGTTTGTGTCCATTTACATATGTTGTGAGATGAGTAAGTAGAGACTGAGGATGCAAATGGAAGAGGGGAAGGCATTTTGTGGTAGCCAGCATGGTATATCCCTGAGAATAAATGTTAAAATAGATCACATGAGTCCTCATATGCCTTGCTTTGCACTAGGAAGCCAGCTAGGCTGTGATTTGTATTTAATCCATAGCAATTGTTAAGTTACACAGGTTATACATTACGTGAGATCAGTATCTAACCCAAACTGCTCCCCAACAAATTTACTCATCTCTGGAACTTTTTAACAGTGCTTCACCCTGGTAAGAGAGATAAGAAATATTGGCTGAAAATTCTTCATAGACTTCCCTAAAAATATTAAGCTGAACTGAAAGTTATGCCATTCTGTCTATTTTCTGGTGTTACCATATGTAAACTTTCACACTACACAAGTTAATGCACTCTTTCTGCAGATGCATTTCACACCATGCTTGTGACTCTCATAGTGAACCTAACTGATCTGATCAGGACTTCAGTAACGATTTTGCATTACTATAGCAGACTGAAGTTGTGTGTACTAAATAGCTCGGGAAGAAAAAATGCCTGACTGAACTACATTTGGAAACGCCCACACTCTTCAATCCAGGCAGTGTTTCCAGCTGTGAAAATAGAAAGACAAACCAGTGTCAGCCTTATCAGTTCTTGGGTAAATTCCACTATCCTTCAGAAAAGCCAGACTCTGCACTTCTAGTCACAGAATGACAAATTGTCAAAGTATTACTCAGACACACTGTTATGGGCTGAAAAAGTAGGTACTTAAGAATTCTTGGCTGCAAGAATGAAGTGTGAAATGCCTGCCGTAAAAGCTTAAAATGTTGCTTGGATATCCAAATAATTTGGCTAAATTCTGAGCAAATACAGTCTCAGCTACAGATCTGATCTTTATTCTCCCCCAGGAAAATAGCACTTTAATGAAAAAGTTTCATGATAATTCAGAGTTCGATTATTGCAGAACAACAGTTTTTTGCCAATAATTACAATAGACCTGAATTGTGAATTTTACAACAGTTTGTTTATAATGTTTTTAATTTTATTCTGTGCCCACACAGACTGCAGGCCACTTAACCCCAGGACTTTCAGGATGTACATGACTATAAATAAAAACATCCTTTGCTTTGCAGCTAGACTGGACTTTACAGAGAGTAGGAATGAGAAATCAGATAAAACTAAGGGGACTCCACCTTTGCAAGAGTTCTGGAAGTGAAGCCACTAGTGGACTGTTGTATTTGCTGCATCATTTATCTTTGGCTGGCTGTCCTTGCCCACGCGCCCCATGGAACTCCCTTGCAAACTTCAGGTTCTGCCTACAAATGGCATTGAAGCATTGGTGTTAGAACCAGACTATCTGAAAGGCATTCCACCTGGAATATACCAGTTAGGGTCTTTTTTTTCCATGTTTCTTTCCCATGTACCATCATGATGTACCTGGACCCTTAATGAACTGTTATCTATGAATATGTTTCCTTACCCCTTCTATTCAGTCCACAAGGAGTTACAGAAATACATGTTTTGATAGTGTTCAGTATAATTATAAGAAAAGTAAGCTCAGGCTGCTTGAGAGTAATTGCCCATCAACTCAATTCTCAGTATGCAGGAGGAGTTTGACATTGTCCCTTCAGTCTTTGGTTAAAATCAGAGGGTTTAAAATTTAAATTAAAAAAAAGAAAAGTAGTCACAGCTGTTAGTAAAGATGCTGACCTAGAATAAAGGATCACTGAGATGTTGATGCGTTTTAAGTTTTGGTAAAAATGATATTGCACTGTTAATGTGAAGTCTAACTTTGCCTTTGGTAGGGCTGTCATACTGTGTTTTGTGATATATAAAATATGTAATTATTGAAGGCAGGGATACAGGGTCAAATGGAGCCCAGTTCCCAGGGTAAAACTCTGGACTTCGCGTGCCAAGAGCATATTAGAACTATTGACTGATCATAAACCAAAAGAAAAAACAGATGGGTGAGAGCACACATCTGTTTAAGAAGTCACATGCAATTAAATATGTTACTTTGCATTGTTATTGTTACAGGAATGTTGAAACCAAGGAAAACTACCTGTTTCATGGTGGCACAGAATCTTTCCCCTGTGAAAGCATTACCATTGACTGTGTCCAGGGGCCATATTTTACTGCCAGTAACCTGGTTATGGAAAACAAACTGGTGCACAGTGAAACAGTGCAATAGCCAAGCTGACCTAGAGGTGGAGCAGGAACAATAACTAATGAGAGGAACAGGAACGACCTTATTAATGAGGCTCCCAGAGCTCCACCTGTCACTGCGCAGCAGCAGGCTGACATCCTTCCCTCACCCAGGATGAGGTGGGTGAGCAGTGGTGAGCAGTGTCCTTTCCCAGGGATTAGCTCATCTCTGACATGTGTTTTGGTGGAACAAGTCTTGAGTGGAGGCAGCTTTGGGCCTCTCTGTGAGCAGAGCTTCCATAACCCAAGGAGCCAGTGCCAGGATACCAGTGCTCCCCAACCTGCACGAGATGCTGGTTCATTCTTCACTGCTCATTTTTCACATGCTCATTTTAATGCTACAGACACAACTGATTAGGAATCTGGTTGTCTGAGGAATACCTGTTTTCCCTTTGGAAAACAACGAAGACGATTCCAGGAGTGTAATTTGAATGGAAGCCATTTTGATTTAAATAAGAGGAGGCTGCTGACACTGTGTTCACTGTGAAGGGTCCTGGATGCTGGGATTAGCTCTCCTGGCCAAGCCTCCTGGAGCCTGAATTTGTCAGTCTTTTAGACACGTTCTTCATTTTTTTACACTAATGTGAATAATGAGGAGCTTTTCAAAAGGCTGGAGCTGTGCCAGTGGAAAAGTGACGGAAATAAGAAGACCAGAATTAATCTAGTGGAAATCCATGGGAGTTCAGCCTGTGCTTTATCTGTGGGGCAACTGTTGGCAGGCAAGACATAGTTGTAGGGTTGCCTTAGCTGTCACTCAGTATGCTGTAAATGCAAAGCTCCTAATGCTGTGCCTCAAGAGTAATAAATAAATAAAACATTAATGAGTGAATAATGCATAGACTTTTAGTGGAGTGGAAACATTGCTAAGCACATGCAATCACAAAGAAGCACACAGATGCTGTGTTGCAAAACCAAAAAAATGCCACTCCAAAACCCATAAAAATCCCCCCTCAAAAGAAATGCTGCCACAGGCAGACCACTTATAGCTTGTGGATAGCATGTGAGGAAACAATCAAGATTTTACTTTTGCTACATCCAGCTCAATGACGAATGCTTTTTTTTTCCTGAATCTGTGAGCTGCAGCCGGCCACAGATGTTCCCTGCTTTCAAACAGTTCTGAATTCATTTTTATGGTTATTCATTATGTCTAGACAAGGAGGGTCACTCCACTCCGAAGTACACTGTTAAATGAATAAATATTTATTCCAACAGGCAAATGGAGAAAGCTCTTTTCTGGCAGGGTGCTGGCAGAAAGATTTCCACCTCTGTCTTGCTAAACTCATGCCACTTTTTCAGGAACCAGGGCATTTGTCCAAGATATTTTGAACAAATACTCCTTTTTCTAAAAAACCTGTTCAAGCAGAGAAACTGGTTTCTTAGGTACCTTGACAGACAAGATTTAACAAAGTCTTGCCCAGACGGGGAAAGCAGAGGGAGCCCTCACCTGATAGGAAAGGCCATATAAAAATACACCTTTAAAATGCACCTTAACTAATGTTAGATTCATGAGGTTTAGGCAATTAGAAGGAGGCACAACAAGTGATGGTATAATCTGGTATACCTACTCCACTACTGCTTCTCACTTTGAGCACAGGACACATCACTCCAGCCTATTTTACACTTAAGCAGCTTTTTGGGAGCTGAGCTGGCTTCTGAAAATGAAAACCACAGCTTCCAGGCAGCAATGAGGAACATTAAGTCAGCTTAGTGCCATGACTGAGATAATGGTGTGACCCTACAGATAGCCCACGTCAGCAGGAGTCAGCAGGAGTGGTGTTTCTTCAGTTTGTAACATGCAATCTAGGGACTGGGAAGAGTCTCTGAAGAATCACAGTATTGCCTTCTCCAGTATGTCAGTGATTGAAATAAAAATCCTTGGATTTACTATTAAATTGGAAATCACTAGGTTTTTCTGACAAAAACACTGGAGGATATACAGCTATTCATATTTCCAGGACTGTATTTGCTAGTTTTCCCTCAAAACATGAGATCTAAAGAGGATATTTTCCTCACAACTGAAGTGTGGGTACTTAAGCTCCTTCTTACTTTGGCAGCTGGAGCTTTAAGGCAAACAACATGAGATTTGCAAGTGCAGAAAGAAGACAGATTTCTGACACTGAAGTAATCGCTAACCATTTTCTTTTTCAGATGTTAGTGCTATACAAATACACCCTTTTACATACATTTAATGTAACACTTCACCCCTTAACATGCCTTTTAATACACATCTTCTGGTTTCTTTCTCTACAAGTTTGGTTACAGTTACTCATGTGTTTGTTTCTCCTCCATACTACAGAATGTTTCTTCTGCTTTTAAAACAATGAGTTTTCAATTTTATTAAATAACAATATAATTTGGTTTCTTTTATTTATATTAATGCCCAATAGAGCTCAGTTAGGCATATTTCCAACTACCTTGTCTCACCCTAGCAATCATTACAAAATCTGAGGAATGTGTTCCTCTAAATATAGAGATTTGGTGTTTAGTGTTGCCTCCAACCATGTGCCAGGACAGTTCAAAAGTTAAAATCACTTCCTCTATGGGAAGGAACCATTGCTGCTGAGAGAGAAAGGCACTTCAGGTTTTCTGTTGCAGGTCTCCTCTTAACCTGCCATTCAGTTTGTGATGATATTTTGAATTTGTAAAATCTCACATTTCTTTATGATCCTTTGACTGACATAGCTCCAGTCTAGCTTGAGTTTAATATACCTTTTTAATTTAGTTTCTGCTGTGACTTATGGGAAAAGAAGAGGTGAAAGAGAATGAGGGAACTGAGGGCTGAGCTGCACCATCGCCTTGCCCCTCTAGGCACACAAGGAAGGGAACAGAGGCAAGTGATATGTCTCGCTTGCTTTTTCTGAGCAGGGGACTTACAGTCTCCCCACTGACACGGTCGGTATTTTCTCCAGGATCCCTGTGGCCAATTATGTGATGACTTAATTGTTTACTTACCTCATGATAATAAATAATGCATAAGATGAATACTGTGCTGAGGGGGAGGCAGTAACCCAGCACAATTCCCAGAGCTGATTCCTTTCCCTGCAGAGGCAGCTGCTTGAAGGACCCACAGCAGACCTTAGAGGCAGCTGTGCTGGGGACACTTCCTGATTTTGTGTTCCCTAACATAGCCTTGAGCACCTCTTGACCTTTGAGTTGAATTCATAAACACAGCAGTTGTGGCCTTTTCTCTGCGATTTATGCAAAATTATTAGTCTAGGTTCACCTGGTGTTCCCACTAGTATCCTTGTCAGCACACGGGGACACCAGCTCTGCCAAATGCCGCTGTGAGTCACCATCACTTTGGCCACCTGTGATATCCAACAGGGCTGAGGGAGCCCTCCCACCACCCTGAGGCATTGGGAGTCCATTCCAGTAGTCAGGGTAAGGCTTTCTGGCAGCACAGGGAGCATAAAGTGCAGCAAGACATTTTTGGTTACCACACGCTGCCGTTGGGTCTGCGCAAGCACCGTGTGGCACGTCCAGCTTAAGCTTGTCAGCCTTTAATTAGCTGTAAGAAGGAAACAATTGAAAAGGTCCTTGCGGTAACTGGGAGCCTGCCTGGAGCTAATCTTCTTCCGTATTGTGCTGCAGAGATTCAGGCTGACCCGCCCAAGGACCAGCTCCCCACTCCCACTTATTAGGGCGATCTCTCCAGTCCAGGCTTTCTCTCCTGCAAAAATATAAAGGACGTTGACTTTCTCTGCAATAACTAATAGGAAAAGACAAAAACCAAACCAAGCAAATCAAAACCAAAGCCACTAAACAAAACCTCTTTTAAATTAACAAATGCAGTGTTCCTTTCTGTAGGACAAATGCAGCCAGCCATGGAGTATAATTTAATAATAAATTCAGGTATCGTCACAGAAAAAGTGACATTAAAGCCTTTGTTTCCAACAAAAAGCCTAGTGTCTCTAATTACCTGCATGTACTTGCGTCACTGCTACATAAGCCACCCAAGAATTTCAAATATCAATATCCTTCACCATATAAAATCCCTCTGTACACAACAGGACTGTCAGGCAACATACAGTAGCAGAGGCCTCTGCAGTTTTCTGATCCAAATGCAGGCAATGATATATAGGAAAGGTATATTTTCATCCCTCCCTTCTTTCAGCTTATGTCCCTCTTTAGATCTGGAGCAGTCCAGAGCTGCCTCTGAACACACATTTGTTGTACTTAAATACAGACTATTCATTCCTCGCTGGCTCTCACATTCTGTCCCTACTGGGGCACAGTGTCCCTCACAGGCAGGTGTGAAAGTTGGAGCTGGATTGTTAGGAACGCAGTGGGAAGCATGTTATCCACAGTACAGTGTCCTTGATAATATGTTGAGGACATTGATCTTAAGGTCCATTAAAGGACCCAGAGTATGAACAGGAAATGTTCACATTCAAACATTTACTCTAGATAGCTGACTACACTGATTTCTTTAGTGCATGCTTCTTTGTAAGATATAGAAGTGGCGAGCTTGTGTATGCTCATAAAAAAGAATATAGTGTCCATAGTGTTAGCTCTGGTGTAGGCTGCCTAAAATCTGTGGTTGGCTTTACATCTTCCACTGTACTCAGGTTCCCATAAGAAAGTGGGAGAATGCACAGCCTTTCTTGCAGGGAACCTTTCCAGCCAGTCACAGCTGCAGTAGGACTTTGGAAGGGCAAGAAGGAGGAAGGAGAGGAGGAAGGTGCAGAGGGGCTGCTCCCCCACCCACACAGAGCACCCAGCAGTTTACAGGGGCAGGCTGTAACTTCTCCTCCTGGTCCCTGCCAGAGGTGTTTAAATCTTCATACCACGAACAGCTGATGGAATTTGCCTTTAACTCGGAAAAACAGGGATTAAAAAACCTAATGCAGAATGTCATGAGCAGGCCTGTGTGGCTGCTGCTTGTTACTCCAATGTTTTTTACCTGTCTCAGTTCCCACTGAGAGCAGTTGGTTTCTGCCATGTCTGCTGTTCTGCAAGCATTACAGAGGTTACTGCTGCCAAAAAACACTCTCACTTCTCCCTACACTGGCCTTTAATTTTATACTCTTGTCTGCCCCTTGCTCTAAGCTAGCACTTGCATTCAAGAGGCAGCTGAGTGAAAGCAACAAACAAACTGCTGGCCTAAGAAATAACCCTACTAAGAGAAAAAAGTTATTTTTCAATCTGGGACAGCTAGCTGAGTCCCCGTGCAGTGACAAAAATACTGGTGCCAACCTAGAGCGAGGACACTCATGAGGAGAAGGAGGAGGGAGGGGACACATGCGAGGCACAGAGGCTGAGAGACAGGGATGAACATTTTCTCAGAAGAGGTGTCAATGTCCGTGTGTGTGACACCATATCTGCATGCACTCTTGTCCTTCCAGCAGGTAAGGGAATAAGAAAAGTCACTAGAGACTGGCAATATCACACAGAGATCCTCTGGGGCTTTGGCAGTCTATTCCTTCAGGAGAGAGGCCTCTCTATCTCTGTATCACACCACACCTACACAACCTACAGACCAGGCCAATCATTTCTCAGAGAGAAGTGTTGTCATTTGAAACACAATGCAGTTGTGTCAAAATGAAACTTTTCAGAGGGAAAAGGCCCTTTGATTTTAGTCAGAAAATGTATTTTTAAGAAAACCTTGAAATATCTTCCTTTGACTAATAAAAGAGATAAAGTATTCTACAGTACATTCTTTACTTAGGCTGTGTAACAGTGTAAAATGCTGTAGAAATGGTCATTTAAAGCAAATGCAAGATTTTCAATAAACTCTTTAAATTGTGGAAGCCAATTTATTCTTTTCCATGTTGGGTTTGATCACCCACTTTCTTGTATAAGAGAAGAAGCAAGTAAATAGGTGTTTGTTTAAAACTCAAGAAAGAATCCAGCAAGCCAAGTGTAGACTGCAGTTCTACTGGTGCTGGCATCACACACCTCTGCTGTAAGTCATCCTCCCTGATCTCTAGGGATGGAGAAAAAGGGAGCAGAGGAAATCAAAAGAACCTCAAGAAAAATAACAACGTTTCCTCTAAGGTATTGTTTTTCTCCTGTACCCTGTCATTCTTCCTGAATAATCCATGTCTTAAGTACCATCAGGAGTGTCTTTCCCCACCTCAGTGAACTGTGCCCAGAACAGCTAGAGATGAGCAAAAAGGGAATGAGCAAAAGAGTCCTCACAAACAAATGACAGACATCCTTAAACCTGTGGAAAACAACAGAGGAGACTTTACAGATTCATTTTTATTTTGAAACACAAATGACTGCAATCTTCCAGACAACCTGCAAACACACATTAAGAGTCACCTGGTACCTGTCATTAAAATACAAGCATGCTCAGGTGCACTGTGTCCCACGGGCAGGCTGTGGCTGTGCACAGACACAACTTCATCCTGTCTTCCAGAAAACTTCTTGGTAGGGGCCCAGCAACTGTCAAGAGGATATAGTCCTGCTCTATAATGCACTTGAGGAACCTCTGTCTCTGACCGTCTTCAGGTGCATCTCATAGTGACCTGGGAGCCTGTGGCCACAAAAGGTAAATCATTGATTCATGGATTTGCTGCCCAGATGTCCCAAATCAAGCCCTCTCTGATAGGGACACCCTGGAGAGGAGTCTAAAATAGAGGAACATGCCTAGCTCCCTCACAAAACCCCTTAGAAAGGAGCACTAACAAGGGACAGGTCCACACAAGTACACCCAACTCCAAAGATGCCCAGCAGATCATGGTGGTGGCTTTGTGGTTTGGCAAAAACACTGCTTGTGGGGAGTGAGAATTTTTCAAAAGAGCAAAACTACAGTAGGGGTTCTCAAGCTTGGTTCTTCACCTCTCTTCAGAGTCTGCTCTGCCACAACGTCATTGGCCTTCTACACTGTGGATTTTGTTTTATTCAAATTGTTTGGTGGTTTGGGGTGGGGCTTTTTAGTTTGTTTCCCCCTTTTCAGAGGGTTTGCATTGATTACTGGTGTGGGATTCTTTCCTGCATTTGGGAGAGAATTGTTTCTTTTTCTTGATTTTTTGTTTTGGGACTCTTTTTGTATTCTTTTCCTTATTTTTTTCCTTTGGGTTTTGTTTTGGTTTTGTTGTTTGTTTTGCTTGCTTCTTTTTTTTTTTTTTCCTTGTTTTGCTAGCTATTGAGGGGTGGTTGGATTTTGCTTCTTTGCTTCTTTTCACTTTATTTTTTGGTTTTCTGGCTGGATTTTTTTTTTTTTTTCTTTAAGACTTGGGTTTTGATTGCTTTTTGGGTTTTGTTTTTTGTTTGTTTGTTTTGTTGTTTGGGTTTTTCGGGTTTTTGTGATCTTGGGGGAGCTTGGTTTTTTGGGGGTTTTTTGGTTGTTTTTTTGAGGGGTTGTTTGGTTTTTTTGCTTTCTTTTGGTGTTCGGTTTTTAGTTGTTTTTTGGCGGTTTTGTGTTTTGTTTGTGTTGTTGTTTTGGGTTTTTTTTTTAATTTTTGTGATTTTTGGGGTTTTTTTGGTGATTTTTAGTTGTTGGCTTCTTTGGGGGATGTTTGGTTTTGTTTTTTTTTTAACTTGCTTTGGGGCTTGGGTGTTAATTTTTTTTGGCTTTTGTTCGTGGTTTTGGTTTGCTTGGGGGGGAGGGTTGTTTGTTTGTTTCAGGTTTTTTTTCCTTGTTTTATTTTGTTTTCCCTTCTTTTTCTACTTTCTGACCCGGCGCTTTTCTACGTCCCCCCCTTTATTTTTTTCATTTTTTCTCCCCCTCCTCTCTCACTTTCTTTTTCCCCCTTTCCTTGTTTTCGCGCACTGTCCCCCCGCCCGCTCTGCCGCGCACACGCGGAGCCGCCCCGGGTGGCCCCGGCCCCGCGCGGGGCGGGCGCGGCCGCGGGCGCAGCAAATCAGCGGGGCCCGGGCCGCGCATAAGAAGGGCGGGCGGGGGCCGGCGCCGTCCCTCCCGGCGGCGGCAGGATGCACCATGAGGAGCTGGCGTCCCTGCAGCGGCCCCGCTATGGCTGTGAGTGGGGTCCTGGGGGGCGTTTCGGGACTTTTTCGTAGTCACTTCTTTTTACATTGTTGTTCGTCTCCCTCGCTGCTTTCTCTGTTCGATACTAAAAGAGAGAGTTGAAGGCAAAATACAACCCGCCCAGCGGACTCTGCGGCAGCGCGCAGCGCTCCGGCTTCTTTTAGGTTAGCTCGCAGCCAGCTCCGGCTGGCTTTTGAACAGGTTTTCACGGGGCTGCGTTTTGTTCTGTAACTTTGTGAATGGATTATAGCTGTAATTCCGCATTGCAGCTCGGGAGTTTCAGATTAGAGGTCGAGCTTCGGGTTTTAGCGTCGTAAATTGGTGTTACAGGTATGGGTTTGGATTGTAACTTCGTAACTTGAGTTATGACTGTAGTTGCAGGTTGTAACTTGGTAACCTTTGGATTATCACTTCGGAATTTCGGATTATAAAATGAAACCTTTGCTTTCTAGTTTTATAACTTTGTTTTAGAACTTTGCAACTCTCAAGTACTTGGGATGAGGGGAGAGACTGTGCAGGTACCAGGCATCTCTTTTCAGAGGGGGTATGTTTAAGAGAAACCCCTGAAGCACCTTGCCTCCTGCTGCTTTAGGTCTCTCCTGCCCGTGCTGTGCCGCGCTGGGATCTTGCACCCGCTTGTGCTTTTCCTGGCACCTGTGGGGCAGAGCAGCACAAGCCCATGGCTGTGCCATTCCTACAAGAAATGCCTCTGATATTTCAGGCAGTGCAAAATGGGAGCACGCAAATGATTTGCACAGTTCACAACAACCCTGGCATCTTGTGGCCTAATGAGCAACTTCCCAGTTCTTATCATAGTAGCTTTGTTTAAAACCGGTTTTGAAACCTCCTTTTAGAAAGAAACATAAAACTCCTTAACAGTGTTAGGGGCCACCTTGATTCCACCTAGAGCAGGTAGAAAAAGCGGTGTTTGGCAGTAAGACCTTCAGCTTACAGAATGCCATGCTCTTCTGAGCATTTCTCCTTATTGATGACTGATTTCCCCCTATTGATGCCCTCTCTTGGGGCAGTTTGTGGAACCTGCCGGTAGGTTTCATTTTTCATTTTACCCAGTAGGTGGATGAGATCCTTGTCAAGGTGTGTGTTCACTGGTTACTGCAGAGACAATCTGAGTGTCCATGCTATTGGGTTAGCAAAGGTGAATATTTTGCTTGTGAAGCCAGTTCTCCCAGCTGCTTGTGCCGTTGGGCAGTGTCCAGGTGTGCTGCATTGTGCTCCAGCCTCAGTTTGGACACTGTCAACTTGCCTGAGATGCAGAAATGTTTGTTGTGTGCCCATCAAGACTCCAGCAGCAGGGGGTCTCCTGTGTAGATCTGCTCTGGCTTGTCTCAGAATATGTGGGTCTGGTCAGGCAGAAGTCAGTCTGTCATGACTTCCAATATAGCCAAGGATTAGGCTTAGACTTAAAGCAAAGGGCTCATCCTTTGAGTCTTGCTCCTGCCTGGGTGCTGAGGATGATTTACCTTATTGCCAGAGCTGCTCAGATTATTTTAAGGATCATAGGCTTCAATGATTGTTGGAAAGAATGGCCATAAGGATGCTAAATGTAGTTTGAAAGATACGTTCTGTCCTCTCAGTGCTCACACTTTGCTATGGTAGTTGAGAGCATTTTGTTCTAGTTGCCATGGGGAAGTTCATGTTCTGAGTTGAAGCCACTCTTGGTGTTAGGTCTCCTTGCCCCAGGTACACAAGTGGATGAGAGTACACTTGTGTTTTCTAGTGGTGCCTCCCCTCTGACCAATGACGTCTGCTTGCTCAGGATACAGTAGTTATTCTGTCCTTCCCTGAGTGAGAGGCTGTGTTTGCTGTGCCACACTGCATCTGCTTCTTTTTTGGGGTGCAATTTTTGCTGCAGGAACCTCTAAAATTACATTCTTTTTAAGGGACTAGGCAAAGGCTCCTTAAATATACCAGATCCATGGCAATATTTTAAAAAAATGCACCAAAAAACTCTATGGAGAACTCCATACTTTAAAGAACAAACCGTAGCCTTGTCTGTACTGACAAGTAGATGTGAATGTTTGATTTTTTAACTTGTGTCTAGAGAAATACGTCTGCTTTATCTGCACTGCATTTGGCTGCCATTTTGAGAAATTGAGAGACCCAGCACCTTAAAAAAAAAGAAAAGGCTCCCTAACTAGAAAACTTACACTAGCATTTTCTGAGCCCATTCTAGGTTGTAGGTTCTCTACATAACTAAAACTGCACTTTGGATTACTGACAAACAGCTCCCTTTGTTGAGAACACCACATCTACACTGGATTTCCTAAGGAGTTAATAAGTTGTCCAAGTTAGGGTATCAGATTTCTAAGACTCCTTGCTTTAGTGACCTAGAACTGTTTTAAACATTTAACTTGTCTTGGACTTTTGACTTTGGCTTCAAGTTCCTAGTAGAGTTTGTGTATTGCTCTGAAGAATGCTAGCATTTTACTATCATAATTTTCTGCCAGGTACTATATAAACCCATGCATGATTGAGTACCATTTCACTTTGATAACTAGAGAAGAAGGCATATGCAAATTTTGTTTGATTTTATAGACTGATGGATACCACTGGGGAAAAGAACTCTGTGAGCATAAGACCTGGTAGCACAGTGAGCTACTGGGAAGACATATCCTTTACTTAAAAGTAGTTGTACGTTACAAGCTTTGCTGATATAGTAACACAAAGAACATCTAGGGGGAAAAATCTTAGAGCTGATGATTTTCATATTTAAAGTCAGGAAATAGATGAACGAAATCAAACAAGACAGTCCCTTTCTGGGTTGGTGCTAGTTCAGGATGAGCATGGTTCATGGGAGCTCAGAGCAAAATCCTAGAGCCTTCCCTTGGTCTGTTAGGGCGAAAGCTTTGTGACTTCCTGGACCACTTGCTGAAAAGTGCCTCCAGCTCTGCTTGCTGTTGATAGCTTAGAAGAGATGCAGAAGAGATTTCTGTTGGAGTTCCACTGAGCCCTTTGGACAGATATTTATCTCTAGTACCAATTCAAGTGAGAACATAAAATCACAAGGAAGCAAGCTTATACAGTTGAAACCGTGTTAACAGGCACACTGCAACTAAATTTACGTAGTGGTTTCCAGTCTGGCTACAGCTGTTGCCTGGTTTATTTCTCAATCCCAGCACAATCAAGCAGAGGTTCACGAAACTGCAGAGAATTGGGACTTATATGGCAACTGGAGGTATGAGCAATTTTTATAACAAAAATGCTTGGTGCTGTGGAAGATTATGAAGATTAAAAAAGTATATATCTCAGATGTGCCTCACAGATTAAACATGAAGTTTTGAACATGGGAAGATAGCAAGTCAGGCAATGGTGTATCTTTGAGAATGCTTATTTCCTTACACTCTCAGCTCCTTTATAGATTGTTTTCCTTGAAATCTGTGTGCAGAAACAAATGTTTTTGTGAACTGTCTGAATGGCTTCACTGCACTTCCAGGAATGTAGTGAAACTACAGCAAGTGAGGCCATGGGTGTCTGAATTTAGAAATGACTTTAGGCATTAATATGCTCAGAGTAGCTGAATTAATATATGCCCTGAGTCCCTGTCTACTGAGTAGGAGAAATGCCAGGTGCTCCAACATCAGCAGATGCTTCTGTTGGAGACACAGATAAGTCTTCACCTCTGCTGCTGAGGCCAGAAAGCTGGTTTCACTAGGCATGGATGATTGGTTAATACAGGGAAAACTGACTGTGGTATCCAGCGATGAGGGCGTTGCTTGTACTTCTGGTGCTGGCTCCCAGAATTGCTACTGTTTGGCACTAGGAATTCGGAGATGAGACATAAGCAGCATGAAGCTTCACGAGGGAGTGCTGCTCTGCCTGTGGAGACAGGCAGGGCAAACCTGAAGTGAAACACAGCCTACGCCTCTCTATGAAACTGCACCTAGCTTCTTTGCTCAGCAGGATGTGAAAGTTTGCAAACCAGTGGCTTTTCAAAAAGCTTTTAACATAAAAACCGATAAATTTGTCTACATGTCTAGTAAGTGCAGGGAAACAAATGGCTGTTTTTCAGTCTAAAAAGGGGGAAATGTCTTTTGGTAAAAGTGCCATAGGATTTTCCTAAGTGAAAACAGATGGGATTTTGGTTTTTTGAAAAAGTTTTTTGAAGCTTAAAAAAAAAAAAAAAAAAAAAGCTTTGCTGTGTCCTATGCATATATATTCTTTTGGGTGTATGCTTTCTTGTAGTACTTGTGACTTATGGGAACACTTTTCTCCTTTTTTATTGATGGGTGTTATTTGGCAACCAAATACACTGTTTATCTGTTCCACTCTTTTGTAGGTTGCTAATAATTAAACTGCTGAATGAGAACTCAAAAAGTTTAACTGCTTTGTTTAACCAAGTGCACATAATTCACTTGGTAGGAGTGGTTCTCTGTGTGCTTTTTGTACAAAGCAGGTTCATCTCCCCTGAAGTCTGCTGGTAAAGAAAGGACAGAGCTATGTTACAGCATGCTTAAAGCTACTTGAATGCTGTTGAAACACGAAATATTAATATTGCACTGGAAACAGGATTCATAGCACATGTGAGCGTGCTACATCAAATCCAGTACTTGAGGCAGGGAATAGGAAGCATGCAGATTTTTAGCTCACCTCTTCTGTTAAGTGGGGTTTCAGTTGCAGAATTTTTCTAGCTCAAAGTTTGCTCGATACTGTTGCTGGTTCAAACTGACTGTGTTTTACTAGGAATAACCCTACATATAAGGCAGAAAAAAAAAAAAAAAGCCTGTCAGTGACAGGCAGGACTGGTGGGTCATATTTCAGTGTGATGATAAGCAAGTGTGCTCTCCTGTGCTTGCTCCTTGCAGGAAATGATTAACCTGCTGTGTTTGCTTCACTTGTTCAGGCTGTTTCGTTGTTTTTTTGGAACAGCTATCCTTGAACTACTGCATGTTGTGGAATGAAAGTGCAGGTACTGGACAGGGGAGGAGTTGTGCCCACCCTGGCCTGGGGACCGTGACTGGGGGAGCAGGGACCAGGTGCCTCCATCCTCAGAAGGGGTGCCTGCTGTACACACCTCATTTGCTGATCCTTGATAAGACAGGCTGGGACAAGAGCTGTGTCCTGCAGAGCTCATTCATGGGTCAGCACTTCCTGCACCTTGGCACTTGCGTTCCCCTTCAGAAAACAGCAATGTCCCCTTCAAAGTCATGCCAGCTGGGTTTTGAAGAGGTTTGCTGAACCTATACTGCCTTATTTTCAGTGCTGGGAGGAGAAGGGGGCTGCTGAGTATCTGACACGAGGATAGGGTTGTGCTGGAGACCGATATGTTGCCCTGGCACTCCCTACTCCAGTTGAGTTTTGCCAGTTGCTGTGGCACAAGGACAAGTGTGCCCCGGTCTGTGGTGGTGAAGGGCTGGTGGGGCAGGCAGTGCCTGCAGTGTGTTCTCTGGTGGCCAACAGCCTTGGTAAGGTGGCGGGAGAAGGTGGGAATGGGATACTAAACCAGATGGCGTTCCTATAAACTCTCCACAGTGAAAAATTTAGCTTCTAAATACCTTTTGAAATGTGTAAGCAAACAAACAGCCATTAATAACCTGTGCTGGTGGCTGATTTCAGTGTTAAATTACTGTTTTGTTCAAAGGAATATGCACCAGCAAGAAATACTTATCCAGAGGGATTATGTCAGTTCTTTATTATCACTTATTGCCCAAGCTGAGCTCGTCCAGCTATAAATTCTTCAGGAATCAGATTCAAGGAGCACTTCAGAGCTCTGACTCACCACAGCTGGCAAACTGCTGCCAGCCCATAAAGACTTTCTGCCTCCAGGTGTGGTCCTGCCCTGTCTGCCAGCCAGGCTCCAAAGCTATTAGAAACTACTGTCCTCATCTCAGGTGCTTATCTTGGCCTGTGTCTATCAGACCAAGCAGTCCGTGGCTTCTGCTAAAGTGAGTGATGAAGGATGTGGTCTCTGCCAGTCCTCTCTTGTGGACTCTGACCTGTTTCTTTGAAAGTGCAGTAAAAGCTTTTGTGGCATCTAGCAAGATGTTTAAAACAACTCTTACCAGGCTTCAAAGTGTGTAGAGGAATTTGTAGTCATGCATGCTATCAATTCTCTACTGTCTGTTCCTCCTGAAATGAAGAATAACCTCCTGCTTTTGTGCTTGATTTATAAAACTGCTCTGTAAACTGATTCTATTTGTGGGATTGGAGCCTTCTTCTCTGGGAGGAGAGCACAGATTAATCCAGAGGCAGCTGGAATGGGAAATGCCCAGGCTCTGTACAGAAGTGTGCTTCATTAAGGTGACTGCTTTTCCACAGGGTTGTAAGGCCAGTAAATGTTTCACTTGTGTTTGAAGGGTTTGAAACACTGTATTGCAGAGATGTTTTGAGGAATCATAGATGGGTACTGGGGGCTACCTGTGCCTAATACTCTGGCTGAAGGATTAGAAACAAGGCAAAAAAACCCTTGATCTAATCAAGGACACAGATTTTTTGAGAACATGATCCTGTGTCTAGGGTCGACATCACTGATAAAATGTTTTTAACTGGTGTTATTAGCATTGGAATCCCATCTCCTGCTTTGCTGCAGACTGCTGCAACTGGTGAGGTTTCAGTGGCCTGAACTTCAGGCTGCTCTGTCATGCTGCTGAAGACAGCTTCACCTCTTGCCAGCACGAATACTCAATCTGTCAGGAAGCTAATCTCTCCTAGCAGAGCTGATTTGCATTGCTGGATTTGCAGTCATCTCTGGTCTGTGCATGGGGTGACTGCAGGTCTCACAGCTTCACTTGCTGGCCAGGGCAGGGGACTTTCTGGCCAGGTGGGACTGTGGCAGCCAGAATTTAGAGGTGTTAAAATTGCTCTGGAGCCGCACCCTGAAACTGTGGTTTTGAGTGTGCTTTCAGTCAACTCTGCTGGTGAAAGAAGTGACCTTGACTGCTCCTATGGAATTATTTTTGGCTGGATTAGGTCCCCAGTCTGGTTTGCAGCATGAGACCGCAGGCAGGTCTGCCAGCATGATGTAGTAGCTGGAGTAGGGATGAGCACCAGCACCCAGAAGAATGGCAGGTCAAGTTAAAGTTGTGCTGCTGCTGCACATAGAGATCTGGAAAGTGTGCATGTGGTTGGGCAGGAAAACGTGCAAGCAGAGCTCAAGGGTGGACTGAGGCACACAGGAAGGAGCATCACGTGCATTGCCCTGGTGTCCCCAGATGCCTCTGCTGTGGTGCTGCTGACACCCCTGTGCCCCATCTGCCTGAAAAGGCTGGGGCTGCTTTTGGCTCTCTGTTGCCCAGAGAGTTTTGAATTGAAGAAATATTTTTGAGGTAATCTTGTCTTTAGTGCTGTAATTTCACAAATCCATGTCAGTAAAGGCATGGCAGGGTTTGCCAGGCAATGCTACAGTGGTGAGAAAATGTGAAGAAACTTGACTTCTAGAGTACTCAAACAAGAAAGAAAATTAAATGCTTTTTTTTTACAAAAAGTGAGATTCAAGATGCTTTTTCAACCTCTTTTTGTAGCTGATAAAATTGCTCTTGACTTGTAGGGCCTCAAAACCTTTGGGGTGAGATGTAGCTTGTGGTATGTGCTGCTTATTTCTGGGATTTTTAGGTTTTTCCAAGACCAACTGATTTACCCAAGCTATAACTGACTGGATGGTCTCTATTCAGTGGTAAGCAGTTGTAAAATTCTGTACCTTCTCAATACAGTATAGCAGAATAAATATCAGCGTGGGCATGTTGTGGTGTAACTGAAAAGGAATGTGAAGGAGTCCTGGGTAGAGCAGGGATTATGTTTAGAGAAATCTGGGACAAAGCTTTTACCAAGGAAAAATGGTCAGCTGTTTTAAAACCAGGCACACAGTAAACGTGATTTCACTACATCTGAGCTGAGTTGTTGTTTTGAATACTGCTTTTCAGGCCACAGCAGAGCACAGATTTCTTCACTGTGATTTAGTGGAGGCTGGGAGATGAAGGCGCCTTGACTTGGCGTTCGAAGCTGCATGGCAGCTGATTACTAAAGGCGGATAGACAGCTTACCTTCAAGGGCTGGATGTGATTGCCTGCCTGTCACCTCTGACTATGGTAGTGATGTTTGATGAATGGGTTAGAATAATCCAGAAAATACACAGTTTATAATTGTAAAACCAGTCCCTTGTGCTCCAATTTATATCTACACACAGAAAATGAGAAGTAAGACCACATGGTTTTGCTGAAGATTGCACAGATATGACTGTCCTAGAACAAAATGAATCAAATTTCTTAGTACTGTGGTTAGTAACAGGCAAAACAAGGGCTGGTGTTTCCTATAGCACTGAACCATGGCAGTAACA
The DNA here is from genome assembly GCA_034509425.1 of Eopsaltria australis. Lineage (NCBI taxonomy): Eukaryota > Metazoa > Chordata > Aves > Passeriformes > Petroicidae > Eopsaltria > Eopsaltria australis. Next base: position 85,148 of record JAVTVJ010000649.1, on the reverse strand, counting down.
GTAGTTTCCTCTTTTTTTTTTTGCTGAGGGGTTAGGTTTAGGGGAGGGGGGCAGGAGGCCACACTTAAAGAAAATTAAGTAGCTTCATAGATGTTGGCAGAAGTTTCTGATAAAAACGGAGGTGGATTACTGTAATGTTCATCTGTATCCTTTTTCCTGAAACTGTGCCAGGAAGGTGCTGACTGGTAGGCTGCTTCTGTCCGGGCTGTGAATGCTGCCCATTGACAGGCCTATCTGGACTCCCCTAAAGGACAAAGAAAAGAGGAGTTAAGAATTTTGGGTTCCTGTAGCAGTAGCAGAAGTTGTCTCCAATAGCTTCTTGGGCATTTTTCAGATTTACATGCGATCGAGCTTTTTTAATATAATTTCCTCAAGTTATAAAGTATAGATTTTCTTGAAAGTTGACTATTTCCATGAAAACTGTTACAAATTATGTAGAAGGTGTTTCACACCTGCTCACGCTTCACAGCCTTTAGTGTGGAGGCCAGGAAGAGGAGGAATACTTGTGATGAACAAGGCTTGTTGTGACAGTGTGTCTACACAGCAATAGTAACCATACAGAATAGGAATGGTAGAAACTTGCCTGGGCTGATGGAGTAGCTATATTTTTACTCTGCTCCACTCCCTCTAGCAGCAGTAAATGCCTCTGTTATAAGGAATCTGACCATAGTGTGTGAATTGGAAACCAGGGCAAAACTTGGAGGAAGAACTGTTAAAAGCTGAGCAAAAGTCTTGATTTTTGTGACATAGTGCTTCAAAAAAGGAAACAAAAAAGCTATAAAAAAACTATTAAAAAAGCTATAAAATTCTGTGCCCAGCACTTATGCATGCAAATTGCTTTTTTGGACAGAGACTTCAAAAATTGCAAACACATAACTTAGCTTGGCGTTAAGTTTATGTATATTGCTTGTACTCTTGTTGCCATAACAGTGATTGAATGCTAGCTATGCTTCCTTTGCTTTGGTGATCTTAATATTGCTGTTTCAGGCAAAATACTTGTTTTGAGGTGTTTACATAATGCTTCTGATATGCTCCCTATATTTTTTACACAATTGATATTTAGCATTGTCGCTGTGATGCTCTCGTTAGAGGAAATGTGCTCAAGGTAACAAGGAGGCTGTCCTGAGGTCAGTGCTTGCTCCATTAACCCAGAAATTACTTTGGATTATAAGGCTGACATAAGCAAATAACCTGAAAAACTAAGGTATTCAAGATGTTATTGACAAAGTTTCTATCAGGTTAGAGAAAATTTAGTAGAACAAATACTTACACTTAGAAACAAATACTTATACTTAGAAACTTCTGAGTGTATGGTTTGGGTAAAAATTTATCTTTTGAGTGCAGCTGTCAAAGACTTGTCCTGGAAATGAAAGTATTCAGTTTATTGATAAGTTAGGAGCAAAATCTAGCTCACTCTGTAACTGATTTTGCAGTGATATATGCAATGCTAGATGTGTCATAGTCACTCAGAACAGCTTCGAGTTTCAGTAAATATGTACTGGATGAACTGACTTAAAAGGTCAAGATTTATCTGCTCTTTTCAAACTTTGCTCAAAGGTCTGTTATTCAAGGTTGAAACATTTTGTGATTTTGTTCTGTCCTATGGTTCTATCTCCTGATGATGAAGGAAAAATTAGTTCATATTACTGGGTATGTAGGTGAATGAGAAATAAGGGTCAGAATTGACCAGGAGCCCTGTGGGCAGTGTGCTCCTGAAGTGACCTACCAGGGAGTATTGGGAGGAGGTTACCCTGGAGCCAGCAGTATCAGCTCCTGTGCTTTTGCAAACACTTGCTTGTTGCACAGTGCAGGCAGCCAAGCAGGCCTCAAGTGATAACTGAGGATGTTGCTGGTCTGGTGCTGCCCCTGACCTGGGTACCTGCACAGGTATGCTGTGTTTGCCTTCTTCCTGCAAGAATTTGTCATCTCACCCGTGAAGCAGGAACAAAGAAGGTGCATGTCCATCCACTGTGCCTTTCTGCCTCTGTGTGGACCAGCCCAGTCAACCAAACCAAGAGATTTTGGAGTGAGATTCTAGTTTATGAGCCTGATGTTGTGCCTCCACCCTTTATTTTGTGGTTCCTGCTTGTGCTGGGCCATATCAGCTGTAGAAACAGCTACTGAATGCACAGCAGTTCTGGGACTTGTTCAACAAGCAGCTCAGCTGCCTTCCCAGGGGAGCCAGGAATGCTGGAGTGAGGACATGCCATGACTCTCTTCCTCTCTGCCTCTGGGTACCCAAGGGTCCTGCTCATCACCTAAACTTACCATATCATATATAAGTGTTATGCAACATACAGCATTTCTTTATGTTCTTGTGAATTTGAAGCCATTTTTGTATTTAAACTGTTCAGTCTCATTCTCTGAGTCTGTAGCTGCAAACTAAATTTTCAGTTCTATTATCCCTGATAGGTTACGTTTTTTTCCCCCAACTAGGATTAAACAAAAACATAAAAAATCCATTGCGCCTATAAATCAAATAATTGGATTTACAAACTTTGAAGATATTGTGACTGTAATAATTATTTTGGAATGAAAACCCAGGCAGGCAGAGGGAGATGTGTTCTTGCAGTTTAACCTCATGGCATATTCACATGCTTATATTCTTATCTCAAAGGAAAAATGTGCTGCAACATTTCAGGTGTTTTCTGGAGCTCCTTTCAGAATGTGGAAAAAGTGAGCAGATGGTTTATTCAGACCTTGGTAGAAGGACTCTGCAACAGACTGGCTGTGAAAGAACCAGAAGATGATGAATTGTCAAAGGAAGAATAAAGACCAGATGTCAAGGCTGAGAGTTTCTACACTGCAGTGTTTCTCATGGTGATTTCCAATTTACTCAGTGATTAAGTGGTGCTCTTGCTTTATGGCTTTTCATAGACAGGTGTTTCAGTCCTCTGGAGTCTCATGGTTCAGACCAAGACTCCTACAGCTCTACAGTCTGAGTTACTTAGTGACCCAGACAAGCTTTCTCTGCAGATTCTCTTTTATTCCAGAATTCCTGCCTGTCATCCTTATTTTCTGTTCTTTAAGCTACACCTTACCACATATCTTTCAGCTGGTTACTGTACTGAGTTTGGTGATAGGAAGCTTTTTGATTTCAGCTCTCCAATGATCTGAATATTGAATCCATTCGGTGACTCTTTCCTCCCAAACTTCTTTCAGGCAGTCCGAGTTGCTCGTGCCTTCCCCTCTCTTTTTCACTTCCCCTGTCCCTGTTCTTGTCTTCCTCTTTTCTTGCATTGAAGTGTAGCCTTCCCTAACCAGCCCCTGGTTAGTAGAGGCTGGCTACAAATCTATTTAGGAATTGCTGTTCTGGCCTCAAGCTGTAATGCAGATCAGTTTGTTGGCATTTTCAAGACTGAAACAGAAATCAAATAAGGTCCTATCTTGGCCAGAAATCCTGTGCAGCATTTGCAGGACATTATCTTAATTGGTTACTGTTGAAACGGCTGTCTGTCTTTTGAATTTCCACCAAGGAGTAACAACAGAAGCAGAAAACCTTTGTGTTATGCTCTTCATTGTGCGTTTCAAGTAGATTGCCTTTGGTGAAGCATCAGTAGCTCTTGTCAAACTTGCCTACCTTCCTCAGTCCCTGGGGTCCCTCTTTGCCACAGTAAGTCTTGCACTTTATTCTGGTGATGTGTGTAGACTGAGATGTCTTAGACAACACAATTAGAGTGATCTTACTCTTGCTAGGTCAGAGTTTTTGCTATGCAAATAGTTAAGAGGAGTGCCACAGAGGTGTGGGTAGCAACGTGTGTGAACACACGATGGGCAGACGAGCCTGAATTTGGATTTCCCACTGCCACTGTAGTGAGCTCTGTCTGTGCCCTGCCCTTTCTACTGATGGTCTCAGCTCCACTTTCCTGTTCTTCCACTCCACTTCTGCAGTGGCTTTCTGCCCTGCCACCAATGTTGATGGGTGGGGTTGTGGCCTCAGGCAGTGGTGTGATTACACACAATGAAAGTTGCCTTTGGGATTCTGCAGAAGGCTACAGGCACAGTCACCTTTCCTGTTAACTTGTTGTGACTCTTGATTCCATAGGGATTAATGCCTTCTGGATTAGCACTTTTTTTTTTTTGGTATGATCGTCACAATATTTTAGTGCCCACAAGTTACTTGTCCTTTCATGCAGGTATGTGTATACATTGGGCTTATTGATATGTGTGCAGTTCTCTTCAGAGAAAAATTAAATATAAACTGACTAATACTTGAAATAAATTTGATGGCATTTGTAGGCAAAAGACTTGCATTTGATTTGTCTTCTGACTAAATCTAATTACAGGGTTGATACCAAGGCACACTATAGACACTAGCACTTTTCTGTCTTTCATAGTTGCATAGTGCATTTTACTAGCCTGGCAAGATTAAACTGTCCCTCTCATTATTTTGTTTACAGTCTGCTTGTGTTAAGTTGAATTGAGGTCACAGTAGGTAAAATGTAAGGAAATGGAATCCATATGGTAAAATTTTGGCTCTTTTATTTAGGATTTTAATGTATATTACTAATAAAAAGCAAACAGGTTAAAGTAATTCCAGTGAAATGAACAGAGCAAAAGATAAGTGTGTGCGAATATATGTAATTCAAGTTACAAGTTCTTTATTTAAGAAAACAGGGAATGGATAAAGGTGGCAAAGCATCCCTTAACACTTTACTATTTGTTTTCTCATGAACTAATCTCTGGAGAAGGAAAGCTTGTTCAAATGTGCAATGTTGTTTTGAATGCCTCAAGTGTTCAAAAAATGATGTTTGGTTTTTTTTTTAAAGCCCACATGAAAAATGTCATTTTCTCTGTAAACGTATGAAACTAAAAAAGCCTTCCAACCAGAGGAGATACCAGTGTGACATTATGAAAGCTGCCTTGAAGTTTGGCTGTGCTAATGTGTTTGGACTAAGCATCTGGAGATAGTATGGTCTGTAAGTGAAAGAAGTAACTTGTAATTGGTGTTCACTGCCTCTTCAGGGTCTGTCAATCTGGGTGCTTCCTTAGGCCTGTGACTTTTTTGGGAACCTAGACTGATGGTTTATTAGTAAATAGTGAGTATGAGTAGAGAGTGTTTAAAAAAATAAGTGAGTGAAGAGCGCTAAGGTCAATTGTTTAAGTTGACCTAAAAGTTTAAGGTCATAGAAAAGGAGCTAGAGTTTTAATGGTGTTTTTTGAGCACCTAAATCTTGGGAAAACCTGTTGAGCCTTGAACTGACCAGCAAGACAAGTATGCAAAGATAAACAGTTACGATTTTATTAGGCAATTACACCAAGTATGCTGGAGACAGTGAGACCAGCAGTTAAATGTTGGTGGAAGTGGTTGAGCAATAAGCTGATACATTGCATTCCATGTTTGTAGTCATAGATGGCAACACTTGCAGGTAAATGAAAATGGTTGGGTTCTTCTTCCATCAATTCCATTAGGTTGTCTCCTTGTTCCTCCAAATAGACTGAACAATTATAATGAAGTTAAGATAAAATGAAATGTTATTTTTCTGCACAGAGTTAAATGACCTGCTAGAAAAGAGATGTCCATGTTCTAGTATCACCATGCAGTAAGGTAATGTCAGAACTACTTAGTGTCTTTCAATGTTTACCTCTACTGAAGTCTCATGTGATGATACTGTAGAAAGCTTGAGGTTTAAAAGCAGAGTGCAGGATGTGTATACCTATAAGCAGAAAATTGAATGTTAAACTTTCTGGCAGCGCATGTAGTCACTTGCTCAATGCCAAAGCCATCCTGTGTCTGTGGTTAAATGAGACTTTTTCTAAACTTTGTGGGGATTGAAGTATCTTGAGACACGTCTGAGGAGCCCTACAGATTTTTTGCCAGTGTCTGGCTGAAATGAAGTGGTTTTGACACTTGGCTCCAGGAGTGTGGAATGTGGTTGCTGTTGCATCACTGTCCCCTTGTATGGTAGTCCCAAGGTCCATGTATTGCAATAGTGCTCAGTATCTGTGAATGGATGTGGCTGGCCTTGTGGTAGCAGACACATAAGACTGAAATAAGACCTTTATTAAGGAAATGTGAGGAGGAGGACTTGGGAAAGTAAATGCACAGGAATGAGGCTCTCTGGGAAAGCTCAGGGGAAAGACTGGTTTAGCAAATCTATTTAATTTTCTATCAGGATGTTTTTTACTGGATGTCTGTATTCAACACTCCCATGCTAATGGTGTGTGTTTGCTTTCCCTGTTTGTGCAGTGTCTGGCAGTGAGACCTGGAGTGGCCTTGGAGATTGTGTGACACACAATTTGTGGGAGTGGATAATATCTATCTGCTGGCCAGAAGATGCATTTGTATTTTTAAAATAGAAAATATGACCTGCCAATCTTTGACAATGAAACAACTAGATTAGGAGAGGTACAGCCATTTTTAAGAAGGAGAGTGGTTCAATGTTGGAAACATTTGAAAACTGACATATTGAAGACCCTCATACTTGAAGTATATTAGTCTACTCTCTCACATGAATCTGCCCTGCAAGTTCACAGCTGTGGTAGGTTCTGTAGTGCTTGCAGTGTCTGCCTTTGTCTAGAGCCCTTCCTTGGAGCAAATGTTCAGGGAATGGACTGAATGCCCCTAACTGGAGACACTGAAAAAAGATTCAGGCCATCTGGCCTCATTGCTGTGAGACACGTGCTAGTTGCTTGCAATTGTACTTTTTGACAGAGGAAGTATCTAGAAAGCTGCTTTCATCAGAGCCTTGAATTTTTCTTCCAAAGATGAACAACTTCCAGCATAACCACAGACCTGTAGGTACAAAATAACTTAATAACAGAATGCCTGTAATAGGTGTTTAGTGCTGTAAAGCCATTTTTTCTTAGTAGCCTGTTGAATTATCTCTGTTCACATAGTTAGAGTTGACATAGTTCCTTCTGCATATTTAATAAACTGTTACATTAGATACTTGCAAGTTGATATTGGGAGTGGAGGCTTGGGGGGGAACTCCATCTGCTTGTAGCTTTGAGAAGTGTTTTTCTGATATCTACATGTAACTTTTTGCTATATTTTGCAGCTTCCTGGCAGTGCTCTGAGCTCCTGTTGTGTTGCAAGGAGGACAGCTCAGGGAGCAGCGAGCCTGCCTCAGAGCATTGCCAGCTCAAGCTGCCCCATGTACAGGGCTCGGCTGGTGATGTATTGGTGCAGTGGACAGCACATGAATTGCCAAAGCAGGAGCAACCATGGAGTTGAACTGCCCAAGGCAGGTACTCCTGGTGTGCTAGGTACCTGAGAGTATGAATTATACTAGGAATAAAAAGAAGGCAGAAAAGATTAATTTATTGGCCTCCTTCAAACTAGGACAAAATAGTTACACGTTCTCACATAACATAAGATTTTTAAGTCACTGTGACCACCTAAAGTACAACTAGCTGCTTTTTTGAAACTACAGCACTGAATTGTGATGACAAATGCTTGAGGCCTTCACAGTATGGGGAGACACAAATTGATGCTCCCTAGAGCTTGTTGTACAGGGCTCACCATCACTGGGAGTGGCTATGGCCAGCAAACTGTCAGTCAGAAGTTTTTGTGCAAGAATGGCTTCCTGACTTTTGTTTTTGTTACAGCATGGCTCTGAGTACTTTTGAGTGTAGTAATACTGGATAGGGGGTATGAGCTTGGGAGGAGGAGGCAGGGAGTGTGAGGGGGACATGTATGGAATTTGCAGAACTTCTTGCCAGTGGACTGAAGCACTGCCTTGCCTTGCTTAGTGTGTGGCTCGGACAGCAGACAGCTGAGACTGCCAAATGTGGTTTAGCTAATGTTTAATTCAAGCACTCCAATGAAAAACTTTTATCCCAGCATTTTACAGTATTTACTCCTGTATCTCTTTCTCCCCCCACCCCCTACTTTACAAATTCTATCACCGTAAGAGGATTTTGTTCTCTCCATCGTCTGTTGTGTCTTGTTCATTGAGCTTCCCTGTTGTGGTGCCAAAAGAGCTCTCCTCCTTATTGCTCATGTCTCACTTTCCATGGGAAAAAGTCTCTGGTGGCAGGAAATTGAGGGGGATTGGCTCTGGGAAATAAAAACCTCTGTTCCTTTCTTTGCCTTCTTCAGTGTAAGAACTCTTTTGGTATGTCTGTGGCAAATGCCTTATTAAAGGGTCTGCCTGCTAGAAGCAGCCACGTGCTGTTCTTGCAGTGTTGCAGATAATCATATGTCTGAGAGAAAATTAATGGCCAGGAAGCCTTAAGTGCTGTTGTAGGTTTTGCAGGGGTTTTTTTTCAGCCTCAGTTTTTCAAGATAACAAAAACTCTTTGGCAAATGGTTATACCTGAATAACTTAAGGATATGACTCATAAATTGTTCCATAAGTTTGTATTCAGAAATTGTAAAAAATGTTACTTTTCCTTGCATTCTCTTTTGTTACATATTACAAAATTTTAAGTTTAGCATCATTTAGAAGTATGATCCATGGACTAATTTGCAACCTGTTGCAAGTTAGACCTATGAAACATCTCTTAGTTAATGTAAACTCAAACTGCTGTGACCAGCAGGTCAGGGGAGGTGATTACACCTGCTTTGCTCCAGCCACATAACAGCTCTTCTGGAGTACTGTGTCCAGCTCTGGGGTCCCAAGCATGAGAAAGATGCTGATCTGTTAAAATGGGTCCAGAGGAAGAGGCTACAAAAATTATCAGAAGGCTGAAACATCTCTCCTGTGAGGAAAGACTGAGAAAATTGGGATTGTTCTGGCTGGAGAAGAGAAGGCTCTAGGAAACCTTATTGTAGCCTACAAGAAAGATGGAGAAGCACTTTTTATAAGGGTATGTAGTGATAGAACAAGGAGGAAGGGTTTCAAATTGAAAGAGATTAGATTTTGATTAGACATTAGGAGGAAATTCTTTAAGGGTGGTGAGGCACTGAAGCAGCGATTAGATTTCCAGTAAACTCAGTATCAATGTAAATTATCTCTGTTATCTTGATACCTCCAAAATCCTTGTAATCCTGGATGTAATATGAGGGTGAGCTCTGAAATGGATTACATTTACACAGTACTTGTTTTTAAAATTCTTGTGTAAAGTGATCACATCTGTGTGAACCTGAAGGTTTGATTCTTTTTCCAGATTCTGTAAGGTCATGGCTCCAGTGGCTCTTGCATAGCTGGGCTGATTGCTAGTTTCAGTAATAACATTGCATTTTCAGATGTGGTGGCTCTATTTCTGAAAACTTACTCAAATCCAGAAATTTGAATTGTTGTCATGTTGTCTACTAATGCTGAGTCAGACCTGGTAAATCCTGCAGGCACCATGTTGACTGTAGGTACACGGAGCACCTTGGGCTGAGTTGTGAGCTCTGTGGCCAGCAACTGGCTTAGCTCCAAGAATTTGCCAACAACTGGAGTGGCTGTCTTGGATTGGGGCACATCAAAAGGTTTTTGCAATTCATAACCAGACCCCAAACATCAATTAGTTCTAGATTCTGCCTACACAGGACAATTTTAGAACTAGGAGGGTAAATATAAGTGCAATGTGTCAGTTGATGGAACATGACCAAGTGCTCGATTTAGGAAAACTGCCTGGTAAACACTTTTGTGCTAAATATGAAGAATATACATATGTAGGAAGCTGCTAGTAGAATGTTACTTTATTTCTGTTGAATCAATTGCAGGAAGAACTAGAAGGTTGGTGCACTTTACTGAGTACCAGAATAAATCTCTCATGTGTAGCAATTTAAGCTTTAGAACTGCTCGCTGTTCCATGTGTTTCATACACACTCTTCCTTTAGTATTTTTTTAATGAAGAAGTGTCTATGAGTGAACTTGGTGCCTTAGCACATGTTTTTTTTTTGTCTACTGACTGTTTGCTAACAGTTGGGTGACAATATCTAAAATTAATTGAAATAGACAGCTTTAAGGCTAGCTTGTTGGTTGTCCAGATGAGCTCTTAACATTCCCTCTTCAAGGGAATGTTTTATATTTTTCTTTTCAATTTAAAATTAAGTCATATAATTAATAAATTTAATCGTATGCTGTTTAGATGCCTTTTTCTCCTCTGTGTAGCTTTCATGTAGAATGTGCCTTGTTCTATGCCATTTGGATCTTTACAGCTGGAACAGTTTGTGTCAGGATCCTGCCTGGTAGACGTCCTCAGGTGAAGCCCAGCCCTGATTACTGTGCCACATAACACCCTTTATTGCAGCACTCTCTTCCTTTGTGAGCTGAGCATTATCAAAAAATTACTGATATAGCAGAAATATGTTTATTCTTTCATCAATCTTCCTAGTCTTCTGACTAATACTTGCTCTGTTAAGCAGAAAGGCTGGGCTTTCTGTCTCCAAACCACACTTGTTTGTGTGTTGAACTTGGTGTGGCTGACTTGATGGATGCTCTCAGGGTGTTTGAAGAAAGATGTGTGCAGGGCTCTAGTCCAAGAAAGAAGCCCTTCCCAAAATATATTATTATAGACTAGACTTTAAGGACCCAAGTCTTCAAAGTAATTGCCTCTGCAGCTCAGTCCTGAGGCCACCTTTATCCTGCAGGTTGTCATTTCTGTTTCTAAAATTGTGTCTGCAACCACTCTTGATGTGATAGCACAGTTGCTTTGAAGCCAGTATATGCTGAATGGTAAGTGTGTAATCAGACTTATTGGAAGCTGGTGTTGTAAGAGACTCCTCCCAGGATTAGCACTGTAGGTGTTGGCATTCTCTGTGCTCTGTACTTTGTGCTCAGATATCCAGCCCAGAAACTTTAGCTACTTTGGCCCTGACAGAAAAGAAGTCTGATTTCCAACTTGTGAGCTGCTGAAACCTCCTCTAGAAAAGAGCTGGGTTTTCCACTTCCCAGTGTCTACAAGTTGTTTTTGAATCTTGCCCTTTCCTCTTATTGTTGCACTGTTTGCTATTACAACAACTATTACAATTCCACAATGCCTATTGGTGCCTTCATCCACTCTCTGAATCAATCTTTGCAAATAATTTTAACAAGGGATTTGAGGCCGGCCAGGGCTGCTTGATCTGGGATGCCTTTGTTGGGGATGGGAGGCACCCATGGTTGTGCAGATTCAGGACTAGATTAACACTAGCATTAGTGTTATTCAGGTTAATTCCTAGACTGATACTTATCAAATGGGTGATGTGGTTTTCCTTCACCTATCTTCAAACAAGCTGCCTTTTTTTCTGATTTGCTTATGGCCATGTTGGGTTGTGTTTGGAGGGCAGGAGTAAACAACTGTTTAACAAGTTAAGAGGGACAGGGCATGGCAGTTGTCATGGGGTGTGAAGGTTTGACCAGGTATTGGCTGTCCCACCCTAGCTGACAGGACCATAGCCAGCTAGGGCAATCCGCTGGGCTCTTCTGACAGCGCTTGTCCGTGTTTATGAGCACTCATAGCTGGGTTAGTTTTTGAAAAGTGGCCCTAGATCTCAGTGTTGCAAACAGCAAAATGATACATTACATTTCAGTGTGGTGGCTTGTCAGTACTTTTCCCTGGCTCTGGGAAGTCAGGAGCCCTCTGCAGCAGAGAAGTTATGTCATGGAGTGGGGGTAGCCTGTCTGGTTGTGATGATGGTGGTGAGAGCAAGAGCAGTACTAGAGCAGCCTCCATGGCCAGTTTGCCAGGCACAGTGTTTCACCACCTGCATCCTATGTTTGCCTCCAAACTAATGTTTTGGTTCATGGCAAGTGATATCCTGATTACAGTATCTGAGAGCTCATTTTAGACTGAGTCATGCTTATTGGAGCTACCAGACTTAAAAGAAGCTGTGAGCAAGACATGTATTTGTTTGATTGGTGTATGAAACATCCGGGTAATTAGGAAGAGCAATCTTAAAAGCAAAGGAAGATAAGAGATATCAACTCCCATGTGGTCATTAAAACTACAAAGCTTGAAGCAGCTATAAAAGACCTTAACAAATGTATGGTAGCATCAGTCCAAAATGTGGGTAAAATGTAGCGTAATTTCTTTTGTGTCCTCAGTAAATGCATGTGGGATCATTTTTCTGGCTTTTTTTGTTGTTGTTGTTTTGAGGTACAGATTTCAAGGTACACAAGTACTTGCAAAGCCCAGAGTCCTGCTGTTTTTAAGTGCCTTTTACTTGAGTTGCCTGTATCCATTACCAGAAAGTGTTTATCCACTACTTGAAGCAATTATCAGGGAAAAGCTGAGAACTTGCTCGTGGCATGCACGAGTCTGTGTGGGAATGGAACTAACAAAGCATGTCACAGTGCATTTCAGGAGGAGCAGGGGCTGTTTTTTACTGAGGATGTGTCATAATGTTCTCAGCTAACCGGCTCGTGGGCTGCTGCAGAAAGCAGCTAGCCCAGCCCAGCATTTCCGTCCCCTCCCTTGAGCCTGCACACTGTGCCTGCAAGTGTGCAGTGGCTCAGATCAGGGAGCCAGTCTTCCCAGAAACAGGTCTCTTCAGCAAGAGCTGCCCCTTGTTCTGGTTCACTGATGCAGCCACTAGGTTGCCAATTAGGACACAAGAGTGATGTGAGCATGTGGCTGAGATAACATGAGGGAATGTAGGATCACATTTTTCACAGAATCATCAGGGTTGGAAGATACCTTCAAGATGATCTAGTCCAGCTGTCAGCCTAGTACAAATAGGGTGTCATTTTAGTAACTGACTTATGCTGAAGGTTGTTTCCAAAAGTCTCACCTGCTGCAGCTGAAATTCATCTAAAAGTCAGCTCTACAGTATGCTCCGTCAGACTCACTGCTAGAAACATTTGGAAGAATTGAAGAGCTGTTCACAGAGGCCCCCTCTGTACTCTGCAAGTAGAGAAAAACCAGTCACTGGGTAGTAGCTGCAAATAATTGGGGTCATTTGCAGCTGTAGATGTGAACAGACGTCCTTAATAGGCTGGGAGAGTGTTTTTATGGGAGGTGATGAGGTTGCAGCAGTAAGCAGGAGAAACCACAGATGGTTCATTTGATTATAACCTGTATCACCTCCATCAGTGGGAGGCAGCTCAGCATGTTGCAGTCTCATGGGTTCCTGAAGCTGCAGCCAATTCCCATGTTGTCCTTGAGATACCTTTGCAGCGTTGTCTTTGTCTCTATTGTTGAGGATCTGCTTAGCATGGGGCTGCTCCACCTGCTTCTTGCCTTGAGCTTCCTCATGGGAGTCCTCAAACTCCTCTGAGGGTGTGTAAGCCGAAGCTCTGCTGGCTCCCAGCATCAGTCCCCCATGTCTGAGTGCTCCATCCTGCCCCCAAACCAGGCAATGGACTCAGAGCAATACATGCTTGGTCTTGAAGAAGTGAAACTTGAGGAATTCACTGTAGAGAGAACAGAATACTCTTGTTGACCTAGACATCTTTGCGCACCAAACTATAAAAGGCCTCTTTTTAAGAGAAGTGATAACTATTTTAATTTCCATTCTTCAGTAATTCCCCCATGTTCTAAGTAAAATTGTTCTAAAAATCACCCCGACTCTTGTGTAATTTGATATGTTTCTGTTTGTAGCTATTGTGGATGATGAAAGGCTTTCTGCAGAGGAAATGGATGAGAGGAGGCGTCAGAATATTGCTTATGAGTATCTGTGCCACTTAGAAGAAGCAAAAAGGTAAGTAAATGAAAGCACACTTATTTCTGGCCTTTAAATATGGTCATTCAGGCCTGTTTTGTTCTTGAGCATCATAATTTTTAATTCAACATCTTGAGTTACTTGGATTAACTGAATGTCGGAGTATAATAGCACTTAGTATGAGAAATTAATGCCCAGTATGAAAAGTCTGATTCAAAGGAAGATTTAGAAATAATCAATACAACATCCTGAAACTGACTGTGGTGTCCAGTTTCAGCGAAAGTAGAGGCTGGATACTAGAACACAAGGCTGTAGTTTTGTGAGAAGCTGAGTCAGGCTTATGTGACTAACTGGGGAAAGTATTTTGCTCCTGGCTCTGTGGCTGTGCTCCCTTCTTGGCACTAGTACTTGTGGAGTGACTCAGGTTGCTAAGATGGCAGAAAATCACCTGGTTTAATGATCAATTTCATCTCAGTGTTACAATGGTAAGTGCAGGCAGGGCAATAAGATAAGATGGACTCTGCTCTTGCTTCATTTCCTACTGGTCAGCAGTACTCATCTCTTGAAGCAACAGCCTGTGATAAGACATTGATTTGAAAGTGCACAGGTATTTGATCACCTTTGTGCAAATGTACTGTGCTATGTTCACTTCATTCTCAAAACAAATATTCAACAACATTTTCATAATTAGTGAGCAGGGAAACAGGGTACAATATCTTTGTGCTTTTGAAGTAGATTCAAGTGCTGTAGTTATTGTATATGGAAAAGCGTCTTTTATATTCTGTCTGATCAGACTTTTTCAAAGATGCCTATTATACTCATTGTTATTGGCACCACTGGTAGTGTCTTGTTTCTGCTCTGCATTTGTTGATGGTGGTGTTCTTAGTTATAAACTGTATATGGATGACTTTCCTATGAATTTCTATTGAGAAAAGAAAACTTGAACTGTGATTAGTAGTGCAAGCTGAGAAACCTTAGTCTGAAGACAAAGCATAGAATATTTATAATGGAGTAAACCTGTGTATTTCAGTCAGTAATCTACTATTAAATTGTGCTCTGGGCCTTGAATCCACATAATTTCCCTCCCAATAGCTGCCAATGGTTTTGTCCTAGAGGCGTTGTTATAAAAATCAGCCATTTTTACTTCCTCTTCACTACATTGTTCCATTTGGAGTAGCAAACATTGCCTCCTTTGCTCTTTCTTCCTCTTTCTCCTGCAGTGGTTCCCTGTTGAGATATTTAAGATGCAAGTGTGTTCCTGCTGCTGGGGAGGACTGACCTGCTCCACATGCTCCTGCTGCCTCCATTGAGCAGTTGCAAGAGATTGCCCTCAGTCAGATGAGTCAGCTTGCTATGCTGGCAGGGAATTCTTAGCTCTTTTGCTGGGTTAGTTTTCTGTGGTTTAGTGAGCTGACTGGTCTGATCAAGGGGTCAGAGGAGAATCTGTGCAGGCAAGAGGAAGGGGATGGGGGTGCAGCTGCACACTGGAGAGAGGGAAGGGAGCAGGTTTCACCTGTGGAGATGTTAGATCAGCTCCACCATCTCAGCAAGTTCCACCACCTCAGTGAACCAAGGTTTGATTTTACTCAATGGTTTCTCCTTGGTATGTTGCAGCTCACCTACCTGCTGCTTTATGGCATCTAGTCTCCAAATTCAACCTTATCTTTTCTGCTGCTATTACTACTACTTTTTCTTCCTGGGTCTCTTCAACCTTCCCCTTTTTCAGGGCTACTTGTCACTTTGAATTCAAGTCCTCTAGTTAATTTGAAGCAGTTCCCTTGATATTTCACAAGGAAATGTGAAGTTATTTTTACAACTAATGACTTAAATTAGCATCTGCTATGAGTAACCTCTTCCCCTTCCTTATATTTATTTTCATGGAGATTCTTGCCACTAGCAGTTTTCTAGATGAAGCATTCCTTTAGCTCTGTGGTCTATGATGGGACAGTTACTCCCAGGATTGTTAGGTACCTGGAAGCTTTTCTGGATCTCTGTTTGGAAAATCAGAATATACTGGTACTGTTCAATGATTATTACTTCATGAGGAGGGGATGAGTTCTGCAGCATAAGGAGCTTTGTGCTTCCCTTATTGATGGATTGGGCTGTCATGGATGGAGGTGATGTGGCAGCACCATGCTACTGGATGCCCTGTTCTCTACCTCAGTGCACTGGTCCCAGTGCTCATTAGGAAGGAAAGGGTGGTAATGCAGGGTGTAGTGAAGGCCCTGGGAGTGCTTTTGGGTAGACAGAGCTGCTGTGAGAAAGAAGTGATTGTGAGGGGAAACCTCTCCCTTCACAGAGAACCATTTTGTTGTACCATGAGACTTTGCCCTGAGACACTCTTACTACTGTGAGAACAATCCAGCAACAAACACATACAGAAAAGCTTGCAGAAACAAGCAGAAATGCCTGTGTCTTGTTGCTGTGTGGCCCTCCTTTCCCAGGAGGTGACTGATGTTGTCCAGGGTGGTCATCCTAGTGCCAGGCCCGGGCTCAGATGTCAAAGGTGCATGCCCACGTTTTTCCCAGCCTCAGTCTGGTGAAATAGGAAAGTTCTGTATCACTTCTCACTGCATGATTATTCATTGTGTGCTTGATTAGGGGTGAAACATGTTGACGTGCAGTCTGTACCTACATGATTGTAGCATTTTCGTTGTCACTATGGAGGCTGAACAAAACTGGGGGCTCTGGAAAGTGAGATGCAGAGAAGGCAGCAGGCTCATTATTCTGCCGGGGAGACTTGAGTGTGACCTTCTTCCACAACATATGGTGGGTCCTGCCTTTCAGGTGTGCTGGGAGAGAGGGCACTTTCACAGAAGACATTCCCAGGGGAGGGGCACCCACAACTTTTGCTGCTGCTGAACAGAGGGGTCCTGTTTGGGTGCTCCCTGGCCCTGGAGCAGCACCCATGGGGTGTGCAGGCCCTCTTCCCCTGCTGCATGCTTGTGGCAATGGGTCTGAGTCAGAGCAGGCAGGATGGTGCCTTCAGCCCCAAGTGCAGCAGCTGCTTGTGAAACCACCCAGAGCTGTGCCTGCTGCCTGCTTGTTCATAGCAGTACCCTCCTGGGTGTATCTGGGGTGTGGAAACTGCCTTTATGATATATTTAATCTTTGTTCTGAGTGCCTGGAGAGGATTTGTTAATATTTGTAACGCTGTGGATATCAATGACAATAAATAGAATTAGTAAGTCAAGCTGCGTTTTTCCAGTTGGCAGCTGCTCAAATGACAGCAAGTACTATTTTAGATAATCAACTGTGTGCAAATACAATGTGCTTTGGTCCATATGGAGAGTAATAAATACTGAAATAAACAATAAATAGCAAAAGATGAGCAGAACATGACTGGGACAGCACTATGTCAGGAGGCATGTTTTGTTTCTCACCGTATTTGTAACCAAAACATTATTTTATAGCAGCTCTGCATTTTCAAATTCCAGAATTAATTAAACAGGTGAAGAATGTGTGCTTTCAGCTGCTTTTCAGATTACTGTTTGCACACTTAATTCCTGTAGCCCAGCTTTAATAAAAACTTGGCAAATTCAACATGAAAGAAGAATCCTGTCCCTGGTAGCAGATGCTTCTGCAAATACCTTCTGAGCTAGGCACAGTATCTGTTACACCTATACAGCATAGGAAATTGTTTCTTAAACACAGTGAGCAGGCTTGTGATATCTGCAGTGGTCAGTAAAATTTGATAGAGTGCTATATGTGATATTGAGAGAAAAAAATTTTTTTTTGCTAGATTGCTGGGCCTCTTTCTCCCTGAAATTACACATGTGATAAAATGAGGTTTTGGTTGCTTGTATATATTGCTTGATTTATTACTTTTGCCTTTCAGGAAAGTCTCTTGCATATTAAACAAAAATCCAGATGGGAGCAAAAAATTGGTAGCATCTCATGTCCTTGAACTTCTGAGAATAAAAAAATCAAGAATATACAATTAGGAGTGGGGATTTTCTCACTTCAAGAAATGTAACCATGGATGCTGCTAATAGAAGCTAATAGAAGATGTTGCCCGGACACATATCCAGTATAGTTTGGAAAATTAATCTTTTAAATAGCGAAGGTGGGCACGAACAGCTCTGTTACAAGCCCTCCTCATGTCTTCTTAAATTATGTGAATTTTAACAGATAATATTTACCATAGCATCCTCCTTTCCAAAGGCAATAACCAGCACATCAAATTCTGCCTTGGGTTTGGCTTTTGCTGTTGCTTGTCTCTTTGCAGATATGTAATTACTGCAATGTAAAGATAATACAGATTTGAAGGATTTGAATTGTGATTGAAGCTTTGGCATATAAAGCAAATCAAATTTTCAGTAAATGTGTTGTGGCTGGCTGGGCTTATAATCATCCATAGTTAAGTAGATACTGTTTCTCTTGGCTTTTTAGAAATGATGCCTTCTTATGGTAAGATTGAATCTGAACCATGGAACTCCTCATTTTACTAGTCTTGACTCTCCCTGCATGAAATGGAATTTACTTTGTTTCATAAAGCATATTCTGCTATTTCATAACCAGAGCTGCCAGAGGTCTTTTTTTTTCTTGCTCAGCTGTTCAGTAAGGCAGTAACTTGTGTAAAACACTGAAGCTTTAGCTTCAATATTAGGATAATAAAGATACTTCTCAGAAAGAAATTTCCAGGATAGTTTTCTTGTATTGTAATTTTTTATTTACGTTGAAAAAGTAAGTTCTCATTCTTCTGCAACTTCCTTTCAATAGACAAACAAATTGTCCATTTTTGTTTCCAAAACCTGCCTCTTTCATAATGTTGGTTTTTGTTAATTTGTTTGCAATGGCTAGTAGCAGTATTGGTTGATGATATAATAGTTAGGAACTGCTGAATAAAAATGTACATGCAGTTTAATGTACTTAAAAGGTCAAACCCTGAAGTGCTTAACTGGCGTCAGTTAAAGCCAATAGTTTTGCAGTACCATAGCACACCAAGAAGCCCAAGTTGCCAGGACTGTGGGACCATGGAGGCTGGCTAAGAGGGTCACTGTTTCTGGGGAAGGTACCCGAGTCCTACAGAGACTTGCTGTACTACAAGTGAAGTCTGCCAGGTTTCATGTTGCTGTTTCTCCAGGAGCAAAATTATGGCAACTGTTCAGCCCTGGCAGGTCGTGAGTGAATTAATGTTAATCAAATGCTTTCAGACTACAGGAAATATTTAGAGATCTGTGCCTTTAGTAAACATAAAATATCGTAATCTAGCTGTACAACTACCCGATTTTAGGCAGAAAATATGAAAATCTTTCTTAGTAACATGTTTCATGTGGGTTTGTCAGGAAATCATTTTGGAATTGGTAGTCTGTTGTAAATTATGGACATTGCTTTGTCTCCCCTTCTCTGCCTGCTTTAAGCCAAATAAAGGACTAGTGAATGTGGCTGACAGCACCTCTGTAAAGGTCAAGTGCTTGAAATTAGGGTGCACCATGAGGTGAAACTCTTTGAGGAACTCTACTTAGTTGTGTTATACCTATTGCTGAAGTATCTTGGTCCACACAGAAGTACTGATCAAGTATACTTGCCGTTTCATGTCTTGGTCCTCAGCATACTTACATAGACCATCAGATATTGGTAGAACAGCTTTTTGTTTTGGAGAGGGATACAATTGTGTGGATAAGCCAGAATTTCTGTATGCAAGTGCAGTGATATCAATCAATCCAGTAATTGCTTGGATAGTGATATTTGCATATGAAAAGTCTTGATGGTGAGATCTGAAGGCAAGAGAAACCTTTTGTGCTAGTTTCTGTACAGGATGCATTGACCTGCTTACTGGCATGTTGAGGTAACGTGTAATGGGTCATTGCTCAGTGTGTATAGTTGTGGAATAATGATGCCAAGTAATGATGGATGTGACCTTTGTTTTTGTAGACTGAACCATATGGCACTTGTCCCATAGCATGCACTAGAGCTAACAATATAGTCCCTTCAGAGCCAGTTAGTTCTCTTTCTCAAAGTTTTCCACCTTTCTTTTAGGCACTACTGTCTTGTAAAAGGAATTGTAGTTGTTTTTTGGTCGTTCTTTTTTTTCTCATGGAAGACTAACAAATTTGAAGCTAGTTAATGCTCTGCTGCCCAGGTATTGGTGTTTGTAGGCTCAGCTTCATCAGGAGAGCACACGGCATTTTCATTTCTCCTTCACTTTCCCCTCTGCATCTTGGGTTGTCTGTGGTGCAACTAGACCTTATACTCCACTCACAAGACTACCTGATTGTTAGAACAAAGCAATGGCTTAATTCTGCAGCCTGGGTAGCTCCTAGTTAATATTAAGCATGATCTGAAGTGGCCTCACCAAGGTATCAGTAGTGGCTGAGTCATTACATTACCATGGGGAGCACATGAAGGAGTAGGGACACTGGCAGGGATGCTTGTACATCACCAAGCCTAAACTCTGTATCTGGAAGGTTACTGAAGGAAAGCTTGGGGCTGAGATGTGTAGAGAGGAGCAGAGCTGTGGGTGTGAGAGGTAGCACAGAACCTTGAGGTTTGCACCTTGCCTGAGAGAGTCATATGAAGCTGCTATTGGGAAGGGTCAGTGACAGTACCCATGGGAAGGAAGGACATATTTCACTTAGTGTTGAAGGGCTTAAGTGCTGCTCTTGACCTTTGGCCAAGTCCTTCTGCAGTTTCCTATTTACCTGAGAGCAGCCAAGGCCTTAGTTTCTCTGTGTGTTGTGGTGGAATAAGTGACAGCATGTGCAGCATGCCCGTGCCTGTGCTGTGCCATGTGTGCTGTGCCCATGCCACCCGCACTGCACTGCGGGTCGTGATGGTTGCATGCAGTGCTGCTGGAGGTGCTGACCAGAGAGCAGTGCATTCTCCCTGGCACATATCCCCTGAGCTACAATCCCTAGTGGAGCACTTAAAAGCTTTATGTCATCATCTGCCTGTTTGCTTTGGACCAGAGGAGGAAATTACCTGGACTGATGGAATTTGCTTCTTAACAGCCCCTTTGCAGGAGTGTACTTTTCACATGTTGAGATCCTTCTTTTTCAGCTTACCATGTCCTGGAGAGCTGTTGATCTTTGGAAGAAGTGTTTATTCATGCTCTGGCAGAAAGCGTTGTGGGGAGGTATGAATAGCTCTTCATAGATCAGAAGAGATGGGGCAGCAGCTGTACGTGGTAACCTTTGCAGCACTACTTTGTACTGACCACTGCTGCTAGTGAGGTGCCCACAGCTGTGTATGGGATCTTACTGTAGTAGATATAAGAAATGACTGTTCACAAGAAACAGGCTCCTAGAGCAGGAGGCTTTTGTTATTACTTTGTGGACACTAGAAATCCACATATCTGTGGCTTAACTATTGTTTTGGGATGGAAAGTCCTAAAATCGGCCCAGTGATTTCTTTAGATTTGCAAAAGAAGCAATGTGCTGCTATACTTCCAGCTCTGGATGGGAAAAGCAGCTCAAGGAGTGGAGGGATCAGTGCTCACTGAATGTGTAGCTATGGCATTGCACCCAGCTTTTGCCTTCTAGATACTGCAAACGAGCACTTTATAGAATAAAGCAATTTCTGAGGGATGTAGTCCGGGTTCCTTTGAAAATCACTTCTGTTCCAAATGTCTCAACAGTTCACTGTCCAGAGAAGGAGCACTCTGGTGGTTTGTATCTCATATTTAAGAATGGAGTAATGCTGGAAACTGCTCTGGCTGTGGACGTTGCTCACCACAGACCATGTGAATCCTGTGTTAGTAGATAGAGCTGTTGCACAACCAGTGCTCCCCACCACGAGATAAGTGGCAGCCCTCTGCAAGGGGTGCGGTTGCTTTTTAAAGCAACACATGGTCAGATTTACAAGTGGGCTGGCTGGGTTGTGAGATTCTGTGGCTCAGCTGTGTGCACTGTATGGTGCTTTTGATTGCTGTTGGTCTCACTGGTTCATGTGCTCTAATAAAGATGACAAGATTTTTATTTTGCAGTTTCAAATCATATGAAGTGGTTGGTGCCGTTAGATATCAATTCACAAATAGATGAAAAAAGGAGACCAGCTGTGGAGTTACCTCTTTTGTGAAAAGAGAAATGGTGGCACAAATATTGCTGTAATCCAGTGCTTGTGTCCGGCACAAAATAAAGAGATGAGACACTGGTTGTCTGTTTCGGCACTGGCAGCAGGACACGGCCTCAGACATTGAACGTACACCGCTGTTTCTGCTGTACACTAGCACCATTCTTGACAATTAAGGCCTCAAATTGGTTTCAGAAGCAGAGACTGAGCTATGAGTGGGTTTTGAGCCTGACAAATTGGAATCTGGGGAAAGAGTTGTTAATGAATCCTCTCAAGTGAATGGAAGGAGATGCTCTTGAGCTTGGAGTGCTGGGAAGTACTTCATACAGCTTCCGGTGTCTATAAATGCTAGGCAGGTTCTGGCTTGGAAGGAGACACCTCCACGCTCTGCAAGTGTAGCAGCTCTACTGGCTTGAAGGGGAGATAATCTTAGAAAGTTTTTTTTAATTATTCAAATTGAATTGATAAGTGTTGACTAGTGAGTTGTACTGTGGCATTGAGTACAGCAGGATTCTGGTAGGATGATGGCTAACTGCATGTATAATTTTCCAGCTATCCAGAGGACACACAGTTAGACTTCCCTGAGATGAGAGTTCATGGACTGGCAATTGTGAAGATGTGCTGTAATTCCTGCAATGAAGGAGGGCACTACTCATTTTGCAAGGTGGCAAACATGACAGACTGTATTCTCATTCTGGCTTTTGCTCCCATTTGGGCGGTTGGTGATGCATTCACCTCACAAGAGAAGTGATAAAGCTAGTCTGACAACTCCAGCCCTTCTGTCAGCTATAGCATGCTAACTATTTCTAAAACTTGCTTGCCATCAAAGCAGGTGGATGCATTATAAAATTTGATGCAGTAAGAGTGTAAGAGGAACTCTTGTAATGAATTACATTGACTTAAACTCCAAGCTTTTCATTACCCTTGTCATTCTGCTCATTGTAGGTCCAAAGGCAGAATTTGCCCACTAAGGCAATAAAAAACACAGTGATTCCTGCAGGCATGCATATCCCACTGCACAGAAATTGCCCTGCTATGTTGTAGTTATGCTCAGGTCACTCATGTGTTTTGCTTGCCAGTGGGTAGAATAGAAGAAGCTGTGGGAGCAAGGAAAGACAGGGGAATAGTTCACTGGAAATGTGCAAAAAGTACCCCAGACAAGAAGCTTAAGATGGCAGGAATTTGTGTAGGGCCATTGCATGCAGGTTATGGACCTTGGCGTGTGAGGCTGGGTAGAGGTATAGAGGATGCTGCTGTATGCCAGTCACGTTTGCCCACAGGGCAGCCTGTCACTGGCCTTGGAGAAAGGTTCAAAGCATCAATTGCATCATAAGTTACACTCTGTGGCAGGACTGTCTTTAAAGCCTTGCTGTCAAACAGGCTGCTCTGAAATGGGTAAAAATCAAATATCTCTTTACACATTGTGCCAAACTCTTTCTCTGCTAAAGAAACAAAGCAGTGAAATGATGTCACATCAGTAGATGTTAAAAGCTGGAATGTATTTCTTTCCTGACAGCTTCCAAGTTGCAGATTGCATCCCCTCCCTTTCCGTGATCCAAGGAAAGCACAGTGTGCTTTATACAAGTACATCTGCATTTGCCTGATGTACAGACCCGGTCATGTGGGATTTACTTTGCAGCATGTTTGGGGGAGTGCCAGGCCTTGGTCTGGCAATCTCTTTGCTGGAACAGAGTTCAATGGGATTCGTGACTGAAGTTGGGTTTCAGGGCTTCCCATTTTTCTGTTTAACTTCTACAGAATAGAGAAGTGTTGACTTGATCCACCCAGTAACTTTTGAGGCACACTATCTTCAACTGTTTTCAAAAACAAAAATCAAAATTCCACTTAACATTAAACACAAGCTATTGGGAGAGGGGGGAAAATTGTGGTTGATTTTTTTTTTTTTTTACTCTGGAATACTGATGGCATTGAAAGAGATACGTACTTGCAGGTTTCTGAATTCTTAACAGCATGCTTTTACAGTATTTTCAAATCCTTTTTTACAGTATTTTTCAAATCCTGTTCATGTCTCTTTTCCATTTTTTTTTTCCTTCCCACAAGAGCCCTGATCTAACCTTGAGAATAGTGTAATACTTAATACTGGGATATCTACTGTCTATTTTGGGGAGAGCTTACACTTTACTTGAAGTCATGGTAAATGCAAGGTAAAGTATTGAATGGTATTGGCATATTTTTATTTTGGGTTTATAAAGCTGGAGATATTTTTTAATATTCTTGCTGCTTTCTGCCTCGACAGAGAGAGACCTTGATCTGTCTTTCCTAAGTAAATATAGTTCTGTTGTGATTCCAATTTCAACATTTTCTCCACTTCCTCAGGGTCAAAGTGGTATCACATGACAGCTAGTAGCAAATACTGTTTTTCTAATTGAGAAGCAATAGAAGAGAACAGAATTTATCCCAGAAGTTATTTATTTGTGAGTTTATGCACTCCTAATCTGCTGAGGATAAGGTAGGGGTATAGGGAGACTTCTTTTTATTTTTGTAGCATCTTCTATTTATTGTTAGAGAATAATTTAAGTAAGAAAAACAGTGTCTGCTTAAGTTTTCAGTGCCTGAAACTTGCAGGGAGTAACTTATTTGCTGTGGGGTTACTGTCTGAGACTGCAATGGTATTTTCAATGTCAACAGCAATTATTTTGCTTCTTAGGAAATCATAGAATCATAGAGTATCCTGAGGTGGAAGGGACCCACAAGGAAAACAGTAATCGACTCCTGGCCCTGCACAGGATGGCCCTAAAAATCACACCATGGGCCTGACAGTGTCATTCAAATACTTCTTGAACTCTGTCAGCCTTGGTGTTGTGACCAATACCCTGGGGAGCCTCTTCCATTGCCCAACTACCCTGTGGGTGAAGAATATTTTAATTATTATAATAATAATGATGATGATAATAATAGCGATGATAACAATAATGATGATTATAGCAATAATGACTGTAATAAATTTAAAAACCCATGTTAAAAAGCATTTTCAAACCTTGTTAAGATGTCTAACAAATGTTGAATTTTGCATTACACTGCAAAAAAAGACTAGGAAAGCAGGGGTAACTGGAGGATTTAACAAGATTGACCTTTAATAACCCGAGATGCCAAGGAAGAGGCAATAGACTGCAGCTGCTGAATTGAGACCTCTCAAATCTGTAAAGGGATTCTTATGTACTGAGCATTCACTGGGGTCAGCAAAACTATTATTTGTATTTGTTCTGCTTTCAGCAAATGAAGTCAAAATCTGTATGTCGGCAAAAGATTACACTTCATGCATTTTTTGTTTGAATTCTGCCTTAGTGCAGAAAGAATTCCATCTGTTCACCTCTAAGTGCTTTCACTTTCTTGTGGCTTGTCTTTAGATTTCAAAACCAAGGGCTGAACTCTGCCATTGCTTTATAGGCTTCCTAAAGGCATTGATACCTACACTGCAGTGCAGAATTTTCAGCAATCCATTAATTTCCAGCAAGTTCAAAGAGAAAACACACGTGCAGTGCTTCTGATTCACATCGATGTCAAGATCCATGTGTTTCAAAAGAAGCCAGTGTCTCAGGGCAGAGTTCACAGGGCTCTATGGTTATTAAGTTTCTGTGCTGTCTGAGCAGGGTGTCACCAGAGGAATTGTATCTTCTCTGAAGATCCGGCTTAGCTGGTACTTTGATAACATCATTAGATTGATAATTAATGCTGAGTGTGCTGTGTGGCCTTTCATGTGATGCAGGATGTGAATAAACAGGTGACTGTTATGAAAATTGTCTCTGCCTCCAATCTACAAAAAGCTTATGGTTCATCACCCACAAAAAGCCATAATTAGAAATTTGTAGAATGCTTTTGTTTCATCTGTGTCTTTTTCTCTTGCTTACAGGAATGGCAAGGATTGGGACTGAGAGGGAGTGTGAGGTCCATTTGGGAGTTTTCAAGTATAAGCAAATTCCTTTTAGCACCTCTTTTTTTGTTGTTTTCAAAAATTGGTGAAAATAAAACTGGTATGAAAATGGCTTTCTGGCCTTTTTGAAAGATTATACAATTGTACATCAAAAGGCCTTTTTTTCTTTTGTTTTCTTTTTTTTTTTTTTAAACAAAGAGAAGATACTGACAGAAGAAGGTGTAAGAAAGTTTTTGTAAATTAAATGCTATGACAGCTTTTACTTTTCCCAGGCATGAAAAACAGTCCACTGTTTTTTTTTTTTAAAAAAAAAAAAAAAAAAAAAAAAAAAAAAAAAAAAAAAAAAAAAATTGTGCTCTTGGCTGCTGTCTGTGCTAAGAAGGCACTGAAGGAATTGCTTGCTCTTGTTTTTTAGGTGTTCCATTTCTCAGATTCATTTAAAGTAGTAAGTGAACAAAGCTCCTGACCTTTCTCTGTGGTCACTGTCTCTTAGGCATTTGTTTCAGGTCAGATAATTGTGCTGGTACATGCAGTGCTGGGACAGAGCAGGGAGGAGTAGCATGGGTTTCCTTGGGCATCTGTAGCAGTGGAAGCAGGTACAGAAGAATAATTTGCAGCTGGGGTTTTCCTCCTGCTACAGCAGAGAAATGTCTACTTTTTCTCATGGCTGGTGGAGCAAGGATTCAGGAAAAGAGTGTGCAAACTTGTTACCTGAGCTAGGTCTGAAAATATTTGATGTGAAGCATTCAGCTTTTTGAGTGTTGCTGTTAAAAAAAAGAATGTGTCTAGTGTAAAATGGGATATATCACCTCGAGGCAGAGAATCTTTTCACGTGGCTGCCTACTAGTAAAAATTCTGTCTGGGAAGCATTAGAGCATGCAAGTAAAACAAGAAAACTTTGTTTAGAAGTGCAGCTTTGGTAATGCCTGATAAAGCACTTTCTAAAATAACAGTTGTTAGTGCTTTTGCACAATACTGCTTTCATCCAATTTTGACATTTAAACATTGAAATACTATTGAGTTAGTGTTTGCAGAATGTTTTCATGATGACCATATTACTCCAAGGAGTCTGATCAAGGAGCCAAAAAAACTGAATAACCTCAGGCATCTTTTCTCCTGCTGCATCATCTGTTGGAAAGTTTCTCTCAAGGCACACATTCAGAGATTGTGATGAAGTACCCTGACATAATATGTCCTTAATGAGTTTAAAGTACAATTCTGCCTTGAATAGAGGTCATGTTTTAAAGGTCAAAAGTGCTTGAGCTGGTGATAAAAATGAGCCTTTGTTGCAATTCACTTCTGTTAGCTATGCTGGCTTGTGGTGCCATAAACAAACTGTACTGGATTTTCCTAGAGGTAAGACTTCTAACTACAAATTATTAATTGATGTGAACCTGTCAAGACACATCAGAGACTTATTACTTGATCTGCAGCAGTTTCCTAACAGCCTGTGAAATAGCTTATTGTCCTGTGGCAGATTTTCAAGGCTGGAGAGTAGAAGAAGTGTTTTGAATTATAAATTTGTCATACCTGCCTGTGAGTGGACTTCTGCCACTTTCCTGAGCAAAACTGTGTAATAAACACTCAGTAGGCACTTTATAGTGATCCAGACTTTTTCTCCCTCTTTCACTTGGAAAGTGCCATGATACACGAGAGGAGACTGATAGCTTTGTTTCATTTGACTTGCTTATATTCGGCAGATTTGACAATTTCCCTTTATGTGAATAGTAAAGAACCATGCGCCCAGGTTTCTAAGGAGTCTGTTAACATCTTTTTTCTAAAACTTAAAAAATGTAATCTCTAAGATTTAACTGCTCCATGTTAATTTCTGGTCCTGCCCCATGAAAGTCAGCAGTAGCTCTGTTCTTCTGGTGTGTAAGAATTACAGCTGGCAAATCTTCACCACTGATTGAGTGTGTTGGAGGAACTAAAATACTTCTAATACAAATATGATGCTAGCTGCTGAAATCATAGAATGGTTTGCATTAAAAGGGACTTTAGAGACCATCAGTTTCTTACCCCCTGACTTTGGCAGGGACACCTTTCACTAGACCGGGTTCTCAAAGCCCCTCCCTATCTGGCCTTGAACTGTTTCAGGGTTGGGAGTTCCACAGCTTCTCTGGACAGCCTGTTCTGGTGCCTCACCACCCTCACAATAAAGATTTTTTTCTCAATATCAAATCTAAACCTATTCTTTCAGTTTTTCCTTCCACAATTAGGTTACCCCTAAGCCTTCTCTTTTTCAGGCTGAACAAACCCAAGTCTCTCAGCCTCTTTGTAGAAGAGGGGATGAGTTCCTCTAATCAGCTTGGTGTTTCTTCTCTGGGCTTGCTCCAACAGGTCAATGTCCTTCCTGTCCTGGGGACTGCCCAGAGCTGACTGCTGCAGTGCTTCAGACTCTGGGATCCCACCAGAGCAGAGAGGCCCAATCTGTTTTTTCTGTCACTTCTCTCCTTCCACTCTCACTAGGCCTCATTTTAGAAATGCTTCACTAGCAACTGAAGATCTAAATCTACCCATAAGAGGACTTCAGGGTTCAGACTTCGACAAGTTATTGCTCTGATTAAATCTGGGTGATTTTATAGGTAGTCACATTGATTGAGGTCTGTGTTTGACATGTTTGACATCAGAGTATTTGGGGAAATGCTGTTTTCCAGATACTCTATGTCAGTAGTGTGTGCAACACTGAACTCTGAGTGACCTACTTGAACAGATTAGGGATGAATACAGTGAATATCCTGTCTCAGTATATATAAAAGACATTGCACAGCAAGTATGGCACTGCTGTAGCACATATGACTTTCTGTTAGGCAGGCAGAGAATGAAAACTTTTGAACATAGTGCAGTGCAGATCATTTATTACTGTCACTGAGTGTGCCAAAGCATGAGGTTTGGGTGAGGAAATAGCAATACTTACAGACATGCACTGGTAAGAGAAACAGGTAATATGATATTCAGTGTCCCCTCTGATGATACTGTAACCAAATGGTTACATCAGCAGAGAGAGAAGGGAAAGATGAAAAGCTATTCTGAGTGTGAGATTAGAATGGTCACTTCTGTTCCATCAGCTGGTTCTGAGTGTTGGGGACAGATTTGGGAGTGCAGTTCCCTAGCCTGTCTGTTCCAGAATTTGAAAAGACTTTGTCTTTCTGTTCATCTGCTTTAGCCTCACAGTATGTCCTGGGAAAAGCATCTGGCAAAGTTATGAGCAGTCTTTATGGCAGAAATTAGACTAGGATGACATCGGAAGAATTCAAGTGTGAGCTTGAAGGAAAGGTACCAGATGAAGAGGTGAATGATGCTGTGGGGGAGCAGGGGTGACCCAGGCAGGGAGAAGAGGAACAGCCACAGCAAACTCTGCAAACTTCTCCCAGGAGCCTGCCCCAACAGGCCACTGTCACGCAGTCTTTGAAACTGGAAAAGCAGTGAAGGAGAAGATGGGGAACTGAGAGCAGCTTTTTGGATGAGAGGAGAAGACTGATTCTTCAGAGGATGAAAATACTGTTCTTTGCCTCAAGCATGCCGGCAATAGGTGGATAGACAAGATGGGATTGCAAGGCTGTGCAGTTGCAGAGTGGGCAGAAAGGAGTCTAGTCTGGTTGGAACTGTGGTGAAAGGGATGGATGAAAACTCAGGTGGTGACATCTTGTGCAGGAAGTTGACAGCCTGCAGGACCATCAGGTAATGCAGACTTGCCCCATGGTGGGCTTCTGATTGTTGCCAGGACATAGTTTTGTTGTAACCTCTCTCAGTTTAGCAGGTAATATCTCCTGTAATGCTATGAACAGCTATATTAGTCATAATTATCTTTTTTTTAAAAAGATAATTCTTTGAAATTTTTGAAATTTTGAATCAGTGGAGTTTAAACATTGCTCTTCCTTCAGAACAAGTGCTGGGTGCTCACTTCTCTAAGGATAAGAAGATCTTTGTTCTGCTCCATCCAAATGTTGAACTGTAAACTCTGTATACTCATGCTGTAAACAATGATTTGCATCTAATAATGAACTGCTAAAGCACACTGTGGTCTTTGCTCTTTTAAAGTAGCTTAGATGTGCTATAACTATCAACACATTTATGCTAGCTGTGGTGATTGTTAGATCACAGCTCTGTACTTGTTGGGGGACTCAGCTACAGAGAGAGGGACAAGGTCTGCCTATCCTTGGTGGTGCATTTCTTGTAGTGACTAAGACCTGATAGTCTTAGATTAAACAACTTCTGAACAGGTCAGATTAAACAGTTTGTATAACCAAGATATTTGAGGATCAAGTGGTAATTTACTGTAGTAATTTTGAGAGTTAAAAACATGGTGTTAAACACTTCTATTAAGAGTGTTATGGTGGGGTTTTTGTTTTGAAGATGTGCGTTGTACTTATAGTCAAGGACTGAATAGCCAAGAAACTTTCAAGTGAACAGGATAAGACTTATCAAATAGTGGTTGAAAAAACAGAGACCTGTAATGTATATAGAAGCACAAATAAAAAACACCAAACCGATGAAGTAGTTTGGGAATGGGGAGACAAAACGTAAGGAGCCATCCAAACTTGGGATGAGGATCATTCTTGGGATGAATGAAGACTTCTTGATGAATATTTTGTGCTGGCCTGGTAAAATCTGTGACCTGTGAACTGTCTAAAAAGAAAATTCATCCAGACAAAGGCTCATGTGATGTATTCCCTAGGTCAGTTTTTCAGGATCACTTGTTGCTTCCTGCTAAACTTTGAATCTGATCCTCGTTTGCTGCTTAACTTTGAATCTGCTCTTCATTTGCTGTTTGTCATCTGTGAGAGGGGAATGTGAAACTGAAGTTCTAATTATTGTCCTCTGTTTCTTTATTTTCTTCTTTTGACTTTGCATGGAAAGAAAACTTCAAACATTTGGCTTATGGAGGTGTATCCTGTGCAAACCGAAGCAGTGTTTCCTAAGCAAAACATAGGACCATACCTGTAATTTTTATTTATACCAGCTATTCCTAACACAGAAGGAGAAATACAATCTCTAAATACTGAGCATTTCTTTATGCGGTTTCTATTTTTCTATGCTTTCATTTTTTAAGAAATATTAAAACCCCAGAGATGTGTTTCTTACTTGCTATTTACTAACTGATGCAGTTTTACTCATATGCACAGCACTACCTGCTGTATTCCTGCTTCAAAGGCTTTCTCTTGCTACTGTCTTTCATGTCTGCCTCAAATTGATGTGTGCCTGATCTAAAGCAAGCTGAAAATCTTTGACTATTTGTGTAGTCTGAGCAATATTTTAAAAGTTGCTTGTTAGCCAATGGCAACCATGAAAATTAAAGCATGATCAGGGAAGGATCTTTAAAAAAAAATCACACCTCTCCATTGAGAAGGAAAGTGGCTGTGGAGATAAGATCTTTTATTTTTCAGCAGATCTTATTTCCAACCCTAGATGAAGCCTGATTAGTGTCTCACTATTTTTTGAAGGGGAGGAGGGAGGAACAAAAAACTAAAAAATTCTAGACCTCATGGTATTTTCTAACTCTTGTTCTGCCTCCTTACTTTGGTTTTTAAAAAAGTGGAGTCTCCTTTTGTCTCCCTTTTTGCAGTTCTTTTACAGTCAGTTGTATTTCTTCCCACTACTGCATCTTCCTTTGCTTTTGGGGTGGTTGAGAGACTTGCCTCCTGTTTGACTGCCAAATAGGCTCCCACCCTTTACTGGCATCCCCTTCTTTGACCCAAACAGGTGTGGGTCTTTCTTTATCTTGACCATCAGAAACAAAAGTATCATCTCCCTGGTCTTGCAAAGACGGTAAATTATGTTTAAAACGCTGTACCAATTTGTTTGCATGCTCAGTAACTTGGTGATATTTTTATGTTACACTCACATTTTAAGTTTTTTGCTGTAATGAGAAACCCTAATTACATATTTTAATGAGATCTTAAATTCTGTGAAAGTTCAACCCCCCAGGTGAAACTTCTTGTTTGCAAGTGATGGAAGTTTGCCAGTATGTTGTGCTTGAAAGGAATCATTGTGTAATATTTGTCCTTTTAAGCTATCCTACCCCCTAACAGAATGCTATCAGCTCAAAAATGCTGCTTTTTACATAAGAACAAGCATAATGACACAAGAAACAGATATGCATCTGTTGATTCTTATGTAATGTTCAGACTTGAGCTCAAGAGGTGCAAAATTTGTCAAAGTAAGTCATCTAGCCATTTGGTTTGTTTATTAATAAGCGTGTGTCTACACCTTGGTGTAGTCTGTTTCCGGGAGGTTTCTTTTTCATGCAAATCATGATTGCTACAGATGAAACTTCCCTGACCTGAATAGCTTTCTTCCTCTTTCAGAGCAAACCCTGGCAGGTGTGATGCAACCTAGGGAAGAAGTAGTTGTGATGCAACCTGGAAGAGATTTTCTCCTTTTCACTTCAGCAACAGGGCACTGTTGATAGAGGAAGTGGCTGCCATGGTGCAGCTGCAGCTCTTGTCCTGTGCTCCTTGCTGACTGACACTTTTCTTCAAAAGAGACTTGGTTAGGCTTCAGAACAGCTGTTTGTTATTATGTGCAGTGCAGATACTTTTTCTGGCAAGGATCTTTCCATTTGGTGCACATGAAGGTAGAAACACAAGATACTTTTGGTTCAGCTAATGCTCTTCTCTGATCCTCAAAGAATGATTTGATGGTAGTCAGATGTTCATCATTGTTAATCTTCATTCCACTATTTCCAGGCATTAGAACAATGACTGCCTTTTATCATTGAATTTGGAAGCTCTTGCAATTTACTTGGTATTTCATTTTAGCATTTAATGTAGGAAAGGCAAGTGGCAATACAGGCAGTGTGTTGGGCAGTAGACAAATAGGGTAGACAAATAGTGCTGGCTGTGGCTTTCATTGCATCCAGAAATCAAATTAGCATTCAGTATTTCTAGATTGTGGTTGAATGTGATTCTCCTTGTAGGAGCACACTTGCTTAAGTCCATGTACCTATCACTGACTTGCTGATCATCATACAATTAAGTAGGAAATGTGTAAATCCAGTGGTCATGGCCTAATTAGTCTTGTCTGTGTTATTTCTCATAATTATAGAATATGTAGAGTTGGAGATCTGCTGCTACAGCTGGATCCCTAAAAATCTATGGGGGCCTGATGGGATCCTTCCAAGAATCCTCCAGGAGCTGGATGAGTCCATGGCAAAACCTCTCGATGATTTTTGGGTGGCCTTGGAAATCCAGAGAGGTCCCAGCTGGCTGGAAGCTGATGAAGTTGTCCCAGTTTTCAGAAAGGGCAAGGAGGACCACTCTGGTAACTACAGGCCTGTCACTTCAATGCCTGGTAAATTTATGGAGAAGATTATTCTGGGATGTTTTGACAAACACCTGAAAGACAATGCAGTCACGTTCCACAGCCAGCATGGCTTCACGAGAGGAAAGTCTGGCTTATCAAACCTGATTTCCTTTCATGACAAGGTAACCCACCTAGTCAATCAGGGGAAGCCATTTTATGTAATCCTTTTGGATTTCAGTAAAGCTTTTGGTACTGTTTCTCTCTGGATCTTTCTGGACAAAATGTCCAGCACACAGCAGTTTAAATACATCATAAGATGGGAGAGCAGCTGGCTCACAGGTCAGGCTAAAGGGTTATCTCAAAAAATCAAAGGAGATTGTTGAGTTTGGCTTTCCTTTACTGGGGAACCCTGATACAGCAGACATCAGTGGAGATACAGTGGAGATTACTAGACAGTAGTGAGTCAAAGGCTGAATATAACACATGGAAAAACAATAATGAAACTTTATGAAAACAGCTTTCTGCTGGATGCCAAGGTTGCTGTCTAGGTACTAATCACTTGCTTGAGGTTATTGCAGCTTCTGTCAAGGTACTTGTGGAGATCTGGAGAAATCCCAGCAGTTACAGTAGTAGCCTGTTCTGGGTCAAGATGAATTAGGCTTAGTTGCTTTACTTTGTTTCAAGAAGCAGTCTTGCTCAGAGGCAGTTGCCAAGCTCCTTTCTGTGCAAGATTTATTTCCTTTGATACGGGTATATCAAAGAAGGCCTCTGTGTGAGTACTATTGACCAGATGAAAATTTATGACGATGTTGTGTCAGAGCTGTTAAAGTCAGCCAAAAAGCCGTCCATATTCTACTTTTTAATCTTAAATTATTCCAAAGCGTCAACTTGAGGTTCTTCAGAAAATAACTCTTGTTGTTTTGAAGCGACCTCTATCCAGAACATACTTAAATACCACTTGGATTGAAAGCAGGAAGTTTGAATAGAGATTAAGCATTAAAAAATTATATGTGTAGTGAGGGTGTTGAACTATTTTATTGGAAAGCTACCTTTGCATGTCAATGTGTTTGTCACTTGAAAGGGTAGTGATAAGGACACACAGCCTTTCTCTTGCTCTCACTGCTAAAGGTGAAGGGGTAACTTGCTGTGTCAGATGGTCAGCTTCAGACACTGTGTATGTGATGTCACTTTTTTTTGTCAGCAATTCAGATACAGCCCATAAGCCCTAGGCTAAGAATTCAGGCAAGAATGTAAACTTAGCTTGAGCTGCACAATAATGTAGCATCTCTGGTGATCTGTGCCTTGAAAGCAGACTAAAGTGTTTTTAGAAGGTAATGAGTACCACTGTCCTCAGCCTAGTGGCAATGCCTTGGTTTGTAGAGGAGATGCACAGAGGACCGTACTTATAACAAGTATTTAAATCAGGTGAAACAGACTTACACCTCATAACGAAACACGCTGATATCTCTGACAAAAAGCAGGCGTGTACATCTTTGAGATGCTGGGTAATGACCTATAATTTAGTGACAACCTTTGATCTCCACAAAGCTCTCATTTGTTGGTAGATTAGTTAAAAAAAAAAAAAAAAAAAGGAGCAGCAGCTTAGCTCTGCTAAAGATAATTAGACTAGTTGCCCTTAGTCCTTCATACATTCCATGTAAATGCATAGAAAAATGTCTAGATACATTAATAATGCAAGTATTAATTGGATTTCAGCCTGTCATAATTCTACGTGCTGCATTTTGATGCCTTTGGAAGGAACCAAGTAAGTCTGAGCCTTCAGTCCTTGGGAACACTGCTTTTTGTGTGCACCATCTGCACACACCTGTGTGTTCCCACAGTGCAAGTGCTGGAATAAATGGCTGTGCTCTGTAACAGCCACTTGAATAGTGTCCAGTGCTGTTTGTGTGCAAAGAAGCATGATGTCTTGTACCTAAACTTTATGTCTAATGGGACTCAGAACAGAAGCTCATTACAAACCGGTCAGATTTCTTCCAGCTCTGGTTATGCCCTCTGAAGTAGATAGTACAGAGAAATTACATTTAAATAATTTTTAACTTCTGAAACTCATAGTATGATGGATTAATTAATAAACATATTTGTACCTTCTTGTTGGCTATGCTGGGAAGTAAAGTATGGAGCTACAGATCTGTTGCCTAGCCTGTGCAACAGTCACCCCAGTTTATGTTCTCTGGCATGTTTCTCCTATTCAAGTAAACTTTTAGATGCAGGACTGAAATTGTCATAAACTATTTGCTTTGAGTCTTCTGATGGAAAGAGGAAACTTGGACTTTCTCTGTAAAGCTTGACACACTTATGATGACAAACACTTCTCAAAGACTGGTTTAAGAGGAATATGAAATTAAGATACTTGCTGACATAAATGGGTGAGAACCTGGTCCTAAAAATAATGTTTTCAAATGTAGTCAACAAAAAGTGCTTTTGTAAGTATTTGGAGAAAATTTAACAAAGCAGGCTACAGATCTGGCTGGTCCAGTAGGTTGACTTGAGTACTGGCTTTTGAGAGTAAGCATAAATAGTGCATACAAAACTACAGTATTTTATTCTGATTGATAAAACCCAAAATGGTACTGTTGACTAGCTTTTTTAGAAACCCAATTTTTCTATCAGAAATACTGTGCTTTTCCTTTGTGGTGTTAATTTGCATGTGGATATGATAAATTTGACTGAGTTGACTTGACTCAGTCAGGTGAACATTGGTTGCTGCTTCTTCTCCAGATAGCCAAGTCCTGGGGAATTGCTCTTTAATCAAAGAGCTGTTTGGCATAATAAGAGCAGGAGTGATGGCTGCACTCAAATTCACTGAGCACAGGAATTAGAGCTGCTCTCTCACTACTTTGAAAGCCATGCTCTCCCCTTGCTTTCACAGGTGCAGAGAAGATATATTTTTTCATCTTTTTTGAGATGATAAGGTCTATTTAACTGCTTTTAGCTCACAATGTAATTTTATTGTAATGTGGTATAGCCACAGGCAATGGTCTTCTATTTTAGAAAAGCAGATGGATAACAAAGAGTGATTTTCTGTCTTGAGGCATTTTGGTTTGAATATTTTGATATAAAATTCAGGAACCAGTAGGATTTCCTGGCATTAAAATGATCAATATTCAGAAATCATAATATAGTTTTCCGATATAAGAAAATCTGTATATTGATAAGCACATTTCATCTCTGCATGAAAGTAGGTCATCATGGTTGCATGGAATAATTTTTCCAATATTTAAAAGCAGAGCTTTAAAGTCACTTATGCAAGTGCCTAACAACTTAGCTTGGAGAGCCTTCTTTATGATTACTTTTTAGGAGAAATATATTGCTAATATAGCTTACTCTAAGTGTAGTAAAAAAAAAGAGGTAAAGCTGAGGAATTTTTTTGGTGGTTGAACTTGATACAAAACCCAAAGCATCATGAAGATTTGTGCTTTCAGTGACTAAATGTGGTGGTAATAGCCAGCGACGGGGGTGTTGGGCTGCTGATCCCTTTGTCACCTGTCAGCTTTGCAATTCTGCAGAGTGGTGCTGCGTGATGTGACAGCTTAGCACATGTGAGTTTTCTCTTCTACACGGCCCTAAAAGCAGAGATAGTGAAAGCCCTTCTGCTGCTCTTCTGTCAGAAGCACAGCTGCAGTTGAGGGGAGAGATTGGGATTGTTTGAATGATGTTGCAGTGACTCAGGGCAGGGTGAAGATGGGACAGGGCAGAGCCGGCTTAGCAACAGCTTTGCTCAGTATCTTTTTACTGCTGAGGATTTCTTCGCCCATGTAGACCATCTGCTACCTGTGTCTGAAAACTCATCTAGTGCAGTCTGCTGGGAGAAGTTAGTGTCCTCCACAAAATACTTCAGGGTGGTGTGGTCCTTGCTAGAGTTCAAAGAGTATGGTGTATCACTGGCCTTTTGTTGACTAGAGGTCAGAAACATGGAGTCAAAAAATTACTTGAAAAAAAAAGTGGACAGCATTAGACAGTACTCTAATATGAGGATGACTTTTTAATGGTAGTTGTGTTAGTTTGTTAATGTCATGAAATGCAGAAACTCATCAAAAGTACTTAAGTTGGATATAAATCGTCACATTATAGTTACTTTTAAACAGTTATAATTACTTTAGGGACCAGCGGCAGAAAATTCCAGAAAAAGGGTTTTTTCCAGTGTCACACAAAGGAAATGTACAGACATCACAAACTCAGCCACAGCATTTTGGGTATTTTTAGCTAACCCCATTATTTGGGAGGGGAGAAGTGGTTGTGTCTGAACCAGGGAGACATTGTTACAGCAAACCTGTATCTTGCTTCTGTATGCACCACTGCCTCCAATGAGCAGTGCTTGTTCTTTTCTGGAGTACATATCCCTTTAAGCAATTAATAAATCTGCCATTCGGTGTGCAGACAGCCCTTCTGGTTAGCAAACACTTGAAATAAGACTCCACAGTTGCAGTAGATGAAATGCTTCCAATACACCTTGAAAAGAGTTATAAGTGTTAGATCTTACCCAAGCTACAAAATAAAAGCTGAAAGGAAAGTAGTGTATGTTAATGTGTGCCATGCTTTTATCTGTGGACAATATTTCTACTGTCTCTGTCAGCTGTGGACAGTCATTTAAATCTTCTGCCCCTACAGCAACCTTGTTCCCAAACTGTGACAGACTTAGAAACAAAGATTGGCTTTACAAACAAGATCCAATTAGTGACTAAAGAGGAAACATTCTTCTCGGGGTGGATAAGTGTCTGGATTCAGTGAAGAACTGGAAACACTTCCATGATAATTAGCATTATTCCTCAAGACAGTCTATAATGAGAAATTGTTGCCATAGTCTTCTGTGTCTCTTTCCATCTGTTTCCCAGATAGATTAACTGGAGGGCTGGACAGGGTTGAGTAGAGAAGCCTTGTTGTAGTCCTGTAGCCCTGCCTTGTACACAGGATTAGTGAAACTGCTGCTTACAGCTGTGGAAATGTTCAACTAGAAAAAGTAGATAAAGTAACTTGCACCTCTATGTGTATTTGCATACCTGCTAAGAATTGCCCAATAATAAACCAATCCATGTAAGCTTGTGATAGTGTAACTCTGGTGCTTGGGACTGTACAGTTATATTTGCCTGCTCTCTTCTCTAAGGTGCTGCTTTTCATTTAAGTCAAAAATGAGATCTGTAGCTGCTTTTTCTGTACTGAGCAGTGGCTGAACTTGTGTGGACCCCATGGTCCACTAGAACAATAGAAACCTTTGAATCATGTGTACTTCCCTAGCTAGGCTCTCCCCACATTTTGCAAAGTGACTCACAGGCTAGGCCTGCCATGGTTGCCAGAAAATGATGTCATCTGGATACTATAATATCCCACGTACAAACCAAAGGCTATTTAGAAATTAGGCTGACAACTACAAAAAGGAAATAGCTGCATATCTGATGCATATCTCGATTTTAACATCTGTATAATTGTGTGTGTGCTTATTAAATACAGGAGTAGTGCAAAAGGCTTAAAGAAAAGCTTGAGTGTTTCTTGAACTGTGTTTTCCTACGACCACAGAGTGGGTAATGCTGTTCTCCTGCTGTCTGTCTTGTGCCAGCAATAGTTCATGCAGCCAAACTGTGTCAGATCAGGGAATTGATTTGGTCAAACACTAACGTATGTATCTTGTGTTGTTGCATTAGTTCTCAGCAGGATCAGTTCCCTAGTTCCACTCTTCCCACTATCCCTGGGGCACTGATGTGGCCAAAAATTGAAGGGAAAATGAAGACAAGAATGCAGTAGAGAATGGGAAGCAGGAGAAGCACGTTAACTTGTCCAGTGGCTATCTGTACTATAAAGCAACCTTGAAATTATATCCTTAGCCTCACTTAAATAGTTTGACAGAATTTCAGATGTAAACGTCTAATGTATTGACATGAGATTCTTCTTTGTGCCCCCCTCCATGGTTCAAAAAACCAACATTTGCTCTTTGTGGTCATTGTGCTGTACTTGGACCTGGAGAAGGGTTGCCCTGGGGGGCAAGTTGCCATCCTCAGGAGTCCTTTGTCACAGCAGCTCGGGGCATTCTGACTCTGGTACACAGCGATGGAGCTCCTGGCCAGTGGCCTGCACAGGCAGATGAAACACACATGAAGTAAGACTGGGCTCAAAGGCTTTTCCTTTGTAAAATGTCAAAGGCAAAAGAGGCCAACAGATATCATTTTGTGAGAAAATTAAGTCTTCTAACACTACTTTTGTTCTGTTCCTCTCCTGTTTCTGGCAGATGTATCAATTTGAGTTCTGCTGGTTTGGGAATGTATGTGGAATTTAACTTGCTACTAACCATCATGTTTTCAGATGTCTGACCCTGGCCTGGAATATTGTACACAGTGTGTTCCCAAGATAAATGAACTGAGCAGCATGTTTCTTATTACTTCATTTCTGTCTCTGTTTTCTGTGTTAAAACCAAACAGTGAATGAAACCTGGCATGTAAACTGATCCACCTGTATTAAACCACAGCACAAAGCAAGATAAGACTAGATGTTCAGCCTGTGCACTTCATTTCTTTATGTGATATAGTACTGGTTCTGCCCCTTAGAGCAGTGAGCTTTGCTGCTTCTGCTGCTCCTGATTCAGACAGAATACCAACAGATGTTCCTGGTAAGACCATTAAATTTAACTCAAAATTTTCACAATTTATAACTTATTCAGAAAGAGATCTTTGCCCTTCAATTGTCCCTAACCTATATCACATCTTGGACTTGTAACTTAAAAAGAGTTAGAAGTCATGATTTGGCTACCTTCCACTTGTGGGCATTGAGGTGACACGTACTATCAAAAGAGATTATGCTCCCACCCTCCTGGTTCAAATAATTGTTCTTCATATGTCATAAATACATTGCCAAAGAGAGATCCATGGTAGCTGATTTACATAGCTGTAAAAACCCCAAAGCATCAATCCAATGTTACACATTAGGAGAGTTAAGTACAGATCTGATAATATGTGTACAAAACTAAAAGGGGTTGAAATGCATTCCTCTTGTTTAACTATTTCAAGCCCCCACTCAGACTTGGATCCACATTGCTTCAATATTTCTGGGTACTTTTGAGTATTAGAAGCACTCTGCTTTCCCTTGACATGCACATTCTCCTCTTGGAAAACTCCAGGCATGCAAACTCATATGTATTGAACAGAGCTGAAATGATCCCAGTGCTTAGACTGGAGTATCATGGTGACAAGATCTGTGGATTCAAAATTGGGTAACTGGAGTACTGCTGGGCAGCCTGATGCATGTTCCTGTAAGCATACAGTTACTACAGTTACTTCCTGTAAGCAGAAGTTACTACAATAATATAAATGTACTTTTAGTCATGTTGAAGTCGAATAGACTGAGTCACATTTTTTGTAAGAAAACCAAACCAAAACAACAAACAATGACCTCTTTTACCTTTTTGAGAAGATGCAAGATGGAGGCACTGGCAATTGCTAAAAGCTAGAATTAAGTTTTCTTGTGCAGGTATTTTGTCACAGAAAATTAAGTCCCTTTGACAGAGGACCAAGAAGAGGCTGAAAGTTCTTCCTTAAAATGAAGAACTACAACTGTGTACAGGTTAGTTTTTGTTCTTACATAGAGTGCTGCTATTTCATCGATTTAACAGGAATTGATACAACACAAAGGCAGCTTTTGAGTTCTGGCCACTGTTGAATGGTGGTAATTGGCAATATAAAGATAGTGTTTAAGTTTTGCCCACCATTATTTTCTAGTTAAACTCCTAAAAGTAAAGGCAGATGTATGGTTACTGCTACGCAGCAAATACCCTAATGTATGGCGCTGTCTCTCAAATAAGCAAATATCTTAATTTAAATTTTAAAAAAAGTCCATGTAAAGTTTGTGTTTGACTTAGAGCCCCAAATGATCTAAAATTTGCATATAGGAAAATATAATTAACCTTAACACCCAACCTGAGAGTGATTGGGGGTTTACCATTTGCATGTAAGCACAGTCAGTAGTTTAAAATTAGTTTAAAAGTGCAATGCATGAAAAAAGCCTGAAAACTTTCTGAAAAAATCCAAGTTTAGTCTCCCTCTTAATCTAGAGTTTTCTTGATTCGCTTACTTCACACAGTTGGTGTTTCTCTATTGAGTTGTTGCAAATACTTCACCCTGAGATGTGTTATGCTGCAGTGGCAGGAGGGGTTTTTTTCCAAAGCAAACCAGAATGGAGCGGAGAGGCAGTGTTTATGTAAAGTAAGCTGTGTGAAAGGAGTGTGCTATAATTCAAGAATAACATATATATTTATAAATGTAGAATTAAGTTGCTCAGGATTTTGTTAACAAGCTGTTTGTATTTTAGGTCTACATCTGCCACCAGAGTGATACTGAAAAGAGAGCTTATCTTTCATTTAACATGTTTGTAAATCAACTGGCAAGGAAAAAAATCCTGTATTTCTGAAGAATAAATGCTTACACTCTTTCCCTGACCAGCCATAGTGAAGACAAAGCACTTTTATGCTGATATATAGAAGACAATATTTTCCAGCTTTTCGTCTGAGAGAAGGGGATATCTTTGAGTTAGGACTTTATGCCATCTGCATGCTGGGCACATTCCACTGTTTTTCATAGGACTAAGAGAAATAAAGATTATGTACTTGCAGTGATCAGTTGATAGGTAGAAGAATTAGTCTAGTGTTTCTTTCAAAGATGTGTTCACTGTCTGTTACTGTGCACGAATATAATTTATTTTTCTTGGATGGCAACTAAGGTGTAAGACAATTAGTAGAAAAACAGTTGCTGTTAAACATTTTGATTCTTAGTAGCCATCAAATGAGCTGATCAAACTTGCTGCTCAGGTAGGAGCTGTGCTTCCCATTTGGCTCATTAAGCTAGATGTATGCTTTTTTTTTTTTTCACTTTCATGTGCTTCCCCAGACCACATCTTAGTGTCACTTTGATGTGCTTTACAGTGCCCTATAGCAATAGGGATAGAGGCTGGTCAGATATTGAGTCACTGGGTGGGTAACAGTGGGGTTTGCTCTGCTCTTGAATGCTCTTCTGGACTTCCTTTTCCAGACTGCCATGCTCCAGGTACTTTTATGCTGGCCTCAAAATTCTTTGGCTATCTTTATGTGCATATCTGTAAACATTCTTCCCACTTAGATGCTGGATTTATAGATTATATTATAGAATTCAGTAGTACTGTGTTTGGTTTCTTCAGTGTAATTGATTGTTCATCTCCTCTATAAGAAGCCTACTTCTGCCAGACCCATAACAGCTGAAATGTGGTTTTGATTATTTTCTTTTTTTAAATGAAGCATTTATCATGCTATTGCATGGTCTTAATAGGGCTTACCCTATGCGTGGTGTTGTGGTAGTAGCATTGCTAAGAAGGATACATGCAGGTATCTCCTGAACATAGTTTTTGAATTTTAAGGGAATGGACATTTGACACTTGGATAAACCTACAGCCTCCTGATGAGCGAGTATGTTGAAAGCAGCTGAATGCTGAAGTTGCAAAGATTTGGCCTATTTGACAACTTGATGCTGTGGAAGATGGGGGCAGATACCTTGTCATTGGGCGAGGTATTACTTGGCAACTAGGTGGAGTTCTGCTTTCCCACTTTGGAGAAACTCCCTTATTGTAGTGTGGTGATGAAATCATACTGCCAGTCTGGGGAACTTGGAAATGGCTGTCTGCACAAATGTCTCCTGCTTGTACTAGAAGCTGATACTAGAAGCAGATGCAGTTCTAGTGGCTGACTATGTTATGAGCAAAAAGGGCAAGAGAACTGTGCTTGTTCCCTTTTTTCCCATCTGAAGTAGATGAAAGTTGTTGAGAGGGTCTTTGTGTATTTTTGCAGCCCAGCAAGAGAAAAACAACTTGCACCTCTACATACGAAACATCTGCTTTGGTGAACATGAAACCTCTGCTGGCCTTTTCATTTCATGAAATCAATCAAAGAGTGTAACTCGTGTTCAAAATTAAGAGCAACTGGGCTGTTAAGTTTCTTTGAATATCTGTATTAGTTCTCCTGAGGAAAAGGAATATGGAGACATTTTGACTATATTGTATTTCATATGAAAAGCTGAAGTAAATATGCTATTTAAGGATTTGGCTGGATTTCAAAGGAAATGTGCAGAGTTCTGCAAGACATACTTTTTATATCTTACATGAAGGGGAATGGCTAAGGATGAAGATGCACTGTGTCAGAACTTTGTATTCCTTCAGTTTTAAATTACATCTGTTGGAATATGTGCACAATTATACTAACACTCTCTTTGGGGGTCTTCCCTCTTTTTGTAAGTATCTCTTGAACAACTTTAGATTCACTATTTCAGCCAAATCTGCTGTGATCCCAGGCAATTATCTGGCCCTGGTTAAGTGTCTTTTCTAGTGCTCATGTTTAGGCTTCTGATAATTGAGTTGATGGGAGAGTATGACTTGTGTATTCCTTAAACTTTGGCAAGTCTTCTTTTTGCTGGGGCACAGCTGCATCTTGTTCTTGACCTGAGTGAAGGTACAGAACCCTCCACACCCCTTTAAAACCTCAGTCATCATTGTCTACCAGGCTTTTTCCTTCCTACTGTAGATCTTTCTGTGCTGGTGTTCATCCTTGGGGGTCTCCCTTATCACAGTTTCTACTGTGGTTGGCTCTTCCTGTCCATGTCTCTTGTTGACAGGAACTGTTTGGCATGGTGACGGTTGCACTTCTCTTCCTCTCCCCTGTGGCAGTTGCTTTCCCAGTACTGGTGTGTGGCTGGAGTCTCCACACCCTGCATTGCTGCCTTGCTTGCCACTGGCCAATTCATGGTGCAGGAGAGATTGCCATGAAAGCCAGTAGCATCACTGCCCTCTTACATGAGGCTTCATACTGCCCATGATGGTCAGGCTCTGCAGGCTGCAGCTGCCAGTAGCTCAGAATACCTGAGTCCTACTTAAAATACACAAAAACACACTCTGTGAATTACAGGGGAAAGTGGGGATCCAGTTTTAGTTTGGGTGTAACTCCAGCAGTATCTTCCTAGAGCACGTGAAGGGTGCTGTGCAGGTTCTGTATGTGATTGGGATAAAGAGTAGAGGAAATGGGCAGAGGAAGAAGGGGAGCAAATTCACAGGTCAAAATAGCAACCTAAGTCGCTTAGGTCTCAGTGGAGGGCTGAGAGTTAACAAGTTGTGATGGTTTGCTGATTAACTTGATCAAAGTAACTAGGTCATTAATAGGCTTGGCAGCAAGGTAAATTGACTTAAAATATCTTTTGGTTCAAGTTCACAGGTACAGGGGTGTTTTTGTCTGTGTTAAATTGTTAGCTGACTGTAGATTAGAGACCCTGAGCTAAATGCTGTTTATAAAGAAAAGCAGGAAAGTGCCTCCTGTAAAGCATTCTGGTGTTCCTTCTTTCTTGTTGTCTTTTTGTGACAATAATAAAGTAAGCTGCACCAGCCTAAAAATTAGTTTCCTAATGAAAGAGGGCTGATAAGGAAGCCTGGGTGTCTGCCCTGTGTTTCACTTTGATTTCAGAATAAAAATGACTGTCACTACTTCCATTTTCTAATACAGAAATTTTAAAGTTAATTTCTGTGCCTGAAAGTTCTTGGAGGTGGTACAGGAGTATTTCCAAATAGGGCACTTGTGTAGGTTGAAAAAGTCTCTATTGAACTTTTCTGCAGCAGTTTTTATTTTTCAGAAACTACTTCTACAGAAATCAATGAGCAAACCATTGTCTAGAGTTTGTACAGCTAGCAATTTGCGAGAGGGTTAAAGCATGCTGAAACCTCTCTGGAAACAGAGATACAGTACATAAGCTCCATAAACAGCTTAAAATAGTCTCTAAAACTTGTCAGTTTTTCCCTTGGATTTTAAAATTCTTGCATTTTTATTTCCTCTTTGTGCATGAACAAGAAAACAAG
Organism: Eopsaltria australis; assembly: GCA_034509425.1. NCBI lineage: Eukaryota > Metazoa > Chordata > Aves > Passeriformes > Petroicidae > Eopsaltria > Eopsaltria australis. The sequence goes on along the minus strand of JAVTVJ010000649.1, from coordinate 40,677 downwards.
GAAGAACTTTGTTTTACATTTACCACTCTGCATAAAACACTGCGGTTTCTCGTAAGCAGTCTCAAACATCCAAAATAGGATTTAAGAAGACTTTTCTTGCATATGGCATCTTGTGTTTAAACAATGTGACCAGGAATGGTGATAGCATTCTGGCTGGGGTTGTGTAGCTGCTGTGTCCTCCACTTGGCTTGGGCTACCACTGGCAAGGAATCGCCTGCCTCTTTGCTTTTCTGCTGCTGGTTGACAAGATTGCACTGAATATCCAGAGGCATTCATGGCTTGCCTGAGTGGCAACTGCAGTGGGAATAGTGTTACAGGACATCAGAGGCTGGGTCAGCCATGGATGTGTGGTTCTTGTGTTACTGGGTCAGCCAGCCAGACAATGAGGGCTGCCTGCGGAGGGGAGCCAGCCAGCAGTGTGGATGCTGGGAGATGGTTTACCCATTCAAAACATTGAAATACTTTTTTTTGCTTTTTGACAGGGTAGAAGAAAATATTTCATATTCTGGTACTTGGAGTCATAGTGGTAGCAGGGGAGGGTGTCCTCAACTGGTTCTAGATGCTGTAAGACAGACTTGATACACCATTGACATGTTTGTGACTTTTGAACCAAATGGTGTCCCAGTAACCTGCTTTTGCCAGTCCCTAATATCTTGTCTGGAAACTGGAAGGCTCTTAGTTGATTATTTCTTGTACCTCTCTTACTGTCTTGAGTAACTTGAATACTAGGGCATAGATGGTAGATTCTTATCACTTGGTGAGTACTCTGATATGGGTATATCACTGTTTGCTTTTGGAGAAGAGATTGTCTTGTGTACACGGATGTTGGGGATGGTGATCTCAAAACCCTTATACTGAAGTACTGTCACCAGACACTGGGTATTTGTTGCATGACGTGATTAATTGCACTGTTGAATTTTTACCATGCTGATTACAATCAGCTTTTTTTTCTTTCTAGCCTAACCTAGTCTTGAACTACAGTTTAGCTTTCATGCTGTCCCATTGCTACCTTAATACATTAATATAATTCCTTAGTGCATTCTTCATTCCAAGGGATTATTTTAGAGTTTTGCAGCTAAAACCTCTTGTTTTGCCACTTCAGTCCATTTTCTTAAAGAATGGTTTTATTGATGTATCTCAAAAGCTATCTAGAAAGATGTGTCTGACATGCCAATGACTATTTTTATGTAGCCTTTAGTTGTATGTTCTCTAGAAAAATTCCAACTTACACTGGGAAAATTACAGCCAGCTCTTCACCAAGAGCCCATGTCTACATATCATATAGAAATTCTGGTTATGACCGTTAGTGTAAAGCAGTGCTGACTGTCTACCCCAGGTTTGTGACTAAAACACTATGAAATTTTGAAACTGGCAAAAAATATATCGTCCTGGAGGATCCAAAGCTTTGTTCAGCATTCAGCAGGTATTAGCTTATGTTCTGATGATAAAGTTGAGTCTGCAGGGCATCGTGAATATTTTTCCTGTTTTCTCTTATAGAGAGGCTGCTTTTCTTCACCAGTATAAAGCCATACCATTAATTTCTTTGGTTTTCATTTCTTTGTGGATTATCAAATGCTGTTATACTGCTGCCTGCATTTCCCTCATCCATAGCAGAATTGATTTATGTGCATGTGCTTCTCAGAATATTATAGGTTATTAATAAGTGGGTAGGGGAGTACTGTCTCTCCAGCCATGGAAAAGTGGAGGAGAGCATTTCTTGCATAATCATGGGACAAAGTAAACAGGAAAAGGTAACTGTAAGTGCTGTGCATGGCATGTCTCACCTAAATGCTTTGGTTTTAATTTTGTTCCTCAGTCTTGTGTTTCTTTTTGACGTGGGACCAAGTTTAAACTCCTTGTTGCAGTTTTGTAGAGTTTACATAACACTAAATGCTTTGAACAACAGTTCAGCCTTTCACAAGCTGGCTCTTTCGGTCTTTTCACTTCTTTAATATCTTGTTCTCTCAAGCGTGGCTTTTAATTCTGACTTGGCTGCTGTCCTGCATCTTTCTTTAAAAGCTCCAGCTGCCTGTCTAGTAGATGTACTTCTTGGGTTATTTTATGGTTTCTGTACCTGCAGACTTGCTGCTAATTGCTTTCATAAAACTAACCTGTGTCAGATATTAGGCAGGAAAATATAAATGTCCACGTCTGATTCAGAGGACTTGAACTGGTCAAGGAGTCAGAACTGTACTCTGCATCCTGCCATGCTTAAGTTGAGATTCCTTTTCTGCTGTGGGTCTTCTTTGTGGCCTTGGTGAAATCTTTAGTCTGCACCTCCGTTGGAGATTTCTGCTGATCTAGCTGCATTAGTTGCCAATATGCAGGTCTGCAGGCAGAGCTGTCTCCTGCTGTTGCTGGTCTTGAATCACAGCCTTGGCTTTAACACTTGAAGACTGTAAAAGCTTCTATGTTGAACCCACACCGGAGGTACTTCCCTGGGACACTTTTCTTCCTGAGAAGGGTGTGAAGATTATAGGCATGGTGGTAATGTCCTCTCAACTGCAAAGAAAGGTAATAGCACATCTCTCTGGACACCTGAGGACTAATATTTGCATGGAAGGCACTTTGCAGTGGTAAGGGGCAGACACGTATAATCTTAGATCTTCATATAAAAATTACTGTATTATTTTGATGGTGTTTTTAGGTATTCTTCCATGTGTGGCTAGTTTGACAGCTGCTAGTAACAGCACATCTGATGATGCAGTGGATTTTGGAAGAGGTTTAACAAAAGATGCATATTACCTAATGGACAGGTGTGATTTAGTTTCAGTAGAAGCTTCATGAAAATGACTGTTGGATAGATCACTCCATAAAGACTGCACCTCTATTTTCTATGGGTTTGGATAGGAATTATGGCCATGGCAATATGTGGGCTTTGGATAAAGACTGTGATTTAAGATTAGTGTGTGAGGAAAGTGTGACGATTATCTCCAGGACTCACTGGTTATTTTACCGCCACATTTCTGAGGCCTGCCAGGGGCATATATCCTCTGCTGAAGTGGATTGCTTGGAAGACTATGAGATTATTCCAGGCCAGAACCTTTTAAATTGGTAAGTCTAAAATACCATATGCTGTTTTAAGAGGGTGCCCTAAACTGTATTACCATCCTGTAGCTTTAGAAGACATAATGAAGCAAAGCAAACTGCTGTAGCATGCAGCAAGACAGTATCATGTGAAAGTCTAAACTACAGTCTGCACAGTGTTTTCCTAAAGCAAACATGGTGTGTTTGGGGGGAATAACTTGTTTTGCAACATTTCTACATGTACAAATGCTGTACTGTGTAAATGCTTTCATTGCTGTGTCTGCTTCTGTTTATCAAATCAGTGTCTATGCAGATTTGTGAAAAACTAAGTTTAGATTAATTCATATGCCAAATTCATCTTCTATTCAGAGAAAAGCATTGTTTTATTTGTAGGGAGACACATTATATTTGTGTGTGGGACTTGTTACAGAGCTTGTGTCTGCACTACCTAAAATTTCATTAGTGATTTGAATCTGTCATCTGTCTGAAATTATGCTTTCCAGGGGCCACTGAGCCACCACTGCCAGACTAACACAGGAAATACTTGTGTTTCTGCTGTTGTGTCTCTGCTGCCTGTTGGAAGAGAAGGCTATTAAAACTGGTCTAGACACTGCAGCTGGGTGATGCATGTCAATCTGAGTTGTGTTAACTTAGTTGCACAGGTTTTGCAAGATTTTTAGGACTATTCTGTTCCACCCTTTCCCCCCCCCTTTTCATTCAAATTAAAATCCAGTTCTTCACATAAGAATGGGCTACTTCAGACCATACAATCAGCAGATACTTTTTCTCTCCTAAGACCTTTGAACACAGACTTAATAATTCCACCTCATTTGCTCAGGTAACCTGTTGAGTACTGTTGTTTCTGCTTAGAAGAATCAGGTGAGGTTTCTTAAGGACATATATTGCTGTGGTTGATCAGTCTCCACCAGCATGGTGAGCTCCTGGCACTGCTCTTTCTTCTGCCTCTTCAGCTTTCTTCTCCAGTCCTTGGCAGCTTGGAGCCAGGCCAAGAGCAGGGGGAAAAGATGAGGCATCTCTGTGGCCATCAGCCTGGGCTTTGTTGGCTCCCCACTCAAGCACCATTGTCTGGAATAGCAGTCCTGGAGTTTGTGGACGATACCCAGTGCTAAATCTTCATGTCTCTGCAAATAGACAAGGCAGCAAAACAAAGCCTTGCTGACTGCTAAGGCTGAGGACCATCCTGAAACACGTGTTTTAGCGTGTTGCTGTTGTCAGTTGTGGTGTTGGTGGAGAGTCTCTGTTTTTTCTCCACCAAAAGACTGCTGAGTAAACAGGACTTGGCTGCTGCTGGGTGCCCTGTGGTCCACAATGGCTGTGGGGCCATGTCAGGGCTCCAGAGCCAGCTTCCTGAGCAGCACCTTGCCTTGTGGACTTTAATCACTGATTAACCCACATAAAGGGTGGCTGGAATAAAACAGATTAAACCAGCACATAGTATCTGTGCTGCCATCTTGTGCACTGGAATTTTATAACACCTTTAAGGTTATTTTGTAAATATGGCAGTGTTGTCATGGCAGCAGAAATCTGGTGTGGAAAAATGTTGCTGACATGATTTATTTCTGGTTTAGTGTGCTATGCAGGTCAGGCAAGGCGTCACTGCTCCTAGATTCTGCTTATCTGAATTGAATGTGAAATGCATCAGAAGGGCTTTGATCAGGGAAATGAATGTCGCAACAAACTTCATGCTGGCATGCACAGCTCAACTAAATGCAATAACATGCAGTGAGGTCTGTATTGTTTTAACATTAATACACAAAGAACCCATACATGAATGTTTCATAGTTTTCAGTGTAGCCCTTGCTGAAAGTCAGTATCCTCCCTGATGAAATCATGATTGTGGAAAGTTGAGATGCTGTTAAATCTAACACTAGCTGGAGACTCATAGATATGCAGCTTTGAATGTGAACCAACTTATGGAAGTGTAAAAAAATTGACAACTGCAAGTTAATTCAAAATCTCTTACTAAAGGATTTGACGATTTTTTGTGTGCTGAGGTTCTGAGATCTTGTGTAGCCAAGTGATTCATGGTGTCCTCCATGTTGCTACCTTCGTGTTAATTCTTGTATGTAACATGAGAGAACTGGTGACTGGGGTGACCTACACCACACCTTCCTTCATCCTACTGCTGTGATGACCCACAGTCATAAAATTTGATTTCTTTCAGGCAAGGTAAGTTCTTAGGATGGGTAAAACTTTAGCTGCAGCAGAGACTATCTCTGAAGTATGAATATAGAGCCTTAAATTTAGAAGATGATGTTTCCAGGGTGTCTGGCTCCAGAAGTAAGTTGGCATCAGAGGACTGTAGCTCTGACTTGAGCTAGGGCTCCCATCTATAAGGAAGGTTTGGGGCTGAATGCACCAGAACATGAGAGGGGGAGAAAAAAAGGTGTGAAGAAAGTAGCTTTTTCAGCTACCCACTCTACTCTCCACAGCCTCAAAGGCTGTGCACTTTTCCATACAACTCACAGTTTTTGCTATGATGGTATTCAAATTTTATGTAACTTTTCATGGAATGGCTGGAAGCTTTGCATGCTTTCCCTCTGGAAATAGCCTGTGGCTGTTTGTGAAATAAACTTTTCCTAAGTTTTCTGGTTTAAGAGATGCATCATATTAAAGTTTGCAGTATAATGAGAACAAATTCCAAAGTTAACATACAGGTTTTCCTTATAAACAAATCAACTACCACCACCCCACTCTTCAGCCAAGGAACATGCCTGGGTTGCTTTGGCTGCTGTCACCCTTCTTTATAAAATAATATTTAAGGGAATGTTGGCAGTTAAAAGAAAATTTTATCTTTTTAAGCAAATGAAGATTTTAAGAACTGAGATTTCTTAACAGATCTGTAGATTCAGAAACTAGAGACATAATAGTGTGGAATTTTAAATGATGAGTTCACATGCTTCAGGCAGTTGTATATTTCTGAATATCTTCAATTAAAAGTTTTGACTTAAACCACTTCCACCACTTCACAGACATTTAAAGCTAGAATCTAACATTTCGCTTTGGGTCTGACTGTGGTTGCTATTATTTTCTAGCAACAAGATTTTTTTCTTTGGAACAAGTTGGCCACATTGTACTCTCTAGGTCAGCAGTCTGTTCCACTTGTGCTGAACTAGACTTGAAAGACTGTGTTTGTGAGCCAGGGAGGTAATAAATGAGTGGTAACTTATGGTTATCTTGTCTTCACTACACTTTTCCACAGCAGTATGAGGTGTTCTGAGCTTTGGCCCTGGAGTCCCATCTTTTCTTCTTTGAAGGTCTGCTTCCTGAAAGGTACAAACCTGTTGCCCTTGGATCCACATCTTGTGGCATAAATCTGAAAGGGCAGGACCACAGAAGTATAAATTTTACTGCATGATTGTGTGCCAAATGTGATGGATCTTGGGTGGGTTGTACAACGAATCCTCTCTTCTCTGCTGAACATTGACTGCAGCATTTCCAGTCTCTTGACCAGTGCGTGTCTTGCTGACCACACAGATTGTCAATGACAACTTCATAAACGGTTAAGTTTGTAGTGCAGCACTATTGCTTCCAGTTCCCTAGACCTTGCCTTGAATGAGATTCAGTAGGGGGGCTTGTTTTAAAATGTGGTCTGAGCTAATTTTACTGCTACTGTTTTCACAGAATGACAGAATGGCTGAGGTTGGGAGGGACCACAGTCCAACTTCCCTGTTCTCACAGGGTCATCTAGAGCACATTGCTCAGTATTGAGTCCAGCCAGTTCTTGAATATCTCCAGTGAGGGAGACTCCATAACCTCTCTGGGTGAACTCTTCCAGTACATAGCCAAATGTGGAAATTGGATCTCCTTGTGTGTGGCATGCTGTTTGCTGCTCTTGAGTCTGGCGTAGAAGTTGTTATTGTTACCTTGCCAGAAATTCACTGCTGAGCAGCTCTGCCATGGATTGTCAAGAGTTAAAACAGAACTCAGCAAAGTAAAAGGGAATTGTACCTCAATACTCACTCATGGCTGACTCTCTAGTACTGTGTATTGGAACTGAAGTTTTGGAGATATATTTTCATTGATCAGATCTAGGTTTTCTTTTTTGTCTAAGGCAAGTCCTTTGTTTCTGTGTTGGCAAGTACTGCAGTATTATGAAAATCAAAGTGGGCTGTACTTATGCATTCCCAAGTATCTGTCTTTAGGAAAATACTCACTTATGCATGTTTTATCCAAATGGCAAGACTATAACTGGCATGGGTAGCTCTGTAAAACTGTTTGAATTATTGTTAATTTTAGATGGTACTACCCAAAGTTTCAGTGATGCTGAATGCTTTACTCTGCTCCCTCAAGCTGACTTGTGTCCCTCCACTGTGGAACAGGGTCTGGGTTTATCTTAAATGAGTTCATAATTGTGTCAATTTTTCATGGCCTGCCTCAGTCAGTAAGTTAAGGTTGTTAAAAGCACAGTTATGGGATTATATTGTTGGAAAAGGATGGTAGAAATGCATGTGCACATTTGATAGCTATACTAGCCTTACTCTACAAGCTTCATACTGAAGGAAAACATACTGTCTAAGATTGAGTTATAAACCCCTCATCGTGTGTATCATTGGTATTAGCTACTTTTTTTGGGCAACAGTTTCTGCAACAGACTTAAACGTGATGCTGATGCTGCAGTTCTGTGTGCTCAGGAAAACAGTGGGTGAGCCAAAAGCACTGCTGCTTCTTTAGCCTTGAAGAAAAATAAATTGCTCCAAAGGTATCTATAAATCCTTGCTGTCATGTGGATATTCTCTGTTTCACTTAATGAAACAAAAGTAGAAGCATTTCTGGTTTTCTCAGTCCAGTCTGCTCCTGCTGTGACTGTACCATGTCATATAGTAACCTTCATAAACTTGCCAAACTATGTCTTAAAAAGCAGAACCTCACAAGGTTGGAAGTAAAAAGCACAATTGCCTTTTAACTGAATCAGTGTAAAGGGAACAAAACTTCTGTAATTGCAGGAAGCATTGGGGAGAAAAGTGCTATAGATATGCAGGTTGACAGGAAGCTCAACATGACCCAGCCATGGGCACTCACAGCCCAGAGAGCCAAACGTGTCCTGGGCTGCATCCAGAGCAGTGTGGGCAGCAGGGCCAGGGAGGGGATTCTGCCCCTCTGCTCTGCTCTGGTGAGACCCCACCTGTTAGTGCTGCATCAGCTCTGGGGTCACAGTATGGGCAAGATGTGACTTAGTCGAGCAAGTCCCGGAGGAGGGGCAAAATTGATCAGGGGGCTGCAGCACCTCTTCTGTGGCGACAGGCTGAGAGAGTTGAGGTGGTTCAGCCTGGAAAAGAGAAGAGAAGAGAAGACTCTGCAGGGTACTTATAGCACCTTCCATCTGTGCACATAACTAAGTTACAAAGTTGTTTGTGCACTAGCAGGATTTAATTAAAATCGTGAGGTTTTCCCTTCCTCTGATTAAACATGTGCAAAACACAGTAAATCCTTTCAAAGTCAATCGTCTTGCAGCTGAGTTCTGCGACTTCCAGACGACGGTAAAACATCTCTTATATGCAATACAGCTGTAGCTGTGTTCTCAGCCTTGGACACTGATTGCTACTGATTACTATTACTGTAAGTTATAGTTGCCCTATTGAAGACCCCTAATTTTTTCTAGGGTAGATATAACTTACAGATTTTTGGCTATCAATGGAAAGAAACTTTGTGTCTTTCAGGTCTACTTCACTTAGTTCTCTCTAGTTTTTCCCCTTTTTTCCACTGAGTTGCTAACATTCTCCTTCTCAAAAGATATTTATTCCCTTGTACGTTTATCTGAACTGGTTGGTTTGACAGTTGTATTCTACATTTTTTTCTTCTTTCTGCTTTCCTTGCATCCTCATACTGTTTCCTGTTTGTTCCTCAGGGTATTGCATTTACCTGTTAGCCACAGTAGCCTCCCTAACTAGAACAGGAGGGTTCCAGATTAATTTTAAAGGCTGGGAAAAAACCCACAACAATTTTACTGTTGTTGAATTATAAGAGGTTTGAAAAGCTGAGGCGTAGCTTTCACTTTGGATTAGCATCTCATTTAGAGCTCGGGGAATGACTCAGTTTTATATATAAGTAGTAAATTTTTGTACTGGAAGGAAGAAAAGAAATTGCAGGTAGACACTCTAAACAGTTCCAATGCAATACCTTGTTGGTGCCCTGGATTTAAGATGTTAGAAAAATCCTTTCAGAAGAAAACTGGAAATTAGGAGTGTAAAGAATCCAGTGCAAGGTACAAAATGCTGCTCTGGGCACACAGTTCATGTCTCTGGAGATGGTCCATTGAACAGCAGAGTCAACTGTGGCTCATGGAATACCTGCTGTGGCTCAGCAAGCTTTCTGATGCTTATCTGTACAATTCTTTTTCTAGAAGACACATTCTAGGAAATAAATTCTATAGGAAAAGTTAACTGGCTCAGGTAAAAATCGTATTTGCCTGGAAATACACTTTCTTTGTATATTCTTCCTTGCCTTTTTTGGATAAGCCAGGTGTGATGCCTTAGTGTATAAATCTATTTAGTCTATAAAATGCCATTAGAAAGGGTGACTTCTGTGACCCTTGGCATGGACCCATAACACGTGAACACGCAGTGCAGGATAAAGCTGGGAAACTCGTCAGAAATACGATTCTCCTCCCTAAAGCAGCTTTTACACTGAAAAATAATGAGTCTTATGAGCCTTAGTGCAGTTCTGTGTGATATTGTGTTGGATTTATGTGTGTTGGTTTCCTAAAAAGCTATTTGGGTAGTCTGTGCTGCAGTGAAACAATTTTCATATGTCCTGTAACAAATCCAGAAGTGGAATGGAGTAGAACATTTGTCTAGGATTTCAATGTGAAACAAAATGATGTAGTGAGCTTTCTTCTTCTGCGTAGTGGAGTAAAACTGGCACATTTTCAACTTGGATCCAAGATTTCTGGTTTCTCAAGTCACACCTATGGGGGTGATTTGTAATGCAGTCTTGCTTACAGTGATGCTGCCTTAGTGACAGTAAGCAAAGTGAACTAATGTCTTCAACTTTATTCTTGCCCTTCATCTTTCTTATGTGTATTGATATTAATGTCCTAAAAGCATGAGAGTTTGACTAAGCAAATTAAAAAAAAAAAAAAAAACAGGGAATACCTAAGCGGATTTAAAGCTCTTGTAATGTGATTTAGCTCCTGGAAATAAGAATAATATCACAGGGCCAAAACACTTGGACCACCAATGTAAGGAACTTCTGGTCTGGTGATTAGGACACTAATCTTTCTCGGAAGTGCTTTGGAAGCAATTTCTCTTGGCTACTCAATATAAACATACTGGGTATTATGGTTTCACATCTGTTATTTGCCTTCTGAACTGGTTATGTATTCAATTAATACTGTTTTCTGTCTAGTACCATGTCTATCACATCTTAAGTCTCAAATGCATAACTAGTTTAGTACCTTGGAGGATTTAGTCACTGTCACTAACAAGAAGCCTACGTGTTTCAACCTACTTACTGCTAGGCAGACCTCAAATGCATAAAGTACCTTGGACTTTTCAACAAAACCCTCACTCCTCCCTCCAGCACCAGTACTGTGTTTCGTGGGTGAGAGTGGAGAGCTCCCATACAGGCAGAGGATAATCTGCAGGAGTGCTCTGTACTCCTGAGAGGTGGGCATTGCTGCGAGGTTGTGCTGCACAGCACATTGGCTACAGCAACCTACCTCACCCAGAGCATTGCTGTTCTTGATGCTCATGAGGTTCAGCACCGGCAAGAGGTTTTTTTTTAATGCCAACATCAATAATACACAACACTCTGTTTTCTTCTAGTTTGCAGCTTAAATTACTGCTTATTCAAAAGCGTAGTGCTTTTGAATAGATTTGAGTTAGACCCCTTGGGGTATGAATACTTCAAAGCATGCTGTTTGCTTATTGATGGGTTACAATCACAGGTATGACCTCCTAATCATTTTGATATGCCATATCAATGAATATGAGAATTTTCTCCTTAGCCCTTGTCCTTCTCTGTTATAATTACATTGTGGTAGTGATATTTAAAGTTTGATAGTTGTAGGCAAAAGCTGTCACTCATACTAAAACCCAAATAACAATGTTTCTCAAATGTCTCTGTAGATGGATGGAGGTCTGCTTGGATGAAGAGCTGCCCCCAACTACAGAACTGGAAGAAGGTTTAAGAAATGGTGTTTACCTTGCCAAGCTTGCAAAATTCTTTGCACCTGATGTGGTGTCAGACAAAAAGATCTACGATGTGGAGCAATCACGCTACAAGGTAATAACTTTCTCAGTTCTCTCACCAGGATGACAAAACTCAGTAGCGTTTGTCTTCCAGCTCTTAGATTCCCAAGCACGGCTGGTCAGCTTTCTGTATCTCTCTTTTAAGGCTGTAGGGTCTAGATGGAAGATGCACAGCTGTAAGAAGCCTGTATGATATGTTAGAAATATTTTACCCTTAAAAAAATGTTTTGGTATTGCTTCAAGTTTTTATAGCTGCAAAAATTACACTTCTGGCTTCAAGAAGAATGTGAGCTTTGTAAATCATAAAGTTATTTCTCATCAGGAATAGAACTCAAATGCAATTTGATAACTATTTCAAGCTTTCCTCAACTTGTATGGAAGCTTATTTGACATTCACTTCATTAGATCTCTGTGTTTATTTTATCAACTTTAACAACGAGAAACAAAAAACAAGCTACCAGTAAGTGAGCTTAGCTTGTTCCCTCTTCAGGCTTTTGCTAGCTCCAAGAACCCCAATAATACAGAAATACATACACTGATATACAGCAGTCTCCCTATGGAATGCATTATCTCAACATGTAGAGGAGGCAGAAAAAAATTGTCATCAAGAATTCTGGTTACATTAAAATGTTTCTCTTGAAAATCTCCAAAACTTGGGAGATTCCTTTTTCCCTTTACCCTAAAAGACTACATTGAAAAATAAAATAAAAAGTACTTTCCCACTTTATTCTTATGCTGCTTGCATAGGCTTTAGGGAGGGTCAGGTATTCAGGTAGAGCTGAGATGTTCCAAGACCTCCTTATCTGTTCTTCATGGTAGTGCTGGGCAGTGTTACTACTGTGTTTTGGTTATTTGTGTTGAACATCCAGCCTCTACTCCCAAACAATACTGAGAGACTGTACAAATTTCTGCTTCAATCACAGTCCACCCTGATGGGTACAAATCTGGCTTCTGTAACAGGAAAGAATGAGCTGAGCTCAGTGTGGAGATGTTGATGTGTTAGGATGCTTCATTAGCAAACTTGAAGCTGTTACACTTTGGTCTCTGAGTTCAAAGAAGGGAAAATTCCGTGAACTCAACTTCAGGATATAAAACTGGGAAACAACAGGAGGATCAATAAGTAGAGAATTTGCTTAATGTGACTTTTATAATCTTCTCATATGTTTCCAATAGAGATCTGGCCTTCATTTTCGGCACACTGACAACACTGTGCAGTGGTTAAGAGCAATGGAGTCTATTGGTCTGCCTAAGGTAAGCCTTTAAATTTCAGCAAAGAAAGTGGCTCAAATCACTGACTCACTAAGATCCCCTTTCATCTGCTTGAGCATAAACAGTTCCTCACAGTAAGTCTACAGGGAAGGGGTAATTCAAAAAACAAATGTGAGGAGAAGGTAATGTGGAAAGCAGTGGGAGTGTCAGTCCTGTGTTGCTGCTGCTGGTGTGTGTGGGCTGAGGCAGGGACACCAGCAGTGTTTGAGCTGTATCTTACTGCTAATGCAATCTCTGGGGGGGGCTGAAAAGAATATGGTTTAAAGCAGAAAACTTCAATATTTGCTTCCTTTAGGTTACCTCCTCGCATCATGCCTCTTGCTGCCTCTTCCTCTTACTGTACATCCCAGTTTCTCTGCCTCTACCCTGTTTCCAGACTGTTCTTGCACCCTTCAGTGCGTCTGCGTGACTCTGCTGCTGCTCTTCTTCCACCAGCTGCTTTCTTGGGTCACCTCTTATATTTATCTTCCTCCTTGTGGGTCTTCCCCTCTGCTGCTGTTTCTGGGCACCAGTGAGTCTATTTTGGATGAAAATCCTTTACAAAAGGGCTGTGTGCAAACACCTGTGCTGCTTGTTTATAGATTCTGGTAGTCACGTGCAACCTGAGGTGAGCAGCTACCACCCCAGGGTGCCTGTGTGCCTTGAGGCACTGTGGTCAGGCACAGTGGGGATGCTCAGGCAGCTGCTTGAAGGGCTACATGGACTAATGGTCAGCTACTGCAGGCAAAGTCACTGCAGGCAAGCTCGCTGCAGGTGCCCAGAAAAGGGCACTCATGGCTGCCATCAGAAATGCCAGAGAGACAGGAAGGGGTCCTGCCGTTTCCAGGTCAGGCTTTTTTTTTTTTTTCCAGTTGAGTCCTTGAGCTCTCTGTTCAGCTGGCTGATTTCCACACTGCCATCCCTCCTCTGAAAGATTGTGTTTCTGTTGCAGAGAATGGTCATGGCCAAAAGCTTTCCCAGTTCTCCCTCACAAAGCTGTTTTGAGCAAACGATGAAGAGGACACTGTGCTCCTGACTTGCTCAGTCTGGTCCTATTAACCATGGGACAGTGCAGCCCCGAGTGACCAGCCTGGGCTGCAGCATGCTGCCAACTCTCACGGTTAACTAAGTCTTTTTATTATATTTTTGTGGAGAAACAGTGTTTAGTGACTGGGACCAAGGCCAGGAACAAATTAGTGGTAGAACCAGAACTGGAACTTATGATGTGACTTCTTGGCTAAATTGCTTAATATTCCTCTCTCTAAATATCTTCCTTTGTAAATGATGTATTCACAAAGTTAGGGGTGCTGGCAATTAGAATTATGCATTTTTAAACCATACTTGATAGGTTTGGTTTGTAATGAGGCTTTGCAAATTGTAACTGCATTCCAGGTTTTGGGCGTCTGTAGAGGACAAGCGCTACTGGCTGAGCTTATGCCAAAGGACATTTTCTAAAAATCTTGTTGAAATGCTGCCTGCTTATCTTCCCTTTTTTCCCTCTTATTAAGATGCTTTTATGCTTTATTAAGCTCCTCTTTATGAAAACTACTGATAAAGTTAAAATAACATCAGAAGAGACATGACTCATAGCTGTATAGAAGTTACAGCTGAAATTCTGTAAGTTTAAGGTATGGTTCTGCAGAGTAAATGTTTCTGCTCAGTAATAAGTCTTCTCTTTTAACTGTGTGCTCTTTGCTTTTTAGATCTTTTATCCAGAGACTACGGATGTCTATGATAGGAAAAACATCCCTAGGATGATATACTGCATTCATGCTCTAAGGTAACTGCTGACAGGAAAAAAAGTTACAGTAACTGCTAAAGTTAGGAGTATAATGGCTTTAGGACAACCAGTATATCAAAGTCAGTCAGAATTTACAAGTTCATTAGTTTTAAGTTGGAGACAAAAGTTGAATTTTGCTAGGTCTATTTGCCAAATAATTTTCAAAATAGAAATTAAGTACTATTGAATTTAGCATGCACATCCCTCTCTCAACAATGCACCCCTTCACAAAGCAAACATACAATTTCAAAATACATGCTTCAACAGCAATCAAACAAATTAATAGAAACTTAGCAAAACATCAGTACAACCATGGAGCAGATGTGCTGATCAGAGTGAAAATAATGATGAACTGACATCTTTCTGTCCCAAAACTGACACAAATAATGACTGTATTCTGTGGTAATTAATGTAAAAATGAAACATTCTCAAAAATGTCAAAGTTCTGAGCAACTTGACTTTTAATGTTAAGTCAGACAAGTTTTGACTACACCGCTGAAAGTAGAGATGAATGTTTTGCCTTAAGGATTTTCTTGATGTTTGGCTCAAAAACATCTGCCTTGTGCTGTCCCTGGTGTGAGGGACAGTGGTGTTGGCAGACAGCTCCACCCTCCTGTGGCTCTTCTAGTTCATTTCCTGCACATAGAGACCTTTCCCTTTCAATACATTTTGGCACTAATCTTTCAGAGAACATGATTAACTTACACCCCAAACTCTTCTCGGTTTCTAATGGTGGCACATCAGCTGCTCCAGTGCTTTCAGACAGAAACTATTCAATACATGCTATATTGAAACTTCTTTAGGGCTAATCCTTGAAATGATGTCTTGCACTCTGGGATGTGCACTCACTCCCAATAAACAGGACTTACCACTGAAGTTCACCATATTTGCTTAATGTGCCAGGTGTTCACAGTTGACAGCCCAGTATATTTTTGCCATCTTTGACAAGAGTTGCCCCTTGAAATTATTGTACTTGGTGTAGTATTAACTGGGAATTGACACCAGGGCTATCTGAGGGTGGTTCTTGCCTGTAACTTGGTAGTACAGTCTGTTCTGACAGCGAGTGTCTTGTGTAAGCTGGAAGTGATTTCCCAAAGAGGATGCTATGACCTTACCCACGTCAGGCTGGCCCAGTGGGCTGTGTGCCCCCCCAGCTTTGTTTTGGGCCAGCTCAAACATTTTGCAGGAGGTGGAAGAACACATTTAATTTTTCTAATATTTGCTCCCTCGTGTATATAGGACATTATTAACTGTGGATTTGAATGCTACATAAACAATGTCCCCATCAAATACCTTCTTAATATCTGCCTTATCATTGCAAAGGGAATAATTCTTATCCTGAACTGAGGTTTACAATGGATTGATCTATGGTAGAAATTTTCCTTTCTCCATCTTGGCACGCCCCCAGGATTTATGCCAGTACCAGAATTAGTCTGAACTGTCTCAGCTTTCACTTCCAAGTTTGTCCTGTTTAAATTACTTTTTCTTGATGCATATCAACACAAAGCTCTGACTCTGTACCTCTGTACTTACTATGCTGTGCTTTTTTAATGTTATTATTTTAGAAATGGACTTTATATCAAATGAGTCATGCCACACTGAGGGGGAATAGGCCTGAAATGCTTTTATTTGTGATGCTTTCCCATGAGATTGTAGGCCCCTGTGCCTGCATCCTGTGCAGGATGTAAGAAAGAAGAAACAATGATTGAGCTTTATTTATTTCCATACCTTTTCCTAAAATGCATGCTGTAAGTCCTTCACTAAAGTCTTTCAAATCAAGCACCAATCTCAGTATTGAATGGCACACAAGCTACATTGAAAGCTGTCTGGGAAAGAACAGAATCAAGGACAGGGTGCTTTGTTTGGCCAGCTGTGTTCCCAGGTGGGCTGGCACCAGAGGTATGCTGAGCTGAATCTGAAACGTGTATTTGGCATCTGAAATAGTAACATTTTGCAGGGAAAGTCATTGGCTGTGTATTGTTTTGCTGATCTTCTGCTGCTAGAAGGCCTGAAGATAGATGGATACTCTAAGCATGATGATTTAAATATAATTTTAGGATATGTCCTGATTCAAGTCTGAAATTAGGATCATTTCACTTAAAGCACGTGGAATGACTTGTGCTGTCAAAAACAACACTGCTCTGGCCAGGAAGGAGCTACTGAACAAACAATTTCTTACTATGTTTCTGTTGAATGTAATTACCTCTTGCTTTTCTCTCACTGAAACATCAATACTTAAAGTACTGACTGGGACAAAGGCCAGCAACAAAGTAGTTGGTAGAACCAGAACTGGAACTTCTGGTTCTGACTTGAAAAATACAAAGGCATAGGTTCCATTTCTTGCACCATTTGTTTCTTGTGAAAGAAGATTTGGATTTTTTCCTGCACTAAATGAGGTTAAGAACAGCTTCATTTAAATTAAGATGCTAACAGTAATTCCTCTTTGTAAATAGTAGTGCTTGGAGATATATTTTTCCCTGAAAAATTTAGTTTTCAAATTATCTTTGCAAGATGGTCACTTCTACATTCTAGGCAAACTATCCCTCTAGAAGATGGACAGTTTCAAAGCATGGTTTTCTTAGGAAGCAGCAGAATAACAAGCATGCTATAAAAGAAAAAACATACTATTTTCAGATCTGTTTCTCACAGCATGTTATACATAAGCTAAGATGCGGCCTGGGAACATCTGCCTGATGTGAAATGCAGTTCTGTGTGGGTGATGCTTTCTACTGAATGGAGTTTCACCTAGGAACTGCTCTTTCTCCTTTGTTTTTTCCTTGCTCCTGATGCCTCAAATTCAGTTTCCTTAACCATGAGGCCCCCTGCTTTTGACTTTGTATGTTTTCTGAGGTTCAAGTTACACAATAAAAGCATTAAGCAAGTTGTTTCAAGTGAAATTATGTGTTAACTCAGAGTAGAAGTGTCTTTGTGTTCCCTGCAAGACTCGAAGAACATTTTCAGCACCATCTGGTGGTTAAAAACTTTATCCAAACAAAGAAGTGTAGTAAATACCACACATGGTTCAACATCCTACTGAAAAGTGCTGAACAGCAAAAAAAATATTCTTTAATGTTCATAGCACTCTTTCTTCTTGTATCTTTTTATTGTGGTGGCCAAAAAAAGAGTCAGCACAGTGATGCTGCTGATTTCCATAACTGTCTGTATGACAGCCAGCATTTCAGACAGGATTGTGTCCCTGTCTCAAACTTGAAGCAAAATCTTTCTACTCAGAAAGACTGGAAGGGCAGACCAGGGTAACAGAGGAACCTGGTTCATTACTATAGTCTTGTAAAGTCTACGTGCTTTTTTTCTCCCTGAAATAGCTAATTTGCATTTTAGATAGATTTGAAAGATAAGAATGGCATCAGCAATGATTTTGAGAGGCTGCAAAGGAGTGTTGACCTACCTGAGATCCTTTGGTATGTTTATCCAGATGGGGGCAGGACAAGAGGAGTAGCTGTGGCAGCATGGAAAATAAATGCTGATTCCACATGCTCCTAAATACATACAACAGCTGCAAATATGTGCTTTGCAATGTCATCCTACAATTTGCTAATAGCAAAAAAAACCCTCTACAACAAAACATAAAAGGGAAATATGCCTCTCTAGAAACAAAACCCCTAAACCCCAAAGCACATTTGCAATGAATGAGATTGGGATGAAGTAAGTTTGAAAAGAGGTGGAAAACAATCCTTTTGGAGGAATGTGTTATTTAAATATTGTTTTTAAAACCTATCTTTTTTGATTCTTTCTTGTTTAACTCACTCGTTTATTGAATTTGACTGATAAATTATAGAAACATCAGTCTTTTGTAGATAAATACATGCCTTGTGTTTGAAAGCTACTGAGAAAATATGTATGTATTCAGCTGTTTTCTTACAGATAGCACCCCAGAGCTCTAGGAATGAGTTAAGGTATTTTTCATGTTATATTGAAATAAAAGTATTAGTTCTTGGATAGTATATTAAATCAACTTTCTTCATTTTCCAAGAGTAAAATAGCTAATGACACAAATATTTTTGAGATGGTATTGGATTGACTTACCGGTCCTTGTTCCTCTACCCTTAGTAGGAAGCATGTCAGTGATTTATGTGTCGCCTGATAATTACAGGGATGTAATTAATGCAAATCAGAACAGAGATCAAAACAGAACATAGCACATCTAGCTGTGCTAAAATGCTTTGAGATCTTGATTTTCCCCCAATACTAGTTTTTGCGTTTCTTTATCTTTCGTTGAGGTTTTCTACTTATTTATACATCCCCTGTGACCTGAGATACCCTTGAGAGTGCCTCTCTCTTAGAGATGCTTCTTGAAAGAGATTTCTCTTTCTGTGGGACTTAAAAATAGAAAGAAATTGTAGTGTCAATTTATTTTGTACTGGCACACATAAGTCAAGGGTTAAAGGACAAGCATCATAGAAGTGCTTTTCTCTTGTATAGAAAACAAGCAGCTCAACCACATGCAGAACTTTAAAGCCTAATTTTCTTCTTTGCAGTTTATATCTCTTTAAACTCGGACTAGCTCCACAGATCCAGGACCTTCTGGGAAAAGTAGACTTCACAGGTAAAAAGACGCTTATCTAATCATATGTTAGGTGGTTTTTTACCCTGTAAATCTGCTAACATTGTACATATTTTCTATAATGGCCTTTCTCCTCTGACAACATTGTCACAAACACTGTTACAAATTAAACAGGTGGGAGGAGGCTACTTTTAATGACTCCGAGTCTCCAAAGCACAGGAGGGAGGGAGTTTTCATTGAATACTTGTCATATCTTAGAGTCCTTCAAAATGGGAAGGAAAACTACTCAGAAACCCTGTCCACAAGCACTTTCAAGCACTTTTTGTAGATATGGTTATTCATAGTGAAATTGTCATGCTTTTGTTCTGATAATATTTCTTTTTTTTTTTTCTTTTTTGTCTGAACAGAGGAAGAAATAAGCAACATGAGAAAGGAGCTAGAGAAATACGGTATACAGATGCCATCTTTTAGTAAAATTGGTGGCATTCTGGCCAGTGAATTATCAGTGGACGAAGCTGCCTGTAAGTGTGACTCTTGTTCTGTTCTCTACCAAATGCTTTGACAGAATGCTAACAAAACATTTTCTGTGCTCTAATTCACTTAGTTTGCCACCACTTAAGAACTAGAAAGAAAAGCACACAAGTTTTCACTATCACATTGCTTCATTGTTACGAGGCCTCATCAAAATTTGCAGTCTGAGCTTTTTAGTATCTCTATTGACCCATAGGAAGTGCTACCAGAAGCAAAGATTTCTTACAATATTTTGCATGGGTTTAATGTTTTGCTTAGTGCTCCTCTAGAATAACGACTTTGCTTCTGTGCATACCTCTGCACTGTATGGGTACAATGAAGACAGCCATGGGAAGATGGTCTCCTCTGTGCCTCCTCTTTTTATTTTTTGCTTTTTGTAGTTTTCCTAAAACACCCAGACAGGTTGCTGTAAGGACAAGTCATTGTTCCAGGCAGACAGCTCTCTGACACATGGTGCTGCATATGTGGAACTTGCCTCCATGGTAGCTTTCCATCTGTGTGACCATTGGCGTGTGGCCCACAGCATGGCAGAACCCTGCTGGAGGGCAGGTCCTGCTGGACAGTTATGGTTCTTTTGAGTCCATCTTAAACAGCTTCCACTCAAAAATAGAATTAAATGCTTTCTCTGTTGCCTATGCCTATTCATGTGTAAGTCTGGGTGTTTTTCTCTATATCACTTTCTATATCACTTTTTTTTTTTTTTTTTTTTTTTTTTGAAATGGAGTGATACATTGCAAAAAATTGCTTGAATTTAAATTATATAAAATCAAGTGTGCCCACTTAAATCAACACTTGAGCTCTAGTTATTTTGAGATCCTAGTCTTTTCAGAAGGGGTAAACTGAAGAACAGAAGGGCTGTCTGTAATATGTTCCATTGTCACTTCAGTCAACCTTGCAAAGTGGCAAGCTGATTCATGATACTACTTAGCGTCCTGAAATTTTCAGAGCCTAACTTAAAACACACTTGATGTTGATTTGCATTGTCTGTGTTGTATATTTTGAAGCCTGCTTAATATGTGCATGGTTCACCAAAACTAGCTCTTAAAATGCTGCCTTTTGAAGTGGCAAGAGTTTTTCAGCAGATTTTTAGATATTTAATGTCTACCAAGCACTTTTTCAGGGAGTTTCCTCCCCTGAAGATGAAAGGGCTGAAATATCCTTCACTGAAAGCCTTATTATAGTGTATAGGGCTTCCTTTAACTTCTTAAGTGTTTTCAGTCTTAGAAAAGGAGGGTTTCCTGATGCTGGTTCTGTCCCTCTGAGCAAGGATTGTCCTGTAGATAACACAACAGGAAACATCTGCTATGGGAACCCTCACACACTAGTGAGGTTGGATAATGGAGATCCTGCCAGAGGAAGGGGTCTACCATCCTTCTTCCTAAGTGGGGGATGCAAAAAGAGATATGAAAGTGAAACAACTGCTGATGATTCCTACTCTGCTGCCAACAATAGTATAAATCAGCATGAAAAGAATAAGCTTAAGTGCTTTCACACAGAGCTGATTCTGCAAGGAAACCTCTGTCTTATTCTGTGCTCCCAGCCTACTCTTTCAAGTCCAGTCAGGCTTCTCACTGTTTCTCTTGGTAGGTGAGTTCACATCTACCAATATCTGTTTGATTCTCTCTTAATCTTGTACCTATCTTTTGACTGCTTTTTGTTAGCTCCATTTAGGTTAGTGAAGCCCCTTACACAACAGTGGAAGAGATCCTTTCTGTTTGTTGTTATATAAGGATGTTTGGATCACATATGTGTCTAAGGACAGTATTCTTAGTCGCTTGGAGTGGATATAGATGTGCACAGAACCACAGAATGTCTCAAGCTGGAAGGGACCCATATAGACAATTGAGTCCAAGTTCATGATGCTCACAGGATTATCTAAAACTAAACCATACAGCTAAGAGCATTGTCCAGATGCTCATTGAACTCTGTCAGATTTGATGCTGTGACCAGTTCCCTGGGGAGCCTGTTCCAGTGACTTACCACCCTCTCAATGAAAAACCTTTTCCTAATGTTCATTGTGACCTTTGTCTTTTCTGAAAGTCTAATGACAAATGAACAAGTGTGTTTCTCTGCTTATATCTCCTCCACCATGCTAGCTGCTTGTACTACCCAGCTGATACTGTGCTGAGCTGAGCTAGAGTGAAACAATTTTAGAACTACTTTCTGGCACAAACTCAGTGCTAAGCAATGGATTATCCACCAGCAGCTATACAAGTTCCAGTAGCTTCCATCTGTACAGCTTCACTTCATCCTTCATCTGCCCCTGTCAAGTGTTTAGTGATATGATCTTTTGTCTGACTTCCCTAAATTTGTACATTCCATTTTTTTCTAAAACCTCAAATGTGAAGCATCTTTGCTTTCTTTAATAAACTGAGAGGAACTGAAGGCTTTCAGAGTCAGATATTTAGATCTTCAGTTAATCTAAATAACCACTTTTTACTGCATGCTTTTCTCCACTTTAGCAGAACCATGCAGGGCCATGTAGAAAGTAAGTATTGACAAAGTAAGGAAAGATGGTCATTGTGTTTTTTCTTTACACATCTTGGTGGCATGAAAGTAAATCCTACGCAAGCTGCTATGATGATAAATGGGGAGCTGCAATGTTCCTCCTTTGGGATATGATCTAGATACACTTTTATCAGGAATTTTACATTTTGTGTAGTAAAGTCTGTAAAATATTGGGGATTAATGTGCCATCAGACAGCCACTGGGGTCCCTTTGTGGCATGAAGGTCCAGATAAAGTGCAGCTCTAGTGCAAGTCCTTAATCTAGACTGATCTTAGGGCCAAATGTGTGGAGGGAGTAATGGGAGGGGTGTGTTTGCCACTATTCTACAGCTAATTCCGCTGTAAGTGGTTTTGAATTTGTATACTCATGCAAATTTACTTTGTGAAGAAACATGAGCTTTTCTGACTCTTAAATTCTTGGAGTCAACCATTTGTTTAGTAGATGAAGTTTTCTTTTTTTATCCAAGGAAAGGCTTAACACTTAAGCTGATCAATGGCTGCCATGAGTCCTATGGCACTCTTTTCCGTTTTTCCTGTGTAGTTACATTTTGAGGACCCTGCAAAGCCTGCTGGGTGTTTTTTGCCTCTATTTGAAGTCTGCTGTCTTGTGGTTTTGCAGGTGACAGGAGGAGGGACCATTACATCCCTGTGTCTCATGTGCCTAGGGGTTCATGGAGAACTTGATGTGCAAAGAACTGTCTCAGGGAGGCTTAAATGTGATGTGCAGGGCTGCATCCTGCCTGGGGGTGGGTCTTAAAAGTGTTTTTCCAGAGGACAAGTTTAATGGAGCTTCAATTTCCTTATTCTTGTGCAGCATCTCTCAGATGTACTCCGTTTAGACATTACTTTTATATAGCTACAAACACACAGCTTTAAGGTAAAAACTACCAAAAATACTTTCAATTCGTACATGTAATTATCTTCTAAATAAAATAGGACTTGAATGATAAAATGTAACTCATTTTTGTTCTCTGTCAATAAAATATTGACCATGTCATGATTTAATCCCAGGCAGCAGCCAAGCCCCACACAGCCCCTCACTCACTTCCCAACCAGCAAGATCAGAATGGGTAAAAGCTGGAGAGCTCATGGGTTGAGAAAAAGACAGTTTAATAGGGAAAGCTAAGGCTGTGCACACAAGCAAAGCAAACCAAGGAATTAATTCAGTGCTTCCCATGAGAAGGCAGGAGTTCAGCCATCTTCAGGTGAGCAGCACCCCATCACACATAATGGTTACTTGGGAAGACACACTCCATCACTCTAAATGTCCCCCCTCTTACTCCTTCTTTCCCTTATCTTATACCCTGAGCATGATGCCACAGGGTCTGGAATATTCCTTTGGTCAGGTGGGGTCACCTGTCCTGGCTGTGTCTCCTCCCAGCCTCCCATGGATCCCCAGTCCCCTCACCAGTGTGACAGTACCAAAAGCAGAAAAGGCCTTGGCTCTGTGCAAGCCCTGCTCAGCAATAACAAAAACATCTCTGTATTATCAACCCTGAGTTCAGCACAAATCCAAAGCACAGCCCCATGCCAGCCACGGGGAAGAAAATTAACTCTACCCCTGCTGAAACCAGCACACCCCTGTTTGAGGGAAGGGTGAACATGGAACAGACAGCAAAGTGTCATCTTTGAGTAAATACAGTTCTGCAGTCTAGAGGAAACATGGAGTGGAATGTTCAAATCTGTAAATTACTGAACATAAATTAAACAGTCCTTTCAAATAAATCAGAAGAAATAGTGACAGCTTTGACTTTTTTTGCTTCCCAAAGTTTAGGACTGTGCTTTCAATTTTAGTGCATGCGGCTGTAATAGCAATAAACGAAGCTGTTGAGAAGGGAATAGCTGAGCAAACCATTGCGACTCTGAGGAACCCAAATGCAATGCTGCTCAACGTGGACGAGGAGCTGGCTCAGGACTATCAGAATGAACTCTTCGATGCTAAAAGGAAGAAAGAATCAAATGCAAGACTCAAGGTAGTGGTGTTTTATTTGCACTCCTAGTACACATGTTCCTTCATGTTTCATCTTATGCTGTAGCATTATTGTTTTAAAAATTAACTTAATTTTTGAAATTAGTATGATTAGGAAGAAACCCCCACTTTCAAGATAACTAAGAGAAGTAATGGTAATGCAATAAGCTAAAAGCCAATTTTATAAGAATATGATTACTATGAGTATGATGCAGCTTTACTTTGCCCAAAGGCTAAATATATTAGAAGACAAAATACTAAAAGAAATGCTAGTTTTCTTGCATTAATTCCTTTAGAAAAAACAGATTCACTGCTCAAAAAGTTGTAAACAGAATAATACCCTTCTTTGAGTATAAAGTGTAACCTCTGCCACAGATATTTAATGTGAAATTATTTGCTGTGTTCTTTTCCATGACAGCTAATGGTCTCTATAGTTAAAAATGCTGTACTGTATTTGCATGATTATTTTAAAGGCAGCAGAAAGCTATTCGGCCAATTATGACAAAGTGCTAATTTCCTCAGCGCACTTAGTCAACAAATTGCTTTACAAATACATTCAGTAAATGCTTCAGCTGATGCAGTTTTAATGACTTTGGCTAATTGCTTTTCTCTCCGCAAACTGTTTTGTGTGAACTAGCAACAATTTTGTTTTCTTAGAACGGCACAATTTCTGATGAAGAGAGAGATGTCTATGAGGAGTTGCTGACACAAGCCGAGATTCAAGGCAATATCAATAAAATAAACAGTAAGCTATTCTGGATCCTCATGCACACAACACGTGGTCTCCCAGATTCCAGCTGAACACAACTTGAGTCCACCTGAACAAACAAAATATTTCTATGGAAACTTGTAAAATATTCACAAGTAGCTAATATCTGTCTACAACTGTTTTTGTCATGCTATTCCTTCTCTACTAATCTTCTCAGGGGGGTTAATGTCTATTTGTGGTTTTTGCTAAAAGGATTCCTCAGTTCAGAATCAAATCATTTATTGCCTGCTCTGTTTCTTTACGTTCTTTTTGTGTGCAGAATACTGTAAATTTTGACCCCCTCTTCTATATAGACCCAAAATTCATTCATAAGCTTTCGCTTAACTGTGGTTGAGCTGCTTCCACACAAGCTCACACTGAGCCAGAGACTGTCTTTGTAGGATTGGACATGAAAGAGGTAATTCTCTGCTAGATAAAGATTGCCTCCCTAGCTGCCTTTTACAAAAAGTGAGATGCTGACAGCAATGGACCTTTTTTCCCCCATGAAAGCCGTATTTGCTGTTTATAGGCATTGTTTTCATTTCAGTTCACATAGCTTTAGTCCAAGTGAATGAGGCTATTGACCGGCAAGATGAAGGGGCACTGATGGCAGGTTTGAACCGTCCTGCTCTGAGCCTACTTGAAGTTCTGCCGCAAAATTCCTCATGGTACCTGTTGCAATTGTGTGATTCTAAAGAACAGAAAATGCAGGTAATTGAATTGAACAGGTACTACATGTCAGTTGGCACTTTTTTTAGCTGGTTTTAGTCCAGAGAGATATTGTCTTTACTCTGCCTTTCAGCATCATTTATGAAAAGTTTTATAAGGATTTGAGAATAATTGATGCACTAATCAACACCAAAGAGCTGCATTTGCTCTAAAGAGCATGATACCCTTGTGTGTATTTACTAACTAAGATATAAGAAAAAAATTTAAGATATAACGTGCAGCCCCTAATATTTTGCTTCCAGTATGAGTTATAACTTGAGTACAAATAAAAGTAATATTGAATCATTAACATCAAATTAAAGTGCCATTGAGTTTTAAGCAGAAAATCTATTCTTTTAAGTAAGATGAAAATCACATGAAAAGATTAATGCTGTTTACTGAGCCTTGTATTTGATGCACAGATGATGATACAATCAAACCCCATCCAGTGTACCATCACTGGACTTAATCCCTTATCTCCCATCAAACAAAAACATAATTAAATCTTGTTTTTCTGATCTGTTAGATAGCAGGCATTCCAAATATGCTCGACAAAAGTGAAATACAGAAAGAAGTTAGTGTTGCCAATGTGGAAGCTGAGGCTCACAAGCTTAGTGAGTAACTGTTTTAATACTCTTTACCATCATCATTTAATTGTGTTAAGCTGATTGAGTCCACCATTTCTTGCACATAAACAAGGTTTCTCCAACTGAAACCCTATGTGTTGCATTTTATCCTCATAAGCTTTCTTCTCAGTGTCACAATTGCCAAGTCACCAATCTGTGCTGCATTGGATGTACTTATATTGAGATAACTAATTTGAGCCACTGGCAAACACAGAGGCTAAAACTGAAAGCAATGCATGGCTTGATGGCTTGAACAAACATTTATCAATGCAGTATTAATACTCACTTGGGAGCACTGACTATTCTTGTAGAGTTGAGATGGAAGAATATTTTGCAATCACATTGCAGGAAAAAATTATTCTCACTTTCAGCCACACATTATCTAAATCTAAATTAGTCTGTTAAGAATGCCACACAACACAACTTATCGTTTGTAAAAAAATATAGTTAAAGGGGATCTAAATTTGCAGTGCATGTGTTGCTGCTTTTGACTGAAAATTTCTTTGCTAGGAAGTTAACCTTCGATTGATCTGCTGTCATTTCATACTGCATCTGGGCATGGCTGTTTTGTCTCTGGTACTGTTTCAAATGCTTTGAAATCCAGGCTGATTGCTTTTGTAATGTGCCTTAAAGGCTATATTGTGAGGTCAGCTTAAGTCAGAAGATAGATTTGAATTTATACCTTAACTGTTAGCCCGTTTCAGATTAGTTAGCCATGGTGAGGAGTACTTTATCGGAAAGAGTTACCTCTTGGAAAAGAAAAGGAAGAAGAAAATGTGATGTGTGTAAAGCATTAACAGCAATCTGGAGAGTGACCTAGTTCTTATGTTTGGCTTGAAAAGAAAAAAATAGTGGCTTTTGTTATAGGACTGTGAGAAATGTAAAATATGTTTTGCAATTTGCGTGCTGGGTTTCAAAACTAGAAGTCAGTAGCTTGGTTATTGGCTGCAGAACTAGTCTAGTCCGTTTGTGGACATTGACTTTTCTCCTCTTTGCTTTTTTCTTTCAAAAAGCATGCATGCATGCTGTAGCTGTGAGAGCCTTTCCTGGTTTCTAACCTTAGGAATAGCCAATAGAGAGAGTCTTCTGGGACAACGTGGCCCCATATGACCATGCTTCAGAGGCAATGAAATGGGAGGCAAGGGGCTTTTTTTAGGTGGGCCTGGCTAAAAGGTTTTCAAAGACTTTGTGTTGTATAATAAGCTCTGAGTGTTGCTGAACACATGAACTGTGGATGGTGTCTTCTGTACAAGTAGTCTTGTCTCAGATTTGGGCAGTCAGTGGTGAATAAAAATCTTCCCCAGGTAACAGTGGGGATGCTCATTATATGATCATAACACATATGATAAGGTAGAGTACTAGGGCTTACTGATGGAAAAGACATTTGCATAATTGGTCTTTTTCAATTGGCCACATGTGCTCTAACCTTCAAGGCTGCTTCCCATTCTGCAAAACCAGAGTTGTGCCTTGTACAGTGTGTTCCTGGGTGTGTCCTGGCCTGGGTTTCTTCAGAGATGGCTCCTCCAGGTGTGCAATTATGGTGGCAGTGAGTAAGCTGAGGGATGTTGTAATGCTTCTGCAGCTGCCCAAGTGGGAAATGTTTTTCAGCATTTTTCTGCTGGGCTTCAAACCCCTGACAAATTCAGTTCAGCAAAAAGCAAAACAGGCAAGTTGTTCAGGTACTGAAGAGGTTTACACCTCATATCCCTCTATTATGGTCGGTTTAAATTAAAATCTGAGCCATAGCAAAGGGATTCATTTCTAGATGGCAGTGCCTGTAAGGACTGATCTTCCACACTGGGGGAAAAACAAACAGGTGTTGGCATGCAGAGGAGGTTCTAGAAACCATAGCATGTGGTTTTCCATCAGTTCAACTACTGATTTTCTGGCAGAAAATCCCACCCCTCCAATATATTTGGCTGATTTCTACCAGACCTCCTGAAATAGACACCAATAATGTTGTTGGTACTTTAGGTAGTGGCCTGCTTTACCTAGCTCATTAGATCCTGCCAAAGGAGGAGGTGAGAGGAAATGTGGTGCAGAAGGAAGGGTGCATTTGGGGTGAAGCAAGACCAAGGTGCTGGAGCTGACATACACAGCAGTACCTGCTGCAAGCACACCCAGGAGGAGTTAGATCTTTCTCTGCGCTAGGGTGGGGTCAGCTCCCTATTTTGTGTTAGAGGTGCAATAACCAGTCTCTCATTTCTAAGAGTCCAGAAATTTTGAGGTCCTCCAGTCAATTATTTGCTGCATACCTTTGAACAGACACTGTTTTTGCAACATTCAGCAGTCATGTCATTTCACAAAAATGTTTTTTCTCTTATGACAGCAAATTATACTCTTTGTAATAACCTAGTTGTCATCTACATGGCATGAAGAGCAAACAGCCTATGGAAATTAATAAGCTTTTTTCCCTGCTGTTCTTTAGAACTTATAGCGGTTGACAATATCAATACAGCAATTCGTAACTGTGATCCTAGTAAAACACTGGTTGCACTGATGAAACCCGAGGCACAGCTGCCTGTTGTTCACTCATTTGCTGCTGCTGTCTATCAGACTGAGCTGTTCAACCTCCAACAACAGAATGCTGTGGTAAGAGTGAAAAGCTTACAACCTGCTCATTGATGTTGAGTAGTCAGACCATGAGATAACACAAACATAGCATGTTGTTGTGTAAAATCAGACATAATTGTCTTGCCATGGTGTTATGTGTTGCATGAATCATTTTGGTTGAAAAGGCAATATTGAAGTGCAGAATTGGTTTCTTGCCACGGTTCAGTCTGGCTGAGCTCTCGTGTTGCAACAAATCAACTGACATTTTTTTAATTGTTGCATGCTCTTAATGAGGACTAACTCTGGTTTATATATTGCGTGGAAAAGTAATCCCCTGTTATGAGTAAGACCAGAAGAGATGGGACTGGGGGGCAAAAGAAGGAAAGGCACACTGGATGGGACATAGAAACCCACTGAGCTCCACCACCACTGTTGTGTCAGTCTGGCATGCCTGTGACCAGGAAATTTTCCAGGCTTCTTAAATGAAGTCCATCTCCTTGCGGGTATCTAGAATGTGTAACTCAAATTTGTTACACTGCTTATTTAGCTTCCTGACTCCAGTACATTATTGTCCTACAGAACTACCTGGCACATGATGAACTGTCTATTGCAGTAGAAATGTTGTCAGCTGTTGTGTTGCTAAACCAGGCCTTGGAAAATAAGGACATCCTAATGATAAAAAATCATCTCAGAGACCCATGCATTGGCTTCAATAATCTGGAAGAGGAAAACTTTCAACGGTAAAGGTTCATTTTGTCTTGTCTGGATGAGACTTGGCAACTTCTGAGAAAAATTAGTAGGCATTTTACTGGGTGGGCTGTCCTGTGTGGTGGCTGTGAAGTTGAAAGAGCTGCAAGATAGATACTTCTGTTTTAAATTAATAGGTAGTGTGACAATTGATGAACTAGTTGTATCTAAACATAAGCAATAACACAGTCTTGAAGGCTGCAGATGTGTGAGTTGCAGGGAAAATATCCTCAGAAAGAAAACATCTGACAAGAATTTTTGCAGACACTAAAAAATGAAACAAGTGTAGCTGGAAACTGTTAATCACTAACTACTCTGCAATTCTGAGAGATGGTCTTCGGAATGAGATAGTGTTTAATGCCTCAAGGTCCAGGAGATCCCTTAAGCCATGACCCAGCCCTTTTTTGCTTACTGGAAAAGTGGATACAATGCTGTGGCATACACGTGTGTTCAACATCACATTATAGCCTTCACTTGGCTGCCAGCTGCTTGCCCTGTCGCTTGCCTGACTTACCACAGATGTGTTGCTACTGCAGTTGTTCTCTTGTCTGTCAATAAAATATCAGGCAACTCTACCATTTTTGAGAGACCTGCATCCCCAGCATGCAAGGGAGAGCATGGGAATGTGGACCAGTTCCAGTCTCTTGGCACAGGTGGTGAAAGCCTCCATGTGCTTCTGGAAGGCATTAGTAGGCAAAAGGGACCACAGTAGCTGAAGGACTTCACCAGGTTGTCAGGGGGCATGAATCTGAGCGTGATCCTTGCTGAGTGTCTCAAAGCTGGAAGGAAGGCAGTCAGATTAGGAATAAGAGGCCAGTGTTTTGGTCGCAAAAAGAAGAATTACATGAAATGGAGCAAAACTAATCTGCTTCTTTGCTAATGTGAGCTGGTGCTTGTGAGCAAGAGAAGCAACATTATAAATATGCAGAAATGGCCTCAAAGTGTCCCAAATGCAGCATTTCTGGTGATGTTACTGACCCAAACTTTAGATTAAGCTGTCAGTCAATACAGATGAAACAGTTGGAATTAGTTGGGATTTAACAACTAAATAAAATTTTATTATGCCGTTGTGTAAACCTGCGCTGCCAACCGTTTGTTGAATGTGGCAGGAAGCCCTGACTTGCACAATACTAGAAGAAATACAGTAGAAAAAAACTTCTTTGAGGGAGATGCTGTTCAATGGCTTTCTGTCAGAAGAGATGGACTTGTTGGGAATGTGTTTTCTGGAAGACAGAATTTAGGAGAAATATGTAATAGGTCTCCAAAACTATGCATGTTGTGGAGAAGGTTAATAGAATCTGTTGCTAGTTTCAAATAACTCTAGTTGTTTGGGGATTTTTGAGAATTTAATAAAGAAAAGATTGGACCCAATCAAATATAAAGTTGAATATTCTTTTTAAAAGCTGTAATCTCACAAAACATATAGTAGGGCTCATTCCTCAATAATACCTAAGATTTTAAAAATCAACGGAGTGTAGCTTTGTTTGCAGCCATTTAAGTGATATGCAGTTTACAGCTCTGGAAGCCCTTAAATGCAGGCTGCTAGATGCTGGAAAGACAAATCAGATTAGGAAATGATGAATCTCTCCTATTTTTTTTCTGCCAGCCATTCATTCCTCAGTCTTCTGATGGAAGTAGAAGACACATATTTTATCTGATATATTGTAGCAGTTCTATGCTTGAAGCAGGAATATGAAAATTATTTAACTTATGTACACATAAATTTGCACTACTGCGAAGGTTTCCAGCTCATCTGATCTGTGAGTCTTCTAGGAAGAGTAGACAGGTTACAGAGCCTGTGCTTGGAGGATCTTGAGTTGTGGGAAGGGGGGCATAATTTTGTTTTTCAGTCCCTTGCTCATGGCTCATCATCTTCTGCATAGAAGGTAGCAGGAGATGCTACTACCTGATACTACTGACTGAAATTCTGGTCTTTGAATTAGTGTCAAGAAGACAACAATAGTTTCCTAGAGTAAGAAACTGGCTGTAATTTTCCCCACATTTATCTGTTGCACCATACAGCAAGTTGTAGGTATGTGTATGTATTGCCATCATCCCATGTAGCCAAGAAAAGTTCTCTGGTACAGGGCCATTTCTTCAGAACCTGAAATGCATGTGTAGAGCAGGCAGCTTGCATGTCTGTATAATTTCTGGCAAGAGCTGAGTTTGTCTGAAATTCACTCATTGGAAAAAATACTAGTCACTAAATGATGGATGATACATCTGACTAATTCTTTATGGCACTTTATCTTGTATATGAAATACATTTATGTATTTTATATCTTCTTATAGTTATGCTGATACACTATTGTCTATTAAGTCAGAGGCTTCATCTCAAGGCCAAGATTATTTAAGCTGGAATGATATCCAGAACTGCATTGACATGGTTAATATGCAAATTCAAGAAGAAAATGAAAGTAAGTAATTTTTCCTCCACGTTGCCCACAGAGGTCCTAGTCGGGTCTTTGGTATGTAAATCTATGAACTGAGTGGCCTTGTTCAGACACTTTTGAAAAGAGAAAAGTGTTTAAAATTTTTGAAAACCTGATGATCTTTAAATGTCCTTGAAATAGTCCTGTTTGTTTCAGAGGGCTGAAGGATGCCTGCCTTCTGCAGTGTTAAAAATGCCATGGTTCTGCCTGCTTGGCAGTATCTTCCAGCCCTGGATGGTCTCACTTTGGAGATTTTGTAGTAGTAAGCAAAGAGCATATTGGGAGATAGGGAAGGAAATTACACGCAGTGTTCCATGGAAAAGTGTGTTTTAATGTGTAAATGATTCCAAGTGCTTGTTTTTCAGAAGGGACTCAGTAAGAAGTTAGACAATGCAAATACACCTCTCTTGCTCTCCTTTTGGGTAACTTGATTTCCTGTCGGAGAGTAGCTTCTTATGCACACATATTCTCATGTGAATGGATTTAGAGTTTATTTTTGAAGCTGAATGTAACTGTATTGCCATAAGAGGGTGGTGCTATATTAAATGTGATAGTTGGTCATTTGGGCTTCAAAAAAGCTAAAGCCCCAAAATCTTCCACTGCATATAGAAATTTGAGGCTATCAAGTTATGCTCCATCAAATTTGTTGCTGGATCAAAGAAATGAGAGGCAGCTTTCAGACTGCCTGCCATTTTGGAAGCAGCCTCAGTGCAGTTTGAGAGCCTTTGTAAGACATGGGCTGCTCGTGCCCTTCCTGTTACTGCCATTAGTGTCATGCACGTTGCTGTTTCTTACTGATGAGGGAAATTTTATATTGCAGAATTTCTAAAACTGGCTGGATTATTGCTTCCTAAATCTAGTCCAGTGGTTGCCCTGGATCCTCACAGCTTGCTTGCCATGTGTGCCCTCTGGCAAGATGGGGTGATGAGCAGTTTATTTGACTGGCAGAGTCACTTTTTTTTTTTGTCTGAACCTCTGCACGTAGTAGGAGCTGGAACAGACCTTGCAGTAGCAGTGAAAGTCTTCAGTACCAAAATAGCTACACTTGCTCTCAGTGACACTGACCTGTGCCTGGGAATGTTTAGAAAGGGCAGATGGGCAGAGAAGAGGAAGAAGGGAGGCCTCTATTTCCATAAGCAAGTCCCATATCTGCATAGTCCCTCTTTTGGACCACCTTGGAAAAACTGCTTATTCTCCAAGCCTTATCATGACCTGGATCTGTGACCTCACCAGGTGGGTTGTGGTGGGTCTGGAGACATTTGTTGAGAGACGGTCCACTGGGAGCAGGGATGTCATCCCTCACAGGTGATGGTGAAACCATGGATGCCTTTCTGGGATGGCCTTAGGGACCACAGGCAGTGCATTTCAGTTTAGGGTCAGGAGGAAATTGATTTGAATTTGTTGGGCTGAGTATGAAGAAAATGAGTTAAGGTTTTATTAAATACACTGGGCGTTGCTGCTTCCGGACTGAAGTACTGAGTGCCACTGGTCAGCATTGTCAGATTGGTTATTTAAAATGAAATACAAGAAACGACGTTTAGTTGCTATGTAATGCTGTAGCTGGGAGTGCAGTATATATGTCTTTGTCCAAATCAGAGTTTCAAGTAATGTGGTCTGAAATCACTTGAAAATAAAACTTTCAGCACTGTGAGCCAGTAAGTTAGTGAACATATTTATATGTGACACCCAACTTTTTCTTAAGCTTCATGTAGGTGCTTCTGCCCAGAAAAACAGGAAATCTGTTTTCCTTTTTTTTGTCACGAATAAATTTGATTTTTAGGAAGAGTTTTATTCAGATATATCAATAACTGTGACAGGAAAGAAGGTTGTATAGCATAATAGCTGCAAATGGATGTAAGAGCAAAAATAATTTAAAATCAGCTGCTGTTGCTGCCTCTGCTTCTTGTGACGTGATTTTTCTGTTCTTCACGTTACTGCTTTGTTTGTACGTGGTATCAGAAAGGCTGCGGCTTTCTTTGATAAGTGCATCTTTAATAACTTTTCTGTTTCATAGGAATCATTGCAATTGGACACATTAATGAAGCAGTTGACCAAGGAAATCCTGAGAAAACTCTAGAAGCCCTGCTATTGCCCACAGCCAAGCTGCAAGATGTGAGACCAGTTAATGCAAGGCATTATCAGGATGTTCTGCACCATGCCAAAGCACAGAAATGCAAGGTTAGAATTTTTACTGTTGTTCTTTTTGAGAAGTGACATGGCAATTCTTATCACTTGCTTCTGTGTCCCTGTCCTGATCCCCCAATGTTCGCATTGCCTTTGCCAGTGGGGTTGTAAATAAACCAGTGAGAACAAACTGGCACTAAGTAATTTTGCACTATAACTTATTCTGACTGGCAAAATGGATTAATTAGCAATGTATTAAAATTAAGACAGTCTGCATACAGCTACTGACTTGCTGTAATCTCACTTTTTAAATTTTACTAGGTTACTCCAGTTATTACAAAATATGGGCAGCAGCAATCCTCACATAGTTATAAATTTGTGTAAGGATAAAGTTACAGTTACAGGACTGTGTCAGGCAGATAGCAACAATATGGATGGAAAATAAGGTTTTTGCCAGAAGTAAGTCACAATTATGCTGTTACTTAACAAATCCCTGGGAAGTGTTTTGAGGAGTCTCCTTTGCTTATGTTGTTTTATTTTAGTGGAGCTTTGTACATATTTTTTCTACAGCTTTATCATGCAATAAATAACAAGCTGATGACCTTGTACGTACCTTCAGTTTAAACCTATCTCAGCAGGATGTTGCTATCTGCTTCCCCAAAAGCAGTGGCCTGGTTAGCATTACAGCTCAGGGAAGCATAAACAAAGATCAGCCGAGCAGCTTGCAGGATGTGACTGAACACAAGGTTAGCTAAAGCTACTAGCACAGCACTTAAAATGTCCAGTGTCTGGAAAACACAATTGAAATTCACACAGCAGAACCCTAATATAACATGGCAAGCTGGGGAAAGTCTGCAAACTTTGGCTTGTGAAGTATCTTCCAGCATTTGTGTCACCTCACCTGTGGTGCCTGCTGTGAAACCATGTGTTTCTGTAATCTGTTGTCAGAATTTTTGAAAGGTCTTGGCACAAGTTAATTTCTCACCAGGGTTCCCAGGTAAGGGCTGGTTTCACTGAGCCCTCAGTGTTGAAAAGCCTTCTCCCTGGCCATGTGTGTGGAGGAGGGTTTCGTGCATTCTGACTTCTCCTGTCCTGCATGGGCTGGGGTCAGTATTTGTGCACAGCGCAGGTGGTGGCTGCACAGTGCTGGCCCAGGACATGCCATGTGTGTGCACAATGAGCCAGGATGTCCCCAGAGCAGAGACCTACAGTCCACAGGGGCCTGCACACAACAGTCCTACCCTGGCTCACTTCTGCCAGCTGTCCCAGTGCTCCCCAGATGCAAACCTGGTGCCTACTCCTGTCCTGGGGTGAATGTGCTCACAGGAAACAAATAAATGTTTCCAAATTTTGGAACAAAAGTTGTACAATCTCTTTAAAGTCTTCCTATTCTACAGTTTCTAATGTTCCCAGAGACTTCTGCTAGCCCTTCTCTTCTGAGCTATTTTGTTTTTGCAGTCTTTTGGCAACTCCTTAGAGCACCTCCTCTGTGAATAGGAGTGTTGCTTCTGTTTCCGGAGAGAATTAGACATAGTGCTCCCAAAAGAAACACTCAGATGCATGGTTACTCTTTATAGTGATCAATCATAGATATCACTAGTCTTTAGGTAAAAATATGATTTAGACTGATATTTCCTTTAAAAAGATCCAAGTGCAATTGTAAAAGTAGTGCAATTTCTGAAGTCTGTCTGTTTTCTACTTTTTCTGATCCCTGTTTATAAAGCAGATCTGTCTTTATTTGTGTTTAGCATGTTTTAAGAGTGAGCTGTGGTAAAAGGAAGTATTTGATTTACAAGGATCAGATAGGTCTTCCTATAAACTTCCTGCCCCAACATCCGGAAAAACATATATGTCAAACCCTCACACTTATTTTAAGCAGCTTGCTGTCACTTCCCCATAGCTGTGGTGATTTGGGGGAGCCTGCACCCAAATCTGCCAAAACCTGTTACAAGTCCTTATCTCAGATCTGACCTATTTGTTCCTTGCTTGAAACTGAAAACACAAACCTGGAACTTATTTTGTCCTATAAATCTTAAACCACAGCTTTTAACAGTTCTAAAAGCCTTTTCAAATCAAATGTATTCAGGTCCCAGTGAAG
Source organism: Eopsaltria australis (assembly GCA_034509425.1). NCBI lineage: Eukaryota > Metazoa > Chordata > Aves > Passeriformes > Petroicidae > Eopsaltria > Eopsaltria australis. The sequence continues at coordinate 4,844 of JAVTVJ010000649.1, read as the reverse complement.
AGAAACCCTTTGTTAATGGGAGCACATTGTGGATTACTGAAAAGTTAAACAGATGGACCAAATTCCTGTGTTTGGTTGTAGGGTTTTTTGTGCAATAGGTACAGAGGTTTTAGTTCGGTTCACCTTGTTTATATTTTCAATAGTTGTGTAATATTTGAATTATTTTAGAATTATCTTTAAAATTTGTTCTTGTGCTTGTTGAAGGAATGGCAGGTTTAAAACTAACTTAAGAGCCAGAAGAAATAGAAGAAGGGGGAGCCTCACCTGGCTGCGAATTCCCCTGAGATATTTTCCAGTGCAACTTATTTTATTTAAGTAAAGTTTTTTACAATACTATTATCAAAAAAACATAAAACATATTTATCCCCAGTTACATGCTGCAGTTACAAATTCAAATGACAACCACTGAGCTCATTTTCTAGGAACTTAATATATATGTAGGTTTTGAGTTTCTGTAAAGGTAAAAGTTGATCCATTGCTTTACTGAGAGTCAATGGTAACTAGTTGCAGTATTTGTAATCCTGTAGGTATTTCCTGTGATGATGTGGAAATAGAGAATACTACAAAATAGCTTCCCTGTTTTGCTTACCAAGCAAGAGTAATGCATGCCTGGATTCACACTGATAAGGGTTAGCTCCCAGCAATCCCTGTGGGCTTGGGGAGAGCAGGCGCTGACGAAGTGGAAGAACAAGTCTCCAGTGCAGAGCTGGTTAAGCAGCCTCATGGAGAGGTAGCCTTGGAAGAGTCAGGTTCTGTGTCCATGGCTGTAGATTTACCGTCCTGTGAGTTTATGCAGACTCTGTATTTCCAACATGCAGGGCAGTGTTTGCTGCTGACTGCTCCCAAGCATGTAGAAAGTGCTTTTACTGATCCCATTTTCACTAGGCCAAAAACTTGTTTTTGTATCACTGTTCCTGCAGTGATTGTTGGCTGAGAGCTAATTTGAAGAATCATTAATTGCCCTAGCAGTGTTGTTTGGATGTTGACTCCTCTTCTGGTACTTAGAGGTTGTGGTCACTGATACTCTGGCAGCTTCTCCATGGCCAGAAAGTGATCTCAGAAAGAAATGGAGGAGCAGAGCTACTTCCCTGAATCTAGGTACACAGATGTTGCAACACATGTAAGAAAGTTAGCGAGCTGGAAAAGTGTATTTTTGGAGATATTCCTTGTGTGGGAGGAAGAAAATTTAACTGAGATTGTGTTTTCTAACACATTTTACTTGAAGTATAAATGTCACACCTGAGATTGGTTGCTGTCTGGGTTAATACTACACAAAACCATAATTCCAGTCAATAGAAACAAAATTCATTTTTCCCTGGATATTTTAACCATTGTTAGATATATATTGGATTGACTTCTAATTTTTGACATCAGAAAATAAAGGAAAGGATCGAGACAACTGTTGAGGCTGCTAAGACATAAAGCAATTAGATAAAAAGAATACAACCCATCTGTGTTATAATAGTAATAGTTGATGTGATGGATGATAAGGATAATATTGCTTGGCACAAAGCAAATAGCAAAGATGGTAAGAATCAAAAGACTGACTTTAACATACCAGAACCATTCCTGAGTCTTGAGTGTTCGTATGATTGAGACATAGCAGAACACAATAGTTGCGAGCGGAATTAAAAACCCGAATATAGCCAAGGCCATGTAGTAGTAGAACTGGAAGGAGGACACGGTTTCACAGGCGCTGTGCACGTCGTGGCAGGTGTAGATGTCCAGCTGCTTCACGTAATAGCTTTGCTGCATGATGGCCAGCGGGAGCATGTACAGGAAGACGACGGCCCAGACGGCCGCGCAGGCCGCGATGGCGTAGGCGCGCTTCGGGAGCCTCTTGTAGGTGAAGGGGTGGACGATGGCCACGTAGCGGCTGACGCTGATGCACGTCAGCAGCAGGATGGAGCAGTACATGTTGCCGTAAAACACCGCCGTGGTCGTCCGACACATGGTTTCCCCAAACATCCAGTTGTTCCCGTTGATGTGGTAGGCTATTCTGAACGGCAGCATGATGCAGAAGAGCAGGTCTGAAACAGCCAAGTTTGTGTAGAGGACGGCTGTGCACACAGAGCGGATCCTGAAGAGGAGCATCCACAAAATGATGGCATTAGATGGTACACCCAATAAAACAGCACTGAGGTAGACAGCAGGTATTAGCTTGGTGCTCAGGGAGCTGGTCAGGTACTCCAGAGTGGTGTTGTTCACTTCTGTTAAAGTGGAGTCATTTGACTTTTTTGAAGTGCATTTGTTTTCTCTGATACGGATGGTTGTTGTCTCCCCTTCTATAGCATAAGGGGGAATGTAATCATAGTCTCTTGCTGAAATTCCACGAAAAGTTTTGATAAGGGACACTGTTTTGATTGCAGAGCCATTCAGTGAAAATTCTGAAGCTTAGAAATAAAACAAAGTTAAAATTGTTTAAAAGGACAAACTACTGTATTAACAGTATAACTCACCTTAATGAACAGAGAAAGATAACCATCTCCATATGAAAAGCAATGTAAGTTTAAAAGATTTGGTGACATTCTCCTCTGTTTTGGGTTTCAAATGGGTCTCAAATGTACAGACAACAGTCTTCATTTATCATTTCACATTGAACCTTCTGTAATGCTTATGACCAGTGGAGGGTTTTTCCCAGTAGTAGGAATGTTGGTCATTCATCATATAACCTGTCTCTGTTTAGGCTTGATCAGAATTTCCAAAGCAAACACCATTACTATCCCTGTCACTTCACATATGAAATGCATGACTTCAAAAGATGCAAAAAACACTATCTAGTCTAACACAGACTGAAGCTTTCAAATTAGAAAACTGAAATTACCCTTGGTTTTTTTGGTCTCATGTAAAATTGTTATTCTTCAGCTTCTGACTAAAGCAAACCAGATCTTTTCCACTTCTTGTAGGTGAGAAAGGGCAGTGTCTTGAGAATTGAAAACAAATGCTTCGGCAAGTATTAGGCATAATTTACTTGAAAGTGAATAAAACTTTTCAAGCAGCAGGAAAATTTTCAGTGAGTAAATACTGTCAGCCTGTGGGCAAAAACAATAATACTATTTTATTAACACCTGTTCCTTAATCTTTATTAGAGAAATTTGTAGACATTGACATTTCCACACGAAGCACAAATGTGTTCCAAAATGCTTTTTAAAGCCATGTGTTGTAAAATAAATTTTGCACAGTAAACAACTCTATTTGTGTCACTTAAAATTTTTCTTAACCACATTTAATGTAAAAATACTTACTGTGAAGCCTACAGGATGCACTGTGAAGCTGGAATTCAGAAGCAAACTCAAATACGGATGAAAATCTCTGGACATTTTTTTACCTTTCCATATTTGAATAAAATACGGAAAAGAGTTTTAAGTTCACTGGCAGATTTACAGTAGAACGTTTTAAAGTAATAATTAGTAGACTGCATGATTTTTAGTAGTTTTTTGATGGTTATTCCAGAAAACTAGTTTTAACCACTCATTGAAAGTCATGCATCTACCTGCATGGGCAGGCATGTGTGTAGATACATATAGATTGATAGATAGACATAAATATATATATATATATATAGCATATTTATGTATACCAGCTTTTCAAAATGAGCTTGGTTTGAAAACAGTTTTAATTCTAGAAAGGAAAAAAAAACCAGGTTTATTATTTGATCATTTCCTTTAGTTATTTTTATCACAATAGTCATCTGAGCATTTCCTTCTAATAACACCACGTATGAAGTTGTAAAACAAGACACTACAGGTTTAAAATTACCATATAATTACAAAAATACTAGATAAAAAGATGTCTTCAGTATGTGCAGAAAGTTCCCTTAAATAAAATTCTTTATAGAAAATGACTGGCAGAGGTAAGGTGTCACTGAAATGAAAGAATAAAAATCTGCTTTAAAGGGAGAGCAGCTTTCTGTAATTGGTACGTGCATGTACAACTCATTTGAAGTTCACAGCTGGTAGAACAACAACAATATTATCAAAAACCCCATGATATTGACTAAAACATGGAATAGGTACAGAAAGGAGGACTCACCTGTAGTGCAAAGACTGGAGGTAAGAGAGAGCAGTCCGGCGAAAAACAGTATCTTCATTGTAGTGTGTGAAATCCAGCCAGCGGAACGATGGTGCTGTGCTAGTTCATCTCGAGAGGCGTTTTGTGGGGGTTTTTTCCCCTCTGTAGGGGACTAAAGAATGATTGATCTGTCCTCCAGAAGCATCCTGTAAGCACGAGGTTTATGGTAAGGAGCTAATTTGTTCTTTGTCTACTACAGCAAGAGGGTGTGACGTATCCAAATATGCACATATGACTCAGTTTCAGCCTCAGCCCAACACAGAGATAAAATTGCTTTACAGCAGCAATTTAACTCCTAATTTACCACAACCCTGAAGCTGATGCACAGGGTTCTGCTGAAATTTGTACATACCAGTATTTGGAGTAAAAAGGTGTTTTCTGGAAAAATCAAGGGGTGTGTTCAGTAAATCCTCAAGGGTCTCATTCAGAGACCAAACTGTCACGTGGCTGAACTCTGTACCCTTCTCCAGGGAAAAGCCGGGCTGGCAGAAGAGTGTGATGATCTCAGTTTAGCAAAAGACAAAGATGGAAAGAAGCCACACATACAAACATGCCTCAGGAAAACTGCATTCTGCTTTGCCTTCTGCCTCCCTACCCACTGTTAGCTGTCTGGCTCCTTCCATCCAGCTACTGCCTCCACTCAGACAGTTTCCACCCCTCCACAGCCTGCAGCCTCTAAAACATTTCCCCTATTTTCATTTGCTGTTTTGTTGATCCCTTCCTTTTTCTTTTTTTTTTTTTTTTTTTTTTTTTTTTTTTTTTTTTTTTTTTTT